>OX336389.2:983706222-984906222 GCA_946902985.2 Meconema thalassinum | reverse complement strand
ATCCTCGGGAATAGCATTACGACTGTAGTTTCCCGTTGCTTTCGGCCGTGCAGCAGAACGCAGTGTAGCCATTAGTTGGCTTATATTATTAATATCTTAACCGTCTATAAGACTAGTAAAGAATTGATTTATTCTGAAAGGCTGCTACTCCCTTTCAGAATAAGTAAAGAGCAATTCTACTAACAAAAATACTAACCTTCTACTAACAATTAAATACCAAAATTCTACTAACGAAAAAATACTAAAGTTCCACCATCAACAAATACTACCACTAGAACATTCTGTCACCAGGCACACTCACATGCACCCTCACACATCACAGTCTTCTTGCTTTTATGAAAACAATTGAATTAATTAGATGCCAGTAGATTAATTCTTATATAGACATGTAGGGTGTTAGATTTCACTGCGCTCAGTTGATTGAATCTAGAGAAAATGCCATTTAAATATTTTAACTTCGCTTGGCCGCCATATTGGTTTTGAACTTAACATGTTTTTAAGCGTCACATAACTGAACTTACCATAGTATCTTCTATCACCCTAATAAATTTCAGGATTATATCAGCAATAGTTTCGGAGATATAGAATACCGGTGAAATATTCCACGTGGCCCCATGTTGGACTGGTGAAACGTATTTAAATGTATAGGTCACGTTTAAGGTTGGACAGGGTAGTAGTTTGTCCTTACCGAATTTCATTGAAATCTCTCCGGCCATTTAGATTTTATTTGGGGACACACACACGCGCGCGCACACGGACAAAATCTGATCTTATAAACTTTTTTTTTGTCATATGATGAAAATAGGCTAAAATGTCTACTCGGGATTAGGTCCATTTACAAAAATATCCACTGTCTTCATGTGCACACTTACTCTGTTGTCCCTATACATGCCCAAGAACACTCATTTACGTCCATAAGTTGGACCTATTTGTATCTGTTTCAAAATTGAATTATAAAACAAGTAGTTCGTGAAGAATTAAAGAGCCTATTTTTATGTTCTACCGGTCGTCACAATTTTAAAATTCTCCCGTCGATTAAATAGATTCTTTATTGGTACATAACCATCATTGTGATAAGTATAGGGAAACAATTTCAAATTGAAGACTCAATATCCAACCAAAATTGCAATCATTTTGGACAATAATATTGTTAGATAGAAAAAGGGTTTCACTGTGGTACTAGTGCTTGCCAAAGCTTTGACCGTTACCCAAGGTACTATATCTCACATCAACACACGTCCAAAACTGGAAAATACAGTATGTAACCAAAGTCACAGGATGAGGCGCTATCAACTCGCACAAAAGGCCTAAATGAACACAGCACTAAAGAATTGTGTACCAGAATATTTAGCTCATGGTACTGGAATGCTAACTTTTCGAAAGATTGGTTCAATAGAAATAGATCATAAGTAAGAGGTTTCCCTCTTTTTGAAAATAACATGCATATAATTTAAAATGTACAATACCGACACTTAAAAAATGGTCGAGATGACTTGATGCTTCAATCCTTCAAACAAGCAAGCAAACACACATCTACCATTACAATAAAATATTACGTGAGAGAATATATAATTTTCAGCATCAGCTAATTATGACTACTCCCGTAGATATGGCATCATTCTTTAACAATTTCATTTTAAGAAAAGTCAAATACACGGCTTCGACAATTTACGAAAATAAGCTAGAGAATGCAGTACCAGTAGATAGAGATTATTAAGGCGGTTCATTATACGAAGCTTCACTTTGATCGTTTGAATAGGATACGAGAAATAAAAGCAGCCTTCTAAAATTTTGAACGGCTATCTTGAATTTTTGGAAAACAATTGAAAACATTGGATGCCAAATACTTAACTCTAAATTAAGATTCGCCGTACCATGTTCACTGCGATCGGGTTATCACATCGCCAGTTTGGAGCGCAGGTCGTTGTTGATTACTTACGGGCTTTGTGACATCGTGGTCATGTAGCCCCATGTACTTAGGTGTGTATATAATTTGGTCTGATAACCTGTGTCACCGTGATGTCTATTATTAGTGTGTGTATTTGTAATCGAGGTAAGATTTGGGTAGGAAACGGCTGTGGCCGTAAGTTAGGTACCATCCTGGCATTTTCCTGAAGTAGAAGTGGGAAACCACAGAAAACCATTTCCAGGATGGCTAAGGTGGGAATCGAACACACCTCTTCTCAGTTTTTCCTCACGAAGTTGAGTGTACTCCGTTCCAGCTCTCAGACCATAATTACATTTCTTGGCAGCGCCGGGAATCGAATCCAGACCTCCACAACGAGAGCCAAGAATGCTAGGCACTACGTGACTTTTACGTAAGTTCGATGACAGGGTTAGGGAATAACGCGTTATACGTAGGTTTTCCCTGTGGAGCTGACCATTGAAAGTTTCATCTCAGAAGATGGACTAGTTCCAACCGTGTGCAATGCGTGAAGTAGTACCGGCCCAGCTCACGTTTTGCCCTAGCCTGGTCTGGCATTAGACTCCGGAAGCGCACAGCGAACTACTGTAGCTGTCACCGTGAGAATGACATGATGACCACTCAGCTGTGAACTGCATGCAGTGCTCATATCCAAGTTCACGTGAATCTTTTTCTTCCGGGATGTGAAGTCAGGAGCTGCAGTAATCTTTGGGTAAGAACAGTTTCCCACTTCTACTCCACGGGATGGTTCCTAACTCATGGCTACGGTTGCCTCCTTCCCAAACCTCTCTTGAATTACAAATAATAATAATAATAATAATAATAATAATAATAATAATAATAATAATAACAATAATAATAATAATAATAATAATAATAATAATAATAATGTTATTGGTTTTACGTCCCTTTTTACTACTGTGGCTTTGAGAGATGCCGGGGTGCTGGAATTTTGACCCGAAGGGGATCTTCAACGTGCCAGTAAATCTACTGACACGGCTCCCTCGCATTTTCGCACGCTCAAATGCCAACTGACTGCGCCAGTATTCGATCCTGCAACCTTTCGCAGAGCAAACAAGAACATTACCGCTGAGCCACGCAGCCAGTCGCACACACTAATACAGTCATCACAATAACACCGGTTATCAGACAAAAAATACACACAGACACCCACGTACGTTCACGGGGCTGAAAGACCACGATGTTCAAGACCAGTGGTTCCCAACTTGTAAGCGCTTAAGGCCAAAATGGGTACTTCGGGAATGGTTGCGGACCACACTTTAATAATAGGCTAATTTTCATAAAAACTTAAGGCTGGATGCCCTTCCTGATACCACAGAATTTTCCAACTAAGAATCCTACCACAGCAATCAGGGGGATTTGATTTTATTGCCCAAAAACTATTCTACGATTCCATAAAGGAGTTAAATTAAAGATACCAAGATACTGAGAAATATTTAGTTTTGATGAACACTCAACAATGTATGTTTATTTGAATTAATAAGAAAATGGCAAACAGAGCCAAAAAACTAGACACACTTAAATTAATAATGCTATCAAAACAATACTTACAAAAGGACAATTTGGTAGTATTAAGTTTAAAAATGGATCCTGTGATGCGGTGCGTTGTATAACGGTTCGCCGTCAATTCTTTAACAAATCCCTTTGTTTAGTTATGCTGAATAGAAATACATAGTACTTTATAACAAGCAATGAAATATATTCATTCAGGATTTAATTTTTTTTCTTTCTAAAAGCTTTCTCGGGCCGTAAAAACTTGCTCGCGGGCCGCCAGCTGGAAACCACTGTTCAGGACCCTCAAATGAAGTCAATAATAATAATAATGTTATTGGTTTTACGTCCCTTTTAACTACCCTGGCTTTTAGAGACGCCGGGGTGCCGGAATTTTGCCCCGAAGGGGATATTTAACGTGCCAGTAAATGTACTCACACGGCTCCCTCGCATTTGCGCACCCTCAAATGCCAGCTGACTGCGCCAGGTTTCGAACCTGCAACCTTGGGCTCAGCAAGCGAGAACGTTACCCCTGAGCCACGCAACCAGACTCAAATGAATTCAACAACGTGATTGTAACATGGATATTTGAAATGAGCAGGGGGCAGCACCATCTTATCCTTTGTGTGGCAGTTGTGTTGTTTCGTTTAGTGGCTTGGATGCTGTGCTAATCAGCCGCATATACTTGGGTGTAAGAAAATTTTCTGATGTGGCTCTTGTAGTAGTCTGTGTAGCTGATGTTAAGATTTGGAAGGAGCGGTCATGCCCTTCAAACTACGAAACATCCCAGCATCTTGTCTGGAATAGAAATGGGATATCATGGAAAGTCACTTCCACGAAGGTAGAGATGGGAATGAAACCCAGGCTCTACTCAGCTATTCTCATGATGTTGAGAGAACCCCGTTTCATTCTTCAGCTCACAACTATAAGGGATGTTCAAATGAAAAGGTACAAAACGATAGTGTGGGTAAAATTTATTCGTTATTGAAAAGCAATCACCAAAGGCCTGAGCACAGGTGTTCCAATGCTTCACTAGCCGCAGGATTCCCTGTTCCCAGAAGTCTAGTGGTTGTGACAGGAGCCAATCCTGTACGATGTTCTTTAGTTCGTCGTCCGATTGGAAATATTTTCCCTTGAGACGAACCATTAACAATGACGTGTATTGTGCGACACTCCGTAGCCTACGCAAGTCCATCAAGAACAGACGGCCTGGACTGTTCACGAAGGGAGTGATTCTGCTCCATTATAACCCTCGCCCACACGTCTCTAACGTCACACAAGGTGTATTGTCCACCAAGTGGGAGCAACTTGAGCAGCTGCCCTACAATCCGGACTTGTCACCATGCGACTTCCATCTGTTTGGTCCGTTAAAGAAACATCTCAAGGGAAAACATTTCCAATCGGACGACGAACTAAAGGATACCGTACTGGATTGGCTCCTGTCACAACCACAAGACTTTTGGGAACAGGGAATCCTGTGGCTAGTGAAGCAATGGGACACCTGTGCACAGGCCTTTGGTGATTACGTTTGAATACTGAATAAATTGTACCCACAGTATCGTTTCGTACCTTTTCATTTGAACACCCCTCGTAAAATTCTTGGCAGAACTGGTAATGGAACCCGGAACCTCAAGGATAGCTGCCAATAACCGCTAAGAATTACATCGAGGAATTCCTTCACAGTCTCTTACTTCCAGCCGGTTATGGGCATAGAATACCACATTGCAAAATTCTAGACTTCTAGAGGGATTAGAGGCAAGCAGTAGGCGGCCAGTGGATAGGAAGAGAAATAATTGACACAGGGTGTATCGAAGCAGGGACGACGACATGCTGGCAGAAACAAACTGGCGCAGACAAGGTCGTTGGTTCGCATGGACATGATTCAATCGCTGCCACATAATGCAAGCGACTGGATGTCGTCAGTTCCAACAGGTTATGGAAATGCAGTGTCGACTGCTGTAGAGATGGACTACCACAAAGGCATCCCACTTGTTGCTCTTTCTCTAATCAGTTCGTTTCTATCCTCCATTTTTGTGGTAGTGGTGGAGGTGGTTGTTGTTCTAATGATGCGGATGACAATGCAACTGAATAGGAAATTGAAAAATTATATTACCACCACTGACACTCATCTAACATTCATAATAGAAGAAATATGGATAACAGAAAACAGGCATAGGCCTACGAGAAATAAAAGATACATTTTCATTTGAGACTGTTTCGCCTTTCAGCGTCCAATCGAGTCGGCAAACCTCTGTTTGCGAACAAATCTCCTCCATGATTCCTTATTAGTAGTTAGCACTGCGGCCTCCTCTGCTTCTACACTTCTCACTTTGAAATCGTTACACAGAATCTAACCATCACCTTCTCTTACCCTCTATAGCCGTACTCATTAATCTCTTAGGTAATCTCCCTTCCCCCATTCTCATCACATGACCCCACCATCTGAATCGGTTCAAACGTACAGCTTCATCTAGCGTGTTCATTTCTAACTTAGCCTTTATCTATTAATTACGAGTATCCTCCTGCCATTGCTCCCATCGATTTGTCCCATACGGTCCGCCTCGTTGCGTAGTGGATACCATTCTTAACTGTCACTGAGGAGGCCCAGGTTTGATCCCCGGCTCTGCCAAGAAATATAATTTTGGTCTGAGGGCTAGAACGGGGTACACTCAGCCTCGTGAGGCAAAACTAAGAAGAGGTGGGTTCGATTCCAACCTCAACTATCTTAGAAGTGGTTTTTCGTTGTTTTCCACTTCTATTCTAGGCAAATGGTTCCTAACGTAAGGCCTCGGACACTTCCTACCCAAATCCTACCTCAATTACAACTACACACACTAGTACAGACATAACACACAACACATGTTATCAGAAAAATCCCCCCCCCCCCGGCCTCCCCAACCCAAGTACACGGGGCTACACGACCACGTTGTCGCAAATCCCCTTAAAAGAACCAACGACATTTGTCCCAGAAAAAAATGGTGAAAGAAATGCCTTCGGTCCTCAAAGAATGGGCAATGAGAGACATGAAAGGCAGATAGGAAAGGAAATAGGATAGAGCCATTGAAACAAGTTGGACAGTTCACCATCTCCGTCTCGTGGCGTAGTTGCTAGCTTTGTTGGCTGTTATCCCTGAGTTCCAGGTTCGATTCAAGGAATTGCATTCTGGTCTGAAGGATGGAGCTGGGTACACTCCGCCTCGTGAGGCAAAACTGAGAAGAGGTGAGTTCAATTGGCACCGCACCTATTATGGAAGTGATTTTTCCGTGGGTTCCCACTTCTACTTCTGGCAAATGCCGGGATGTTCCTAACGTTAAGCCACAGCCGCCTTCTTCCCAATCCTCGCCTGAATAACAAATACACACACCCAATCTACTACAGACACCAGAACAACACTGGTTATCAAACAATTTTTTCACACAGACACACACACAAAGTCCCTCAATAAAAAAAAACAGCAACAAAACGAAAGTTTGATGCTTTTCAGTCGGTCAACACGATTGTACCCAAATGCGATGGGTTATTCCCTAATCCTGAAAAAATTACATGATATTAATAAATACGCTTGGATGACCAGTTTCGAACGTCAAGCGATCATCATCAGATCCATTACACATAGGCCCTAAAATTTATGTCAGAAAGTACGGATGAAAATATTTACATTATGTACACTTATTTAGTTGCTGTGTGAGTTGAGATAATTCAACTAGTCAATTTTTGTTAGTTGTGGTCTATGTGATGTTTTGTTAAAATACTGGAATTGGTGATTGATCTCCAAACTTGCTATTTTAGAGTGAATATGTGATTGTAGTTAAATGGTCAATAAAGGTTGTATTGTACCGGTTACTTATCTGATGGTCTCTTGCGCTGTCCTGGTGAGAGCAGTGATCTTGGTCACTATCTACTCTAAACTGGGGGAACTTCCTGTGGGCCAAGGTCTCTTATATACCCTTCTCGCATTCTTAAGTTTATGTGTACGTCGTATAAATGTGATAGTGTATGGCAAAGTCTAGTCTCCCTAATGTGGTGTATGTTACTGTATTCAGGAAAATCTTCAACTATTAAAGACGTGGTTTCATCCTCGCCACGCATAAGCTAAAAAGCCATAAAAGCGCTGCCCGGTTTAATGAGAATGTCCCGGCACCTTTAATACTGCCGTTAATACCGGCCTTGGTTTATTCAAGAAAAAGATACATCGTACATCCTGAACCAGTAATATGTTTCCCTTATTAATTAACAGCATGCAGGAAAGGATGATAATCAGGAAAGTATATGGACCAGTGAAAGAGGGTGAGTTCTGGGGAATCAGAAATAATGTGGAGATAAGAGAGTTTTATGGTAAGCCAGATATAGAAGTGGAAATAAAGATTAGTAGACTGCGTTGGTTGGGACATGTAGGAAGAATGACAGAGAACAGGGTGGTGAGGAAGGTATTCAATGGGAAGCCAGGAGGACGGCGTGTGAGGGTAGACCTAGGACAAGATGATTGGACAACGTGGAGGAGGATCTGAGAAAGATGGGAGTCAGAAGATGGAGAACCAAAGCAGTCAACAGGTAAGAATGGGTGGAGATTGTCCGGGAGGCCATGGTCCTACAAGGGCTGTAGCGCCAAGGAAAGAAAGTACGATCTCCTTTTAGTATTATTATTATTATTATTCCGACAGCTGTGGCTACGCTCGCTAAAGCGCAGTGCTAGCCCATGGGGCCAAGCTCTCTGCTGAATCAGCCGACGCGTCGGCCTTCTTTGAAATGCTTTTCCGTGGCTACCCATTTTCAACACCATCCACATCCTGGCCCAGTTTCATTCATCTTCCATCCATTCAATGTCTCATCCCGGTGTGCAAGTCGCCCACGGGCGTCGACTAGGAAAACCTGCACTCGGCCTCTCAGGAGGTCACACGACAACATATTGTTATTACTATAAGGTGTGTTCAAAAAGTAACAAGCCGGAGGCATAATTACAGAAACCAGTACCTGTATGTTAGAAGTAATGGCCCTGGCTGTTGAGGCACTTGTCCCACTGTGACACGAGGCGGTGAATGGCTGTCTCATAAAATTCCCTGGGCTGCGATGTGAACCAGTTCCGCACGTACAGCTGGACGTCGACGTCCGAGGTGAATCGTTAGCCCCGCAGAGCCCTTTTCAGGGGACCAAACATGGCGTAATCACAGGGAGAGAGGTCTGGACTGTATGGAGGATGGCCGAGAACCTCCCATTTGAATTTATGCAGGAGTGCCGCGACTGTGTTGGCCGTATGAGGTCGTGCATTGTCGTGGAGCAGAATGACCCCACGGGTGAGATTGCCTGGTCGTTTTGTTTTGATCACTTGGCGAAGGGTGGTCAAGGTTTGCGAGTAACGCTGGGCATTCACTGTTGTCCCGTGCGGCATGAAATGTATCAGAAGGGGGCCATCTTGGTCATAGAAGAACATCAGCATTACCTTTCCTGCACTCGTGCGGATGGCCTTGCCTTTTTTGGGTGGTGGTGACCCTGGATGCTTCTACTGGAGGCTTTGTTGTTTGGATTCTGGTTCGATGTGATGACACCATGACTCATCTCCAGCCACCACTCGTGCCAGGAACCCATTCCCTTCCCTCGCATAGCGCTGCAGATGACCAAGAAAGCGGCCATTTGACATGCTTCCTGGTGTGGTTGAAGACTGTGGGGCAGCCATGGGGCACACACTTTGCTCAAGTGCAGTCGTTCCTTCATGATGGTGTGCACACTTCCGACGCTCAATCCGACCACGGCGGCTATGGCGTTCACTGTCACTCGGCGGTCCTGGGTAATGAGTGCATCAACCAGCTGGACGTTGTCATCGGTAATGCAGGGGGCTGCCCCAGACCGGGCATCATCGGCTAACGATACCCGTCTTTTCCTGAAGCGCTTGTGCCATGCCTTGACCCTTGCAAGGGACATGCAGTGTTCGCCGTACACTTGTGACATTCGGCGATGAATGTCCGTTCCCCCTACTCCTTCCGCTGTCAGAAACCGAACAACACCTCTTTGCTCTTCGTTTGACGCCTCCATGTCACTGTTTGCAATGCGACTGGCAGCGTTGGACGATTGATGCATGCTGCTGCTCGCCTTGTATCGTCACGTGACGTGCACGCGTACCCTCTAGCGACGGGCTCTGATATTCCCTGCTCTGGTCGGAACCACACCTCGTTACACAAGCCACGATTAGCTGATGTCACCGGTTTGCGCATTCCAGCCTCCAGATCGTTACTTTTTGAACGCACCTTATATTATTATCATTGCCAGTCCCGCGGAGGTGGGGTAGCGCACCTGCGTCACACCTTGAGGTTCCGGGTTCGATTCCCGGCTCAAGGAGGGATTTTAGAAACTGACTCTAGGCCTGGAACGGGGTGCATTCAGCCAATTGAATACAATTGAGTAGCTGTCTAAATGCGATGCAACATCCCGGTCAGGAAACCCAAGATTAGCGGCTGAGGGGACCTGATGCGCAGACCACGCCTCACCCTACAATGGCTGGGCAGCGGTCACTTGATAGCCCAAAACCCTTCATGTGCTGTGGTGTCATGGGGTAATTATTGTTATTATTATTATTATTACCGACACTGCTAACGCGCAGTGTTAAGCCATGGGGACAAACTCACTGCGGACTCAGTAGACGTGGGTTCGAGCCCCACCGTCGGCCGTCCTTGAAATGGTTTTCCGTGGTTTCGCATTTTCAATTCCAGGCAAATGCTGGGACGGTACCTTCTGACAGGTTATAGCCGCTTCCTTCCACACCCTTGCCCAGTTTCGTTCATCATTAATTTCATCTCTCATTAACTCCTCTCATGAGGTTGGCGTCAGGAAGGGAATCTGGCCGTATAAACCTTTTGCCACATAGAATTTCATCGCATCTCATCCCCGACCCCGTTGAAAACGGGAATAATAAGGGTTATACTTACATTATTATTATTATTATTATTATTATTATTATTATTATTATTATTATTATTATTATTATTATTATTATTATTATTATTATTATTATGATTATTATTATTATAGCGTTTGATCTTCGTGGAAGGTTTCCCACTGAATTTTCTGATACACAGAAGGCAGAATTTGTTCCGTTCTCTCTGGCACATGGTAAAATAGCTGTTACCAGGTTGATGGACGAATTGATCTGGCACGCATCTGAGATTCTAGTTTACCCTAAAGGTGTTCGATGGGGGCATTCAGCAAATCCACCTGATGTTCTTCGAATCACGATGAATTGGCTCTTGCTTTGTGGACAAGAGTATTATCAAGTCAATACAGAAACGTTCCGATTCAAAATTGTTGCCACAGTGTGGGAAGCATGCTATTGTCTAAAATGTTTTCATAAATAACTGCGATTATTTCGCTATCGACCGAAGCTAATGGTCCGAGCCCACACCAGGAGCACAGCCCAGACATCCGCCTCGTTCACATCTCATTGCCACATCGTATACCGTGACTCACAAAATAGGGTTACGCTGATTGAGAGCACAACGTACGATAAAATTTTCTGAAGTAATGAAATTAGCCAAAAAATCCTTATTCTAATGCTAGCCTCCGTGGTTTAGGCGGCAACACGCCAGCCTCTCACTGCTGGATCCGTGGTTCAAATCCCGGTCACTCCATGTGAGATCTGTGCTGGATAAAGCGGAGGCAGACAGGTTTTTCTACGGGTACTCTGGTTTTCCCTGTCACAATTTCATTCCAGCAACACTCTCCACTATCATTTCATTTCATCTGTCATTCATTTAATCATTGCCTCAGAGGAGTGCGATAGGCTTCGGCAGCCAGCACAGTTCATATCCTTGCCGCGAGATGGGGGCTTCATTCATTCCATTCCTTGACCCGGTCGGCCGACTGGAAGCAGGCTGTGGATTTTCATTTATTTCGCCTTATTCTAACGATGAAAATTAAATCAGGAAATGAAGTAGCAATAGATGTTTACTCCTACGCTGTGCATAACCCAGCTTCCTTCCCTTTTTTTTAGATCACAACTTATATGGTAAAAATCCCAGCTGTGTCCGCCATTATACGCGTGAATTTTTATCAAATACAGCCTTGCCAACCCCACGAATACGGTACAACTGTGTATATAGGCGGTACTGTAATAGTATTTTTTTTTTTAAATCCAGACCAATGGCTTTTGCCTAGACCAATAAGTGACGCGTTGGCCATATGTACTCCCCTGGTTTTTGTCATGCACATTGGGGTACTCACACATGAATAACCTTTATCCAGATCAGACCTGTGTGGTGTAGTTTGTAATCCACATGTTGGCAACTACAGTGACGTTAATGTGTGCGCATTGGTAACAGTTGAAAAGACCTCATGCGCTGTCGAATATGGCTGCCGTCGTTGAATGAGTAATAAATCAAAACACATGTTTACGTAATTTAGCACAGCCTCCGTGGCTTAGGCGGCAGCACGCCGGCCTCTCACCGCTGGGTCCGTGGTTTAAATCCCGGTCACTCCATGTGAGATCTGTGCTGGACAAAACGGAGGCAGACAGGTTTTTCTCCGGGTACTCCGGTTTTCCCTGTCAAAATTTCATTCCAGCAACACTCTCCACTATCATTTCATTTCATCTGTTATTCATTTAATCATTGCCCCAGAGGAGTGCGTCAGGCCTCGGCAGCCGGCACAGTTCATATCCTCGCCGCTAGATGGGGGCTTCATTCATTCCATCCCTGACCCGGTCGGAGACTGGAAGCAGGCTGTGGATTTTCTTTTTATTTACGTAATTTAGCACATATTTCCGGTGCAGAAGTGATCATGGTTGGTTATTTGAATTGGCAATGTCCCCTAGAGGATGAAACAAGGTATGCGAATCATCTCTTATCGAAATGCAAGTGTATGCAAGAATTAATGAAAATAAAATATTCATCCACTGTTCCGCCGACCAATGATGGTGTTGTCTACACTACGGTACTCGAAGTGTCGTCGCGGGTCGCGCAATAGTTCTTGTGGCTTCTGGGCCTCTCGACGGATCGTACTATCACTTACCTCTGTACCTGATATTGAAATATCAGAATCCATTTTTCAGTGTTACGCTGATTGAGAGCACAACGTAAGATAAAATTTTCTGGAGTAATGAAATTGCATACAACCACTCCGAACAACGATACAGGGACAGCAAGAATTCAGCCACGGCCTAGGAGTGGCTACTGTTCACTAGGGGTTTGCCGCTGTTGTTGGCATATTTAGTTGTAAATACTGGGGAAATGTTACAAAATTATGAAAAATGTAAGGTGGCATAACGTACTGCTCGGGTCTAAGCTCTGTGAACTTGCTGGGTGAGGGGAAGGGGCAGACGAGAAGAGAAGGGCCTGTCAAGAGCCCTCCGAGTTATCTGGTATTCCTGTCTATCCCAATACTGCTAACATTTGGCCGTTGCCTAAACCACTGTGGTGTTAAGAATGAGTGAGTGAGTCACCGACCATTATATTTGGTTCTGTTACTACGCACGGACCGGAAGCCACGCACGACTGTCATCATATCACGAGCTGGGAGGAGAAAGGACGAATCTGCAATAAGATTACATACAATATTCGCTCCTTCAACTGGGACAAGAAAGGGCGAATCTGCAATAAGGTTACATACAATATTCGCCCTTTCAGCTGGGAGGAGACAGGGCGAATCTGCAATAAGATTACATACAATAGTCGCCATTTCAGCAGGGAGGAGAAAAGGCGAATCTGCAATAAGATTACATACACTATTCGCCCTTTCAGCAGGGAGGAGAAAGGGCGAATCTGCAATAAGATTACATACACTATTCGCCCTTTCAGCAGGGAGGAGAAAGGGCGAATCTGCAATAAGATTAAATACAATAGTCGCCAATTCAGCTGGGAGGTGAAAGGGCGAATCTGCAATAAGATTACATACAATATTCGCCCTTTCAGCTGGGAGGAGAAAGGGCGAATCTGCAATAAGATTACATACAATATTCGCACTTTCAGCTGGGAGGAGAAAGGGCGAATCTGCAATAAGATTACATACAATAGTCGCCATTTCAGCAGGGAGAAAAAGGGGCGAATCTGCAATAAGATTACATACACTATTCGCCCTTTCAGCAGGGAGGAGAAAGGGCGAATCTGCAATAAGATTACATACAATATTCGCCCTTTCAGCTGGGAGGAGAAAGGGCGAATCTGCAATAAGATTACATACAATATTCGCCCTTTCAGAAGGAGGTGAAAGGGCGAATCTGCAATAAGATTACATACAATATTCGCCATTTCAGCAGGGAGGAAAAGGGGCGAATCTGCAATAAGATTACATACAATATTCACCCTTTCAGCAGGGAGGTGAAAGGGCGAATCTACAATAAGATTACATACAATATTTACCCTTTCAGCAGGGAGGAGAAAAGGCGAATCTGCAATGAGATTACATACAGTATTCGCCCCTTCAGCTGGGAGGTGAAAGGGCGAATCTGCAATAAGATTACATACAATATTCGCCCTTTCAGCAGGGAGGGGAAAGGGCGAATCTGCAATAAGATTACCTACAATAGTCGCCCTTTCAGCAGGAAGGAGAAAGGGCAAATCTGCAATAAGATTACATACAATATTCGCCCTTTCAGCTGGGAGGTGAAAGGGCGAATCTACAATAAGATTACATACAATATTCGCCCCTTCAGCTGGGAGGAGAAAGGGCGAATCTACATTAAGATTACATACAATATTCGCCCTTTCAGCTGGGAGGAGAAAGGGCGAATCTGCAATAAGATTACATACAATAGTCGCCCCTTCAGCTGGGAGGAAAAAGGGCGAAACTGCAATAAGTTTACATACAATATTCGCCCTTTCAGCAGGGAGGAGAAAGGGCGAACCTGCAATAAGATTACATACAATAGTCGCCCTTTCAGCAGGGAGGAGAAAGGGCAAATCTGCAAGGGAGGATAAAGGGCGAATCTGCAATAAGATTACATACAATAGTCGCCCTTTCAGCAGGGAGGAGAAAGGGCGAATCTGCAATAAGATTACATACAATAGTCGCCCTTTCAGCAGGGAGCAGAAAGGGCGAATCTGCAAGGGAGGATAAAGGGCGAATATGCAATAAGATTACATACAATATTCGCCCTTTCAGCTGGGAGGTGAAAGGGCGAATCTCCAATAAGATTACATACAATAGTAGCCCTTTCAGCTGGGAGGAGAAAGGGCGAATCTGCAATAAGATTACATACAATATTTGCCCTTTCAGCTGGGAGGAGAAAGGGCGAATCTGCAATAAGATTACATACAATAGTCGCCCTTTCAGCAGGGAGGAGAAAGGGCGAATCTGCAATAATATTACATACAATAGTCGCCCTTTCAGCAGGGAGGAGAAAGGGTGAATCTACAATAAGATTACATACAATAGTCGCCCTTTCAGCAGGGAGGAGAAAGGGCGAATCTACAATAAGATCACAAACAATAGTCGCCCTTTCAGCTGGGAGGAGAAAGGGCGAATCTACAATATGATTACAATTGTCGCCCTTTCAGCAGGGAGGAGACAGGGCGAATCTGCAATAAGATTACATACAATAGTCGCCCTTTCAGCAGGGAGGAGAAAGGGCGAATCTACAATAAGATTACAAACAATAGTCGCCCTTTCAGCAGGGAGGAGAAAGGGCGAATCTACAATAAGATTACATACAATAGTCGCCCTTTCAGCAGGGAGGAGAAAGGGTGAATGTACAATAAGATTACATACAATAGTCGCCCTTTCAGCAGGGAGGAGAAAGGGCGAATCTAGAATAAGATTACATACAATAGTCGCCCTTTCAGCAGGGAGGAGACAGGGCGAATCTACAATAAGATTACATAAAATAGTCGCCCTTTCAGCAGGGAGGAGAAAGGGCGAATCTGCAATAAGATTACATACAAAAGTCGCCCTTCCTCCTCCCAGCTCCTGATATACCGTCATCGCCTGCGATCCACATTCCTCTCAGGTTCACGGATCTTGGACCCGAGCATTACGCCTACAGGCTGACTACATTACTATAGATATCTGTTTCCAGTTTTTTTTTGTCGTGTGGCCTTCTGGGAGGCCGAGTGCAGGTCATTCTAGTCGACACCCTTCTGCGACCTGCGCGTCGGAATGAGATATGAGATGAATGGATGAAAGTGGGCAAGGATGTGGAAGGAAGCGGCCGTGGCCTGTTAGAAGGTACCGTCGCAGCATTTGCCTGCAGTTGAAAGTGGGGAAACCACGGAAAACCATTTCAAGGACAGCCGACGGTGGGGCTTGAACCCACGTCTACTGAGTCAGCAGAGAACTTCGCCCCCATAGCCTAACGCTGCGCTGCACTGTCGGTATCTGTTTCCAGTGCCCACGACTAAGTAAATGAGATTCTATAGTTCATGCCACGGTTTTTGGCCGGTCAGGCACGGTTTCACAGTCGTACAGAGGACAGTCGGTGAGCCTCAGGCATGTGCAATTGATACGTGAGTTTTCATTTGCGTGGAAAGCAACTGACGTAGCAATTGCACATCCCTGAGGGTCGTCATCTGTCCTCTGTATGACTGCGCAATCGGAGCTCACTGGCCAAAAACCGTGGCGTGAACTGTACCTGCTCGTACAACTGTCAACGATCGATTTATTACCTAGCTGTTATCTCGCATGTTAACTGTGACTCAGCTCTTGGTCGACACTTCCTCAATCATGATATAATGAAAGACAATCTCAACGATAAGAAAGAAATATTGCAGTATACACTCTTCTCTATCGGCTAGCATACGGGTTTGAGTTCATGCGTGCTTTCCGGAACTTACAGACCGGACGTTTGTTTAAGACGAGTGAAAAATCTTAATGGAAGCCTGGAGGCGAGTTACTGCAGTACCTGTGTTGTTATCAGCTTCCCTAAGCGGTCCGATGATTGACAAAGCTGTCTCACACTCCTACTGAAGTACAGTCATTTGCAAATATAATGACGTTCTGTTCGTAAATAAGTAACGTGTACTTCCGCGTCACACAATACTTCGACGTTGACTGTACTGTCTGCAAGTCGGTGTCGCCACGTGCTCAAGTCTGGAATTCCATTACATCAGATCGGTGGTGACAAATGTGAAGCGATAGGGTGCGAGAGTGACTGTGTACAGGCTCACCCGCAGGCTTCAAGGTCAAGGCCAATCGTCTAAAACAACCGTCCGGCCTGTAAACAAATGTAACATGCTAAAGATTGCAAGTCACTTAGGATAGAACCGAATGTTTTCATCGTTCTTGGGATGTTTGTTGTAGAAAAGCGAATCGGAGTTAGTTACATTCCTTCTTGACGGCCCCGTGGTGTTGGGGTAGCGCTTCTGCCTCTCACCAGGAGGCCCCGGGTTCGGTTTCCGGTAGTATCAAAGATTTTAGAAACTGGCGTGAGGGCTGGAATGGGGTGCACTCGGGCTCGTAAGGACAATTCAATAGTAATCTGATCAGACAGGCAGCGCCCCGGCCAAGAAAACCAAGATTGACGGCCAAGGGGATCAGTTGTGCTGACCTCGCGACACCGCACAATATGTATGCGAACAGAGCTGGGCTGTGGTCGCTTGGTAGGCCAAGTCTCTTAGGGGCTAAATGCCACGTTTTTGTTTTACATCCTTTCTGTCAGGAAACAGCTCTTCTTCAGAATTCTGAGCTCGACAACAACGTCTTAATGCCCTTTTTGAATACTGTATTATGTTGTAAGGATATTGTAGTGAAAGATACTCCAATGCCTTTTTCCATTTTCTTATATTTGTATTCTTTATGTGTACTTTTGGGGGAAGCAGGCTGGTAGAATTCTGCACTGAGCATGAGTTGGTCATAGCTAACACCTTATTCAATAACCACAATAGAAGAATATACACATGGATGAGACCAGGAGATACAGGGCGTTACCAAATCGACTTCATTATGGTCAAGCAGAGGTTTCGAAACCAGATTTTGGATTGTAAAACATATCCTGGTGCTGACATAAACTCTGACCACAATCTGGTTGTAATGAAATGCAGATTAAAGTTGAAGAAACTGAAGAAAAGTCAAAAGCCAAAAAGGTGGGCAATAGACAGACTGAAAGAGAAGGATGTAAACGAAAGATTCAAGAAGAGTATAAAGGAAGGACTAATGAAAAACCCTAAACAAACTTCAATTGCAGACGAATGGGCACTTTTGAGGAATGAAATAACAAAATCCGCAGAAGAAAACATTGGTAGGAAAGAGAGAATAGGTAGAAAACCGTGGATCACTCAGGATATACTCGAATTGATGGATGAAAGGCGGAAGCACAAGAATGTAAGAGATGAAAAGGGGAAGGCAGAATACAGACGTCTGAGAAATGAGGTTAACAAGAAGTGCAAGGAAGCGAAAGAAGAATGGCTGAAAGAGAAATGTGCTGGTATAGAAAATTGTCTGAAATTAGGAAAAGTAGACACAGCTTATCGAAGGATTAAGAATACTTTTGGGGAAAAGAAGACTAAGTGCTGTAATATTAAGGACACAAATGGAAAGCCTCTAACAGATAGGGAAGAAAAGATTGAGAGATGGAAAGCTTACATAGAGAGTTTGTATAAGGGAAAGGAGATTGAGAATCATGTAATGGAAAGGGAGGAGGAAATTGATGAGGATGCGAAAGGAGATTTAATATTGAGATCAGAATTTGATAGAGCTTTGGAAGACTTAAGCAGGAACAAAGCACCAGGCATAGATGATATACCGATTGAGTTGCTACGCTGCATAGGAGAGGAAGGTCTGATCAGGTTATTTCACTTGGTGTGTAGGATTTATGAGACAGGTGAGGTACCCCCTGATTTCAAGAAGAATGTAATCATCCCTATACCAAAGAAAGTGGGAGCTGACAGATGTGAAGATTACCGTACAATCAGCTTGATTACTCATGCTTCAAAGATCCTGTCTAGAATAATTTACAAGAGGATTGAGAGCCAGATAGAAACGGAGTTGGGTGAAGACCAGTTTGGTTTCAGGAGAAATGTAGGAACAAGGGAAGCTGTACTAAGTCTTAGGCTGATTTTGGAAGGTAGAATAAGGAAAGATAAGAGAACGTTCATGGCTTTTGTAGACTTAGAAAAGGCTTTTGATAACGTTGATTGGACTAAATTGTTTGACATTTTGAAATCGATTGGAATAAAGTACAGGGATAGGAAGGTGATATACAATCTATACAGAAACCAGACAGCAGTCATTCGAGTTGAAGGACATGAGAGAGAAGCTGGTATTCAGAAAGGTGTAAGGCAAGGCTGCAACTTATCACCCATACTTTTCAATCTTTACATTGAACAAGCAATGAAGGAAATTAGAGAAAAATTTAAAGTGGGAGTGAAGATTCAAGGAGAAATAATTTCAACTCTGAGATTTGCTGATGACATCGTCATCTTGGCCAACAAGCCTGAGGATTTGAATGAGTTTTTGAATGGTATGGACTCCGTCTTACGGAAAGAATTCATGATGAAAATTAATAAATGCAAAACAAAAATACTGGAATGCAGCCGAAATAAATCAGAAACCTCTATGGAGATCAAATTGGCAGGTGAAAAGCTGAAGGAAGTAGGAGATTTCTGTTACTTAGGAAGCAGAATAACCAGTGATGGACGAAGCAAAGAGGATATAAAAAGTAGGTTGGCTCAGGCAAGAAAAGCATTTCTACAAAAAAGGAATCTGCTGACATCGAATATAGATTTAGGTATTAGGAAGTCATTTTTGAAAGCCTTTGTCTGGAGCGTGGCGCTCTATGGAAGTGAAACTTGGACTATTGGTGCAGCAGAAAAGAGGAGAATTGAAGCATTTGAAATGTGGTGTTACAGGAGAATGATGAGGATCAGATGGGTAGATAGGGTTACAAACAAAGAGGTATTAAGACGAGTGGGAGAGGAGAGATGTTTCTGGCGACTGCTAATGAAGAGAAGAGATAGGTTGGTAGGACACGTACTAAGACACCCAGGAATAGCAAGCTTAGTTATGGAAGGAAGGGTCGAGGACAAGAACTGTAGGGGTAGACCAAGGTTAGAATATGTTAAACAGATTGCCTCGGATGTAGGGTGTGGTAGCTATGTAGAGATGAAACGATTAGCTCAGGACAGGGAGGCATGGAGAGCTGCATCAAACCAGTCAAAAGACTGAAGACTCAAACAACAACAACAACTTTTGGGGGACACTGTCTCCTTTACCAAATCCGTCTCTGCTATCCCTTTCGAAATAACGTTCACGGTAGATCTGCATGCAGTCTCATGTGATGGACTGGTTGCGTGGTGCAGCAAACGTTCTCACCTGTTGTACCCAAGGTTCTAGGATCTTATACAGGCGCAATCAGTTGGCATTTGAGGGTGCGCGAATGTGAGGGAGCCGTGTCAGTAGATTTACAGGCACGTTGAAGATCCCTTTCAGGGCAAAATTCCGGCACCCCGGCGCGGTGTTTCTAAAATCCACAGTAGTTGAAAGGGACGTGAAACAACTAACATTATCATTATTATTGTTATTATTATTGTTATTCTCAGATTATCATTCTTAATATTATTATTATTATTATTATTATTATTATTATTATTATTATTATTTTGTGACATTGCACTCGCAATGGGCAATGTGGTTAGATATCGGAAGCAGTGATGCTACAATAGAGCAAGAAACATTTACAGTATACTATTTTTTTTTTTAATTTTTTTTTCAGAAAACGCAATTCTACAAAGTGGTAACCAATAACATTTCCTCATCAAGCAGTCTCGCAATAAATTTATCTCAAGTGCCCAATTATTACAATTACTGTTTCTGAGTAGTCGGTTAATAGTCTAGTCTGCACTTGTAGTAGTAGTTGTTAATAGTTCAGTTATGGGCTTGGACATCGTGGTCATTCAGTCCCGTGCACTTCGCAGTGTGTAGGATTTGTCTGATTACCTGTGTTTTTGCAGTGTCTGTAGTAGTGTTCTTGATTCATTTAGGGGCTTTGAGGCATAGTGGTCATGCAGCACCATGAACTTGGGTGTCTGTGTGGAATTTGTCTGATAAACTGTGTTATTGTGATGGCTGTATTAGTGTGTGAATTTTAAATTCAGATGAGGATTGGGGAGAAGGCGCCATGGCCTTCATTTAGGAACTATCCTGGCATTCGCCTGGAGTAGAAGTGGGGAAGCCACGGAAACAACTTCCAGGATGGCTGAGGTGGGAATCAAATCCACCTCTTCTCAGGGTTGTCTCACGAGACTGTGTGTACCCCGTTCTAGTCCACAAACTAGAATGAAATTTCTTGCCACAGCCGGGAATCGAACCCGAATCACAGGGTTGACAGTCAAGACTGCAAACCACTACACTACGAGGTGGTCGATAATCTATTCAACTAGGGGAAGATGGCCTAAATGCTTCTCCCCTTAAAACAACAATCACTGCCACCAATCTATCCAATAAACTTGTAATTAGTTGCAAGTAGGAACATATTCCTTTGTATGTATTTTCAGTAAGTCTGAACAGTCGGCCAGTAGATACTGCAGAAATAAATGCAATTGAAAATACTCTTGAGTTTTATTATTATTATTATTATTATTATTATTACTAGCCTATTATTATTATTATTATTATTATTATTATTACTAGCCTATTATTATTATTATTATTATTATTATTATTATTATTATTATTATTATTGGGTAGTAAGCTCAAAGGCAGTTAGGATTCTCAAAACAAACAAAAAACGCCATAAGTCCATTGGGTGGAAACCCAAAAATCAAAGATACCACTATGATTAGATATATTACGCACGGTGAGGTAGTTCGCACTGACCCTATTAATGGCACCGTTAACATCATCCACGGGCAATAGATGTGCCCTGAAATCCATTACTCGGCACTAGCCATTCCTCAGTAGCTTCCATAAATTAGACATTAATGCAAAGTCAGAATTTGCTCTAGTTTGTGCAATACGACAAACGCATAAGAAAACACCCACCTGCGTTTATCACGAGATGGCACCAGGGACATAATAATAATAATAATAATAATAATAATAATAATAATAATAATAATAATAATAATAATAATAATAATGAAAATCCACAGCCTGCTTCCAGTCGACTAATCGGGTCAGAGAATGGAATGAATGAAGCCCCCATCTAGCGGCGAGGATATGAACTGTGCCGGCTGCCAAAGTCTGTCGAACTCCTCTGAGGCAATGATTAAATGAATGACAGATGATATGAAATGATAGTGGAGAGTGTTGCTGGAATGAAATTGTGACAGGGAAAACCGGAGTACCCGGAGAAAAACCTGTCTGCCTCCGCTTTGTCCAGCACAAATCTCACATGGAGTGACCGGGATTTGAACCACGGACCCAGCGGTGAGAGGCCGGCGTGCTGCCGCCTAAGCCATGGAGGCTCAATAATAATAATAATAATAATAATAATATAACTTGCGGGGTACGAATTTTGAGGACCTATAAAATGACTTCAAAAATCCCATAAAATGACCCGAAAACTTTAAAATATGACATAAACATTAGAATAAAACTGACATAATTTCATCACACAAAAAATGCAAACAGACTACATTATTGTATGTTGAAATGATTTTAATAAGTGCCTAATATAATTTAATTATTATTTGACAAATATGAATTATTTGCACACAAATACTGGATATTATTTCAGTCTGTTTGGCATTTCAAGTTCTGTGTTGTTGTTGTTGGTTTTTTTTCTTCAAGGAAAATAACATTTCATGGCATGTAGAACTTTAAGGCTGAAACATCTGAAGTACAACAAAAATATAATTTCGCCGTTAGGTACTCGAATTCATTATCGGATTAGAGGTAATAAGAAAAATGTGTACTTCAAATACAATACAGGCTATACAGGCCTACCTCACTCCGCGTTACAGTACATGACTGTGACCATTCGTAGATTCTCACAGGACAAAGAACGACGATTGTTGACCAGCACGTTTTTGTACTTTGAAAAGCTTCTTTCAACGTATATGGAAGCTATTGGAGCTACTATTTAAGACTCCACGTATGTGCTTCTCTCGACCGATATGTTGCTGAACGTCAATCTCTTATCTCCTGCTTTCACTTCACATATTTTGCAGAAAACAATTTCACCATCGGAGAAAAATATCCTCCTCCCTACAGGGCTTAACTTCAGCATTTCAACACACTCGAAATAACAATCGCGGCCGACAACACAAATCCACTTAGCACACGTATGGTTGCACTGAGACTGGCATTACTGGGCCTACTGCTGTCTGTCTTCCTACCCCGTCGATTTCAACATCGCTTCTGGATTAGCTGCAAGCGCAGTGTGTCTCCTGGGTTGTGGATAGTCCAAAAAATAAGGGTTGAACAAAGATATGAAGATTCTCTTGTCTTCGTATTCTTCGTCACTTTCAGTTCCGTTAATATCCAATACCATACGCAAAAAATGCACCATAAACCATTAAAAATGTGAGAAAATTACTCAAAACGTACTAAATATTCTAATAAATTCCATAAATAATAATGATGTGAAAAGCGAGGAAATTACCTAAAAATAAATTACATAGAAAAATGACGAAATAAATGACTTAATAACTATGCATATCTGAAATGTGGGGGCCATGAACAGGATTTGTATATAAGTTAGCAAGTGAACCACTTAAGATATGACATGTCATCAGAATCCGGGCCCTGAATAAGCATTGCATGGAAGGTAAAAGAAAGGAAATTTGGACGAATTATTTCTTGTTCTTATCCTTGGCATTGACGGAGCCTCTGATACTGTACTTACTTTTTTCAATTTAGAGTACCTTTTTTAATATTATTTTGTTGTTAATTTATATTAGGAGACTGGGAAATTTTGGTCATCAATCCCGAGTACTTGGGTTTGGTGTGTTGAATTTGTCCTCGTTAATTAATGAAAGCTTGTCATTGACTCAATCATTTTTACTAGTGAAGTTTGTAGCTGCTGATTTGCATTGTTTGTACGGACATAATCACCACTAGGTTAGCTTTTATACTTGATAGTTCAGTATCAATTATTAGGAGGCGTGTTTCTACTCTGCAAGCATTCACATAAATGTATAGCCGAGGTCAAAACATCATTGAGTGTACATTGCGAAATATTGGCTTAAGTATAAGTTACTGAGTGCCCAAAAGTCACGGGAAGGGTAGTCCCATGAGAAAATGTGCCATGTATGACTCCTGAGCGTTGCGGCTAGCTGCGGCGGAGCAGAGCAGTCTGTCATAGACACGAGTGTAGTGAAGTTGGCAACACGTCACGAGTTAACCGACTTATAACGTGGGATAATCATCGGCGCCAGGCGCATGGGTCATATCATTTCTGAGATTACACGCGAATTTGGGTTTCCGAGGTCAACAGTGTCGAGGGAGGATGTTCAATATCGCAGAGATAATGTTACCATCCGCGTAAACCGCCGCACAGGTGTTTAACGAACGGACACTACGTCGCCTCATCAGAGCCATACGGGACGATCGAAGGGCTACTGTGAGTCAGATTACCGCCCAGTTGAATGTTGGAAGTCAGGAACCCATTTCTTTTCGAGCCGATGCCTCGCCGTATTGCTGCCATTTTGAGGGCTCGCTGAGGAGCAACTCGTTATTAACATCATATTCCGTGCCTTCCCATGACTATTGGCCACTGAATGCACATCTATGTAAAATTTGTAGGTTATACTAAAGGCTACTTACTAACTTATTCGTTTAAAAAAACGTACGATAGGTCTACCTACGATCTAACGATCATTGGTCCAAAACTTCAACAGTTCCATTTGGTGAAAGATTACTTCTCAAAAGATCCAAGAGTTTATATTATTAATACAGTTAATATCAATACACATTTTCCAGATGATGTTAAATCATGTTAAATGCAGTACCTTTAAAAACGATTCAGGCTTTTCACATGAGAGTGCGTCGTTGTTGTTAATTCATTTAGGGGCCTTGCGACATCGTGGTCATTTAGCCACATGTACTTGGGTATGTGTAGAATTTGTCTGATAACTTGTGTTTTTTGTGGTAGTTCTAGTAGTAGTAGTAGTAGTAGTAGTAGTGTGTATTTGTAATGCCGGTGACGATTAGGAAGCAGGTGGCAGTTGTCTTAAATTAGAAACCATTTGCATGGACTAAAGTGGGAAATCACAGAAAACCATTTCCAGAATGGCTAAGATGGGAATCAAACACACTTATTTTGGCTCACGAGGCAGAGTGTACCCCGTTCCAGCCCTCAGACCGGAATGAAATTTCTTTCCAAAACGGGAATCGAACTGGACCTCCGGGGCGAGAGCCAAGAATGTCGGCTGCTACACCACGATGTGGTCTTGACAGTAAGCAGTGGGAGGAATAGAGGCTACTTCAACACAATAGTCGGGACAGTCGGGCGCCACTTACTGTACTCTGTGTCTGTATATCGATGTAGGGAATGCTTGTATGATGCCGGATGCTGCACCAGGATAAAAGGAGTAGAAACGAACTGGCCATACCGGTCGTAAATACCGGCATAGGATACTTGGTTAGTGGTCCCTTGTCACAGCCCACGTCCCGTTGACATTTAGATTAGGATAACAATTTAGGTACCGGTACTTAAAAAGAAATGTAAAGTCTTTACGCCAGTTTTTCAGTGCTGCCTATACAAAGTGTTACTTGAGCCTCTTCATTCAGTCAATACGAATTTTCCCAGTGTAGCCTACAATGTACAGTATATAACTTTAAAATAAATAAGGAAATCAACACTCCTGAAAACATGTTGTTTCATTTGAGGGGATTGAACATCGTGGTCATTTAGACCCGTGTACTTGGGTGTGTGTGGAATTTTGTCTGGTAACCTGTGTTACTGTGATGGCCGTTTTAGTGTGTGTATTTGTAATTCAGGTGAAGATTGGGAAAGAGCCGGCCTCAGCCTTATGTTATGAACCATTCCGGTATTTGCCTGCATTTGAAGTGGGAAACCACGTAAGACCACTTCCTAGATGGCTGAGGTGAGAATCGAATCTTCCCCTTCTCAGTTTTGCCTCACGGGGCTGAGTGAAGCCTGGGCGTCCGCGTGATAACCAAGAATGCTAGCCACTACGCTACGAGGCAGACACGCGCGACGGCTAGAGCTTGGCATAGCCTAACGTAACGTTTTCATATCAAGCTGGAAGATAAGTTCTGTAATAATTGCATATTATTCCTTGACATAGCGGGAGTACAGTACATGTTCCCAACCTGGGGGCGATCGCCCCCAAGTGGGTGATTTGGATTATCAGGGGGGCAATAAATAAATGGGGGCGATTTGAGGGCGATGAGTATTCATAGTGGGGGGGAATTAAAATAGTACTGTACAGTAGAAGTTGCCGGGTAGTACACGGAAAAATGTGACAGGAGCGCCTCCCGTTCGCTTGTCCATCATTCATCACCAAGTTTGATATTAACGAGGCAAATATTAGCCGTAAAGCACTGATTCAGTTTCCGACCCTTAAAAAGTGTTCAGTGTCAGATAACAAGACTCCTGAACTCCCAGAAGACAAAATCCTAATTTGTTCTGATCGGCTTGACCAGTTAAAAACTGACATGGACTCAAGATTTGAAGATTTGACGATGTTACAAATTCCGGATTGGATTCTAGATCCATTCTCGTTTGAAGCTGTGGATAAGCTTGATAACTCTTTGCAGACGGAGTTTCTAGATCTGAAGTGTGACTGTGAGCCGAAAATCATTTTCACGCAGAGCGGTTACGAGTTCGCCTGGATGAAGCTTATGGACATTTATTCACAACTTTGCGGAAAAACTGAACACTTCTCATCTCGTACCCGTCAACATATTTAGTTGAACAAGGATTTAGTTCTATGTCCAGCTCCTTACAAAACAAAGAAATACGTTGGACATTTGCCTCAAAGGAGACTTGTCCCTGAACTTGACGAACATAAAGCCGGATATTCAAGCTTTAACTGAAATCCACCAAGCACAAGTCAGCCATTGAATGAGTAAAATAACACAAAAACAAATTTTCAAATTTTCATCTATTTTTTCAAATTTTAACTGTCAACTTTCTTAATTTTTCCAGATTCCATTTTAAAAATGAAAACATGTACTCCTGTTTTATAAATGTACGTCAATGATCTTAGTTAATTGTTTCACTTCTTTTTTCTTTAACTAATCTGTAAAAATGTACATTTTTTATTTTTATTTAAGAGTGAGCGGATATAACTGCTTTGGTTGATTTTATATACGGTAGTAAAATTGTTTAAAATAATAAAACTGCCTTATTATTTACACTTTACTTCAAATTAAAGATAGACATACAATGAAAATGAAAAGGGGGCGATAGGTGTAAGTCAACCTCCAGAAAGGAGAGATGGGGCACGGAAGGTTGGGAACCACTGATATAAACTGTAGTAGTTTGTTTAACTGTAATTATTATTAGGGCCGGGAGTGAGGAAGATGCCCGGGATTTGAAATAATGTACTATCCTAGCATTGGGTTGGAGTTAGTGTGAGAAAACTCGTAAAAAGCCACTCAGAAAAGCCCCTGTCAGAGCCGGGGTTTGAGCCTCCGATGTCCGGACTTGCTGCAGCTGGCCCTCGCGGTCTTAGTGAGCGCACGGCTACGCCACGGGGTACGAGCTATTGGATGACAACTTTCTGGAAGAGGGCTCACAGGTGAAGTAGGTAAGCGAGTCAATTGATGCGGAGTCAGGCCTTACGAGCGTTCCCTTGGTGGGTCTTGCCTTGCCGGCCGTGTGGGTACATTAATGAACTGCCAGGCCCTGGAGGCTTCTTCAGAACGCTTTTGTGTGACTTTCGCATTCCAAACACTATGGCACAGGCTTGCTCCCGTTCACACTTGTATTTACAGTAGCTTCTACCTACGTACTGTGCTTGATTAGGAAACAAGAAATATAAACGAGATTTTAAAGAATTTGCACAGCAGGCATTTTCAAGTTCATGATAAAATTCCATTAAATTAGACGTCAGTAGACTATATTAAGACTTGTATGAAGATGTACCATGTCAAGTTTCACAGTGCTCGGATGAATAGTCGCGAGAAAATTCCATTTAAATATTTAAAATTCGCGTCGCCGCCATTCATGCTCATCAGGTTATTGAAAGTCACATAGGACAACTTATGTTAATAGCCATTATCAACAAACAAAATTTCAGTTTGATTGCTGTAATAGATTATCAGATATTGAGAACCGTCTAAATATTTCGTATGACTGCCAATTTGAGTTGTTATACATGTAGGCCATAGAGTTAGGTACCATTAGATGAAGATCAATGTGTAGGTTCATTATTCAAACGTTCACTTCTATCACATGGCTAGGACACAAGAAATAAAAACTTAATTTTAAAATTTCGCACAACCGCCATCTCGAGGTTATGAAAACAATTGAATAAATGAGATGCCAGTAGATTAAAATGTGAAAAATCATTAACTGTGCCAAGTTCACTGCGCTCGGACTGTTAAATCGACAGATAAATCCATTTAAATATTTACATTTCGCGTCGCCGCCATGTTGGATTTGTGCTCATCAGGCTATTAAAAGTCCTAAGGGTAAACTTATGTTAATAGCCTTTATCAACATACAAAATTTTAGTTTGATTGCTGTAATAGATTCGTAGATATTGAGAAAGTGTAAATATTTCCAATGGCCGCCATGTTAGATTTTTATATATTTAGTCCATAGAGTTATGTTACATTAGATGAAGATTATTGTGTAGGTTTATTGTTCAAACGTTGACTTCAGTCGCATGATTAGGACACAAGAAATAAGAAACTTAAGTTTAAAATTTTGCACTTCCACCATTTTGAGGATATGAAAAAAAAAATTAGATATCAGTGGATAACAATTCGTATAGCCATTTACGGTACCAAGTTTCAATATGCTCAGATGGTTAAATCGCGAGAAAAGTATATTTTAATGTTTCAAAATTGCATGGCCGCCATGTTGGAATTGTACTTAACAGGTTTCTGAAAGTCACATAGAAGAACGTATGTTAATGACCTTCACCACCGTACAAAGATGATGATGATGATAATTGCTGTTTTAAGGGGCCTAACATCTAGGTTATCGGCCCCTAATGATCTGGATGATAGCGAAAATGATAATGAAACGGAAACCAGAACGAAAATTAAGTGAGACGGAAAATACTTACAAAAAGGAACTCAGATTGAAACAACTCACAAAACGTTCTTACAAAAGAGAATTTAGAACGAAAAGATTCACAAAAGGAATAGATTGAAAAATACCCACAAAATGAAGGCTAGGTTCAAAATACGTACAAAATGCAATGTAGCGTCGAAATACCTACAAAATGCAATTGAAATTCAAAATACTTTCAAAATGCAAATGAGATCGAAATTACGCACAAAATGCAATTGAGGTTCAAAATACTTACAAAATGCATTGAAATTGAATATACACTATGCAATTCAGATTGAAATATCCCAGTTCCAATCCAAATTATTCACAAAGTGCAATTAAAATTCAAAATACTTACAAAATACAATTGAAGTTGAAAATGCTCACAAAATGTACGGTAGATTCAAAGGACTCATGTGGATTGACAATACTTACAAAATGCAATTTAGATTGAAAATACTTGACAAAATGTAATTTAGATTCAAAATACCCACAAAATGCAATTAAGAATCAAAATATGTGCAAAATGCCCACCAAACAAAATGCAATTGAGATTCAAAATTCGTGCGAAATGCGGTTTTGGTTGAAAATACTTACAAAATGCAATTGAAATTCAAAATTCTCACTAAAAGGCCCGGATACCTGCATTGAAAGACTTACCGAAAAGCAATTTAGATTGTCAATCTTTACAAAATGCAATTGAAGTTGAAAACAATCGCTAGATGTAATTTAGATCGAAAAAACTTACAAAATGCAACGTAGATTAAAAATACCTGATAAAATCGCTAAAAGGGAATTTAGATACACGGTGAACCAAGTAACAAAAACAGTGCGGGAATCTTAAAGAGAAAGGAAATATAACGAAAAGAGGAGAGGAGAGGAGAGGGGAGAGAGGAGAGGGTCCGCCCCAAAGGTAAGGGTCAAAAGGGGAAAACGGACCCAGCTCAGGAATCCCTCGGGGTCGCCAACTCCCGAACTCACCAGCCGTGAGCCCCTGAGGGTGTAGCATTATCTAGGGTGCACCAGAAGTGGTGGGGCTACATACATCCGGCCTCCTTAAGGGCCTTGAGGACAAGGCAGGAGGTAAAAGGAAAAGAAAAAGAAGGCTGACCCCACGCAGAAGGAGGGTACCAGAAAAGATGAGACAAGGGCCAATTAAGGCGGGAAAGTGAAAGACTCCCTAGGCCTCGGATAACCTAATACCGTCGGGGTCGGAAGAGAACAAGAGTTGACCAAGGGAGGTCGACAGGAAAGAAGACGGAGAGGAACCCGGCACAAGTAAGTGGAAGCAATGCCGGATTCAGCTGGGGTCCCGTGGTCGCCAACCCACGTCCCACTAGATGTGAGCCCACCGTACAAAGTTTCAGAGTGATATATATGAAATATTTCGCGTGCCCGCCATGCTGGATTGGTGAAACGTAATAACAATTGAGGTCGGACGAGGTAGGAGTATGTCCTTACCGAGTTTCATTGATATCGCTTAGGCCGTTTAGATTTTTTTTTTGGACACACACACGGACAAAAGGTGACCTCATGTCATAAGCCTATCTTTATATATATAAATCAATGTAACGTGTTACGTGATAGTGTGTCTCCTATTCGTTCTTATACCAGTCACCCGATTGCGATGAAATTTGGGTGAGTTGTGAACACTCCAGGGAAGGCTTCTGGCTACAAATTATTTATGTAACACAAGAGGGTGAGGGACTTAACAGGAAACCTTAAATCCCACAGTAAATCAATTCCACAAACTGTATACTTATGACACCGCGATGCAAGGTGTGAGAATGGCTTGCTGATTCATCGCGAGGTGACATGCTGTCTCACCACAGCTCTAAATGCAGTGTGTTCAGATTGTCTATCAATAACTTCACACCGATTATCTTTTATTTTTATTTTTACCAGCTGGCGTGAGTCAGTAGTAAAGTGCAGTTCTTAAAACTGAACTCAAGCTTGGCTGCCGGTTCGAAAACGGTCATGGCGTAAATCGTTTCAAGTCTCTTATGCGTTCATCAACCATCACCGATTGCGATGAAACTTGGGTGAGTTGTTGTGTGCACTCCAGGGAAGGTTTGTCGCTTAGTAAATCAATTTTACAATAGGTAGCGAACGAGTAGATTCAACAAATGAATGACGGTGCGCGAATCGTTTCAAATCCCTTATGCGTTCACATACATTCATCCGATTGCGATTAAACTTAAGTGAATTTTTGTGCACACTCCAGAAAAGGTATTTACAATAGGTAAGGCACGAATAGAAGTATTCCGAATTAGAAAATCCATTTTACAATAAATGGCGCGCGAGTCGTTTCAACAAATGAACTTCGGTGAAGATTTGTGCACGCCCCAATGTATTTGGTCTGTTACTACGCAAGGACCAGGAACCCCACACGTCTGTCATCATAGGCTATATAGTCATCCATGCGATCCACATTCCTCTCTCATTCATGGAGCAGGGACCCGAGCAGTACGCCAACAGCTTATTCTCTAGATGCAACTAGTATCGGTCTAAGCCTGCAAATAAAGTTGAGACTAGGAAGATATCACAGGTAAAAATCTGAATGACCGTACCTATATCAGTTTTAAAATTTCACCATGTTCATTTAGTAATCGTTTCCTTTTCCATTAGCCTATTATTATCATTAAGAGCAAAGACCTAGATGTTACGAAATTACAATTCAAACGCTTCTTATTATTTCTTTCTTTCTAGGGCTGGCTGCGTGGCTCAGCGGAGACGTTCTTGCCTGCTATGACCAAGGTTGCAGGATCGAATCCTGGCGCAGCCAGTTGGTATTTGAGTGTGCGCAAATGTGAGGGGGCCGTGTCAGTAGATTTACTGGCACGTTAAAGATCCCCTTCCGGCAAAAATTCCATCATCCCGGCGTCTCTAAAAGCCGCAGTTGTTAAAAGAGACGTAAAACCAATAACATTATTAATATCTTCCTTTGTTTCTCTGTCTGTCTTTGATTGGCATTGCAAAGCATGACGGGTATAGCTAGTTTTTTCATAAACGAAGATAGGCTTAAAATGGCTTCCAACACGATAAAGCTGCCATGTGCATCTAACATTTTTAATCACACCACCAGTAACTTCTGTCAACCCGTGTTTGTACCTGAGGTCGGAATTCATGTTTCGTCGGGGCAGAAATCGTGTTGTTGTTGGAACAGAGTTCGATAATTTCACACCATGAAGCTGCTCATCAATTGACCAGGTACACAGCCACCCTGACGCACTGTTCAGATCTCATGGGATTTCGGAAGATCTTCCCAAATTTATTAAACGCTCGCCAAAATGCCATAAAATTTAACCTGCTCCCCAATTGTAACACGCAACAATTTTATTCTTACCTATATGCAACCTTTGGTTAAGATATTGTTAATGGTTATTGACCTTTAAGTTTGCGTGTATAGTGTGATATCTGTGATTGTTAGTGAATGGTCGGGTTGGAATTGATATGAACTTAGCTCATTGTTTGAGCGATGTGGGATCCGTTCTCGAGCAACTGCTGCCACTTCCACTAGCTACACTGAACTGGCCATAGCTTACAAATCTTGACAAGTCCTGCATGTTCATAATATCTGGCGTAACTTAATAAATGCACATATTGTAAATATCATCACACACATTTACGGCCAACGTATAAAGGATCTGATTATGATCGCTTGACGATCGAAACTGGCCATCCAAGATTATTTATTTATTTATAAATCTCATCTAATTTTTTTCATGTCTAGGGAAACACCCATTACATTTGGGTACAATCGAGTTGACTGACTGAAAAACATTAAATTTAGATTACTAAGGCAACACTAAAAAATGGCTTCCAACATGATAATGTTCACCGCTAGTCAGGCAAATCGTGAAGCCAAGAGATTCAAATCACTCGGGCTTACACTCATGAATTTAGACAAGATTATTTGGTTCAACAAAAAATGCAAAGAGCTGAATCTAACCCCAAAATACGAATCATATTGACTGACTGAAAAACATGACATTTCTCTTACAGATAACTTCTTTCACCAATGAAATGAGAGAATAGAAAGTTCATTCTTCTTTTTCCTTCAAAGATGTATCTTCCCCAAAGTTAGGAATGATCCTGACATTTTCCTGGTGCATGAGTTGAAAACCACGGAAATCCACTTCTGTGATAGCTGAGTTGAGAAACGAATTCATCTCTGAGATGAGAAGTAAGTTTCTTGGCGGAGTACAGAATTCAGTCCAGGAACTTTTAGACCGGAGTCTCAATATGTACCCCATGACTATAGAAGGCAGCTTTACAATTTATGATCAAGTTATTACGGCACTGCTGAAGCCTTGCCATTTCTGGAACAGAGCCTTTGTTTTGCACAAGTCAGAACTCTTCGCAATCAATTATGTTAGACATCTGCCATACAGAAGTTGGGGCATTCAACCAACGAACTAGCTGTCTGCTCTGGCACCGGGCCATATAGAGTGTACCTCAGGGACCAATGAAGGTTGATCCAGCTCTCGTATTACCGCATCTCAGCTCTGTATCACTATTTTATAAAAAAAAAAACTTGCTCCAGTGTCTATTTCAGTGTAATTCATTTCTGGAATAAATATTTGTAATTGTGCTTTTCGTTGATTTTGGCTAATATTGAATTTACAGATACTAGCGGACCCGTGCGAAAACTCTCGCATAATGTGTTATGTGCTCCCCATGTGTACAGACTACCCGCCCGGTTCTAGTGCTATGCGGGCTGTACGCGAAACAGTTCTACCAGGGGCTATCGTCTTGTTTATTTGTTTAAAAGCACTTCTTAATTAAATAAATATATTTCCGTTGTCGTTTCAAGAAATACAAGATTTTTCCTGTACTATTGAGACGATTTGGAAGATTTTGGTACAAACCACACCTTCTAACTCGCTCTGGTTTCGGAGGTAGTGCGACTCCATGTGGGTATATAAGCACGGACACGAAGGAAAGCGATTAGTATTGCAGTCGTGTCTTGCCGAGGTGCGTGCGTTAAATGCGATAACGGAAACTACGTCGACGCTATTACGAAATGCGTCCAAACAGGACCAACGTGCTGTTATTATGTTCTTAGCCGCCGAAGGACAATCACAGGTGGAAATCCATCGGAGAACGAAGAATGACAAGTTCACAAGTTTATGATATCTGGCGTAGGATAGAGTCAAGTTACGCCGTGATATCAAGTAACACCGTGATAAAGCGTATTTCCTCTATCACTACGTAGGTTCAATTCCGAAAGTTCTAAGTTTTTACCAACAGAGTGCAGTAGAAACCAGGAATCCGGGAAGCCCTTACGCTCTATCTTTGACCAACTCAATGAAGTTTAAATAATATATTAATAGAGAGTTGACATTTCAACAAGTGATCCACATCCAGTGAAATCTGTGGTGAAGATTTTAATGTCTTATAAACAGCTGCTTCATTGTATAAGTTTCATTTCAACACCAGTCAGAGGTAAGATGCAGACTATTCGCATACAAAACTTACATGCATGTAGTGTTACGCATGCAAGGTGTCTGAGCTTAGCAATAAGTACGTTTTTCTAAAGTTGGACGCTGAAATTGCACCAAAACGGAATAACGAGGCTCGGTCCTACACAGCTGAAACACGTCTTAAAGAAGCATTGAGGTCGATGAAGGAAGAAGGATGGTCAGTATATAAGGCCAGTAGACCTTCTAATAACCCGTGGAGTATACTAAAGGATTATTGCAGTAACTATTCAGCCGATCCAGGAAGTGCAACCCTTGCAAAAATTAGAAAGCCATTCGTTGTGTCACCTGAATTTGAAGTGAAGATAGTGTGCCAAGATAAGACACAATAGATCGGTCTTGGCCTAATTCCAGACCCCAGAACAATGACGATGATGGTTGTGGTGCGTGAGGTGGCTCCCCTGGCGGATGACACCAAGAGGAAGAATGGAGCCGATTGGATTGATTATCAGTTTTGTAATGTCTGGTAACTATAATGTTTATTTTATGTGCGATAGGAGTGAGGAATCTGAGACTGACTAAGAATACTTAAAATATGTTTAATGGAATATTTTTAATAGAATGTTTTTATTAAAAAAACTGTAGTGAATTTTTTCAATATGGGCAGTACGGGCAAATAGAAACGTATAGTCTACATATGATTTGAACACTTTTATTACATTAAACATTAGTTTTCACGATTAAAAAGTACACTGAATGGTGAACACCATGCTATCACGGAGTAACTTGATCACTATCACGGAGTAACTTGAATATCACGGCGTTACCTACTTCTACTACCGGATTTTGTTAGTTAATACCTTGAAATAACGTATGAATATTTGCAAGATTTATGCCAGAAATGTTCCGTAGGGTATTCCTCTTTAACATGAAATGAATCGAAATAACTGAAATCTAAAATTTCAGAAATAGTAACAACAACAAAAACCAACAACTTAGTATCACGGAGTTACTTAACTTTACCGTAACTAAATAAATGCATATATTGTAAATACCATTACACACATACTTGTAGGCATAGATTTATGGCCAAAGTATAAAGGATCTGATGATGATCGCTTGACGATCGAAACTGATCATCCAAGGTTATTTATTAATTTTGTGTATGGGGCAGCAGGTTTGTTGAAAACCACCGTTGTTGAAAGGTGTGCCAAGTTCCATGCTGGTCGCGTTTCTATAAGAGACGCTGGTCGATCTGGGAGGCAACACTGGAGAAATTACGGCGTGCAATTAAGGCGAAACGTCCGGGAAAACTGCGACAAGGGGTGCTGCTGATTCATGATAACGCACGTCCCCATACCGCAAAGATCGTAAGGCAGAAGGTGCACTAACACATGCAATTATCACGCCTCCAGTCCCTAAGGCCTTGAAAGGACGACGATTCCTGCCAGACGAGGATATGCAGCTGGCAGTTACGGATTTCTACACGCAGCAGGACACGACGTTTTACCGTACGTCTGAGGGATGAGTGCCTCAATGCCCACGATGATTTTGCCTGATTAGCATACCAATTCTGGGCTACACGGCCGTCAAACGGGAACGTTTTGATCTCCCCTTATATTTTCCTCACTAATACTTGCAATGTGGCACACAAACCGATAAAACAATCTGAATTGAAGGTCAAGATCTTGTAAAAGCTACCAAATTCAAATACCTTGGCTATCCAGGCTTCTCAGATGGCGAGACACTCCCCGACGTCAACGCACGGTTTAACCTCGCGTGGCTAAAATGGCGCCAAGTAATCGCAGTAGTGTGTGGAAGAACAATTCCCCCCCCCCCATACATCTCAAAGATAAAGTCCTTGCATGTTACGACCGGTCGCACTGTAAGTTACGACTCTGAATGCTCGCCTGCTTCATTGAAGCACGAGCAAAATCTCTATGTTTGAACATGAAAATGGTACATAAAGACAAGCTCTTAAGGGGGGAATTATAAGTTATCAATAGAAAGAGAACGTTCCTATTTTCAGGATATATTTGCGGCGAGTGAAATTATTAATACTGTAGTTGCTGTCTTGTGGTGTTTGTATTTGTGGCTACTCTCTATATATTTTAACACGTTATAGGTCTACTGATAATATGAGCGATAAAGTATAAATAAGGGATAAAACCGAATGGACAACGGGTGCTAAAATTGGGAAAAAGCACATACTAGATATCATTAAATTTGGCCCTAAAAATTCCAAAATGCACCGAAATATATTTATCTCGAAATAGCAACATATACCGAACTAGTAAAAAATTAGTCCTTTTACTGAACATCCGGGCTCTAGTGTGGATGTAAGAAGAGGTTCCCCGCTCGTGGTGTGAGTCTTGAACTGTGACTCGAGTTCGGCTATTCACGATTTATTCATGTACATTACTCCATGGGCGAAAGCACCAGATTATGTCACTCGATATTCTCACTGAAAAGCTGCCGACACATCCAGGAGTTCGACTGCAGAGACTGTAGACAAGTCCATCTTACTGAGCTGTATGTACACCCATGTAAATGGAAACTGTAACATCACGAAGGAATCGGTCGTTTGTGTAGATTTTTAAGATATAGAACAACATGTAGGCATGTAAACGATTACATTTGAATTGTTTATAGAGCTCTTTCCACGTGATTGGTCGCTGAATGAACCTTCTCTAGCTTAGTTGACTTGCAGTCTGTGCAGTGAACTGTTCCCTGTCAAACATGCCTCGACGCCAGAGAAGACAGCTGTCACAGTTTGAGTGCTCGGATAATTGGTCTGTGTGAGAGTGGGTTATTTCTATGGACTGAAGCTGCACGTGTTGGCCGATTGAACAACAGACATGGCAGCAGTGGTAAAATGAAAGTACGATCACTTGGATACTCGGCACAGGCCAAACTGGGGGAGGGGAACTGTGAAGGATGTTCACCACATTATTATTCGTACAGACCGGATGGACCCCCGCGGAAAAAAAACAGCGCAAATTCGAGCCAAAGTGGCACAACAAACAGTTGGGAATTATCTCCGTGCACGTGACTTACAAATATGTGTTCCTGTAGAAGGTGTTCCACTGATCCCACAACATGGACGCGGAAGACTGGCGTGGTGTTGGATGAATGGCAGAATGCCATCTTTATTGATAAATCACGCTTCTCCATTGCCCGCAGTGATCGCCACAATCTTGTGCGACGGCGTATCGGGGAGAAGGGCCACCCAGACATTATTGTTGTAGGGCATCCAAGGCCAACACCGGACATTATGGTTTGGGGAGCTAATGGCTTAAATGTGAAAATACAAAATTAGTAATTGCCGAGGGCGATATGTTTGCACACCAGTATATTGACAGGGTACTCAATCCGGTAGGTGCTTTCATGATGACCAACATTGTAAATGGGATGTTTTCAGCAGGACAGTGCCTACGTTCAAACTGCACACTACTTCAGGGAAGCTCTCCACGTAGTCACAACCTTTCGATGGCCCACCAGATCCCCGGATCTCAGCCCTGTAGAGTATGTGTGTGGAACATTGCAGGTTGACAACTGATCAACTGCCTCAGCTAATCGAAACTCTAAACCAACTGACCTGTGGATTCCTCAGGAAGTTATATAGAGCCTTACTGACTCCTTGCCTCGGAGAACGCACCACTGCATTGTAGCTCGTGGTGATACATCCTGTATTGCTTTTGTCCACATTGAGATCAGAGGGACCTGAAAGTGTTATCAATATCATTGCACTGCAGCCAAACATTTGTCCTGCAGTAGCCTATTACCCTTTCACGAATTGATTGCCGGCGGTCGAGATGGGATCTATTCTTTGTTTACTTGTGTCACACGTCAGCCTGCTTCATTGACAGGTACAGTTGTGCGAGTAGGATATGACTCAGTTCCAATAGCCTCAGTCATCGTTTAACTGTCCATGGTGACATGAGCTCCTGTGACGCGCAATGCTGCTTGACTTATGTGTAGAATGCATTCTGTCATCGCTGTGTTCCCCCCTTCACTGTGAGGGACAATAAACAACAAACACTGGCGTTGCCATGCTCAGCGGCAATCAAATCTTAAATGGGTAATACCACTCGTCCATGGTGTCGCAATTTCCATTTTTATGAGTGTATAAGTTATACCCTCTACAACTGTAGGTACTTGTGAGCCTGCGGAGCCCGAATATCTCTCGCCGTTTGGAGGCTACCCGCAGAAATAATTAGGCAGTGCAGTTTGCTTAATTGTAAAGGAAAACGAGAGCAAATCTCAAGCATGCTCATGTCCACTCTTTTGATGAGCAAAATGTGGAGGTTTTGTAAGTATTTCAACAAAAGAATCGTAGGTAAAATAGGGATTTAACTATGAGACACACAACATAATAAACCTAATGAACAACACGTTAGTAACAATGAATTCAACTTCCACAGCCAAGTAAACAATAGAACGAACATAACGTTTTCCGCACAAGAAATGAACGTGCTATACAAAGAATTGAAAGACAACTCGGCGGACGCACTCCCAACTCACAACATCAAGCAATTAATTGCGGACATTGAGATAGCCAGTCATAAGCTTCCAGTACAAGATAGGGAAATAACCAAAAATCTAGCCAACAACCAGGCCAAAATATCCTCAAACGAGAGAGCAAAAGCAACAACACCCACGGCAACATACTAGTAAAAGAGGGAAAGTCATTTAAACTAAAAATAAAAGAATAGGACTTACTGTAGTCATAACGAAAGCAGACGCGGGTAACACCATAGCAATCCCAAATAAAACTGAATGCATCGACAAAACAATAGATTTTCTGAACAATAACAGAATCAAAAACTACGAAAAGACCCAACCAACAAATTCGAAAGACAAATAAAAGGTGTGTTAAACGAAACCGAATACGCATATAAATGGCGTGTTAAACGAAATAGAATACGCATTAAACAAAACCGAAAAGTCAAAATTAATAAACACGAACCCGAAATTACCGTCCGTAAGAGGACTACCAAAAATACACAAAAAGGAATGCCCAATAAGACCAATTGTTAATTGCAGGAACGCGCAAAATTACAAAATCAGTAAGGAATTACTTAAAATATTAATACACCGCATAACCACCAACAAAAACAACTCAGTTAAGTACAGTTCACGCCACGAGTTTTGGCCGGTGAGCCCCTGTTTCACTGTCGTACAAAGGACAGGTGGTGAACCTCAGGCATGTGCAATTGACATGTGAGTTGCTTTCCGTGCATCTGAAAACTCACGTATCAATTTCACATCCCTAATGCTCATCGACTGTCTTCTGTACGACTTCGAAACCGGGATTGACCGGCCAAAACTCGTGGCGTAAACGGTACACATCAGAACTAGTAACTGCATTAAACATGCTACAAATGAAACCTAGCTTGCGGCTAGTATCTTTTAATACACTGCTCAACAAAAGTTTGGACTACCGCCATCAATTGTATGCTGACGCTGCCATACAGGAGTCGGACCTCTTACCACAAGATAAACTTGATGGTCTCATTCAGAGCATGCCTCCTCCGTGTGCGGGGAGAACTACTAAAGACTGATACTGATCATCATGAGATACCGATTTTTAATTTTCTGCTTTCAAAAGGGACACTTAGAAGTGAGTTAACTATGGTTTTGTACCGTTTCATTGTTATCTAACCACGATTGTTATTGTTTTTGGAAGTACTGATGTTTAGTTTGTTAATAAGTTATTGTATAAACCTCAATGGGTTTACTATAAGAAGTCATTGTAATAAAATCTATGATATTCCAAACTTTTGTTCAGCAGTGTACTGTATAACAAACATGTATACTAATATTCCAATAAATGAAGCCATCAGTGTAATCAAAAACAATTTAAAGACAAGCAACTCGATAAAAGAAACTGAAGAGATCACGAAATTACTGAGTCGTTCTCAACCAAAACGTGTTTCAATTCGATAATAAAATATAGGCGCAAACAGAGGGCTCAGCCATGGGGTCACCACTAAGTGGGTTAATAGCCGACATTTTCATAAACACATTGTAAAATGAGTTCTTAGAAATGAACTCGACAAAAGGAATAGTACGGTGGAAAAGATACGTAGATTATGTAATATGTGTCTACGGCACTGAATTAACAAACGAAGAAACAATACTCCAAGACGTCAATAATCTACACCACTCCATTAAATTTACTAAGGAACCCGGAGCCGATCTAAAAAAATGTCTCGACATAACTAACTAACGTAAAGTTAACAAACTAGCATATTCAATCTCTCGAAATCCTACACAAACATCGTATGCAATTGACAATCAGTCGAACCATCCCAGCGCGCACAAGCTAGCAGGCTTCAATTCAATGGCACACAGAGCATTAGATATACTCATGTCAAGATAACTATAATAAGGAAATCAGAGTTATCAAGCAAAACAAAATAATTTTCCACCCAGCAAAATAGAAAAATTGTAGCCAGGTAGAGAAATAGAAAAACTCAAAAGCCGGACAACAATGAGAACAAATTACCGCGGTTGGATTACGTGAACGCAAATACATACAAAATCACCAATTTATTCAAGGAACAAGGAATTTAAAAAAAACCATTCATAACAAACAATACAACTGTCTAGCATCCGCACAACAGTACAGAAATTTAAATAAACAAGACCTGTGCTCAAAGTCAGGGGTATATTCAATACCGTGCCAAGAAACTGGGTGTCAAGAAAATTACATTGACCAAAAAGGTAGAAGAATGGACACTCGAGACAAAGAACACAGAAATGTGATAAAATACGGGACACACTCGGCCGTGTGCGAACACATGTGCGACGCGGGACACAAATTCACTATTATTGAAACCGGCCTAAAAATTATAGGCTATATCAAGAACCGAAAGGAAGAGCCCTCAACACAAAGGAAGCAATCGAGATACACTTAGCTAAATTAGGCAACCCTAGTAATCGAAACGAACACACATCCATGGAGAATTCACCCCTCTTTACACTTCTAGAAAACACCCCCCGTTGAAAACGAAAAACAACATAACGTTGCAGCCAGGCTAGATAAGAGAGCAACAAGGGAAACATATTATTGGATGTACATTGTAGCATATCTTCAATAAACCAAGGCCGGCATTAACGATTCCAAGTCATTCTCAATAGACCGGGTGCGCTTAGAGAGAGCTCTTTAGCTTATGCGTGCTGAGAGTGAAAATTGCTCTTTAATAGTTGAAGATGTCCAGAACACAGTAATGCACACCATATTAGAAGGACCTTGACCTGGCAGCACACATATGTTACATTGACGGACGAACCTACACAGTTAGGGATGCGGAGGAAAGGCCAAGAAGAATGAGAGATAATGAGACCGCACAGGAAACTCCTTCCTGTTCCGTGCAGGCAGTGGTTTTGGCAGCTGTACGGGAACGATCCACACATCACTCAAAAACAGCTAAGTTCTCAATCCACTCCAACCATTTAATATCAGTCACAGATATCACATTAAGCAAGCAAACTTGAAGGTCAATCACAACCAATAATATCTTAACAAATAAATCACATTTAACTAAAAAATCTTGACTAGTTGGGCTAGTTTAATAACTACTGCAACTAAATATGTGTATATATTGCAAATACCATCACCAATACTTGTAGACATAGACTTAATAGCCCAAGTGAAAAGGATCTGATGATCACTTGACGATCAAAACTGGTCATCCAATTGTAATTATTAATCTTATGTAAACTATTTTTAGGATTAGGGAACCACCCATTACAATTGGGTACCATCATGTTGACCGACTGAAAATCATTATATTTCTATTTTATTCAGTTCGCTGCTTTTTAAAAATAAATTTTCTGACCATTTTGAATGATAGTGAAGTCATCAAATCCCCTTCTTCCTCGTTTCTTGTCTCTCCGACAATCACTCCTATGTTTTGTTTCACTGAAACAATTCTTTTAATTAAATTATTAATTCTTTATTATATTTTTAATACTTAGCCTAATTTAATTTAATCGTATAGTGTTCTCTTAATGCGGAATCAGCTAGCACACTGCACGACAAAACAGCTCTAGGAAACTCTTGATAAAAAAAAAGATTATTTTGATTTGCACAAACTTTGAAAGTCACTTTCAGGAGCATATCTGAGATAACTGTGTTGTGATATACAGATTGGGCTATACATGTCCTTTTAAATGAGTATACAGAGGGTAGATTTGTGACTCAGATTTTAAATCATTCCCCTCCGATGCTTCTGTTGCAGTCGCTTGGCATTTAAGGGTGTCTTAATACGCGCGCCTTGTATTCCAAAAGAATCAGCTGCCCTTAATGATATTGTTTTATGCAGCCCAACTAACGATTGTTGTCAAGTGTCAGGAAGGTCAATATTTCTCTGCTTGCATCCCGTATGGTACTAAAAGCATATCCTGCAAATGATACTGAACACTATTATGTTATAGTGTTCAGTACCGTTTGCAGGATATGCTTGCAGTGCATTAGTACCATACGGGATGCAAGCAGAGAAATATCGCCCTTCCTGATAACAACGCTAGTTGGAATGCATAAAACAATATTATTAGGGGCAGCTAATTCAACTGGTATATTGATCAGGTATTATAAATTATTAATGATTCATTATTATTATTATTATTATTATTATTATTATTATTAATAATAATAATAATAAATATGTGTGGGGAAAGGATAATGTAGGCTGGCTGCGAGGCTCAGCGGTAACGTTCTAGCTTGCTGGGCCCAAGGTTGCAGGTTCGTATCCTGGCGCAGTCAGCTGGCATTTGAGGGTGCGCACATGCGAGGGAGCCGTGTCAGTAGATTTACTGGCACGTTAAAATCCCCTTCGGGGCAAAATTCCGGCACCCCGGCGTCTCTAAAAGCCAGAGTAGTTAAAAGGGACGTAAAACCAATAACATTATTGTTATTTAAAGGATAATCATAGGGACTGCAGCATCAAAAATGGGGAGGATGAGAGCTACATTCGTGTGCCCTTGGTCCTTAAGTGTACGGTTGCAGACAGGAACCAGAGAGGAAAGTTATCGCCGGGACTCGCTCACGTGGCTCTCACATCACCTGCCACCTCACGACCTTGAAGGGTCATTGCTCATTACATAGCACATTAACTGGAAGAATAAACCAAATTCATGACTGAGCAAGAAAAAAGGTTCACAATGATCTGAGGTTGCGCAACTAGTATGCCAAGATATACAACGAAGGCTGTTCAGTAGCAGAAGAATTGATGGCAGGTAGACCATTCAGCTTTCACAATGTCTCTGCAGCATCACGCAGTGCTCTTATGTACGTCTGCTCACTGAAGAACATGGGAGCAGACATGCCAATGATACAGCTTCCATACGCGCCGACTATAGGCTACGCGTGTTATTGCCTCCATTGACCAAGGAAAGAAAGGAGGAAAGAAAGGAGGAATGAAAGAAACAGAAAAATGTTAAAAAAAAAACCACCTCACTCTGCCTTTTCTAAGCTTTCTGGGAATCACTGCCTGACACCTTCCATTACGGAAACAATGACTTTTACGATTCTTTTAAATGTTTAAGATAATCCGTGGCTTTCCACTTCTAATTCCAGCAAATGCTGGGATAGTTCCTATCTGAGGGCCAATACCGCCTCCTTCTCAATCTTAGACTCAGTATGCACACACTACTACGGACACAATAATTCATAATGCCGATAGCCAATTTTGCATGCAACTGTAATGGACATGTACAGTTTTGAAACAGACTAGGGACTATGTGAAGAGAAGACATGTGAGGAGAGGATATGGAATGAAGATACATCTAAATTTGTCCATCTTTTTAAAAGGTACATGGTGTAATATCTGACAATCTGCCACGCACTTAGTACATCATACCTGCAACAATGTCTTGATCCTCTCCTGCTAGCCTAATAAGTTCATGCACTATAACAGAGAGCTATCTCCCTCCAGAACTCACCATAGTGTTTCTCTAGGAGATTTGAAACATCTTCCAGTTTTTTTTCATTAATGGTCACGGGAGAGTTTGTTATGCAGTCCGGATTTACCTGTTTATAGTGTATTCCCCGTTTGCATACACCCATCGGTTCATTGATGTCAGACATATAATTAGGCTCCCCTTGGACGTGAATTACATTCTGTGGATTACGGATGATGATGACTCTTTTTACTTTTGTTATCTGGAAGGGGAATGATGCTGCGGATTTGATGACGTTTTCAATGGCTCCTTTCCAGTCAGCTATCTCCCAGTCTCTCTCTAGTTTGTGGAGGGTCCCATACTCTTCCAAGATGCTATGGTTGAAACTATCGTTTCTCGTTTCCGCAGTTGCCTTTTGATGAGCCCAATCATTTTATCGGAAGGCATGAATGAATATCCAGTAATGGGATAATTCACTTCTATTTTGTTGACGCTTGTTGCGTGTTTGTACATCCAGTGACACAGCATCTAGACAACTATTGTGTTTTTATTTTGCCCAGGGCATCCATCGGCAATTAACCCCAAAGTTAGTATGTTGCTCATATCTGTATGGCATAAATAGTGGTAGAGAGTTGAGCATATTACTTTTGACCCTTTCTTACCTTCGTTCTCAAGCCATGTGTACATGAAGATATTATTAGTGGTTAACCTTTATTTAGAGGAACATACTGCAATGGCAAGATTGTATAGGTATAATTGCATACTATAATAGACACTCTGATCAGATATTTTAATTCCTTTGGCAGTCGAAATGCATGGGCAGAAAATTGTCTCGCATTTCCTTCAGCGATGAATAGAAACAACTTGCTTCACTGACCTTCACGGCGTACTCGCTTCCTAGAACGGTCAGGCGTTGTTTCCGCAATGCCTCGATCAACATTACTGACATTTTCCATATTTATTGTGACGAAAACAGTGCGTATAACTTTCAGCATAAACGTTAAAACACACACAAGGGCTCAATGTTTACATACATAAGACGGCCATCTTGTATTAGTCATCTGACTTCAATCTTCATTGCGATTGGTGGAAAGGGACAAGGCAAGTTTTGAGCCTCACTTACGTATGGACATGCACAGTTTTGAATCCAACCACACTTTTCGAGAGCTGGTATTCATAGGACAAGGACAGTTTTGAGCATAAATAGCATTTCAGGCATGTGTAATAAGTCTAGCTCTACCATCCAGTGTTGCCAACTCATTTTTCTAAGTGGACATGGACAGTTTTGCATCTAGGCAACTCAAATATATATACAATGTTTAGATTACGTTAGTTCGGAAAACTTATGCAACGCGTCAATGTTATTTACAGATGCAATTGTTCACTTCTATGGCTGTTGCGTTATTGTTAATGTATTTTAAGTATGTTGACCTGTGTTCCATTGAATTATTATTGTGACCAAATTCAGGAATGATGTCTACACTATTTGGTTAATTATATTCTGTATCAGGTCGCCTTCGTGGTGTAGGGGTCAGCGTGCTTAGCTGCCACCCCGGAGGTCTGAGGTTTGATTCCCGGCTCTGCCACGAAATTTGAAAAGTGGTATGAGGACTGAAACGGGGTCTGCTCAGCCTCGGGTGGTCCAAATAAGTAGCGGGGTTTCGATTCCCACCTCAGTCTCGGAGTGGTTTTCCGTGGTTTCCCACTTCGTCTCCGGGCAAATGCCGGGATGGTACGTAAATTAAGGCCACGGCCACCTCCATCCTTAATTTCTTGCATATCCCTCCCAATCTTCCTATTACTTCCCATACCTCATAAGGCCCCTGTTCACTTTGCAGGTGAGGTCGCCTGGGTAAGGTGCTCGTCCCACCTCCCCAGTTGTATCCCCTGATGCGTTGTTTCAAGAGTAAAGGTGGGATCCGTCGCTGAGTCCGAGGGAAAAGCCAACACTGGAGGGTAACCCGACTAAAAAAATATATCTCTACTTAGTATAAAACAAAGTCCCCGATTCTTGGATGTTACGAGTAAACTCGAGAACCACTGGATGGATTTTGATGCGGTTTTCACCATTTGTAAAGGATATCTCGAGGATGATTTCTGTAGAAAACAATTTATTTATGATCAAAGGAAGCCGAGCAATAACGATTTCAGTGGAAAGTCGAAAAAAACCTGGCGTCCGAGCGCTTTCTAAGCTTACGCTGGGCAAACCGTTAAAATTATCTAAATACCATGAGTGTAAGAATTGTATAGCATGAAAAGTTCTACAAAAAAAGTCCGCGAGAGCATAGGCTATGTCTATCTTCAATACATCGCCCACTATAAGTGTTTTTACGTTTTAATTTCTTCCAACCATGTCCATTCAACAACTGAGGCGACAGTTTACGAGCTAGCTAAGGGCGAGTCTATCATCCCTGTTACAGCCTAACTAGCGGGCGAACTTATTGCCCCAGATACAGCCAGCAGCAAACCGTTGAGTCGTGTTGAGTAAAGACTTCTGAGAAGGGTGGTTGTGTTTGGAGTATCCCTGGAAGTGCAACTCGGGTTTTCTTCATTTTGCCTGTGAAACACAGTCGAGTTAAGATTGGACGAAGGGGGATTTGAGTTTCATTCACCTCGCCATTCCCTGGAAGTGCAACTCTCATTTCGCCTCTCATTTCTTCCCTGTGTCATAGGTGATGATGATGATGATGATAATTGTTGTTTTAAGGGGCCTAACATCTAGGTTATCGGCCCCTAATGGTCTGGGTGATAGCGAAAATGTCAATGAAGTGGAAACCAGAACGAAAATTAAGAGAGAAGGAAAATACTTACAAAAAGGAACTCAGATTGAAACTAATCACAAAATGGAGAGCGATAATACTTACAAAAGGGAATTTAGAACGAAAATACTCACAAAAGGAATAGATTGAAAAATACACACAAAATGTAGGTTAAGTTCAAAATACGTACAAAAAGCAATGTACAGTCGAAATACTTACAAAATGCAAGTGTAATTCAAAATACTTACAAAATGCAAATGAGATTAAAATACGTACAAAATGCAATTGAAGTTCAAAATACTTACAAAATGAAATTGAAATAGAAAATACACAATGCAATTTGGATTGAAAAATGCACATTTCAGATTCCAAATAATCACAAAGTGCAATTGATATTCAAAATACTTACAAAATGCAATTGAAATTGAAAATGCTTACAAAATGTATGGTAGATTCAAACTACTCAATTGGATGGACAATAGACTACTTACAAATTGCAATTTAGATTGAAAATACTTACAAAATGTAATTTAGATTCAAAATAACCACAAAATGAAATTGAGAATCAAAATACTAGCAAAATGCGAACCCTACAAAATGCAATTTAGATTGAAAATACTTGCAAAAAGAGGTTTAGATTGAAAATACAAAATGCTATTGAAATTCAAAATCCTCACAAAGGTCCCAGCCCCTATATTGAAAGACTTTCTAAAAAGCAATTTAGATTGTCAATCCTTACAAAATGCAATTGAGGTTGAAACACTCACAAAATGCAATTTAGATCGAAAAGACTTACAAAATGTAACGGAGATTGAAAACACCTACAAAATGGAGTGTAGATGCAAAAAAATAAATCGCTAAATGGAATTTAGATACACGGGGGTCCAATTAACAAAAACAGTGCGGGATTCTTAAAGAGCAAAGGAAATATAGTGAAAAGAAAACAAGAGGTCTGACCCCTCGAAGAAGGAGGGATGAGGAAAGATGAGACAAGGGCCAATTAAGGCGGGAAAGTGAAAGACTCCCTAGGCCTCGGATACGCTATTACCGTCGGGGTTGGAAGAGAACAAGAGTTGACCAAGGGAGGTCGACAGGAAAGAAGGCGGAGAGGAGCCCGGCACAAGTAAGTGGAAACAATGCCGGACTCAGCTGGGGTCACTTGGTCGCCAACCCACGTCCCAATAGATGTGAGGCCCTGGGGGGTGTCTTAGGAACTTTCGGTATGACTCCCTTTGTCTTTGTGAATTCTTTCATTCTCTCTGTTGTGACAATCGAGAAATTATTTGTTGCTCAGTTTCATTGTTAGGTGATAAGCGTATTCTTTCTATTTCAATGAACTACGACCTATATCCTTTTTCCGTCTCGGCATGATGGGTTAAAATCACTGACTGGACTATTAATTATATTACCAAGGAGATAGCATGTGCAACGAAATCTTGTCAGACGTAATTTAAGTATGGCGAGGTGCATGAATCACAAATCCCCCTACCGTCCAATCTAAACTTGACTGTGTATTCTGCAGAACGAAAAGTTCACAGGCGAAGTAAAGAGAAGCCGAGTTGCACTTCGAGGGAAACTCCCAACACGTTCACTCTTCTCTGAAGTCTTGACACGACTCGACAATGTCTGGGGTAACAGGCCCGCTCGCCAGCCAGAAGCTCGTGAACTGTCTCGAAGCTAGTAATTGAATGAAGATCGTTGGAAGAAATGAAAACGTAAAAACACTTATAGTGGGCGATGTATTGAAGATAGAGATATGCTGTCACGGACGTTTTTGTAGAACTTGACATGCTGAACAATTCCTACACTCATAGTATATAAATATTTTTAACGGTTTGCCCAGCGAAAGCTTAAAAAGCGCATGGACGCCAGGTTTTGTTTTCGACTTTTTCACTGAAATCGTTACTGCTTGGCTTCCTTTGGTCATAAATAAATTATTTTCTACAGAAACCTTCCTAGAGGTATCCTTTAGAGAATGGTGAAAACCGCATCAAAATCCATCCAGTGGTTCTCGAGATTACCCGTAACATCCAAGAATCGGGGACTTTGTTTTATACTAAGTAGAGATTTTATTAAATTATACGCCAATAAGTATAATTTAATATAATATAATCCCCCTTCCGCCCAATTTCAAATTGACTGTGAATTTCGCGGAACGAAAAGTTCAGAGGCGTAATGAGAGTTGCCCTTCCAGGGTATGGCGAAGTGAATGAAACTCAAATCCCCCTTCCGTCCAATCTTAACTTGACTGTGTTTCACAGGCGAAATGAAGAAAAGCCGAGTTGCACTTCCAGGGAAACTCCAAACACAACCACCCTTCTCAGAAGTCTTAACTCAACACGACTCAAGGGTTTGCTGCTGGCTGTATCTGGGGCAATAGGTTCGCCCGCTAGCTAGGCTGTAACAGGGATGATAGACTCACCCTTAGCTAGCTTGTAAACTGTCGCCTCAGTAGTTGAATTGACATGGTTGGAAGAAATTAAAACGTAAAAACACTTATAGTGGGCGATGTATTGAAGATAGACACATACTCTCGCGGATACTGATTTCCTAGTACGCCTCATTATGGTGCTCCTTCGGATTTGTTGATTTCTACCAAGTAACCTATGGTGGTGCTTTTTGAGGATCCAACCAGCCTCCAGACTGACTACCTAACAGATAGACTGATTGGCGTATAATCTATACTTAGTATAAAACAAAGTCCCCGATTCTTGGATGTCACGGGTAATCTCGAGAATCACTGAATGGATTTTGATGCGGTTTTCACAATTCTGTAAAGGATATCTCGAGGAAGGTTTCTGTAGAAAATAATTTATATATGACCAAAGGAAGTCAAGCACTGACGATTTCAGTGAAAAGGTCGAAAAAAAACTGGCGTCCGTGTGCTTTTTAAGCTTACGCTGGGAAAACCGTTAAACATATCTATATACTATGAGTGTAAGAATTGTTCAGCATGAAAGTTCTACAAAAAAAAAGCCAGGGAGAGCATATCTCTATCTTCAATACATCGCCCACTATAAGTGTTTTTACGTTTTCATTTCTTCCAACAATCTCCATTCAGTTACTGAGGCGACAGTTTACGAGCTAGCTAGGGGCGAGTCTATCACCCCAGTTACAGCTTAGCTAGCGGACGGGCTTATTGCCCCAGATACAGCCAGCAGCACACTGTCGAGTCGTGTTGAGTTAAAAACTTTAGAGAAAATTGGTTGTGTTTGGAGTTTCCCTGCAAGTGCAACTCGGCTTTTCTTCATTTCGCCTGTGAACTTTTCGTTCCGCAAAATTCACAGTCAAGTTAAGATTGGACGGAAGGGGGATTTGTGTTTCATGCACCTCGCCATTCTTAAATTACGTCTGACAAGAATTTGTTGCACATGCATCTCAATGATAATATAATTAGTAGTCCAGTCAGTGACTTTAACCCATCATGCCGAGACGTAAAACGGATATTGGTCGTTGTTCATTGACATTGAAAAAAAAAAGCGCTTATTACGTAATGCATTCATAACTGTTCCCGGGCGAAGCGGTTCGGGTTGCTAGTATATATAATCAACCGTTCCTATTTAAACCGGTGGCCTATTGAATGTGCTTATAATGCACAAAAGGTACACTGCACTGAACACAAAGGAGCAGAATGCCGCGGGCACAAATGAAACCACATACACATTCATTAAAATGAAACAACTACTATCTTTATTGGCAAATTCTTACCTTTCACTATTGATTAGAATCCAGATTTGAAGTGAATTTAGTGATTTTTCGTTAACTTCAGCCTGCAACACTAACGAGCAGGCTACGGATTACATTGGTGTACTGACACATAATACTGTAGTAGTTGTTAATTCGTTCATCATCAGCCCCGTGAACTTCAATTAGTCTGATAACCTGTGGTTCTGTGTTGAATGTTGTACTGTGTCTAACTGTAATTATTAGGTTCAAGGATGTCCGGCCCCATGGCGATTTGGTTAGTGCGCTAAGCTTTGCCCCGAAGGGTTCCAGGTTTGATTCCCGGTCGGGCCATCACGGATTTTAATCTCCAGTGGTTAATTCTCCTGGCTATGGGACTGGGTGTAAGTGACGTAATCATCATCACTACATCTTCATTCGGACGCGCAGGTAGACCACAAGCGTCAACTAGAAAGACCTGCACCCGATCTCCCAGGAGGCCACATGACATTATCATTATCTACATTACAATTGGGTACAATCGCGTTGACCGACTGAGAAGCATTTCTATTTCATTTAGTAAGGCAACACTAGAAAATGGCTTCCAACACGATACTGTAACGTGTATTGAAGAACATTGACGCTTCATATAGACTATATTCTATCTATTACGTACAGTATAATTGGCACAAGATTTTGTGTTCTATGGTTGATCTAAATTTGCGTTGTTGCAGTGTGATGTTTAAGACAGTTACGGAAGTAAATATAATATTTGCACCTTTGTCTCGGGCGAGAAATTTTCTTTAAAAAAATGAGCCTTGCTTTTTAGTGGTCCGAGTATGATGACTCCGACTACAGGCTAGATCAGGCTGTTCCAAATCCACGAGTTTGAGTATGCGTACACGTGAGTATTCAGCAGTGTTGCTCGGAGCACGGTTGGAGAGGGACTGGGGGTGATAGCCAACTACGTCCCTGGGTGAAGGTCATAGCAGAAGTCCATGCAATTCCTGCCAGTCTTGATGTATCCACCACGTAGTGACGGCAGCCCTCACAGTAAAGCTGTATTGCATGTTGCAGGTTTACTCACGCAAGGCGGCGAGTCCTGTGCTGCTCACTCACGAGCAGCTCGGCTGGAACAGCCTGGGCTAGATGAAACTTCTGAAGAAGCTTTGCTAAGTTGAAGTTTATAGACTAGTTCGTATCTGCTCTTCCTTCCTTTCCCTGCTCTCCCCGCCGGCAACAACACGTGATCCTCAATAATATTAATGTTATAATATTAAAATAATTGAAAAGAAATTTCACCTTTTACTAAAAGTGAAATATCTTGACAAGTAATTGTGCTACGACAACGTTTGTTGTTTTGAGACAAAATGCACGTTGCGCATTATCCACTGAGCCCCAACTTACTTGATTCTGTCATCCGTGTATTAAAATAATTGCGAATATTCATTTCATCAAGGACATTCTCTGGACACACCGGTAAATGAAAGTTAGCGAAGTTCCATTTTCAACCGCCAGGTGGTACCTAGCGCCTCAGTGATCTATTGGCTGACTATTTTCTGATTCCAGCCAAATACAGCACTCTTAAATCTTAGGACGTATAATCATTATAGCGGCACAGCTATTACAAACAAATTTCGTTCGAAATCATTAAAGGCAAATGCTCGACGACTTTAGGTAGGCCTACCGTATATGAAGCTTATACACACTATCTAATCGCGGGTACCTGATTCTAGAGCTGAAATAATTCTTTAGCCGACGTTGTTGGGGTCAAGCTGCTTGGCAGTTTTGATTTATGGAGAATATCCATACTGACGCTAGTCATAATAGGTGGGACCAGATGTTGTGAATGCAAATCTGTTTCGGAGCATATCTAACCCACAGCTAGTTTAGTCTTCGATTCTGGTGCAAATCTGTGTGACGGATTTTGCGGAATGCATAACTCCTAATCCAGTTTACTTTCAGTCAACGAAATGGGACCGGCCATGCCTGGCCTGTCGGTTGGGAAGAATATTCCTCGCCCATGATAGGCTTCGACATGAACATTTTTCTAGCATAGTGGATAGCAGACATAATAATATATGGAAAATTCAGAGTACCGCGCCAGTAAAACGACTGTTACCAGTAAAATTTTATTGCCCAACAGAAAATCCAAAAACACAAATATTTGTTTCATGGACGTCGTGAAATTTACGGAATGAACGTGAAAGTATCGCAAGTTGTCATGTATCGCGTGTTGGTAGTGGCAAGAGTCACGAGTGTTAAATGTTTTCAACGTTTAATGTGCTGTCGGACAGTCGTCAATATTTACATGAATCTAACCCGTAATATGCAACACTAGAGGATTTGGGTTGGAGATGGCTGAGGACGTGAAGTAATTTCGAATTGACGAACATGGATGTCGAGCGGCGCCGAGTACACATGTCTGTGTCTACGCGAGGTACAATGCAGGAAGCATTGTATTACCAGCAGGGGCGTTCCACAGAAAATGGATCCTTGAATCACGCCGTATCAATCTGTAAGCGACCAACTTAATTACTAGTAGTTTGTGTATTTGAACTGTAATGTTGACTATAACATGCAACATGTTAGAATTTCCCGTTAATTGATTTGGATTTATGCTGAGGCATGTTTACCAGGACCCTTTTGATGTTGCACTTTTCTTCGTTTCTGGAAAATGGCATATCCACGATGACAGGACGTTTTATGAGCAGTATTTGAGTCATTTCTATTGTTTCTTGTTGTCGAAGGTGCTGCCCTATGTTATGATGCGTTTGAAATTTCTATTAGCGAAGGAGCACTGGAAAATATTAAAGAGTGGGTCCGTCACCCATTTTTAGCCTACATTTCACATTTTGCAAAAATGAGGAAAAAGTAGACTTATGAGATCGGGCAAATGTGTGTGTGTGCGTCTGTCTGTCTGTCTGTCCTTCTGTCTGTCTGTCTGGCTGTGTGTGTGTCCCCCCCTATCAACTCCTAAACGGCTGCAGCAATCGAAACAAAATTTGGTAGGAGTAAAGATCTATACCTGAATATCTCACGGCCATATTTGAAAATGATGTCAGTGCTACCAACTGCTAAAAAATCGCAATTGAAATTTGAGCTCCATGTTGGATATCTTGGAAAGTATGAATGGGAGCTATTTCAAAATTGGCACACGTACAGATCATAATATTTCAGTTTAATTTCCAGGAGGCCAAACATGGCAGTGTTGCCAAAATGATTATAAGCTTCCTGATAGGTCCAATTTTTAAATGCATATAACTTCTACACTATCAAGCGGAATTCAACCAAATTTCGTATGTTGTATGTGTACATAACCAGATATGACTGAGCGTATTCTTAAGACCTACCAGGGCTGCCAACTATTAATAAATGCTCCTAATTTATTTTATCCAAATACCAATATATCAGAAAGTATGCAAGCCGACAGCTTTAAACTATGCACACGTATAGTACCTGACATTCTATATTAATTTGGAGTAACTTATATACGTCAGTGCTACCAACATGATTCTAAGCCTGCTGACAGGTCCAACTTTAAATACATGTAACTTCCATACTATCATTTGGATTTCAACCAAATTTCGTATGTGCTATGTGTACCATAACAGATATGACTATGCGTATTCTAAGGAGCAACCAGGGCTGCCAACTGTTAATATGTGCTGTCCCTATTTTTGTTACCCTAATATCAATATATCAGAAAGTATGCAAGCCAATAGCTCTAAACTTTGCACACGTATAGTACCTGGCATTCTAGACGAATTTGGAGTAACTAATATACGTCAGTGCTGCCAACATGATTCTAAGCCTGCTGATAGGTCCAATTTTAAAATGCATGTAACTTCTATACTAACTAATGGATTTCATTCAAAATTGACACAACAATAGATCATATTATTTCAGATTATTTCTGACCAATACATGCATGACATTGTTGCCAACATGATTTTACGCGCGCTGTTAGATCCAATGTTTAACTGCATGTAACGTCCATGCTATCCAGTGGACTTCAACCAAATTTTGTATTTAGTACCGTAAGAGACGGAACTAAGAATATATTCAGTCATCAGGGCTGCCAACTGTAGTGCTCTATTAGGATACATTATGCCAGGTATACAGTATTTCGAACTAATTGGAAATTTCGATATTAGCAACTTAATTTCGTCATTATTCTAGATAGGTTCATATTCTGTAGAATAATCATTGGCATGAAAAGTAGGCTGTATAGTTCTTCACGGAACTTCTTGTTTAAATTAAAATCATGATTATTATGGTTTTCTAAAACTGTATTTTGTTTTTCTGTGATTTAATTAGTACTGTAAATATTTGTGATCTATCGATAATAATAATAATTAAGGGAGTAATGTTTTATGAAATTATTAATAATTGCAGTTCAATAATTGCAGACTGCTTCCCGATAATGAAGTTGTTGACTAATGATCGTTGCCATTAAAATCATGTCCGATAATGATTCCTGGGGATTAATTAATGAAACTGGTAGGTTTTTAGGAAACGGATTGGAATGCGGAATATTATGTGAAATTTATAAGTGCGTTATTTGGAAATGCACATGATATTTAAATGAGGTTTTGATGTGTAGAAACGGAGCGGCTTTCCTAAATATTACGCGTGTATCATCTAGGGAAATTTATTTGTATCGTGGTAACAACGCTTAAAAGTTGTGAGTGAAATGGGAAGAAATTTTATGTAATCTAACAACTATGTGATGGATCTGGAATATTGCTAAATATTGTTGAATAGGGTCACACGTTTGTGATTGATCCTCTGACAAATGCTATGGTAAGCCATTTGATACAGTCAGTGGAGCTGTATGGCATTGTTAAGAAATAATAAAGGCGATAAAAACATTTGAGAAATATAATTATAGAATTGGATTATATAAATAAATATAAATGTATTGTGAGGGTTGAATTGTCACCCCATACCACTGTTAAAAGAAGGGTTGGACAGTGTAGTCGCCCCAAATTTAGGTCAGATTATCCATCTTCGGGAGAATACGTTACTCACCACTTCCATTACCACTAATAATAAAAAAATGATGTTCTGAAATAAATCGTTTTAGAAGTGAAAATAAGAATAAGATGATGATATCATGAAGTTTAGTCCTGTAGGAAGCCATAACCGTATTCTGATCTTTTCGAATGATGGTGCATTTACTAATTAAAAAATTCCATATGTGTGTAAGACCGTAGAATGTATTTTCCGCTAATGTTTTTTAATGTTATTCAATCCGTTCTTCATGGATGGTCTGATATGATCACTTTTTGTAAAAAAAATCTCACTAGGAATAATAAAAATAATAATAAAAATAATAATAATATATAATAATATTTTTTGGAGTTATTGATCTGATGACTATTTTTGGGAATTCAATGTGATGTAAATGATAAATTGTATATGCTCTTTTTAGAAATAGCATTTGCTTGGATATAAATGAAAAGTGAAGATTAATAAGTTTTGATGGAGGAAATTTATTTCCTGAGTTTAGATTTTGGGATAAATGATTTATTAGAATCATTTTCGGATCTCATAAACGAAAATAAGTTTTTGCATGACATGAAAATTTTCTGATAATGGTTTGAAGATGAGAATGATTTGATTTTCCTAGAGGAAATATTGTTTTTCTTCAGGATTAAGGTGTGACAATTTAAAATAATATTTGGAAATGTTAACTTCAATGATTATAAATCGACTTATAAATTTTTGATCCAGAGGGCAGATGGACTGATAATTTCTGTACCTCTGGGACAGTGAGCATTTCTGTAAATAACTTGATAGATTGATACCAGGGCGGACTGATAATTTCCTGGATATCAAATATAGTGAGTAGGTTTACTTTCTGAGTGCAGATTTGTGTTTATGTTTGTGCGTCTAATTGATTTGTGACTCATAGAAGATTAGGGACCCAGGGAGTCATTAGGATGTATTCTCTTGCAGGACTGGTATTTGTTAATTCCTCCCTCCCTGCGGAAACCATTATTTGTTTATTTTGTTAGGATGATGGAAGTTTAAATTAAAATGAGATTATTTTTAGAAATCTGTGTTATTCATGGTTCTAACATTTCCCTCTGTCCTGCTGTAGTATGGACCCCGAGATGTTTTGAGTCTCAATGCTCTGCTGATATCGAGGTTTATGCTTGTGTGGTCGTTGGACTTCGGTCAAACGGGCACAGTAGTAAATAAACTTCTATCTAATGGATCATTAAATCAATGATAAAACAATTGACTGCATACTGGAGAAGACTATAATTCTAATATGAAGGCGTATAAGATATGAATTAATGATATAGCCTTATTTATTACAGCTGCGGTATGCTCTGACCAAGATAAGGTTCTATCAAAAATTACTCCTGGGTTGTTCATAAAGTTGTGTGGGGTATATCTTATCGGCGGAAGTGAGTTAAAATCCACGTAATTTAGGAGCTTTGTAGGCTATAGCCAATGCATATGAGTTGACTCTTTGAAACATTTAACTGGAGAATATGGTTCAGGGTCTACTGATGGAGGCGGGCGATATGTTTGTTGAAAAGTTCTGAATGGCGACGCGCAACACAGGGACTAAAATGGACATAGGCCTGAAGGTCATCGACGTACGATTCGCAGAGACTGCTTTTGAATACACCAGACATATCATTTACATAGAGCGAGAAGCACAATGGTCCAAGAACTGACCCTTGGGCTCGCCACTTCTTATTGATTGCCAGTTCGACGAGGAACCATAGAAGAAGAACACACTCTGTAACCGACTTGACAGGTACGACTCAAACAAGGATAACGCATTCTGCGATAACCCAATTGACTGGAGCTTCGCGAGGAACAACTCATGGCTTACACACTCCAAGGCTTTACTGAGATCAAAGAGGCATAGGGTTGTCTGTCAATTGCTGAGCGCATATCGGCCGTGATTTTAAGAGCATTATAGTTGTGTTATGTCCTTTCTTCAATCCAGATTGATGAGGATTTAGATTGTGGAACTCGTCAAATATTCACACATTTGGTCACGCACAATTCTTTCCAGGACGATTCTCAGCGCACAAAGTATGCCGATGGGCCTGAAGCTACTGCAAGACGCAAATGTTTTCTTCTTAGGCCCGAGGCGTACATTCGCACACTTCCAGAGCATAGGATATACTCCATTTTGTAAACAGGAATTGAACAAAGGTAGAATAGCAGGAAAGAATATACCAAGGCTATTTAAGAGATGGAAGATTATAATGTTGTCCGGACCTTTGATTTTAGTACGAATAGACATGATCACTATCGCTATCGTTTCTGGGTACTTTAAGTAGAATTTCTCATGGATTGGCCTCGGAAGAAGTTTCAGATATTCAGGTGTGTTACTGCTGGTGGCTAAGTTTAAATAATGATAATTCAGCTCGGAGGGGAAAACTGGCATTTGGATAACATCCGGGGAGCTGGAACCTATTCCAAGGGATTCAGCAGCTCTCCAGAGGGTTGCGGCACTCTTACAGTTGCTGAAGAGGCAATGCTATGTTTATTTCGCTTTGGCATTTCTTATCAAACGAAATTCAAATGCTTTTCATTCAGTCAACACGATTGTACCCAACTGCAATGGGGGTTATTCCCTGAAGTTGAAAAAAGTACATGAGATTAAGAAGAACACTTGGATGACTAGTTTCGATCGTCAAGCGATCATCATCAGATCCTTTACACTCAGGCTATAATATCTGAGTCTACGATTATGTGGGTGCAGATTTATATAATATTTTAGTTAAAGAAAATTATAGTAAACTTGCGCAACTTGTCAGGGATTGTTCGTTTTAAGAAATTCTTGTTATGATAATGTTAGTGGTTATTGACCTCCAAGTTTACTTGTTCAGTGTGATAATATGTAATGTTAAGTAAATAGTCAGGTTGGTGTTTGTAACTTGGAGATGGATTAAGGAACTTAGCTGGTTATTTGGGTGATGTGGTATCCGTTCTCGTACAGCTTCTACCACTATTCGCTGTCCGTACTGAACGTGTACAGCCTGAGCGTAAGGGATCTTATGATGATCGCTTTACAATCAAAACTAGTCATCAAGTAAATTTACTAATCTCATGGGATTTTGTCAGGTTAAGGGAATAACACCCATTACTGAACGTGTTCAGTACGGTCAGCAAATAGTGACAGAAATCTGAAACTTGAAATCCTGCAAGAAATTTAAACACTCCATTCATGCACTGAAGGTTCATTCCTCTTTTACCAAGTTCTTGAAACCTGGAGTACTTTGGCGGGTCGTATTGCAGAAAGAGTGACATAACTCAAAATGTGATGTTTTGGGGGAAACTGCATTTATTAGAGATTTAAAGGTATTTACTAAACTGTGGCTTAATCAAAATAATGTCAATGTTTTGGCACCACTTTGAATTGGGGATTTATTACTTTATTTCAGGTAAGTGTAGCAGACTCCAACACAATTAAGAAGTATCAGTGCTCTTGATGTAATAGCAATATTTTGGAAACTGGCACGACGAATTATGTAGTCTCACGTCGCCAAGAATAACGATCGAGTTGTGTCGATTTAATGAATCGACAAAGAATATTTTCTAAAATTACACTGAGATAAAGGCTGCAAAAGTGCAGATTTTAAGTTATGTCATTGTTGCTTTAAATGAGCGATATTACAGTATTTAATGTGAAACTCAGAATAGTGAATACGATTAAATCGTACTCTTCTCTCGGCAACACAGTATGAGAAGAAACCACACTACACAATTTAAGGAATCTCCTTAATGAGAACATCACGAATTAAAGTCCATCCAGTCACTTGATTCAATAACGTGCTGGCCCTCCACGAACCCCGATGTGACGGGGCGTGCTCATGGTCTCACTCCTCGATGGCAGCATATTTCAGGGCCTCACTCGTTAATGGTGGATGCTTACGGTCAACAGTCGTGAGTAGATATCAAATAATAATAATAATGTTATTGGTTTTATGTCCCTCTTAACTACCCTGGCTTTTAGAGACGCCGGGGTGCCGGAATTTTGCCCTGAAGGGGATCGTTAACGTGCCAGCAAATCTACTGACACGGCTCCCTTGCATTTGCGCACCCTCAAATGCCAGCTGACTGCGCCAGGATACGAGCCTGCAACCTTGGGCCCAGAGTGTGAGAACGTTACCCCTGAACCACGCAGCCAGCCAGTTGTGAGTAGAATGGCTCTAGCTGTGATGAAGGCAGGGTTGCCATGATTTCACCAACTTACTTAATATCTAACCAAAATGAGTTTGTTGTTTATCTTAACGGGCTTGGACATCGTGGTCATATACCCCCTGTACTTTGGTGAGTGTGGATTTTTTGTCTGATAACCTGTGTTATTGGAATGGCTGTATTATTGTGTGAATTTGTAATTGAGGTAAGGATTAGAAAGGAGACAGCCGTGACCATAGTTAGGAACCATCCCGGTATTCGTCTGGAGTACAAGTTGAAACCCAAGGAAAACCACTTACAGGATGGCTGAGTTGGGAATTTAACCGACCTCCTCTCAGATTTGCCTCATGAGGCTCAGTGTACCTCATTCCAGTCCTCAGAACAAAATTGAATTTCTTGGCAGAGCCGCCTCCTCCCCAATTCTCACCTGAAGTACAAATACACACATTAATACAGTCATCGCAATAACACAGATTATCAGACAAAATTCCACACACACCTAAGTTCACCGGAATAAATGACCACGATGTCCATGCCCCTCAATTGAAACAACAACAACAACAACAACAACAACAACAACTTTTCAAAAGGCACATTTGGAGCGTGGTGTTGGCAGCAGTCAAGTGCCACATGACAACATATGATTATGTTACTCTAAACGGAGATCAGATGTAATCTACAATGATTGTGTTTAAAGGACCATGTGACGCAATGCCAGTAAGACTGGCAGCACCTTCAACATGTTTAATAATAATTAGGCAAGAAGTTTGTCTCAGTTGCCCACTTAGCACCTCATTGTAAATTATTCAGCGCTCGTCTGCCGCAAAGCAGATGTTGTTTATACATGTGTGCGGTGCGGTGTACACTTACACCAACACACACTTAACTGTACGTGGTCAGGCTTTCTGTTGCTGATTCATTTAGAGGCTTGGATATCGTGGTCTGTTGAGCTCCATGTAGGCAACTTGGGAGTCTGACAACCTGTGCTACTGTAGTGTCTGTATTTAGTGTGTGTATTTGCAATTGAGGCGAGGATTGAGATGAAGATGGACAGTGTCGTAAGTTAGGAACCATTCCAGCGGCATTTGTCTGGAGTTGAAATGGGAAACCACGGAAAACGACTTCTAAGATGGCTGAGGTGGGAATCGAACCCACCTCTTTTCAGTTTTGCCTCACGAGGCTGAGTGTACCCCGTTCCAGCTCTCATACCAGAATTAAGTTTTTTGACAGAGCCGGGAAACGAACTCAGTCCTCCGGGGCGACAACCATGAATGCTAGCTGACACACCATGAGGAGTCTTCCTGATTTCTTGTTGGTGGTATTTATTTATTTATTGCTTGCCACGATGGGTGAGTGGTTATCGTGTCGGACTACCACCCCCCCCCCCCCCAGCTTGCAGGTTCGCTCCTGGCCATGAAAGGTGATATTTGAAAGGCAACAAAAATCATGGCACGCATGTCATACGTTGTTGGCGTGTTAAAGAACCCATTTGAATTCAGTAGGCCGTGTTCATAATGGCAAAATTAATCTCGGGATTTTCCGCCAACACAAAATGTTCCTCCATTCTCAACTAGAAAGCGCTATAGTGTCAAGAAGCTTACGTAGATATCTAACCTCCTTGACTTTCATAGCGCTCCAAGGAACAACCCGGCACCCGAGGCCGTACGATACTATTATTCATTCATTTATTTATTTATTTATTTAAGTGCTTTGCAGCATCGAGAGTCCCGTGTATTTTGATGTATGCGGAATCTCCTGACAACTTGTGCTAATGGGATGGCTGTATTAGTGTGTGTGTTTGTAATTGGGACTAGGATTAGGACGAAGAGGGTCGTGTCCTTAAACTAGAAACCATCCCAGCATTTTCCTGGCGTAGAAGTGGGGAAACGTTGGAAAACCACTTAAATTATGACTAAGTGGGTTCTGCGTCACGAGGCGGAGTTTACTCCGTTCCTGCCCTCAGAACAATGCAATTTCTTGGCAGAACCGGGAATCGAACCCGGACTTCACGGTTACAGCCAAAAATGCTAGTCATTGTGACATGAGTTGGTCGGTATGCAAGTAAAATGAGTAATGCAGTGTTATAGGCCTAGTGCTGCTGACGGTACTGTTGCATTTAACATGCAAGTCACCCATGTGATGTTCATTTCGAAAGCGTGAAACAGGCCGATGGGCGATACGAGCATGCTTACTGTAACGTTGTTGTTGATTCTGTATGGGATTTGCGACATCATGGTCGTGTAGCCCCGTGTACTTGGGTGTGTGCAGAAGCTGTCTGATAATTTGTGTCACTGTGATGTCTGCACTAGTGTCTTACTGTAGCAATGGCAGGTAATTCACTCCTAACCAGTAGGGTAATCCGTGCTCCTAACATATCCAATTGCTAAAAATTCTGGGTATGACCAACATATGTCACTATGCAATCCCGGGGCAAGCCGGGCCAGACGGCTGCCACTGAGGGCAGACTTTGACTCCCCTGATCTAAATCCTTTACAGGAGGTTGTGCCACCCACATTCTGTGGCGGCTATAGGCGAAAGAACCGAGCCAATGCTCATCTGTCTGCAGCCATCTGCTACATAGACTGTGATGATGAAGAATTATTTAGGGCTTTGCGACATCGTAGCCTTTCAGCCATGTTCACTAGGGGGTTTGTACGATTTTGCCTGATATTTTATGTTATTGTGGTGTCTGTAGTAGTGTGTATTTGTAATTAAGACTAGGATTGGCAAGGAGGCGGCCGTGGCCTTACGTTAGAACTCATCCCAGAATTTCCGTGGAGTTAATGTGGAAAACTACAGAAAACCGCATCTAGGATTGATGAGGTGGGAATCGAACACACGTCTTTTCAATTCTGCCTCACGAAGCAGAGTGAACCCCGTTCCATCCCACAGAACAATTTCTTTTTTGTAGAACTGGAAATCGAACCCAGGACCTTTAAGATCAGGGTCTCAATGGGTATCCCCAGACCACAGAGGTTGGCATGAACTGTAATTTAGATGTTATCTTCTTAGAGCCAGATCTCTCTAAGGCCTCTTTGCTTACTACCGTATCTTTGCAATTCAGAAGGTGAATTTTCCCAAAATTAATTAACTTTGAACATTGAGGCCTCTATTACCTAAACTTCATCTATCAGCTACTTAACTAGTGGACCCCTAGCGCTCCTCTAACATATCTCAACAAGAGCCATTTCATAGTCCTCACTTTGAGGATATCTACCGTAGTTGGGGAAGCTTTACGTTATTGTTTTCCGAGGAAAAGTATGAAGTCAGTACAAATCATGCATGCGTGCAGAATATGTTTGAACGAGGGTATGTTCATATTTTGTTAGCTGTTAGCCAAGCAATGCATTATATGATTGTTTTCCATCAATGGGCATTACAGTATTGATTATTCGCAATGTTACATTAGCATAAAAATTAACGTAAACCCCAAATAATTGTAAACAAATGTCCAATGTTAATTCAACAAGCTCTAATCTCGTTATTCTTTGAGGCTAAAGCTACTGGACGAAGTGAAAACACCTTTTGAACTCAACCGCCACATTTACACATGATTAATGTTTTGAAGTAAAGAATGAAAACATTCTGAATTAACCCTATTATTGCTTGAATAAATCCTAGGAACTTTCCGATAGATCTACTCCACAGTATATATTTTTAAATGCAAATGGCTGTTGTAAATGAGAAAGCTACTAGTAAATTACAATGAAGCCTCCATGGCTTAGGCGGCAGCACGCCGGCCTCTCACCGCTGGGTCCGTGGTTCAAATTCCGGTCACTCCATGTGAGATATGTGCTGGACAAAAAGGAGTCAGACAGGTTTTTCTCCGGGTATCCTACTCCGGTTTTCCTGTCAAAAATTTCATTCCAGCAACACTTTCCACTATCATTTCATTCATCTGTCATTCATTTAATCATTGCCTCAGAGGAGTGCGACGGGCTTCGGCACCCGGCACAGTATTGATTATTCGCAATGTTACATTAGCATAAAAATTAACGTAAACCCCAAATAATTGTAAAAAAATGTCCAATATTAATTCAACATGCTCTCATGCCATAGCGAGTACCCGAGCACCATTAAATGGAATGAGTGGAGTGGCCTGTTGTTTCGAGCATGGCGCTGTGCTGTGCATGTAAACATTGTAGTTATGCCAAGGTGGCATCAGCGAGCACAGTTCGAGTAAATATTAACGGAAATTCAGCGTGGTTGTATTGTAAGTTTGTAGGAAGCTGGATAATCCTTCCGAAGAACTGACCTACGGTGCATGTTGGACGTGAGGTGTTCGCTGTGCACCAGTGTTAGTGGTGGTGGTTAACATACTACGGCAGTCAAATTCACGCTTGGACCGACACATCAGACGAACAGCCATTGACGACCGCAGCACAAATTGGGACAGACATTTATTCGAGAGTTATTCATCAATACATATTCGTGTTAATTTATTCGCTTATGGATTGACTTAGTTTCCTCTCCCAGTGTGTCAGCTAGGACCATTGGGAGCCATTTGCTGGAGGCTTGGCTTAGAGCCCTGCGCGGTTAAGAAAAACGTTATCCGCATCCGCCCCGCACGACTGTTATCCGCAACCGCACGAGTTTTATCCGCATCCGCACGTTTGTTATCGAAATCCACTGATATTACGGTAATATTTTTAATTGATTAGATTAAGCATAAAGCATTAGCCTAAATCAACTCATTTAGACATTTGAGGAGAAATTCGTCCCCCTAGGCTATGTGTGAATCGCAAGACAATGTTGACTGAATTTTGTCCCTCTGAGTAAAGGCATGTGACTACTTACTTAGTCGTCGGATATACCTACGCAGGCAAGAGCAGCTATAAAATACATATATTTGTGGCATAAGTCAACACTAATTGTGGGTATTTCCATGACTGGCTTCTCTCACTTCTCTATTATTCTCATACAATCCAAGCGAAAGCAAATTGGGAAATAACAAGAAACGTGGAAGACGAAGATCTTAGCAAAAACTAAAATTATTTTAAAATAATCCAGCTCAACATTGTATTCTAAAAACAACCCGCAAATTTACTCTAAACATTATCCGCAGCTTATCTGCTATCCGCAAAGCTATACAAACTATATCAGCATGGCGAAAAACTTTATCCGCGGTTATCCGCATCCGCGCAGGACTTAAGCTGGACTACGATCATGGGAGGCGCTCGCCAGGTTTCCCTCATCTTATGTCGCAAAAGGTGCAGCTGGAGGGATGGGTAGCGCAGAGTTGAGTTGAGTTAAGTGATGAAATCAGATTCTGCTTTGTCGTAATTGATGATCGTTTGAGGTGTGGCGTCGATCAGAAGAGTGGAATGAGTGTGTACTGACATCTTCTTGCATCGTTGTGTGGGGAGACACAGCCTATAATGACCGTACACCTCTGGTGTTTGTTGAGGGAACATAGAACAGTGCAGGATACGTCCAGAACATTATCCAGCCCATTCTGTTGCGGGTCATACAACGTCAGGGTTATGTGCTCTTCCTACATGACAATGAATGTGCATACACGTCTCGCGTTACACAACTCGCCCTCCAAGATATTCGTCAGTCTCCCAGGTCAGCACTATGATCATCTCTATGCACGACTGCTTTGTTGCAAGAGTAGGCTTTACAAGATTCTGAAATTGTTGTCCAAGACAATATGAATAAAAACAACAGTATTCGTGTGAGACCATTGTCTCAGGGCGAGAAGTTATAGTTTTCCGCTGGTCGTTTCCTCATGATGGAGGAAGAAATGAACAAGACACTAGTTCTATCAAATAAAAATAAATAAAAATATAATAATTACAATAGCTAAATAAATAAATGTAAAGAACCGAATGCACAGACAGCCGGTACCATAACATTATACTTTAATAATAAGGCAAAGCAAGACCGTAACAATGACAGCGGCTAAATACATAGAAGTACGTTACATAGGACAAGCAGCATAACACATCTGGGAGACGTAAGTTAAATGGTCGATTTTACATGAATTTGAGAGGTTAAGTGAACAATTTGTTGGATAGCATAACGGAGACGTTAAATAGATAATGAAAGCACATGGCACACTAGCCTAGGCTGCCATTGGTCGCGCACGGTTAAAGCTGGAGTGACTCGTGACGCTCCGTCGCGCATGCTCAGTGAGGCGAACGTGCGGCGAGCTGATGTCAAGGTCGCGCGCACTTTCACCCGCCTGCTCTGCCCAGGTCTTCCCGGGCAACACCGATATCCACACGACTCATATTTCAGGGCCAAATATTCTGCGAAATCGCAATCCCACCAGGTAGTAACTCATCGAAGTTCCAGCGCACTTTCTACTTGTCCTTACATACACGACGCTAAATGACTACCATGTCCAAGTTCCTCAAATGAAACAACAACAACAACTAAAATTAAGCCTTTGTGCGAGAGTGAAAATATTATTTGAATATACAGTAGATTATTATTGCACTTAAAAATGAGGAAGTGGTGGTGATTGTAGTTCAAGGGGAAAAACACCTAGGTCATCTGTACAAAGATAATAACCAAGATACTTGTAAAACTCAGCAATTTTTCTAGGTTGATGCCGTGTCTTGTGTGGGGTTTCGCCTAGGAACACCAAGCTGGCTCATCAGCGGGCTCTTGGTATCCGTGCCCGGACCCCCACACGAGTAGTGAACTTAACTGCGAGAGCTAAAAGCTCAAGCAGCCTTTCACCTCCCTATAAAGGCTTCCAAAAAGATGGTATATTGGCTTTCACGGCCACGGGCATGGACACCAAGTGCCCACTGATGAGCCAGCTTGGTGTTCCTAGGCGAAAACCCACACAAGACACGGCATTAACTTAGAAAAATTGCTGAGTTTTAATTCCTTGGCCGTGAAAGCCAATATACCATCTCTTAGATACTTGTAGTTTCTAGTTTTCAGATGGAGCCCAGTAACTCCACGTTTATACCAAACTGATGGTAAGGATGCAACACGCATAACTAAAGAATTAAGAGATTCCGTTCTAGTGATAGCGATTATTATTGTCTCAGTAATAGGCCTATAATATTAAAACGTTATCAATGGTAGCCCCTTACCTAAACTTATCATTCCAACGAGGCAAAATCCTTGCTTTGTTGACAATTGCGAAATTTATACTCCTCGTAGTTCAAAAAATAATTACATTGTCATGATTTCTTACGGTTTGCTATGTTCCAGAATTCCAGAAGTGCTGTGTCTCTGTGGTAGCTGTATTCGTGCGTGTAGTGATGTAATTATTGCGAATGGGGTAGGTGCCCCGGGACTTGAATTAAGGTACTATCCTGGAGGAAGTGTAGTAAACCCCAGGCAAAATCCATACTCAGGATAGCCGCTGTCAGCGCTGGGACTCGAACCTCTGATCTCCGTACTTGCTGCAGCTCCCCGTCACGGACATGGTGAGCGATTAACGCGCACGGCTACGTTATGAATTGTGTATGTGTGTGGATCACTAACATCTGGGAAGTTTCAGAAAAAAATCTTCGTGCGTACACCGCACTACGCTTCTTTTTTCTGCAAAACGATTTTTTAGGTGAATACGTCGTTTCGAAATGAATTGCTCCAAGTCTATTCTATAGGTAATTTTACAGAGGATCACAACAATGAAAGCGTTCCTTGCTATACCTACTTAAGAACACTCGATATCACTTACAGCACATCACCACAACCGAATTCAATCTTCAGAATGAACCACGCTAGATTTCTTGAAGACGGATGGCACAGCCGGAAATACGTGACAGGAGGTCCGGTGGTGACTTCTCAGCGGCCGGCAACACGTCGATCATGCCAAAAATCACCCTGTACCTATTTATCAGACAAATGTCAAGCAAGCACTAGCACACGTCAAGGAAAATTTGGTCACTAGTCTAAGGTGTAATATTTGTTTCCTGAATGTTGTTAGGAACAAAATTGTTAGGGGCGTTTGTTTTGTGTTGTTTAATTTCGTTTTATCATTTTAAATGATTATGTCGACTTCGCTGGGGTCTCGCGTTACGTTACGGTGACGGGACGAAATGTACCGAGAATGCACTGAGGTGTGTGACGTCATAGTACTGCTACCTCCTTTGACCTTGGTTTGCACTTGCTTTTTTTTTTTTTTTTGCTAACGGACTTTGAGTTCACGCAGCATTTGTAGCATTTGTAGCATTTAAAATGATATAAAGTCTAGTCTTTCAGACTGACTATCAGTGTTTTGTTTTACTTTACTGAATCCTCGATTAGATTGGAATCGATGTATCCTTGCCTATGTAAATATTTAAGTTCGCCACTGTACGGTGAGATGATACCTCTGTCAGTCAAGGTTAGTCCATGCCCTCACATAGTGATGTAAAATGTTTGGGCATTTATAAGTCGGGGCAAATGCCCAGGATAAATGCCCGGACAAATGCCCAAAACCCATAAATGCCCAGGCATTTTGGGCATTTACCTCTTTTAAAAATATATTCACAATGCAACGCTTATATAAATATTGTTTTAGCTATATATGTATCTACATATATGTATTTTATATATTTATCCTTACCAACAGGTATATATATGTATACAGTATACATATTTAATATACAAAATCATTTAATTTATATTGATGGAAAAGTAGTTAAGTAGTCGTAATATTTTTCTATAGCCTCTCAACTCGAGTGGATTTTTATACATAATAATTATGCGTATGCCTATGAATGTTGATTGTGTAATTGGGGGGGGGGGGGGGGGAATTCGCTTAACACACCAACACATCTTTATAATTCTTAAATGAGTTTGATATTTTACTGACAAATGACTAATACTGAATACATAATATGCTATTACATTAACTGTACAAGTTAAAAATGAAACAAACGAGGACATGGGGTACAACAGACTACATATATTTAAATATGAAATTAATAATAAATGAATGTTTTGTGTTCTTGGTTATCTTAATCACTTTCTTCTGTTTCTGTATCCTCTTCATCACTTCTTTCTATTGAACTTTCAAGTAGTTCTGGCTGAGATTCTTCTGACAGTTCTGATTCTGAATCTTCCTTTAGGCCTATAATTCGATCTTGACTTGGTGCTGGGTTTTCTTCTCCTTGTTCTGGATTACTCTGACGAGTCTCTTCAGTTATTTTGTCGGTCTTACGCTTAGATGTTCCATTCTCCCTATTCATCAACTTCCAATTGTAGGCTAGATAAGTCAACATGGCAGCCCTCTCAGATATAAGTCTGTTTCTTTTTTACTATGAATCCAACCAAAACTGCCAAAGGTCCGCTCTGTGGCAGCAGATGAAACAGGTGCCCCTACATTTCCTACATTTAGATGACTAGGCCTAACTCGGTAATACAATGTTTTATTCAAACCAGATATAATTAATTCCCATTTAGATGTTATTGACAATATTGACACAGGATAAGTAAATTATTATTAGCAATATTCGGACATTACTAGTTTATCCATGAAATGCACCTTTAATTAATGGTTTTTATTATGTTTTAGAAGCTCTAGTAACAATCACAAGTAGTAAAAAGCAAAAAGAAAGTTTTCTAAAAATGCCCAGATCTTGGGCGCTTAAAACTGCTTTGGGCAAATGCCCGGACAAATGCCCATTTATAGATGTCCTGCCCACTGGGCATTTGCCCGGCCCACATCACTACCCTCACATCACACCACGTTCCAGCAGTGGCAGCAGGCAGGGAGTGGAAAAAAGGTAATGATGTAATTGCTTTTACGTCTCTTTTAGAGACCTCAGGCTGCCGGAATTTTGCTCCGAATGGGATCTTCAATGTGGCAGTATACGAGTCTACCGACACAGCTCCCTCAGATTTGCGTACCCTCAAATGCCAACTGCCTGCGCCAGGATTCAATCCTGTAACTTTTGGAACAGACAGCGAGAACGTTACCGCTGCAGCACGCTGTCAGAAGGATGTTGCACACCAGCGTTCAAACGTATCATTTTTAACGCTTCGTATCGACGTTAAATCTGGATCAGAGCTTCAAGTTTAATGATTAGTCACCTAATGAGCCTTGAATGATGCCAGTCATTAAGTTCCTTAAAATTTGAACCCGCGGCGTAGCTGTTCTCGTTAATTCGTTCACCACGGCCGCGAGGGCATCTGCAGCAAGTCCGGAAATTGGAGGTTCGAATCTTAGTGCTGTCAGCCGCTATCCCGAGTGTAATTTCCCCCCGTTATTTTTCCACACTCCCTCCAGACAACAGTCCGGGTAGTCCCTTACTTTCAGCCTCGTTGCGTAGCGGTTAGCATTCTTGGCAGTCACCGCAAAGGCCCGGGTACTATTCCCGGCTCTGCCAAGAAATTTAATTCTGGTCTGAGGGCTGGAATGGGGTACACTCAACATCGTGAGGCAAAACTGAGAAGAGACAGGTTCGATTCCTACCTCAGCCATCCTGAAAGTGTTTTTCCGTGGTTTCCCACTTCTACGCCAGGCAAATGGCGGGATAGTACCTAACTTAAGGCCATAGCCGCTTCCTACCCAAACCCTACCTCAATTACAAATACACACACTAGTACAGACATCACAGTGACACAGGTTATTAGACAAATTCTACACACACCCACGTACACGGGGCTACATGACCACGATGTAGCAAAGCCCCTAAATAATCGAGAACAACAGTTCCTTACTTCAAGTCCCGGGGCACCTATCCCATCTCCGAATCCCATCATTACAGCTACACACACTACTACAGTTACCGGTTATCAGATAAATACAACACACACACAATTACACGGGGCTGATAATCAAAGATGTCCCTAGTTCCTAAAACGAATTAACAACATGAATCAACAAACAGCAACGATCTTCAAAATTGTAAAGGTTTATTAGGCGAGTATACATTGTAAGTGAAATGATCCCTCTGACACCACAAAGAAAGTTTATAATAGGAACTAAATATTAACATCCGCGCAAAACCCTCAACTTAAAAATAATTGTTCTCCCCTCCATATCCTTGGCGCTTGAACTTTGTGTGTATGTAGGGGTACATTCGGATTGCCACAGTAGATTTGTACGTATCGCCCATTGAGAGTAGAATAAATCCTGTAGTTTTGGTATTATTTATATACTACAGTAGAGTGCGCTGCATATGCATTCTGTGTGAGTGTGTGCTCTGTTCAGTGAGTGGTGTGTGTGAAATCTGCCTGATAACCTGTATCAATGTGATAGCTGTACTGGTCTTTGTATTTCAAATTACGGCTAGGATTTGAATAGGTGGCGGCCGTGGCCTTAATTTAGGCACTTGCGCGGCCTTTTATCACGAGCAGAAGTGGGAAGCAACGGAAAACCGCCTATAGGACAGCTTAGGTGGGAACCAAACCTACCACTTCTAAGCTTTGCTTCACGAGGCTGAATGTACCCCGTTCCAGCCCTCACACCAGAATTACATTTCTTGGCAGTCCCGGGGATTGAACCCGGACCTCCGTGGTGACGGTCAAGAATGCTAGTCACTACATCACGAGGTGGCCGCACACACCAATCCTATACTTTGATAATTACGCTTACATACACTAACACAGTCAGATTCAGCGAACGCCAATTTACATGGATGATGGACAAAATAACCCTAACCCATAAAATAAATAAATAAATAAATAAATAAATAAATAAATAACAGTCTCCTCGTGTAAAGTTGGCGTGAAATCTGTTCATAAACTCAGAAGCATGATTAAAGCATGACAAAAGTAGAGAGAGGACGTACTACAGAGGTGGCCAAATTAATATTATGGCAAAGTAGAATAGAACCAAATTCTTCATTGCATATTAAGATACAATGGAGTGTTTTATTTGAGGCTGCTTCTCCGTTGCAGGACCATTCTGTCACCAAACGTGCTACATGAGATCCTTACGAACCAACATCGTTTGCATTTACGCATTTTTAAGCATTTAATTTTAATACACATTTATCTTATTTCCTGTTAGACAATATACATTAAGGGACAATATTAAAGAAAGCAAAACAGTGTGATGTCGGAACTTACCATTTATCTGTCGCCGTTTCGTATATTGTTACTATTATAGTAGTTATGACATACGAATACCGTAAATAAAAGGAATTACTTCACAGCAAATCATCGACTGCAAATCATTAATTAATAATTTTCCAGTCGCATTATCTTAATTGGTAGTCAAGGCTGGTCTGGTTAGATTGCCACAAAAACACATTCTCTTCACCAAGGTACAGTATGCATTGTTGAAGGTTCAATGAATCAAATAACAATCGAGAATTTCGTTATGTTCACCTTTATCATAATAATTTGGCCACCTGTGCATGATTACTTGGAGAACACAGGCTATTCCAATCTTTATAGAAGGCAATCTTGAACTACAGACAGTTCAGTAGGTACTGGAAACCAGAAACAAGATTCCAGGTAGAATTGTAGTTATGTGCCTCAAAAGCTTGCACAACACGGTATATGCCATCAACTTAAACAAATCATTAGTTTGAGGAAACCTCTAATTGTTTGATCAAACTAAGAAAAGAAGAAGTGGAGGTCAGGTACCCTTTACGTCACATGCCATTAAGTTGCTCGACACGGCAAGGAAACAAGAAGAAGGATTGTCTACTCGTCGCAGACCGAGAAGAAATCATTTACATAAGAAGTAAAGCGGAAAAGTTTTTATAGGTAACCCGAGGCACGTTTAACATTTTTATTACTCCTCCATGAATGTGTGTTCCGGTAAGTGAAGTTACGTGTAACGTAACTGTATTAGGAATGATACGGTAGTAACTTGTACTCGCATTGTTCTCGTAACAGCTTTGTGCGCGCTTTGCAAAATAACACAACGGGGTTCAGTTTTCAATTTAAAACTAATTCAATTTGCTCCCCTTTTTTTACTTCAGAAAGTCAAAGGAGGTCACGACGTATGCTCGGAAGGCTTTGTATATATTTTACTAACACCACATGGCGACTAACAACAATATCCTGATCACAATTATTGGCCTAAAAATGAGATAATTGGCCATAAATTAAATTCCACTGGGCTTGTGTTTTGAAACTTCAGGAAATGAACACCAAGCAGACCTGCACAAATATAGAGTAGGTTACGCTTGGTTTTTACTTTGGAGAAATCCGTCCATTGAATATTCAGTACAGCAAGTACACATATTGGAGCACAGCGATTTACACGAGGCTTGTGCTTTGGAGAAAAGCTTGCATTAAATCTTCAGGACATGTAAAACAGCGAACACAAATACAATAATCTACGCAAGGCTTGTGCTTCGGAGAAGGTTTTGCATTAAACCTTCATGACATTTTGAGCAGCAATTACTCACATACGAGCACAGTAACCTACACAAGGCTTGTTATCTGTAGAAATGCTTGCATTAAATATTCGGGTCATGTTGAAGAGCAAGTAGGCCTACTCATATGCAAGTATAGTAGTCTACACAAGGCTTGTGCTTTGAAGAAAGGCTTGTATTAAATCTTCAGGACATGTTGAACAGCATGTACACGTTCAAAGTAAGCTACACTCCGCTGATGACGAGAGCAATATTCTACGTCTAAATATGTTAGCAAATATGCTATAACAAATGTAAATAAGATATTTAAATATGCTGTGTAAATAAAAAAGGAAGAAAAAGAAAATAGAAGAAAACATTGGTAGGAAAGAAAGAACAGGTAGAAATCCGTGGATCACTCAGGATATACTAGAATTAATGGACGAAAGGCGGAAGCACAAGAATGTAAGATAAGAATGGTTGAAAGAGAATTGTGCAGGTATAGAAAATTGTCTGAAATTAGGAAGAGTATATACAGCTTATCGAAGGATTATGAGTACTTTTGGGGAAAGGCAGACTAAGTGCTGTAATATTAAGGACTCAGATAGAAAACCTCTAACAGATAGGGAAGAAAAGGTTGAGAGATGGAAAGCTTGCATAGAGTGTTTGTATAAGGGAAAGGAGATTGAGAATCATGTAATGGAAAGGGAAGAGGATATTGATAAAGATGAGAAAGGAATTTTAATATTGAGATCAGAATTTGACAGAGCATTGGAAGACTCAAGCAGTAACAAAGCACCAGGCATAGATGATATACCGATTGAGTTGCTGCGCTGCATAGGTGATGAAGGTCTGATCAGGTTATTTAACGTGGTGTGTAGGATTTATGAGACGGGTGAAGTACCCTCTGATTTCAAGAAGTATGTTATCATTTCTATACCGAAGAAAACAGAAGCTGACAGATGTGAAGATTACCGAACAATCAGCTTGATCACTCCTGCTTCAAAGATCCTGACTAGAATAATTAACAAGAGGATGGAAAGCCAGATAGAAACTGAGTTGAGAGAAGACCAGTTTGGTTTCAGGAGAAATGTAGGAACAAGGGAAGCTGTACTAAGTCTTAGGCTGATTTTAGAAGCTAGAATAAGGAAGGATAAGAGAACGTTCATGGCATTTGTAGACTTAGAAAAGTCTTTTGAGATTGGAGTAAGTTGTTTGACATTTTGAAAACAATTGGAATAAAGTACAGGAATAGGAGGGTGCTCTACAATCCATACAGAAATCAGACAGCAGTTATTCGAGACGAAAGACATGAGAGAGAAGCTGGTGTTCAGAAAGGTGTAAGGAAAGGCTGCAACTTATCACCCATATTGTTCAATCTATACATTGAACAAGCGATGAAGGACATAGGAGAAAGAATCAAAGTAGGAGTAAAGATTTAAGGAGAAATAATTTCATTTTATTTAGGTATTAGAAAATCTTCTTAGGAAGTCTTTGTCTGGAGCGAGGCAGTCTATAGAATTGAAACTTGGACTGATGGAGCAGCAGAAAAGAGGAGAATTGAAGCGTTTGAAATCTGGTGTTACAGGAGTGATGAAGATTAGATGGGTAGATAGGGTTACAAATGAAGAGGTATTAAGACGATTAGGGGAGAAGATATGTTTTTGGTGACTGCTAATGAAGCGAAGAGATAAGTTGGTATTGCACGTACTAAGACGCCCCGGAATAGCAAAGTTAGTTATAGGAGGAAGGGTTGAGGATAAGAACTGTAGGGGTAGGCCAAGGTTAGAATATGTTAAACAGATTGCGTCGGGTGTATGGTGTGGTAGCTATGTAGAGATGAAACGATTTGCTCAAGATAGAGACGCATGGAGGGCTGCATCAAACCAGTCAAAAGACTGAAGACTCAAACATATAGAACATATTTAAATATACCGTAGCTGTAATTTTTGGACGTTATTTTTGGCATCATTAGAATTAGCAGGTTGGGTGGCTTAATTACTCAAGTGTTCAAATATGGATTTACAGTATGTTAAACAGAATTGAATCATTTAGCATTACTAGTCTTATATTCCAATGATTATTCATAACATGTTCTGTATCAGATAAGTATCAATATTCCCTCATTTGGTGTTTGTTTGTCTCTAGAACAGTTGTTGTTGTTGTTTCATATGAGGGGCTTGGACATCATGGTTATTTAGCATCGTGTACTTGGGTGTGTGTATTTGCAATTCAGGTGAGGATTGGAAAGGAGGCCGTGGCATTAAGTTAGGAATCATCCGGGCATTTTCCTGGAGTAGAAGTGGGAAACCAGGGGAAACCACTTCCAGGATGGCTGTAGTGGGAACTGAAGCCAATTCTTCTCAATTTTGCCTGACACAGCTGAGTGTAGTTCATTCCAGCTCTCAGAACAGAATTAAATTCCTTGTCAGAGCCGGGAATCGAATCCGGAACTCCGGAGCAACAGCCAAATGCTAGCCACGACACCACGAGGTGGTCTCTCTGGAACATACACAGGCTAATTAGGTTTGATTGATGTCTGAAATAGTTATTTAGAGATAAACAATTTTCAGCACATCATTCTGACAATGGTAGGGCTAACTTACGCTTTCCGTTGCCCAAAGCATTTTTAGGTTGCTATTTTGTATTGTTATGGTGAATTTCTGTCATGAATACTTAAATTGGCTTAAAATATAAAACGTCACGATTTTCAAGATATTTTAAAATAAAGGAGAAGTTACCTGAATTAAACGATATCTTTGCATTACAAGAGAGCATCTTCTGAGAGTTTCACTCTCCATAGGCATATTTTGAATGGCGAACATTTCTTGTGATTGTTTTGAGATTAATTCAATGGAAGTTGAGAGAATTTCTTGTCAGAGCTGGGAATTGGGACTGAAGTCACAATACGTACCCCTTGAACACCACAGCAGGGACCACCCAAGAGATTAGCTTCCTCTCCGTCTATGTTTTAGCGGTTGTCATTTTGTGTTTTTGCTGCATGAATATATTTTCGGGACAATCTCAGAGAGACATGGTGAATTACAAGTCGATGATAATATTAGTTCCAAGGAAAATTACGTGTTTTGGCGCGTGTTATTACAGTGATATCCTTCCTGTAGCAAATGGACAAGTTACCAGATACTATTCAGGTTGCTGAATTTCTCAGTAAATGCTGGTACAACAAGATTCTCAATCTAAATCCAACAGTTTATTTTATACTTATACAATGCGTTGATTTCATGTGAGGCTCGATGTAAAGTTCACTAACCTCAGTGAGATTAAAGGATAGATTAAAGTTTTGCAATTTGGTAACACTGTGAATAAACAACAACCTGGCTTGTAAAAATATTGGTTTACTACCTAACTATGAGCGTGTGTTCTTGTAATAGATGGATTTTCAGCTTTCCTAACATTCTGTGCCTTGGAACACCTTCAGAAGGCAAAATTTAACCTTTTGTGTTGTATTTTGGAATAATATTGACTTTAGGTCATGTGATCCATACTGTGCTGTTATGACAACATCCCACGTTCTAATTAATACGTCAGAACGAGTACAAAGGGATTGAGGTGGGAAGTCATTAATTTCAGTAGTTTTCCTTTTTCTTTGATAGCTTGTCTTCAGATAGCATCTTCGCGGATGAGCTGCAGTGAGTACCCGTAGCAAATTCCAACGCTGGTTTTAAATAGCGTAAACACTGTAATTTAGAACGTAGGTAGCTAGTAGAGATGAGATCTGCTGCTGTAAACTTAAATATCGGGAAGGAGGTAGGAGTATTGGGTGGGGGCGACTTTCAGTGGCAAGGAGCCTCTTAAAACGCAAAATGAAGATGGGCACTGCCCATTGTTTGAGTAAGTCGCCTCAGTAATGAAGCATTCCACTGGACTGGTTGGTGGGAGTGGTTCCACATACAATAGCAGTCACTCTCCTCTCAAATCTGCAATCAACTTCATAATGAGGAAAATTATTGTTATTAGGCAAGTTCACCCACAGAACTTGTTAACATATCTATCGCTGCCTTGCTCTGGTCCAAGGAGGATGGAATGTCATACCCACCATATTCCCTTCCTAGTCAGAGAAGAGAAGCTAATAGCCGATGATTCTTCATATCCAGCAGGAATGTGCTGCAACGAACAAGGGAACTATCAGGTAAGACAGGTCGAAACCTAGCTTGAAACTTTGTGGACGCAATTTTGTACTGTAAGAGGCCAACGTGCAGAATATCAGCCACCAGATTGAGCATGGCTCCGAAATCGTACCTGACATCCTGGTACACAGGCATGACGGCTGGCGGAGCTGGACATCCCTGCGCCACTCGTAGTCGCGTGGTGGACCGTATATGCTGACTGAAGCATGCGGCTGTTTCCCACTGGTCTTGAGTGCTTCGGCAGTCAGGGCTGTCCCTTCCAACATGTACGGTACTCGCTACTTCCCATTGGTTAATATGAGAGATTCGCCACATGATTTTGGAGCCTTGCAGTTCAATCTGGCGGCTGATTTTCCACACGTTGTCCTCTTATAGTAAAATGATTGCGTCCACAAAGTTGCAAGATAAGTTTCGACCTGTCTTACCTGATACTTCCCTTGTGAAATATACCAGCTTTCCAGTACAGCAATTTGAAGGTTTAGAAAACTGCCAATCAATTACAATACATACACATCCATTAAATCCACTTCTTGTCAACGTACAAATATGGGCAAACTTTTAATTAGCAGTAAATTTGTGTCAAGAAATGTCGCTACACAGATATGACAATATTTTGCTTGATAACGTGGATAATTTATACAATAGGAAACTGATATATCATACACAATGCCTTAAAATACGTCCATTTTCCAAAATGAATGAGCGTGAAATTGCATATAAAATGGTTTACGTAACCAAATATGCATTTGCCTACTTTAAACATTATGAGAAAATAATGTAAAAGTGGGATAATAAGATCAACCAGGGAGCTTTTTGTGTGTCCGTCTGTATGTCTCTCTGTCTTGCAACTTCTGAACGCCTCCACTGAATTTCACAAAAACTGGCAAGCATCACGTCTACCATAGTGATATTTGACATTTTACATATTCAAGTGCGCCATTACTGTCATATTCGGCAAATCAGACACCATTTTGAACTTTGGAACTAGACTCCGTAGCTCCGAAACTATTCATAGTAATGACTAAAAATTTAAAATATTCTTCGAACATGCAAGGAAAATGAAGTTTTTAGAAATTGCAGAGACAAAATTTTGAATCATTGGATACGCTGCATCTACACTTCCTACAATCTTATACAGCCTACATGTACATTCCTCCTACAATTATAGGCTACTTATTTCGTTTCCTCGCATCTGTGTTTACTTTATTTTTCAAACGTCTCTATTCTGAGTTCCCCTTTTCACATCTTGCGTGCATGTACTTCCGCCTTTCATCCATTTGGCTACTTCTAGTATAATCTAGGCGATGCAAGGTTTCTACCCGTCTACCAATGTTCTCTTCTGCTGCATCTGTTATTTCATTCTTCAGAAGTGCTTATTCCTCTGTATTGGAAGTTTGCAATTATGTTAAACTAGAGGCCTGTAGCAGCAAAAGCTGAATATTTGTAGGGTTAAACAAAATTAAATGCTACCAAGCAATGAAAACAAAATAAATATGCATACCTGTTAAATATTAAGCAGAATAACACAGTATGATTCCTGAAATTCACTACACATCGAATTGCATGAGGTTAGTTGCAGTGTTACGGGTACATTATGGCAGCATACTTCACAGTGACCGTTTATTGCTTTAGAAGCAAAATGTAAAGCAAGACAGTTCACAGCTTCCCAAGATATGCTTGGATACAGCAGCTTCCAATAATAAAGGCATTCTGAAAATATTATTTCCGGCTGCTCTGTTATTATGGCACTGTTCTGTAACTCTGTTGTTATTGAAATGCATAAGAGTCATCTAGTTCCAAAACCAGATAATTCCATATGTCAATATGATTCACATATAGTCTATCCATATTTTTCTAAAACACTGAATTAATTTGGTTATGCGGGTGACTGGGCAATGGCTTCAAGGAACTCCACCTTTGAAGCCACTGAAGATATTCTCACTGAAGATCTCTCTCTGAACTTAGAAATTTCTTCTGTAAAAGGAGGATTCAGCCTAGTTTGACCAAAACAGAAGTTTCCTCTTTTCATCTTAACAATCGAAGGGCACAAAGAGTCATCAATGTACATTTTGGAAATACACTGTTTAAGTACAGTATAACAGGTTGTAGCAGTTTGGCTAGCCCACACTGTTGGGTGATAAATGTAACTGTTTACCTTTGCCTAAGCTATGTTGTTTTAATGGGCGCCAAGACCTCAATGCAATGTTGAAATCTAAATTTGTATTTAACAACGTCTAGCTCTGGCAGAACACCTTCAAGACTCTATTCACTCAGATCGTGGTATGATTTGATCATTAACCCAACAAACAATTGTATCAGGAGAAGGAATTGGTCTATATCTAATGCTACCTACTGAAAGCAAAGATTGCATTGTAAAAGAAATGAATTTATTATATAAACAAGTATAGCAAAATTAATAATAATAATAAGTACAAAATTTAAATTGGAGCGTTGTGATTTGAATATTACCGATAGAAAATTACGTGAAAACGGAGTCTGATAAATTGATTTTACTCTTATTTCCAAGCTATGAAGTTACTGAAATATGAAATGTAAAACAAAGAAAAATGAGAGATTGCGTATTTCTGCGTCATTTGCGCTTACCATTGGAAATTGCCAAGGCATTTCCCTCGTACTTGCTGATGCTGTGAGCTTCCCACAGTCTCCTGGACGTCGTCATCTCCGTCGGAATTTGATGATATTCTGGTAGCTTAGATAATTCTATGGTCCGTACCTCGGACCCAAACACTCGTACAACCAAGTTTTACAAAAGTTCGTCGCTAACTCCACTGAACATCGGAGCGACACGCACTTGCGACCGTACTCTGCAAGTTCTACACAGATTGTCCCTAACTCCACTGAACATCGGAGCGACTCGCACTCGCATCCATACTCCTCAAGTATTTCACAGATAGTCCACGTTCCACGGAACATCGGAGCGACTCCTGCGTATAACTACACTCGGCAAGAACTATACAGATTGTTCCTCGTTTCACGGCGCGCTGAACGATATATCCACACGCCGGCTCCCCACTCTTCAGCCGACTCCTAGCTTACGTTGTCTCCCCTGATTGGCTGAGCACGCCGCCAGTTCCCCTCCTCTGCCTCATTACACTCGGCGCGCGAGAGGGAGAAGTCCTTTTCCGTTCCAACAATTCGCCGTTTCTAGACCTTGCGACCCAGCCTTGCGTAATACTTCTCGACAGGAATCAGCTTGTACTCGAAATCCCAGTGAGTCACGTCTCTCGATATACCCTAACTGACGAAAACTCCGTAAAATTCCGTAATCAGATAATTTTCTATGATATCGTCGTTCGTAATAATTTGCTGGATAGCGTTTTCTAAGACATAGAAAACCTATCTGAATGCTAATAATTTTTATAAAATGCTCCGAAAATACCTTAATAATAATTATAATAAATTAATAATAATAATAAATTACCATGAAAAATTCTCTTGGCTGAACAATTTGCCGCGTAAATAAATATAGAATGGCTTCCTACTGACTTATGCCAGTTGCATAAAACCCCTCGAAAAACACGTTACATATTCGCCTCGGATCATCGGATGATTTACCGTGACGACGGTCCATTATCCGATTATCCCAGACACGTTAATAAACCCCATCCAAAATACATATTACATAAATGAAATCACCCTAAATTACAGATATATACACTCATATTTTTTTTTCACGCACTTTGCGTCAAAGTTTGTTGTCACTATGGATTGCACTTTGCAACCAGTCCAATGTTTTACATATGGAATAGTGTTCCACGGATATTTCCGCCTCTCAAATTTCTCTATGTTGGAGAAATAGACATAATTAATGTGTGAGCACTATGTATTTATGATGTCATATCACACGCATTGAAGGTGTTCTGATATATTTATATCACCATAGAACTTCCTAATTTCACTGGAGGTCCCCTCCTTATGGTGACATTTAATTCCACTTATCACTGAGCACACGATCACACTATTGTGGCAGCGCCTCGTGACCATAATACTTAATCTCTCTTTAAAGTAGATTAAATTAATATTGACTTCTGAAAAAAAAAACAGTAAATGCGCATTACATATAACACCAAATATTTCTGTGCCGTAATCGCCCTGTCTTGTTAAGTTCCCGTTAACCATATTCTACTTAATACTAGCTCTCAACACAGACCATTTCTCCTCACACAAATAATACCATTGTACAGATTATCTTAAATTACACACTTACAAATCTTACATGGCGAGGCCGTAAACAGAAATCACGTGTGCTGATATGTATGAGTTTCATGAAGGACTGTCTCGCATTCTGATGGCCCATCTTTTGCCTCGTGGACGCCTTAAGCAAAAATACCATGTACAAGCGCTCACCCATCTCTCGGAGGCAAATGGGAATTCACCAGCGCTACCAAATTCTGGCCTTGGTGTATCGAGACATTTTAGTGCTCAACAGCATCCGACAATCCCGTCATATTTCCCTGTACCTTAAAAACTCTCATTTACTTACATACTACCCCCCTGTGTGACTTCTGATACGCCTGCCTTAAGACCAGATCCTCCCACGCACCAAATACCACACTTACTCATTTGATAGGCTGGCTCGCCAGCTAAACACACAACACACTCACTTTATGACACATATTTTCGTAGACTATGTATATTATACGTCCCGTATAATCTGTTTCCCTCACTATCCTCCAGCACATATGCTGTTTTCCCAATACGTTTGGAAACTATAAATGTTTCTGCGTCACCTGCTTCCAACCTTGCAAGTGGCTCCCTTAAATGAACGTCATCACGTTGCTCTTCCTAGCATATTTCTCAGTGTCTGTAACGATGCCCTGTTGCTACTGTCCACACATGCTAACCCTACTTTCCTTTGGTGTCACACCTCTACTCGACACTCTATGACCTAAAAATGTCACTTCTGACTGACAGAATGACGACTTAGACAGCTTCAAAGTGAACCCTGCCTGATCTAACTTCAGAAAAACTATATTTAAATGACGTAGATGCTCCTCAAAACTGCGTGAACTAATTACCATATCATCTATGTAAATGGTTACAAACTCTCCTGTGTCATCCCCTAATGCGATGTTTAAAGCCCTAATTAAAGCTGCTGAACTACTCTTTAACCCATAAGGTGTTCTACAAAATTGATAAAGGTTATATTTATGACTAAAAGCTGTAAATGGTCTATCTTCGTACATAAGTGGCACTTGCCAAAAACTGGAACTCAAATCTACACAAGTGAAATACTTCTTCCCCTCAAATGTTTGCATTAATTCTTCTATTGACATAGATTTCAGCTGATCTGAACTAATTCTACTGTTAACCAAACGAGCGTCTAAACAAATACGAACAGTGCCGTCGGTCTTGGGTACCGTGATCAAAGAATTAACATATGGACTGTTAGAGTGCTCAATAATCCCATCTTCAAGCATCTGGTTAATTTGTGCCTCAACTGCACTCTGATAAGCGAAAGGTACAGGATATCTATGTCCTGTGAATACTGACCTATCAATAACGTTCAATGAATGTGTATAGCAATTGGCCATACCAATGCGATCCTCAAAAACTCTCCTATTACACAATAACACATCATAGAGCCGAACACATTGTTCCACCTCTATATTACCCTGAAATGCAGCCTCACGTAACGAGTCCTCTAGACTTCCGTTCGTAATCACACTGCCCACAAAACATGGAGAACCCCGCTCTACGGCTGGCGATATCTCATTTAAAGTACAAATCACACCTACAATACTACTCCTCTGAATATGGTCATTGAACGCTACTTCTACTTCAGAATCTCCCCATTTAAATTTCAAACTCCCTACATCATAACATAAGTTACCAGACACTCTACTTAGCCACTCTGAACCCAAGATAACACTGAATACTAAATTTGGAATTACAAGGCAAATCTGCTTCTCTACATGATTATTAATTTTAATGTCTACTAAAACTTGCTTAGAAATTACTTTAGACCTCTTCCCAACAGCTGTGATAACAAAAGTGCTTTTAATTGGCATCTCCTCAAAATTTACTCCAGTTCCTTTCATTTTATCATAAAATGCACTACTTATGCAACTCTTCATACAACCACTATCAATTAAAACATCTGTGTACGCCTCGGACACGTTAAATTTAACTATGGGGCTCTTACTAACCACTTCCTGAATAATACCTTCATCATTTAGTTCATGTAATAATTCATTTCTTACATTTAGGTCATAGGGTTCCTGTATAATTGTATGGACAGGGCATGCTACAGACTGAGATTCTGACCTTACTTCGCAGCCTGGTTCGCGTTTAAAGAACCGCTACAGCTGGCCGTAGTACTAGTTACTACTGCACTGGTCTGGTTGTTCTGAGTTGTGTTGTCATTGTTTGGCTGTATATTACTACCACTAGGCTGTCCTCTTCCTTGACCCCTATTCTGGTTGTAATTATTGTCGTTATAATTCCTCCCTTGATTTCCCCTGAAATCATTGTTTCTCCCTTGATTTCCCCTGAAATCATTGTTCCTCCCTTGATACTGATTACCATAGCCATTTCCTCTGTTCTGATTTAGCTGATTATTGTTATTTCTATTTTGAGCATTGGCCCCTTCGCCACCATTCCCTTGAACTTCTTGATGCCTGGCTTCATTAGGCCTATTATTATTATTACCCTGGTTCCGATTGAAATTGTCCTCATAACCCCCTCTCCCTAGTGCATCAAATGTGCTTAACAAATTTTCTACTTGTGATATTGTCTTTACATTCTGGATACAAGCAGCCTCCTTGATCCTATAGGGAAAGTGCCTAAGTAGCAACCTCACCACATCACTTTCCTCCTTCAAGCCATCCAGATATTTACACACTAATACCTGCCCTAAAAAGTATTCGGTCATGGTGGAGCTTCCTTTAGGGTTATATTTACCACACACTACTCCCTCACGATGCTGCGACTGAATAACCTCATTCCAGAACTTTTCACAGAATTTCATTTTAAAATCATTGATATCAGTAAACTTGTCTCTGTAGACAGCAAACCAATTCCTCGTTTCCCCCACAAACACTTGTTCTAAAATTTCAACTACCTGGCACCACTCAATACTACCATTTTCCAACCTTTCCCCGAATTTATTTTCTATAGTGTTCATGAACTCCATTGGGCACCCCTGTCGATTGCTGAACTTACCCAGTTCTACCTCCCTGTGTGTGCTATTCACAAAAACTGGCCTATTCTGACTATTTTCTTGCCTGATCCTAGCTTTTAATTTTAATTCTAATTCTGCGATTTTCTCCTCAGCCTTCCTCTCAATACTGTTTACTGTTAATTTAATGTTTCCTTCTGATTCTTCTACTTTATCATATAGCTTTGCTTGTTTCTCCTCAATCTTGCTAATGCTCTCTCTATTACTCTGTCTTAAATCATTTACTTCTGCAACTATTTGTGAGTGGACTTTGTCAATTCTACCCCCCAGCTGTTCCTTAACCTCTTTAGTAGCTTCCTGAATTTTGTCAATTTCTCCCCCCAATTGCTTTTTGACCTGCTGTGTTTCCAGTTGCACTAGTTCTTTTAAATTTTCAGCCTGTGTACTGATTCTAATTTCCAACTCCTCCTGTACTTTTCCTAATTTTCTGTCTACATCTGCAATAATCTCTTTAGCCTTTTCTTCCATCACCCCCCTGATCTCACCTCTAATCAGTTCGAATTTGTCACTCATTTCCCTGCTGTTTTGTTCTAATTTAGCATTTAAAGTTTCAGTACTCTCTCTATATTCCTTACTGTTTTGTTCTAATCTGGCGTTGTTTTGTTCCAGTTTAGCATTTAAAGTTTCAGTACTCTCTCTATTTTCCTTACTGTTTTGTTCTAATCTGGCGTTTAAATTTTCATTACTCTCTCTATTTTCCCTACTGTTTTGTTCTAATTTAGCATTTAAGGCATCTGTACTTTCTTTATTATCCCTACTGTTTTGTTCTAATTTAGCATTATTTTGTTCCAGTTTTGCATTGTTTTGTTCTAATTTAGCATTTAAGGCATCACTACTAACTTTGTTCTGATACATAAACTCGAGAAGTAAAGTTTTTAATTCTGGTTGGCCGCCTACACTCCCTGTTTCAGTATCGGGATTTACCTCCGCTACCCCGGTACTACCATCACTCGACATACTGCTCGTATCATCACTCTCCCGTTGATGACCACTACGTAACCTCATCTGTCTTTCTTTCTCATCCCCCATAATGATATACACTGATACAGACAAATAACCCCCAAAATACAGGCACAGAAATATATACCCTTCTCCTTCCACAAATGTTATTAGGTTTTCAGCCCCAAGTTGTCGGCGACAAATGTAACAGTTTGGCTAGCCCACACTGTTGGGTGATAAATGTAACTGTTTACCTTTGCCTAAGCTATGTTGTTTTAATGGGCGCCAAGACCTCAATGCAATGTTGAAATCTAAATTTGTATTTAACAACGTCTAGCTCTGGCAGAACACCTTCAAGACTCTATTCACTCAGATCGTGGTATGATTTGATCATTAACCCAACAAACAATTGTATCATGAGAAGGAATTGGTCTATATCTAATGCTACCTACTGAAAGCAAAGATTGCATTGTAAAAGAAATGAATTTATTATATAAACAAGTATAGCAAAATTAATAATAATAATAAGTACAAAATTTAAATTGGAGCGTTGTGATTTGAATATTACCGATAGAAAATTACGTGAAAACGGAGTCTGATAAATTGATTTTACTCTTATTTCCAAGCTATGAAGTTACTGAAATATGAAATGTAAAACAAAGAAAAATGAGAGATTGCGTATTTCTGCGTCATTTGCGCTTACCATTGGAAATTGCCAAGGCATTTCCCTCGTACTTGCTGATGCTGTGAGCTTCCCACAGTCTCCTGGACGTCGTCATCTCCGTCGGAATTTGATGATATTCTGGTAGCTTAGATAATTCTATGGTCCGTACCTCGGACCCAAACACTCGTACAACCAAGTTTTACAAAAGTTCGTCGCTAACTCCACTGAACATCGGAGCGACACGCACTTGCGACCGTACTCTGCAAGTTCTACACAGATTGTCCCTAACTCCACTGAACATCGGAGCGACTCGCACTCGCATCCATACTCCTCAAGTATTTCACAGATAGTCCACGTTCCACGGAACATCGGAGCGACTCCTGCGTATAACTACACTCGGCAAGAACTATACAGATTGTTCCTCGTTTCACGGCGCGCTGAACGATATATCCACACGCCGGCTCCCCACTCTTCAGCCGACTCCTAGCTTACGTTGTCTCCCCTGATTGGCTGAGCACGCCGCCAGTTCCCCTCCTCTGCCTCATTACACTCGGCGCGCGAGAGGGAGAAGTCCTTTTCCGTTCCAACAATTCGCCGTTTCTAGACCTTGCGACCCAGCCTTGCGTAATACTTCTCGACAGGAATCAGCTTGTACTCGAAATCCCAGTGAGTCACGTCTCTCGATATACCCTAACTGACGAAAACTCCGTAAAATTCCGTAATCAGATAATTTTCTATGATATCGTCGTTCGTAATAATTTGCTGGATAGCGTTTTCTAAGACATAGAAAACCTATCTGAATGCTAATAATTTTTATAAAATGCTCCGAAAATACCTTAATAATAATTATAATAAATTAATAATAATAATAAATTACCATGAAAAATTCTCTTGGCTGAACAATTTGCCGCGTAAATAAATATAGAATGGCTTCCTACTGACTTATGCCAGTTGCATAAAACCCCTCGAAAAACACGTTACAAGGTTTCCAAAGTACTTGGGAATTATTTAGAATAGAACACTCTCCTTCAAGCAGGGCCAATAACCTAGACGTTAGGACCCTTAAAACAACAATTATCATCATCTCCTTCAAGCATCGTCTGACATGCAATGCTGCCAAACTAAACACTCGGAATAACATCCTTCGCAAGTTTTGTGGCACTACTTGGGGATCAAATGCCACTACCCTTTGGTGTTCTGCTATTGGTCGAGTATTTTCTGCTGCTGAGTATTGGGTCCCTGTTTGGTTAAATAGCCCACATGTAAAGAAAATTGATGTGCAACTCAATAATACCATGAGAATAATCTCAGGCACTATAAAGTCAACTCCAACTGAATGGCTTCCTGTGCTCAGTCACATTGCTCCTCCACGAATTCGCAGACATCAGCTTTGGTAAGGGAATATCATAGGCTATAAGTTATTCAACACCTTATGCATTCTGATATTGCTGATATACACCTTAGGAGGCTCAAATCGAGGAGCCCACCATTACATACAGCTCAGAAACTAGTGGATGAGAACTTTGATGTCAAGCAGGGGCGTATATAGATTTTTATTTCGGGGGGGGGGGGGGGGGGGTGCCCAACCGGGAGTTAGGAGGAATGGTATTGGCCCCAAAGAATAGGGGATCCGGGGTTCTCCCCAGGAAACTTTTGTATAATTTGGTGCAAAATGATGAGTTTTAAGGCTATCTGGCATCACTTTTTCAACCAATTTGTTGTGATGCTTTATGTTTGGTTAATGACAAACACAATTAAGAACTTATAAATAATCCGGGCCGTGAAAGCCTTAATATACAACTAAGACCATTTTATGTTACGTTTTATTAATACAATCATCTTGATAGTGTTTACATGGGAAGAATTAATATTACTGTTTTGAATTACAACTTACACTATAAGATAAAGTCAAGGTTTCTTGAAGCATTACCAAATCGGCTTACAACATGTCCTCGGACACTCCCGGCAATAAAAGCCATACACTAAAAAAAAAAAAAAATGACAAGCACATTCTTAAAATTAGTATGTTTACTTTGTTGCTTTTCAACCTGTACCAGCCCCTTAACTGCTTTGTTGCTGTGAAGGAGATATTCAGATTTTCTTATATTTTTTTCAATGCATATTTTTGCTATAAGCACATTTTTGAATTTGAAGTTTTGGATACCGTTGTACGCCATATGTTTAGCGATTCACGTTTATTTTTGTTTTATAACAATTCCGACATCCTTTTAAAGAAATATTTCCTCGCGTCTTGATAAGGCTCTACTTTAGTACACTAGTGTACGTAATATGTAGGCAACCGCATTATTTGCAAAGGACTTTCACTTTTACTCCCAAACGATGGGGAAATGATTTGAGTTAAAAAAAATACCTTCCCGATTCACCGGGTTGATCACCAAAGAAGGCTTACGTGACCTTTGGCTATCGATAGACAGTATGTAGAACAGTCTGTGTTGGACGAAGGTCTATGAAAGAAGGCAATGGATCAGATCATAGAATCGGCAGTTTCTACGTGCCTGGTGGACTATCGAACATTCCTGCACGGCCTACAGGAGCACTGTCATGGTTCAAGGCAACATACCTTTACAAGTCCACTAGAATACTTCGTATTGGAGGCCGATGACGTCAGCACAAATGGAGCCACTGCAAGTCAAATTGCGGTTTTGAATTCGTCATCGCACAACGTGGTTTTTCTCTCGTCTGCTCCTGTTCCTTTTGTTTGGATGCCACCTGCTGTTGGCCTTGTCCGCACTCCATGGCCTCTCCGCATCGCATTAATTGCGTTATTGATTTCATTTCTCATTACCATACCATGGGAAGAAATGGTTCAGTAACTCAGTGTAAAGGGAAAAACAAGTATTGAAAAATATATGTAGCGTACCTGCCTCTCACACAGGTTCGAATCCCGGCTCCATCAGAGATTTTTGATCCTGACGAGAGGGCTGGAATGAGGTGCACTCAGCCTCGTGAAGGCAATTGTGTAGTGGTCTGACAACGCCCCGTTCATGGAAACCCGAGGGGACGCGACCCACTGACCACGCGTCACCCCGAAATCTTTAGTCGGAATTTCTGGTCACTTGGAAGGCCAAGGTCCTTCATTGGCTGTGGTGCCACAAGGGTAGGATGGCAAGGTAACTCATAACTCTTTACTCAGCCAGGCTCTTTCAATACATCTCTAAGACGATACGATACAGGAGTGCAGAAACTGGTCTGAGTTCCAATTTGACTGGCATATGAATTGAAAGAAACGTTCATGATTATTTGGCGAACTTACTCCAAGAACCAAGCAACTGCGATAAGAAAACTTGTTCCTCACGGAAGCTGAATGTGGTCTGTCATGATCCTTATCATGAACAATAGATTTTGGGAGGGAAGTTAATCAAATCAAGAGGAATTGTCGATCCAGTGTTTCAAAACAGGGGAAATATGAACCGAAGTGAACCCTTTTCACGGACGATCTTATGGAGCCATCTGTTCTGCACTACAGTTCACTTCACTTCTTTTCTACGGTACATTATTTGTTTACTTTAGAAAGACAGTGGCATTCATGTGACAATTGTTATACGCCAGATGTCGTTTGTAATTCCAAGATGCGCTCTTGTCATACACCAGTTTAATCAGTTGTGAACTTTGCGATCTCCGAAAGGGACAACGTGGCTATCACACCCGCTAGCAAATGGGAAGGTTCGGGTTTGTGTCCCAAAGATGTTGATTATTTCCAGTTTCTTCTTCAGTAAAATCCTAGTAGGTTGCCCTCAAGTTCATACTTCACTTTCAGGTACGTAGTTGTCACTGTTAGCAGAATTATTTCTAACATTCAAGGCTACGATTGGTTGGATTCATCGAGAATATCTAAAACCTGTTCTAGCGCTTAAACTACACTGCACTGACATGGAGCGACCCAACAATTATACAGTAATCAGGTCCTATCTGCGTTCTGCTCCATAAATCACTAATGTTTCAAAGTAGCAGAATAATTTCGTTTCGAGATACAGGGTTGAAGAAAAGCAACAGGACCATTAAATATACAAGTGTACATGATGGTATGGACATAAGATCGTTACGATTTCAAAGAATCGCCATTTAGTGACGGAACAAAAATGTGGTTGGACAGCATTGTTTACTTTATTATATACAAGTAATTAACAAGATGACTCTAGTTAATGAGGAAAGGAAATAAAAGCCATAAGAGATCGCAATGAAGCACACAGCTGTGCCTCACCGGTTTAGTTTCATTTTAAAGTTCATATTTCTCCGAATGCTGTGATATTCAATGGCAAATGTAGGTAATAAAAATCCTCAGACAGCAATATATGTTGTATTCCAAGAAGCGTTATTCGTTAAAACGCAGGCCATCTGCACGCTACATTTATACTGTTGTTATCTTCCATTTGTTATGCATTGTCCCAACATTTAGCCACTTCGGCATGTAAATACACACACATTTGACTGTAATATGACATTCCGATTAAATGAATACATCTTGAACTGGTACGTATTTGCTCTAAAATACAGAAGGAAAATATCATGTTCGTATTTTCTATGAAATATTAATTACTCCGTATTTTTTCGAACCTTTCCCGTTTATATTTAAAACTAGCTATTCCCGTCATGCGTTGCGATGGCAATCAAAGACAGAAAGGAAGATAATAATAATGAACCACCAGCCAAAAACCGTGGCGTGAACTGGATTGGAATAGACAGCGATACCAGATAACACGGCGGGCTGCTGGCAGTCTTCTTATGTCACCTCGCGATGAATCAGCAAGCTATTCTCACACCTGGCATTGGGGTGCTAAAAATCGGGAAAATATTTATTTTTTATGTATTAAAAATACCTTAAATATGTGACAAAAATGTAAAAATATTCAATTATAATTTAGTTTATTAATGACAATATGAACAATATGCAGTACTCACGAATGAAATTTATGCCATGTCTCACTGACTGCTGAAGCATTACAATACACAACGAGATACATATTCAGGTTGCCCATCATAAATGACCGACAATTATCGCGAAACTCTTCTTCTGAAGGCGCGAAACTGCGGCAATATGTCTTGCCTTCGAGGTGTGGTGTAACTAGAGATCGCTGTTCAGCCTTGATTGATTTCCCACATGGTTGGCAGAACAGAACGCCCCCATCAAAAGTAAAATTATCTTTAAATTCTGCAACAGACGATAACTTGTAGTTGTTTTACTTTAGGCATCGTGGAACTGCCTTACACTTCACAGTGTCAGAAATGAACTGCATGTGAGTGACACTGGTTCCAGGTAGCTCGGGGAGCGGGAGGTCTAGCACGTGGTGCAATATGGCTATGGACAAGGAAATGCCCGGCTTCCACAGTGAGTGGCACGGGGCGACAAGTTACGAATAACACACTTACAAGCTGACATACGCTCTGCATAAAGATTAGATAGCTCACAGGTTCTTCCCCGTTGAATTAACACAGAACAAAAGTGCAATAAGCTGATAGATCTAGCATTCTGATTTTAAAAAAATGTAAATATTATGTCTTTTTATGTGATAATAAGTGAAAAGCAGGAATTTATGTATTTATAGAAAAAATGCTTAAATATGTATTTACATAAAAAAAATATTTATTTACCTAAAAATCCGAGCCCTATGATAAGTATACAGATTACGCAATTGGGCTACTGTGAGATTTAAGGGTTCATGTTAAGTCCCTCACCCTTTTGTGTTACATTAGTCGGTTAGAGTCGGGTCCACTGATAGCTCTTCACCGCATTGTAACAATGGCTAGTTCATGTCTTGAACAAATACAAGATTTTCTTAAATGTGGGGAAATAATAAGCATGGCTAACCCCAGTTCGCGAGTATCAAGCAAACTTTGGGACCAATTCCACGTACTAACACACAAAAACAATATTGTCATCCCACTTACCTACAGTGTCTCAAATGTACGCATGTACTGGGGGTACCAGCCAAAATCAGGAAATTCCAATTTGACTAGGCAAGTCTTATCTGATATTTGCAAGATTAAATCCTCGACAGCGTACATGAACTCTGATGACCGAAATGACAGGTTCGTAGGGTGTGTAATTACACCCTCTGTCTGAAAAGTTCGGTGAATGGGCTATATTACGAACGGTTTGTTGTCTTACCAGAAACAGCCGTTACTGTCCTTCGAAGTAATCCCCGTGGATGGTTATGCACTTCTGAGAACGACTGAACAAGTCCTGGAAACTCCTGGCATAGTCTTCTTTAAGAATAGCCTTCAGGTTGGGTCGTCAAAACTCTAAATTGAAAGCAAGAGAGAAGCGTAAATGTATGCAACCTGCCTTGCACACCTGATAGACGGGCGGCAGTGAGAAGGGTAAATTTATGCAACCTAACGTGTACACCTGTTCGACGGGTGGCAGTGAGAAGGATGCATGTTCCGTGGAATGGAATGGTAATGAAAAACATCGTCACGGGTGACGAGACCTGGTGCCTGAGGTACGACCTCGAAGACAAGCGTCAAAGTATGGAGTATCGGGATCCAGGGTCGCCGAAAAGCCCTGAAGGGCCAGAGGTTTTCGGACATTTCGGACATCCAACGTAATGTGACGACCCAACTGAAGGCTATCCCTCAGGAAGACTATGCCAGGACTTGTACAGCCGTTCTAAGAAGTGCATAACCATCCACGGGGATTACTTCGAAGGACAGTAACGACTGTTTCAGGTAAGCCAACAATCCATTCGTAATATAGACCCATTCACCGAACTTTTCAGACAGAGGGTGTATTTTCGTAAACATTGCATTTGCTCCGTTGACAGTTCTCAATATTATACTCATTGTTCTCATTGTGTGATCGGTGTCACTGAAGGGGCACAAGTCCTAAAATAATGTTGTTTTGCCATATGTTGCCGTAGAAGCGAAGCATCTACATACTGTGGAAGGACAAGGTTTCATCAAACTCATCCAGGAGTCAATTAATGTGGGCGCATCCATCGCTAAGGTGAACGCAGAAGAACTCCTCCCTCATCCTGCCAGAACTTATCGAGCTATTTGGGTGGTTGTGCGGCTTCGACAGATATGTGGACCGACGATTCAGAAGGGTTCATTGACAGTCACGGTTAATTATATCAGCAAGCACCGACAGCGGTGGCTACGCTCGCTAAAGCGCAGCGTTAGGTCATGGGGCCAAGCTCTCTGCAGACTCGGTAGACGCGTGGGTTCGAGCCCCACCGTCAGCCATCCTTGAAATGGTTTTCCGTGGTTTCCCGTTTTCAACACCAGGCAAATGCTGGGACGGTACTTTCTGACAGGTCAAGGCCGCTTCCTTTCACATCCTTGCCCAGTTTCATTCATCTTCACCCGTTCCATCACTCATTCCAGCGCGCAGGTTGCCCATGGGCGTCGACTAGAAAGACCTGCACTCGGCCTCTCATGAGGCCACACGATAAACAGAAAAAACAGCAAGCAATGGCAGCTTGTCGCTAGAGTTGTCTACTTTTCACTCATAAATTCTCTGATGATCCTAAAACTGGAGCAGCTATTCTCCAGGAGCTCCTAGTGCAATTTGTATTGTTGGGCATAACTGACGTGAGTCATTGACCAGGGCTCGAATATAGCGTTGCTTTATGGGGATACAGGCCGGACGTTTGTTTTAGACGAGTGAAAAATCTTAATGGAAGCATGGAGGCGAGTTACTACAGTACCTGTGTTGTTATCAGCTGCCCCAAGCGGTCCGATGATTGACAAAGCTGTTTCTCACTACTGCTGAAGTACAGTCATTGGCAAATAGAATGACGTTCTGTTCGTAACTACGTAACGTGTACTTTCGCGTCACATAATACTTCGACGTGGACTGTACTGTGTGCTTTTGAGGAGAAAGTCGTTCCCCTAGGCCAGGCTTGCTCACCAAGGCGTACCGTGTTCGATTCCCGATCAATGCCTGTGAGATTTTCTAAGTGAATTATCATGTCCTGTAGCTCATGATCGCGGGATTATTGGTCACGTTAAACTACAAGCTTCCTTCCTTCCTTTTATTTTACAACTGCCTTCTGGGTGATGGACTTATTGAAGATGCTTACGTTTTTATTTGTCTCACTCTTTCTTTCTGAATTACGTAAATAAGACTACGCGGTGTATTCCTATGTTAATGAAATGCATTTTTTGTAATATTGTTTGAAGTACCAATTATGATAGTCTATGATATACAGTATTTTAAGATTCCTGCTGGAATTCTCTTGTTTGCTAGGGAGTATGGGATATCACTTTACACAGTCCCGTACCATCACAGCACGCAAGCCGAGGCGCTGGGCTGCTTGAATCGCGTAACAAGGAGAGAACCTGGCTCAGTAGGGTAGAGACTCGGCTGTGTCGTCACGTTACCCGACCAGACCTCTGCCAAGTAGACATCAATTAGAAATACTGTATTTGTAACATGCAACAGCATAATATTAATAATGAAGGTGATGTCAGTAGAGATGAAGCGTTTCTAAATAGAATGGTAAGTAGGAGGAACTAATTCGGAGCAGATGGACTATTTTAAGTACGTAGGCTGTGTATTCTCTCAGGATGCTAGTGCAGCGAAAGATATGATGTCAAGGAGTAGGAACGCCAATGCGATCTACAGCATTCTGCAAGAAAGAAGTTAGCGTAGTGACGAAACTCACTCCCACCGCTCAGTATTCAGAACGACTTTGCTGTACGGATAGATCCAGGATATCTCAAACATACTCTGGAAGCTGGGACAAATAGATGGGAGCAATGGCAGGAGGGTACTCGTAATGAAGAGATAATGGCTAAGTGGGAAAGTTAGATGAAGCTGTTTGTATAAGTTGTTGTTATTGTTGTTTATTAAGGGGCTTTGCAACATCGTGGTCATGTATCCCCACGTACTTGGGTGTGTGTGTAATTTGTCTGATTACCTGTCTTATCGTGTTGCCGGTATTAGTGTGTTTATTTGCAATTCAAATAAGGATTGGGAAGGAGACGGCCATGGCCTTCAGTTAGGAACCATCCCACCATATACCTGAAGTAGAACTGGGGAAACCACGGACAACCACTTCCAAGATGGCTGAGGTGGGAATCGGACTCACCTGTTCTCAGATTTGCCTCACGAAGCTGAGTGTACCCCGTTCCAGCCCTCAGACCAGAATTAGATTTCTTGGCAGATCCGGGAATCGAACCTGGACCTCCGGGGGCTACAGCCAAGCATAATTGCCGCTACAACACGAGGTCTTCCTGTTTGTGTGAGCAGACTCAGTTGTAGGGGTCATGTGATTAGAATGGGGGAGGACTGTTTAGCTAGGAGTTTAATGAATTCGGACATAGAGGGTAAGAGAAGCAGAGGTAGACCGAGGAGGCCATGGTTAGATTCAGTGTTTTATTATTTTAAGGCGAGAGGTAAGCTAATTGCTAATAGGGGATTATACAAGCGACTAGTTTGCAAACAGAGGCTTGCAATCTAGACTAGACGTAGAAAGGGAAAACGGTCTCTAATGAATCTGGCATTGCCTCGGAAATGCTACATTTTGAACACAATTATTATCGTATCGGAAGCCATTTTTCAATGTTGCCTTAGTTATCAAAATTTTATGTTTTTCAGTCGGTCAACACGATTGTACCGAATTGTAATGGGTGGTTCCCGCAATCCTGATTTTTAATATATTTTTTTACATGAGATTAATAATACACTTGGATGACCAGTTTCGATCGTCTAGCGATCATCATCAGATCCTTTACCCTTAGGCTATTAAATCTATGTCTACCAGTATGGGAGATTGTATTTACAAAATATACATTAATTTAGTTGCAGTAGAAGTTAAACTAGCACAACTAATCAAGATTTGTTAGTTATATGTTTTTGTTGTTGTTGTTGTTAAGATACTGATAGTGGTGATTGACCTTCAAGTCTGCTCGCTTAGTGTGATTACGTGATTGTTATCAAATGATCAGGTATTACCCATTCAAAATTTGATTGCCGCTGAGCGTGACTGCGCCAGCGTTTGTTGCTTATTTTAGCATGAGTCCCGCGGGGCGAAGCGAAGAACACAGCGATGACAGAGTGCAGTCTGCACATAAGTCAAGCAACATTGTAATAGATAAACGTCACAGGAGCTCATGTTACCACGGGCAGTTAAACGATGACTGAGGCTACTGGAGCTGAGTCATATCCTACTCGCGCAACTGTACCTGCCAACAATGCAGGCGGACGTGTGACACAAGTAAACAAAAAATAGTTCCCATCTCGACCGCTGGCAATCAATTCGTGAAAGGGTAATACGTGTTGATTGTGAACATAGCTGTTTGAGCGATGTGTGATCCGTTCCTGCCCTGCTGCCAATACCGCTGCCTGCACTAAACTGGGAAATGTACATTTTACAGGATTAGAGAGCCACCCATTACAATTGGGTACACTCGTGTTGACCGACTGAAAATACATTAAATTTCGATTTTGAACACAGCATGGGAATGTTTAATGCAGCAGGACGGCTACAACGAGCTTGAAGACTATTTGTTATTCCTCGACTTACGTCTCCCGTACACTGCTTTCACATCAAGCTCATCATTGCTATTACTTCCGTTAATGTAATGCAGCGTGGCTCTCTCATTTGATGTCCATGTGTAAATATTCATAGAATTGATTTCGCTGGATTGGTGTTGCCTCCTCCATATTTGAGTGTATTCAATTAAACCTTGTATGAGGAGTCATTTCCGAAATGACTGTGGATTCAATTATGCCGTCCTATATAGGGAAGTGTTTACATGACCTGTCTGATGGCAGCCAAATTAAGCGATTGTGGTTCATCCGTATCTGATATCGGCGAACGAAGACGGGAGAGTTCTAGTGTGTTCTGTGACCGGAAGTAATGCGTTGCTCAGTTCCCATGAGTGACTGTCAGGCAGGCACGTGGAACGGAGCGGGAAATGGCCAAGACCCTCTCAAAGCCGAGGGAATCTTTCCACCTCAGCAGTCAGGGTTTAGTTTTTACGCTTTAATGTTTGAGTGACTTTCGGGTATTCGAAGGAACCTCTTACTTATTGCATTTCTTGGAAGAAAAGCAACTTAGACGTATCTCAAGTGGGAATTGGAGATTCTCTTCAGTGTACTTTATATAGGCTATAGTGTAGGCCTACTAGTTGATTACACTCTTATAGCTGTCACCGCGGAAGCCCGAGTTCGATTCCCGGCTCTGCCAAGGAACTTAATTCTGGTGTGAGGGCTGGAACAGGGTACACTCAGCCTCGTGAGGCAAAACTGAGAAGAGGATGGTTTGATTCCCACCTCAGCCATCCTGGAAGTGGTTTTCCGTGGTTTTCCACTTCTACTTTAGGCAAATGCCAGGATGGTTCCTAACATAAGGCCACGGCCACCTCCTTCCAATCATATCCCCAATTTACAAATACACACACTGGTACAGTCATCACAGTGACACAGGTTATCACACAAATTTTACACGCACTCAAGTACATGGTGCTACATGAGCACGAAGCCCCAAAAATAAGCAACAACAACATGTATAATATATTAGTGTAGATAAGCACTGATGCATATAAAGGGTGTCACTCGTAGGAGTCGATAGGCGCATTTTCTCCTGAGTTTACAGTATAAAGACATTTTTGTACTTTTTGAACATTTAGTTAGAAGGAGCCCAAATTATGTCACGTGACGCTGTTTTGTTTCTCACTGCGAGTAAAATAATCTTTAGATTGTGATTGTATGTGCCCAATCGATGGAGCGGCAGTGGCCTCAAATTAGTGCTGTACGATATTCTGTTCCAGGATGAGTATTGACGGTGACAAAAAAGCGAGAGTAAAACAGAGGGCGTGATGTACGTGTACGTGGGTGTGCACTGTGCACGCCAGTGCAGTGGCGTAACTAGGTTTTGCTTCTGGAGGGGGGTGAGCCCCGTCAAAATTACATTAGGGGAAGGGGGAGGGGGAGGGAGGCATATGCAGTAGAACAAACAATGAAAGTAAATATACGATCGCGAAATTTCAAAGCCATCTAATTTTTGTGTGTGTCTGATTTCATTACCGTTTGATACGTTGTGTTCGCACTTTTCAACGTGTAGGTGTTTGAAAATTAACAATTCTGTTGATATAAAATTATAAAGTCCAGTTTTCTTTGCGAAAAATCTGGCCCTTTGTATTTTCCGTCATTGCATGTATATTCATAAATTACAGTTCCCAACTTAAGTTTAACTTAAAGCAGCTTAATACAATATTATTCACTTTCCACAGTGGCACACTAAGACTCGGATACTAACAGAATGGCAACTGACAAGTGGTGCATATTTGGAAAGGGATGGAAAGATGGTGTGACACCCATCTCACTGCCACCCCTCTGGCTAACTGAACAGCTGACTATTTTGCTCAGGCAAGTTAGGCTCACGCTAAAAAAATTACGCGAGTGAAAATAAATGTCAGAACCAGGAGTTGAACCTCCGATCCTGCAGCCCCACATTGTACTCGTGGTGCGCAATATACTGATAATTTCCGCAACGTTGCAGTATAGAACAGTTCACTCCTGGCCAAGGTGTCTGTGCACCCCTCTTTCAATGAGACAAGGTATGTATTGTATTGTACGTGTGGATATGCTTTCCTCTCCCTTTTTTGTGGTACACATTGCGTCAACCGTCCCCTCTCAAGCCCATTATTCTCGCAAGGTCGTTTGTTCTGGGCGGCAAGGTCGGGCGGGCTCTCCATGGCGAGGAGGGTGAGAGACAAGGTCTTCAGCAGGGTCTCTTGAAGGCTTGTGATCGTGGGTTTGATTCCAATGACCTAAAACCAACGAAATGAGGCTTGAAGGTGTCGTTGTGCTGCCCATGCATCCCCCATAGCCTACAGTATATAAACCTCAGACACGTGCCACAACAAACTATCCTGAACAAATCTTGAAATAACTTATGTCAACTGCACTTGTTGGTGAAACGTCTGATACCAAAAGCGATTTAATAATGATAATAATAAAAATAATTTGTTTTAATTATTTATCGTATGGCTTTCAGTGCCGGGAGTGTCCGAGGACATGTTCGGCTCGCCAGAGGCTGTAGCTGCTTCAAGCGGACAGCCCTAGGATGAGCTACAAGTTCCGTTCAATTTCAAGTAGTTCCAACTTTCACTACCAGATGTCAATGATACCTAGTGGTGAACGTTGGAACTTTGATAGAGCGTTACAACGAAATCTAACCTAGAAATTTAGCTCCACACAAGTTTAGTCTGTGGAAGGAACTTTTACATGCCATAAATCTATGACATGGGACCGCCGGCTTTACTTCCCCTCCGAAGGAAGGCATACTGAAGGATTTTAACGCTCTTAAAAAACCTGACGACTTCGGCCGGGTTTGAACCCACTATTTTGGGAAGAGCAGTTCAGCATGCTACCAACTACGCCATCGAAGTCGTATAATACATATAATAATAAATACATATATACATTTTCATTTAAGACTATTTTGCCTTTCAGCGTCCAGTCTAGTCTGCAAGCCTCTGTTTGCGAACAAGTCGCTTCCATGATTCGCTGTTAACAGTTAGCACTGCGGCCTCAACTGCGTCTACACCTCTCACTTGAAAAAGTTCAACACTGAATCTAACCATCCCCTCGTAGGTCTACCTCTGCTTCTCTTACCATCTACTATACAGTCGAACTCATTAATATGTTAGGTAATCTCTCTGCCTCATTCTCATCACATGACCCCACCATCTGAGTCGGCTCATACGATCAGCTTCAACTAGCGTACTTAATCTAACTTAGCTTTAATATCTTCATTACTAGTATTTTCCTGCCATTGCTCCCGTCTATTTATTCCAGTAATAATTTGTGCTACCTTCACCTCCAGTTTATGTATCAGATATCAAATAATAATAATCATAATAATAATAATTTAATTTTAATTTAATTTATTTATTAAATACTATTTATGTTACATTATTGCGATATGTCTCACGAATCTGATGACAGTACAGATTATCTGTGAGACATATTAATTATTATTTACAACATCTATATATACACACATCAAAAAAAGTTTTGCATCACCTCGGTTCCAAGAGTTCCGGAACCGTTAAATACAAAGGGAATAGAGATCAACACAAACAACATTTCAGCTCGTTTTATTGCTCATGAGACCCACACATTGCATGTTGTACCATCATACAGCTAGACTTTCAGCATTTGTGGTCCAGATTGCAGTACACACCACTACCTCTAATACCCAGTAGCACGTCCTCTTGCATTGATGCATGCCTGTATTCGCCGTGGCATACTATCCACAAGTTCATCAAGACACTGTTGGTCCAAATTGTCCCACTCCTCAACGACAATTCGGCGTAAATCTCTCAGAGTGGTTGGTGGGTCAAGACGTCCATAAACAGCCCTTTTCAACATATCCCAGGCATGTTCGATAGGGTTCATGTCTGGCGAACATGCTGGCCACTGTAGTCGAGCGATGTCGTTATCTTGAAGGAACGCATTCACAAGATGTGCACGATGAGGTCGAGAATTGTCGTCCATGAAGACAAATGCCTCTCCAATATTCTGCCGATATGGTTGCACTATGGGTCGGAGGATGTCATTCAGGTATCGTAAAGCCGTTTCGGAGCCTTCCATGACCACCAGTGGCGTACGTCGGCCCCACATAATGCCACCCCAAAACATCAGGGAACCACCACCTTGCTGCACTCGCTGGACAGTGTGTCTAAGACGTTCAGCCTGACCAGGGTGCCTCCAAACACGTCTCCGACGATTGTCTGGTTGAAGGCATATGCGACACTCATCGGTGAAGAGAACGTGATGCCAATTCCGTGGGGTCCATTCAGCATGTTGTTGGGCCCATCTGTACCGCGCTGCATGGTGTCGGGGTTGCAAAGCTGGACCTCGCCATGGACGTCGGGAGTGAAGTTGCGCATCATGCAGCCTATTGCGCACAGTTTGAGTTGAAACACGACGTCCTGTGGCTGAACGAAACGCATTATTCAACATGGTGGCATTGCTGTCAGGGTTCCTCCGAGCGGCAATCCGTAAGTAGCGGTCATCCACTACAGTAGTAGCCCTTGGGCGGCCTGAGCGAGGCCTGTCATCGACAGTTCCTGTATCTCTGTACCTCCTCCATGTCCGAACAACATCGCTTTGGTTCACTCTGAGACGCCTGGAAACTTCCCTTGTTGAGAGCCCTTCTTGACACAAAGTAACAATGCGGACGCGATCGAACTGCGGTATTGACCTTCTAGGCATGGTAGAACTACAGACAACATGAGCAGCGTACCTTCGTCCTGGTGGAATGACTGGAACTGATCGGCTGTCGTACCCCCTCCGTCTAATAGGCCCTGCTCATGCATGGTTGTTTACATCTTTGAGCAGTTTTAGTGACATCTATGAACAGTCAAAGGGACTGTATCTTGGATACAATATACACAGTCAACGTCTATATGCCGGAGATCTGGAAACCGAGGTGATGCAAAACTTTTTTTTGATGTGTGTAGATTATATTTCAATACAAGAGTGCATGCATTTTTTTTGTTATGCTAATGATAAAGTATTAATGTAAATAATTAAAGACACAAAAAGTTACACTATGGTAGTTATATTAATAAATTTATGTTATTTATTCATTCATTCATTCATTCATTCATTTATTTGCAATGGGGGGTGTGTCCCCCGGTGGCAAATTGGATATACATAACAAGTAAATAATTATACATAACAATTCAATAACAATTATACAACAATTAAACCGGAGTATTTACACAAATAGTCAGTCTTTTCTTAAACATCCCCCAGGGGCTCACATCTAGTGGGTTGTGGGTTGGCGACCACGGGGCCCCAGCTGAGTCCGGCATTGCTTCCACTTACTTGTGCCGGGCTCCTCTCTTTCTTCTTTCCTGTCGACCTTCCTTGGTCAACTCTTGTTCTCTTCCGACCCCGACGGTATTAGGTTATCCGAGGCCTAGGGAGTCTTTCACTTTCCCGCCTTAATTGGCCCTTGTCTCATCTTTCCTGATACCCTCCTTCTGTGAGGGGTCAGCCTTCTTGTTCTTTTCCTTTCACCTCCTGCCTTGTGCTCAATTCCCTTAAGGAGGCAGGGTGTATGTAGCCCCACCACTTCTGGTGCACCGTCGATAATGCTACACCCTCAGGGGCTCCCGGCTGGTGAGTTCGGGAGTTGGCGACCCCGAGGGATTCCTGAGCTGGGTCCGTTTTCCCCTTTTGTCCCTTCCCTTTGGGGCGGACCTTCTCCTCCCTCCCCTCTCCTCCCCTCTCCTCTTTTCCTTCTATTTCCTTTTCTCTTTAAGATTCCCGCAATGTTTTTGTTACTTGAATCACCGTGTATCTAAATTCCCTTTTGGCGATTTTTAAGGCATTTTTGATCTATGTTGCATTTTGTAAGTTTTTTCGATCTAAATTACATCTCGCGATTGTTTTCAACCTCAATTGCATTTTGTAAAGATTGACAATCTAAATTGCATTTTAGTAAGTCTTTCAATGCAGGTTGCCGGGCCTTTTAGTGAGTATTTTGAATTTCAATTGCATTTTGTAAGTATTTTCAACCAAAACCGCATTTCGCACGAATTTTGAATCTAAATTGCATTTTGTTTGGTGGGCATTTTGAACATATTTTGATTCTCAACTGCATTTTGTGGGTATTTTGAATCTAAATTACATTTTGTCAAGTATTTTCAATCTAAATTGCTTTTTGTAAGTATTGTCAATCCACATGAGTCGTTTGAATCTACCGTACATATTGTAAGTATTTTCAATTTCAATTGCATTTTGTAAGTATTTTGAATTTCAATTGCACTTTGTGAATAATTTGGATTGGAACTGGGATATTTCAATCTGAATTGCATTGTGTATTTTCAATTTCAATTGCATTTTGTAAGTATTTTGAACCTCAATTGCATTCTGTACGCATTTTCGATCTCATTTGCATTTTGTAAGTATTTTGAATTTCAGTTGCATTTTGTAAGTATTTCGACGCTACTTTGCATTTTGTACGTATTTTGAATCTAGCCTACGTTTTGTGGGTCTTTTTCAATCTATTCTTTTTGTGCAACTTTTCGTTCTAAATTCCCTTTTGTAAGACCATATTGTGAGTTGTTTCCATGTGAGTTCCTTTTTGTACGTATTTTCCGTCTTGGATAATTTTGTTCTGGTTTCCATTTCATTATCATTTTCGCTATCACCCAGATCATTAGGGGCCGATAACCTCGATTTTAGGCCCCTTAAAACAACAATTATCATCATCATCATCATCATTTTCTTAAACACACCTATATGTTTGGGAAAAGGCTCTAAGACTGCGGCAGGTAGAGAGTTCCAGTTATCAATGGCACGGTTTACAAAAGAATATTTACTATAATTTGTTCGCGGTGGTCGGCCCTTAACTTTGAAAGGATGATCGCTCCTACCCAAGTAAGTGGGCTTTCCCAATCGTTTGCTAAGCTCACCCCATGCTGGTTGATCTGTATACGTGTTGTACATAGCGCAAAGTCTAGATTTCATTCTCCTAGCCTCCAGTGATTCCCACCCAAGTTTCTTTAACATACGGCTCACACTGCTCCTGGGATTAAAGTCACTGAGCACAAATCTAGCGGCCTTTCTTTGTACCATTTCCAACTCATTGATGAGCCCTACTTGATATGGATCCCAAACCGCCGAGGCATATTCCAGAATAGGTCTTACAAGTGACAAATAGCCTAATTCTTTAGCAGAGGTACTACTTCCTTTTAATACCCTCATTACAAAGTGCAGGGATTTGTAAGTTTTTGAAACTACACATCCTACATGACTACTCCATTTCATATCATTCCTTACGTGAACGCCCAAATATTTGCAAGAATCTTCTTCTACAAATATTTCCGAGCCAATGTTATATTGAAAATCCTGCCTTCGCACTTTCCCTATTTTTAAGTGACTACATTTTCTTGTGTTTATTTTCATTTTATTTTCAATCGCCCACTTATAGACCAGGTTCAGGTCCTCTTGAAGCACTGCATTGTCTTGTGAGTCATGTATCTTTCGATATATTACACAATCATCCGCAAACAATCGACAGTCACTGCGAATCCCATTTGGTAAGTCATTTATAAACGCCAAAAATAACAAAGTTCCGATTACGCTGCCCTGAGGGATACCCGACGTTGCGGTAATTTCATCCGAGAATATGCCTTCGACTTTCACTTTCTGTGAACGACCCGTCAAAAATTCTTGGATCCATAAAATTACTCTTCTATCAATCTTCGTCGAAGCTAATTTATGGAGTAGCATGTCATGCGGCACGACATCAAATGCCTTCGCAAAATCTATAACCACGGCGTCGACTGAAACTCCATGGTCTAACGATGAGTTAATGTTTGGTTAAGTAATATTTTTAATGCGACTTATAGCTAGTTGTTTGCTGTTAATGTTCGTCAATCCAGGTGGTAGTTCATTAAGTAGTGATGGTATAATATAATTTAGTCTCTTGAAACCATAGCTATTTATACATAAGGGTTTTACATATTTAGTACTTGTTATGGCTCTTGTTTGTATGTTGTGAGAGACCTTATGCCTGAATCTTGTATCATGGTAGTAGAGATAATAATAATAATCATAATAATAATAATAATAATAATAATAATAATAATAATAATAATAATAATAATAATAATAGTTTAATACTGAACACCTTGCAATATATTCAAACACGATCCTCGACGACTATCAAACAATACAGTCATTCTGGTGTCATAGAAAAACATGCCTACTGCCTACTTGGATGTGTGTGGAATTTGTCTGATAACCTGTGTCGCCATGATGGCTGCACTGGTGTGTATTTGTAATTGGGGCCAGGAATTTGGTAAAGGCGGCCGGGGCCAAAATTTAGGTAACCTACCGTCCCGGCATGTGCGTGAAATTGAACTACTTCTAGGGTGGCTGAGGTGGGAATCGAACCCACCTCTTCTCAGATCTGCCTCACAAGTCCAACTGTACAGTGATAGGCATTGTCCTATGCAACCATGATGTTATGGTTCTTGGTTCGATGCTCAAGGGCAATGGAACATTACTCATGTAGAAGATGCCACCATAATTGAGGCAATTTCCGGAAGAAATAACAAAATTGTGATTTGAGTAATTAAAGTTTATGAATTTTGTTTTACAATATTTGAATGAAAATGGCCTGCTGATACATGAGACTCATGTGCTTTAGTTTCTAGCCGTGTGGTTATTTTTTAGATATATTTTTCGCCCATTATTCCTAAATATACATAACTTGCATGTAATAAAGTAGAAATTCATTCTTTGATGTTAGCATATTGAATTATGCTAACTCTCTAGACACATAATAGCTAATGCTGTTGTTTTGTTGTACAAATAATGGGCATACAAAGGCTTTTAATGCAATGAAAACCAATCTCTTTTCTGTCCTTCGTCCTGCTCCTACTGTAGGTGGTTTCTGTTTGCTGGTGATTTTCTTCAAACATACTGTCCAGCCAGGGGCAACTCTCGGCGTTAATGTACTGGAACAAATCCCTGGCATGCTTTTCCTTTGTCGGCTTTACCGGACTGAAGGACACTGGAAAGTCTCACATCTGCAGCAGTTAAAAAGGATGTAAAACCAATATTATTGTTATGACGATTATAAGTATTATTATGCCGGTTCCAAAGTCGTAAGGGTGTGTATGTAGTTGAACCTAATACAGTACCATCTGGTACCGGTACAGCGTACTTCTGTATTTGAAACACAGTTCCTTTCGTGATTAGCCTATTTAAAACATATAAATCAAGGCCATTTCTCCAGTCTTTGATTAAGGCTTTTTCCATAAGTACAGCAAAGGGTGATGGATGCTTTCTGCACATTACCAATGCTGATAAATACGGCTTGGCATTTGGTGTAGTTTCCTCTTTCTCCAGTTTGATTTAATAAGACCGATGTTACGATCCCACTGTCCAAATGAATGACATCGAACTGGGAACAAATGGGTAACCTTCCCTGAACTCTAGTGTTAAGATAATGAAACAAAAATTGGGGGGAATAATCTACAAAAGATAGCGGTACATTGACACTGACCCCCCTCCCCCCCCCCCCAAAAAAAGTGCACATAGATCTATAGGCCCACCATCCAGAAATCACCTCAATTGGAGTATCTATGAGTGTACAAAGCATTTAGATAGCACCCTATTGCTGTAAATGACCTTAAATACGAGCAAGGTGGAAGTAACAGGCATTCTAATAGGAGTGTTATGCGAGCCGATTCGTGAACTGCCATAGCGTACTAAGGTGGCAACAGTGGGCAAACTAGTCAGATTGCAGGATGCCCATACCACGCTTATTGCGTATTCTACCGGCAAATATGCCATACGAAGAACCTCACACCCGTGAGCGGGTAGTTGCTCTCGTCGAACATGGAAACCTAACCACAACAGTGGCTGGACGGCGCTACGGCATCCCACAGAGTACAGCAACGCGTGGGATAAGACTCTATTGAGAATTGGGAGACGTAAGTCAACGTGTTTCTTCGACAGATTGCAGACGGTCTTGAGACGTCTGACGGATACAGGGTTAGAATACCGGCGAGCGGCTAACAAAAGCTCTCTGTTGAGCAGCGGGAGACCCGCTTTGCGTGTTTGCTACCTGATTAGTCAAATGTCATATTCTACAACGAGAGCAAGTTTTCATCATCAGACAATGAACCGATATGAGTGTTTCGTCCTTTTGGGTCCCGACACAATCCAGCATGCGTGGTAGAGCGTCCGCGCTATGACCGTGTATCTGTTGCATGGTGGGACTGGATGTTGCGGGATAGGAGTGTTGCACAAAATGGAGCAGCGTCCATATATGGACACACTCACGCTACCGAGCAACATTTGCACATTTTAGAGAATATTAGGCCTATGGCTCCTTTCGTAAGTGTGCCTCATGCCGCTTGTGACATACAATTCCAGCAGGATCTGTCTCCAATTCACAAGTCTCGATTGGTTCGTAAGGCAACGTAAGGCCATGCTTATTGACTGTCTTCTGTGTGGGACAGGCTAATCTCTTCGAGAACGTGTGGGTCGATACGAAGAGAGTAATAGTGGAGACCTGGCCCAATCCCGCGCCAAAATTCGAATGACTCTCTCTGGGGTGTTATCAGTACTGCTTGGGATGAGGTGGCAGGTGGCGACAATACGAATGCTTCTACACCAATGGATTACGTGGCCACTCGCCAGGAAGTGGTCGCACATTGATGGTGCGTCGTCCGTTTAGTGAGAGGACCATCCAACGGCCCTTTATAGGGTCACACACAAGCCCACTCAATGTTAATAATGGGATCACTGAACAAAGAAAGTTGCATGGCTTGCTGTATATCAGTACTAGAATAAAACTAAACATAGAAATAGTTCACGCTACCGAAACTCGAAATCTGACACCACAGAGGAGCGGCAGAACTCACAATTGAGAACGCATGACTACCACCATGGGAGATATAACCTCCCCGTTCGAAGGTACTTCGCAAATTTATAACACGACTGCTGGACAAAATATAGTACAGTAGAACACCAATTATCCGAACTCCGACTATTCGAATCGCTGATTATCCGAATCACTTTCAGAAAAAAAAAAAGACGGAAACGTACTGCAATTCGCAAAACAATGATTCTGTACGCGCGCTATTGTTCTTCCCTCCACAACGCTAGTGTAGGCGCAGCACGAACATTATTGGGGTGATGAGCGTACTTTCACCAAGATGTTCAGCAAACAATGACTTTCATTTACTACTGTTGTACAGAACTTGTAAGTACGCACGCTATGTAACATGAAATTAGGACATTATTATTAATTACATAATTAAAAATGCATACAGTACCGAAAATAAGCTCGTTTTCTTTCAAATACATATGTATGTATACCATGTACAGTATGTAAGTCCAATTATCCGAATTTTTGATTAACTTATCCGAATGGAGTCCGGTCCCAATTGATTCGGATAATTGGAGTTCTGCTGTACATACATTGCAATATTGCGACAAATATGACCACATGCCGGATTTACAGTATTATGTCCCAAGCCAAGAGACGTAAGAAACAAGTGTCCTGTGGCCGTATTAGGACAACGAAATAGAACGTAACTCCGGCAACGCCATGTTGCATGTCCTATCCTCCCACCTGTACGTATTGTGGGCAACCATACATTCCAGAGGATGCTCACTTTCTGTGACATTGACTACCACAAGGCCTTTAACTCAGTAATAAATTCATGGCTGTTCCACATGATGCACATCTACCATGTTGACAGGAGTATCATTAACGATCTGAAACACCTCGCTTCAAATTGGCAAACTGTTTTCACCTCAACAGAGGCATTTATATGATCAAGTATCGTCCTACACGGATCGATGATGATTATGATAATTGTTGCTTTAAGGGGCCTAACATCCAGGTTATCGGCCACTCCTACACGGATCAATCGAGGAATATATCAGAGAGACATTCGAGTCCACTTTGGATTTTTCAAGGCAATCACACCTAAATATCACCAGATATGGATTTTCTTTAATGATTGTCATAGAATTTGGCATTTATCTTAAGCCACTTGACCCGTTTCTCCGTATTACATTATTATATTATTTTTATTAGCCTACTTTTCACATTTTGCAAAAATGAGGAAAAAGTAGAAAAAGTAGGAAAAAGTAGATCGGGAAAATGTGTGTCTGTCTGTCTGTCTGTCTGTCTGTCCTTCTGTCTGTCTGTCTGTCTGTCTGTCTGTCTGTCTGGCTGTGTGTGTGTGTGTGTGTGTGTCCCCTATCAACTCCTAAACGGCTGCAGCAATCGAAACAAAATTTGGTAGGAGTAAAGATCTATACCTGAATATCTCACGGCCATATTTGAAAATGATGTCAGTGCTACCAACTGCTGAAAAATCGCAATTGAAATTTGAGCTCCATGTTGGATATCTTGGAAGGTATGAATGGGAGCTATTTCAAAATTGGCACACGTATAGATAATAATATTTCAGTTTAATTTCCAGGAGGCCATACATGGCAGTGTTGCCAAAATGATTATAAGCCTGCTGATAGGTCCTAATTTTAAATGCATATAACTTCTACACTATCAATTGGATTTCAACCAAATTTCGTATGTGGTATGTGTACATAAACAGATATGACTGAGCGTATTCTTAAGAGCCACCAGGGGTGCCAACTGTTTATAAATGCTCTCAATGTTTATTAATCCAAATCCCCACATATCAGAAAGTATACAAGCCGACAGCTTTAAACTATGTACACGTATAGTACCTGACATTCTATATTAATTTGGAGTAACTTATATGCGTCAGTACTACCAACATGATTCTAAGCTGCTGATAGGTCCAATTTTAAAATGCATGTAACTTCTATACTAACTAATGGATTTCATTCAAAATTGACACAACAATAGATCATATTAGTTCACATTATTTCTGACCAATACATGTATGTCATTGTTGCCAACATGATTTTACGTGCGCTGGTAGATCCAATGTCTAACTGCATGTAACGTCCATGCTATCCATTGGACTTCAACCAAATTTTGAATTCTGTACCTTAAGAGATGGAACTAAGAATATTTTCAGTCACCAGGGCTGCCAACTGTAGTTCTCTATTAGGCTACATTATGCCAGGTATACAGTATTTCGAACTTATTCTAAATTTCGATATTACCAACTTAATTTCGTCATTATTCTAGATAGATCCATATAGATTAATCATTGGCATGCATCTTAAATTTCAAGAAAAGTAGGCTCTTTAGTTTGTCACGGAACTTCTTATATAGAATTAGAATAATCTCTATGGGTCATCAGATAGATTAGTTTAATTCGCATCAGGGGCTCGAGATACCTTTGGTTATCCGTCCCTTGTACTTGGGTGCGTTCATGTTGTCTGATAGCCTGTGTTCCTGTGGTGACTTAAATAGTGTGTGTAGCTTTAATTATTAAGGTCGGGGATAGGGTAAGTATCCAGGAACTTGAAGAAAGGTACTATCCCGGCATTTGGCTGGATGTTATTTGAAAAAAAGAAAGACAGGGTGAAGCCACACTCAGAATAAATGCTGTAAACAGCGGGATTCAAACTTCCATTCTCTGGATTGCTGCAGCTCCCAGCCACGGTCATGGTGAGCGCTTTAACACACACGGCTATGCCACTGGGTCATCAGCAGATAGATTTCACACACAAACACGGTTAGTACAAGGGCATGACCGGCCCCGATTTCAGTTGTATGCCGCTTCTACAGATGTGTCATTATTCAAAATCCCGAAAATGGTAAGCTGTTTGCTGTTGTTAATTCATTTTAGGAGCTTGAGACATCTTGGCCATCAACCCCGTGTAGCCTAGTTGGGTGTGTGATGCCACTTGTCTGATAAATTGTAGTAATGATAATAGTGTTATTGGTTTTACGTCCCGTTTAACTACTGCAGCTTTTAGAGACGCCGGGGTGCCAGAATTTTGCCCCGAAGGGGATTTTTAACTTGCCAGTATATCTACTGACACGGCTCCTTCGCATTTGTGCACCTTCAAACGCCAACTGACTGGTCCAGGATTTGATCCTGCAACCTCGGAAAGAGCAGGCGAGAACGTAACCACTGAGCCACGCAGCAAGTCAAGATAACTTGTATTTATGTAATGACTGTAGAAGTGGAAATGGTAAGTTTTTGTGAACGTATGTATTGTTGAATCTTAAACGAAGCAAGCAGACACCTGGGGAGTTGGACAGCTGTGAATGATGTTTCGTGACTCCATCGAAATCCAGGATAAACCACAGTGCACTCGTGCGCTTCACAGTCACTCAGCCGGAAACAACTCAAATTTTCATATTTACATTTCTTATGATGATGGATATTCATGACTATTAGTCTTTACATTCCTCCATAAAGGCTACGTAAGAACTGCCTAATTGTATCAAAACAGGTTGGTTGAATCTTTCAAATGTAGGCCTACTATTCGATGACGGGTTGATAACCATGCAACTAGAAAATTAACCATTTAAAAGAGGATCCCTTTCCAATAATTGAAAACATACTTGTGCACAATCGCTGCCATAAAAGAAGACGAAGTTGAGCACTCAGAAAGCTTGGACATCCCTGTGGTGTTGCGGTAGCGTGGCTGCCTCTCACCCGGAGGCCCGGGTTTTGATACCCGGCTTCGTCAGAGATTTTATAAAACTGACATGAGGGCTGGAACGGGGTGCACTCAGCCTCGTGAGGACAGCTGATTAGCTGTCTGATAGTGAGACAGCGTTCTTGTTACGTAAATCAAGATTAATCGCCGAGGGGACCCGGCGCGCTAATCACGCCATCACCCCACAAACGGTAGGCCAAATGGCTGGGCAGTGGTCGCTGGGTAGGCCTAGGCCCTTCATGGGCTGTAGCGCCACGGGTTCTTTTTACTCAGAAAGCTTGACCGGATTCGGTACACAAGCATTCCAGAAAATGTAAATGATCTGCAATACGCGATAATTGAGGAGGCCGTGGCCTTAATTTAGGTGTCAAGCCAGCACTCGTCAGAAATGGATGTGGGAAACCACAGACAACTACTTCTAGATTGACTGAGGCTGGAATCGAATCCAGACCTCCATAGTGACACCCAAGAATGCTAGTCACTACACCACGAGGTATGTATGCCTTACCTCTATTGTCCCTGTTTCCAAAGGGATGAGATGCGATGAATGTCAGCATGGCGGATGGTTTTTAAGGTCGGATGGCCTTCCTGACGCAACCTCACGAGAGGAGTTGATGAGAGATGAATGAACATGCATGAAATTGGGGAAATAGTTGAAAGGAAGTGGCTGAGGCCTATTACGAGGTACCGTTCCAGCATTTGCCCGCAGCTGAAAATGAGAAACCACGGAAAGTCATTTTAGTAATGAAGGTGCAACTAGGGAACGTAGGATGGAGGGTCCAAGGTCAAGGACTTGGGTCGATCTTGTCTTTTCATAAAATAAAAACATCACCTAATATCTTGGAAGGAGAAGAGATTCTAGACCCGTCGCATGGCGTGACATGTGAGGTCGAACCCATCTCTTCTCAGTTTGGCCTCACGAGACTGTATGAGCCCCGTTCTAACCCGCAGGCAAAAATTACATTCCTTGGCACAATCGGGAATTGGGACTGAAGTCTCAATACGTACCCCGAGACAACAGAAGATGGTGGTGGAATATTAAGCTAATGTTGAGGAAAGATTAATAAAAATAATAATATGTATTTGGATATGTATAGCTTTTCACAGGGTTGGAGGTGAGACGAGTCTCTTGTAGTCTATACGTCGAATAGACTTTATGGGCGGATACTGTTCCTGACATCTACCTCAGCATTAAAGTTCATGAGGGATGAAATGAAGCTATAATATTGTTGTTAATTGATTTAGGGACTTTGCGACATCGTGGTCATGTAGCCTCATGTACCTCATGAACTTGGGTTGTGAGGAATGTGCCTGATAACTTGTGTTATTGTGATGGATGTATTAGTTTGTGTATTTGTAATTCAGGTTAGGAACCATCCCTGCAATTGCCTGGAGTAGAAGTGGGAATCCACGGAAATCCAGTTCCAAGATGGATTAGATTTGCCTCAGGAGGCTAAGTGTATCCCGTTCCAGCTCTCCGATCACAATTAAAACTTCTTGGCAGAGCCGGGAATCGAACCCAGACCTCCGGGGTGTAAGCCAAGAAAGCTAGCCACTACACCATGAGGTGGTCGAAGCTAAAATAAACTGGGTGGAGGAGTTGGAAGGAAACGGCCGTGGCCTTCCATTAAGTACCGTCTCACATTTACCTGGAGCGCAAATTGGAAAACATGAAAACCATTCCAAGGACGGCCGACGAGCCTAGCCCCATAGCCTTGCGTGTTAATGTACTCAGCTACCCAACTGGAAATAATAATAATAATATTGTATTGGTATTGTATGTATGTCTACCCCTTATTATTCCCGTTTTCCCGCTTTTTACGGCAGGATGCCCTTCCTGACGCCAACCTCATGAGAGGAGTTAATGAGATATGAAATGAATGAAGATGAATGACCCTGGGTAAGGATGTGGAAGGAAGAGGCCGTAGCCTGTCAGAATATACCGTCCCAGCATTTGCCGGGAGTTAAAATTGGGAAAACACGGAAAACCATTTCAAGGATGGCCGACGGTGGGGCTCGAACCTACGTCTACTGAGTCCACAGATAGCTTGGTCCCATGGCCTTTTACTGCCGTTAGTGAGCGTAGCTACCGCTGTCGGTAATCATAATAATAATAATTATAATAATTATTATTATAATAACAATACTACTACTACTACTACTACTACTACTAATAATAATAATAATAATAATAATAATGCACACAGCTGTCAGGAACTGGATATAAGCGCAGACATGGTACTGTGTCAACATTCCTGCACCAAGGGCTAGATGGGAAATTCCGACTTTCAAAACACAACAAAGTTCCGTACTACCAGTAGGTTCCAGAGCACGTGGCTGAAAATGAATATTTCAGACTGTATTGGGATCGGATTGTGCTCACCGAAAGGACAGTGACACGTAATAGGTCTGCCATAGTGATCTTCAACAAAAGATGGAAGGAAGTTACGCTGATTGATTTGTATTACTGCAGCCTGCAGGCTAAACATGCTGATAAAGTGTCCAAATATTTGAATCTGGTGGAGCCTACCAGGAAGCAATGGCAGGTCAAGAGAGTTCGAATTGTACGAAGTCATCACAAGCACTGGTGTGATTCCCAAACATATTCTGCAAGGTCTGAAAGATACTAACTGGATACTAACTAGAATGCCTACTTAGTATAAAACAAAGTCCCCGATTCTTGGATGTCACGGGTACTCTCGAGAAACACTGGATGGATCGTGATGTGGTTTTCACCATTCTGTAAAGGATATCTCGAGGAAGATTTCTGTAGAAAATAATTTATTTATGATCAAAGGAAGCCAAGCAGTAACGATTTCAGTGAAAAAGTCGAAAATAAACTGACTTCCGTGCGTTTTTGAGCTTACGCTGGGCAAACCAGTAAAAATATCAATATACTATGAGCAATCTACTATTGCACAGCATGAAAAATTCTACAAAATAGTCCGCGAGAGCATATCACTATCTTCAAATACATCACCCACTAAAGTGTTTTTACGTTTTCATTTCTTCCAACAATCTCCATTCAATTACTGAGGCGACGGATTGCGAGCTAATGTCATCGCGGCAGGAGATAGCAGTTGAACACGCTGTGACGGGGTGCGGGGGGGGGGTCTTGCAGTACGCATGCGCGGTCCACCTATTCCAAACTTAAATATATCGGCTTCCCGCATGCCAATGGTTATTATTGCAGCAGACGACACGCAGCCAATGAAAGAAGGAATGTGCTGAGTGAGTGAAGCAAGTAGTGACCAACTTAATGTTTTTGGAATGCGCGATACGCAGTGAGCGGGAAGACCTCTGCAGTTGAAAGCCAACTGCCATCTCCTGGCGCGATATCGGTAGCTAGGGGGCGAGTCTATCACCCCAGTTACAGCTTAGCTAGCGGGTGAGCCTATTACCGCAGATACAGCCAGCAGCAAACTGTCGAGTCGTGTTGAGGTAAGACTTCAGAGAAGAGTGGTTGTGTTTGGAGTTACCCTGGAAGTGCAACTCGGCTTTTCTTAATTTTGCCTGTGAACTTTTCGTTCCGCAAAATGCACAGTCAAGTTAAGATTGGACGGAAGGGGAATTTGTGTTTCACGCACCTCGCCATTCTTAAATCACGCCTGACAAGAATTCGTTGCACATGCATCTCCATGATACTATAATTAATATTCCAGTCACTGATTTTAACCCATCATGCCGAGACGTAAAGCGGATATAGTTCGTAGTTCATTGACATAAAAAAGCGCTTATCACGTAATGCATTCATAGCTGTTCCCGGGCGAAGCCGCGGCGCGTTGCTAGTAAATTAATAAAGAAGGCATTGATATTGGCTTTACCTAGGATAGTTAGTAAAATCATTGGCAGTGATCTAAATGAAGGTGATGATTATGCTTATAATTGCTTTGTATTTTACCAGAAAATGATCTGAGAGTAACGGTGATATACTTATTATTATTATTATTATTATTATTATTATAGACCTAATAATATAAATTACGCAAAGCCTACACAATCACTTGGAATATTTACAATAAGAAATCACATTCCACTAAAACCAAACTCAATCACTACCACACAATCATTCTCCCAGAGACACTCTATGCGATTGAGACGTCATTGTTAACCATCAACATCAAAGTCACTGAGAAGATAGAACGGTAGATGCTGAGCAAAATACTTGGACCAAAGCTTCAGGACGGTATCTGGATGAGGAAAAGCTCAGGAGAACTGTATTCACTGACTGAACGATTCATCTCACTTTCACGGAAAAGACGCATGTAATTCTACGGACATAGAACTCGAATGGACAACTCCCGACTGACCAAAGAAATCTTCCTCATAATCAATGGAACCCACAAAAAAAAAAAAAAAAAAAAAAAAAAGTACGCCGGCTAGCAGACACCCAAAAGGACCTCACTGAAATCAACATTGACCCACTAACAACGACACGGACTGCATATAGGATAGACAGAAAGTAAACTCATATAAGTTTCCACCCAAGTTTCCTACGGGACGGAATTAGAAACCCAAAGCTGCATGGACACAAGAAAGAAGAGAGACACATAGCGAAAGGATGAGGAAGTTTTGGGAAGATAAGAAGAACAAGAAGTCCAATGCTATATAATGGTTCTACGTGTTCCTTAGAGGACCAAACGCATTATATAATAATAATAATAATAATAATAATAATAATAATAATAATAATAATAATAATAATCATACGTACAATTGTTTTGAAATTTCACTACGTTATTGATTCACGTAGCTTACATATACATTCTATATAAATACCAACACGTAGTGTAGCGGCTATCATTCTTGGCTGTCATCCCTGACGTCCCGATTCAATTCCCGGCTTTGCCAAGACATTTAATTCTGGTTTGAGGGCTGAATTGGGGTAAACTCAGGCTCGTGAGGCAAAACTGAGAAGAATTGACTTCGATTCCCACTTTAGCCATCTTGGATGTGGTTTTCCATGGTTTCCCACTTCAACTCCAGACAAACGCCGGGATGGTTCCTAGCCACGGCCACCTCCTTCCCAATCCTCATCTGAATTACAAATACATACAGACACCACAAATACACAGGCTATCAGACAAATTCTACACACAGCCAAGTACACGTGGCTTAATGCCCCTCAAATGAAACAGCAACAACAAAGCATTATTCACAAACTGCAAAAGCTCTTACTTCGTGCCTGAAAACACGTCGAGGAGACAGTTAACCTTGTTTCTTTCTTCCTGACTTCGTGAGAACTCATCTCCGCAGATAAAAGTGGTTTTGTAGCTTAGCATAGTTCACTTTTTGTGTGACAAATTGCTTAAATACTCACGAGGAAGTCTTGCACAAATATGAGCCTAGTTTTTAAACATCACTGCCAAATTCCTATGTGGAGGCATATTCTGGAGCCCACTGCAAAAATGTGGGCACTTCTTTTTTTCCTGACCAAATAAGAGATAATGAACACTGAGGTCGAATGTTGTTGTCGTCGTCTACGTTGTTGTTGTTGTTGTTGTTGTTGTTGTTGTTGTTGTTGTTGTTGTTGTTGTTGTTGTTGATTCCTTAAAGGCTTTACGACATCGTGGCCATTTAGCCCCGTGTTCTTGGTTGTGTGCGTATACATATACAGTCGAACCTCCATATCTGTTGTTGTTTGAGTGTTCAGTATTTTGACTGGTTTGATGCAGCCCATACCTCCCTGTCCTGAGCTAATCGTTTCATCTCTTCATAGCTCCCACACCCTGCACCCGAGACAATCTGTTTGACATATTCTAACCTTGGTCTACCCCAACAGTTCTTGTCCTCGACCCTTCTTTGCATACGACTGGCTGTGTGGCTCAGAGTAACGTTCTCGCCTGCTGAACACAAGATAGCAGGATCAAATCCCGGCGCCAGTCGGCATTTGAGGGTGCACTAATGTGAGGGAGCCGTGTCAGTAGATATACTGGCACGTTAAAGATCCACATAGGGGCAAAATTCCGTCAGTTGTTAACAAGGACGTAAAACCAATAGCATTATTATTATTATTACTTCCTTCCATACTAAATTTGCTATTCCTGGGTGTCATAGTTTGTGTCCTACCAACCTCTTCTCTTCATTAGCAGTCGCCACAAACATCTCTCCTCCCCCAGTCGTCTTAATACCTCCTCATTTGTTACTCTATTTACCCATCTGATCTTCATCATTCTCCTGTAACACCACATTTCAAGCGCTTCAATTTTCCTCTTTTCTGCTGCGGCAACAGTCCAAGTTTCACTTCCATAGAGCACTACGCTCCAGACAAAGGTTTCAAAAATGACTTCCTAATACCTAAATCTATATTCGATGTCAAAAGATTCCCTTTCTGTAGAAATGCTTTCCTGAGCCAACTTACTTTTTATATCCCCTTTGCTTCATCCACCACTGTTTGTTTTGGTTCCTAAGTAAGAGAAGTCTTCTACTTCCTTTAGCTTTTCACCTGCCAATTTGACGTCCATAGGAATTTCTGATTTCTTTCGGCTGCATTCCAATATTATTGTTTTGCATTTCTTAATTTTCATCATGAATTCTCTCCTCAAGACTAAGTCCATACCATTTAAAAACTTGATTACTGGAATTGTCGATAACTCGTAGTAATTATTATTTTCCGAACACACTTCCTATAATTTGCAGGTATATTTTTGTTTTTAAGTCGAATTACTATAACTCGAATTTTTCGATATCTCGAAGCTCAAATTTTCTCCTGTTACTCAAACATGTTGTTCATCTGGAACATTAAAATTGCGGATTTTTACAGTGTAATTTGTCGCATTCGAAGGCTCAAATTCGAATGTTCCTCCGTTTATTGTGGTCGAATCAATCGTTTGCAACTTCTATACTGGACTATGATCTCGATAGAATCCCATATCGGCCCAAACTGGTGAGGCGCTGATAGTCTCCACGTTAAACTTACCGGTTTTCGTAATTTTCGTAATTACTGTTAGTCGAATTCTTTTGCTCTTTTTATCAGATAATTTCTTCTGTTTGTCAGTATTTCTTATGTAGGGGAGACTTTGCTAATTCCTCATAATTTTCTGAAGAGATAGCCCAGTGCGAGAGACGAGCTCATCTCATCAGTTGGGTTGAGTCAATTATTTAATATCCCTTGGCCGTGAATTTCAAAATGACAAATGCTGCTGCCTAGTGGTAATCTCGTGAAAACTTGTGTTATTTGTTTGTGAAGTATTAATAAAATGGCATGTATTTCAGTGGTGCTGTAGTGATAGTAATTAAGCATGTTATTAGAATTATCATATTGCGGATTTAAACAAGGTACCGGGGAGTTAGCACTAGCACCACAAAAAATCCCTAACAACTTGCTAAACTCAAATTACTTTGAAGGTGTTATTTTAAGTATTAGACGATGATGCTGATGATGATAATTGTTGTTTTAAGGGGCCTAACATCTGGGTTATCGGCTCCTAATGGTTTGGGTGATAGTGAAAATGTAAATGAAATGAAACTAAACCTAAAACTAACTACAAACTTACAAAGTAGAAGAGGAAATGGAAAACAAAGATAAGAATAAGGGAAACAAAAGACAGGAGGAAAGAAAATGCCCTCAACCCTCGAAGAATGAGAATTAAGGGACTTGGAAGAAAGGAGAGCCAGGAAACGCAGATAGGGAAGGTAAAGAGGAGAGGGACCGCCCCAAAGGCAATGGAAGAAGGAGAAAAAGCGGACCCAGCTCAGGAAACCCTCGGGGTCGCCAACGCCCGAACTCACCAGATATGAGCCCTTGAGGGTGTAGCACAACCCAGGTTGCAGCATAAATCGTGCGGCTACACACACCCTGCACCCTTGAGGGCCTAGTGCAGAAGGCAGGAGATACAATGAAAATAAAACAAGAGGTCTGATCCCTCGAAGAATGAGGGATCAGGAAAGATGAGACAAGGGCCAATTAAGGCGGGGAAGTGAAAGACTCCCTAGGCCTCGTATACCCTAATACCGTCGTGGTCGGAAAAGAACAAGAGTTGACCAAGGGAGGTTGAGAGGAAATATAACAGAAAGGAGCCCGGCACAAGTCAGTGGAAGCAATGCCGGACTCGCTGGGGTCCCATGGTCACCAAACCACGTCCCACAAGTTGTGAGCCCCTGGGCAAATTTTATGAATTCAATTTATGAAAAAAATGAAGTAATTTAATTTCCATGTGTTTTTCTTTTGAAACCTCGCTTAAATTATCATGTGTACCATCGATTCCGTAATATTGTGGATTTAGCTGAGTAGTTTGTCTCTTATTTGTTCCTTATGGTCGAAATGTCGTACACTCAGTGGCCAAAAGACATGGGAAGGCACGGTATATGATGTTAATAACGTGTTGCTTCTCCGCGAGCCCTCAAAATGGCAGCAATATGGCGAGGCATCGACTCGACAAGAAATGGGTTCCTGACTCCCAACATTCAACTGGGCGGTGATCTGACTCACAGTAGCCCTTCAATCGCCCCGTATGGCTTTGCTGAGACGACGTGATGTTCGTTCGTTTAACACCTGAGATCATCCCGTGCGGCCATTTACGCGGATGGTAACATTATCTCTGTGATATTGAAGATCCACCCTCGACACTATTGACCTCGGAAACCCGAATTCACGTGTAATCTCCGAAATGGTATGACCCATGCACCGTGCGCCGATGATCATCCCACGTTCGAAGTCGGTTAACTCGCGACGTGTTGCCATGACTGGTGTCTGTGACAGACTGCTCTGCTCCGCCGAAGCTAGCCGCAACGCTCAGGAGTCATAAATGGCATTTTTAGCCTACTTTTCACATTTTGCAAAAATGAGGAAAAAGTAGTCTTATGAGATCGATCCGGGAAAATGTGTGTCTGTCTGTCTGTCTGTCTGTCCTTCTGTCTGTCTGTCTGTCTGTCTGTCTGTCTGGCTGTGTGTGTGTGTGTGTCCCCCTATCAGCTCCTAAACGGCTGGAGCAATCGAAATAAAATTTGGTAGGAGTAATGATCTATACATGAATATCTCACGGCCATATTTGAAAATGATGTCAGTGCTACCAACTGCTGAAAAATCGCAATTGAAATTTGTTCTCCATGTTGGATATCTTGGAAGGTATGAATGGGAGCTATTTCAAAACCGGCACACATATAGATAATAATATTGCAGTTTAATTTCCAGAAGGCCATGCATGGCAGTGTTGCCAAAATGATTATAAGCCTACTGATAGGTCCAATATTTAAATGCATATAACTTCTACACTATCAATTGGAATTCAACCAAATTTCGTATGTTGTATGTGTACATAACCAGATATGACTGAACGTATTCTTATGAACCACCAGTGCTGCCAACTGTTAAAAAATGCTCTTAATTTCTTTTATCCAAATACCAATATATATGATAAAGTATGCAGCCGACAGTTTTAAACTATCACACGTATAGTACACGACATTCTATATTAATTTGGAGTAACTTATATACGTCAGTGCTACCAACATGATTCTAAGCCTGCTGAGAGGTCCAATTTTAAATACATGTAACTTCCATACTATCATTTGGATCTCAACCAAATTTCGTATGTGCTATATGTACCATAACAGCTATGACTATGCGTATTCTTAAGAACAACCAGGGCTGCCAACTGTTAATTAATGCTGTCTCTATTTTTGTTACCCTAATATCAATATATCAGAAAGAATGCAAGCCAATAGCTCTAAACTTTGCACACGTATAGTACCTGGCATTCTAGATTACTTTGGAGTAACTAATATACGTCAGTGCTGCCAACATGATTATAAGCCTGCTGATAGGTCCAATTTTAAAATGCATGTAACTTCTATACTAACTAATGGATTTCATTCAAAATTGGCACAACAATAGATCATATTATTTCAGATTATTTCTGACCAATGCATGTATGTATGTCATTGTTGCCAACATGATTTTACGCGCGCTGTTAGATCCAATGTTTAACTGCATGTAACGTCCATGCTATTCATTGGACTCCAACCAAATTTTGTATTCTGTACCTTAAGAGATGGAACTAAGAATATATTCAGTCACCAGGGGTGCCAACTGTAGTGCTCTATTAGGCTACATTATGCCAGGTATACAGTATTTCGAACTAATTAGAAATTTCGATATTACCAACTTAATTTCGTCATTATTCTAGATAGATCCATATTGATTAATCATTGGCATGAATCTTAAATTTTAAGAAATAATAATAATGTTATTGGTTTTACGTCCCTTTTAACAACTGCGGCTTTTAGAGACGCCGGGGTGCCGGAATTGTGCCCCGAAGGGGATCTTTAACGTGCCAGTAAATCTACGGACACGGCTCCCTCGCATTTGCGCACCCTCAAATGCCAGCTGACTGCGCCAGGATACGAACCTGCAACCTCGGGCCCAGCAAGCGAGAACGTTACCCCTGAGCCACGCAGCCAGCCAAATTTTAAGAAAAGTAGGCTCTTTAGTTCGTCACGGAACTTCTTGTTTTCTCATGGGACTACCCTTCCCGTGACTTTTGGCATCCACCACTTTCGGCTGATACAGTATTCGCATCCCTTCTAAACGGGAAGTTGCATTTGACTGAGATGAGTTCATAACACTTTTCAATTGTTGGTGCTTTCTGCTCTAACTGCCAGATTCATTGCGGAGCACATTGTCTTGTTCAAACGTCACGGCACTAGTTACAGACAACACATAGTAGCCTATTTTGCGACCAGAATATCACAAATTTAACATTTTCCTCCGTATCTCCATAACTCAAAATTTCGATAATTCGAATTTATTTTGACATCCCCTAATGACTCGAGTTATTGGAGTTCGTCTGTATAAATGAATAAATGAAATATAGGTAAATAAAATAAAATAAAATAAAATAAAATAAAATAGAATTAAAACAAATAAATAAATACATAAATAAATAAATAAATTGTCTGATAACCTGTGTTATTGTGGCATCTGTACCAGTGGAGGTCGATGTAACGGGGGTCCTACAGTGTGTAATGGCTTTCTTTCAACATAACAAGTGACCGACAGTAGTGGCTACGCGGGCTAAAGCGCAGCGTTAGGTCATGGGGCCAAGCTCTCTGCTGACTCGGTAGACGCGTGGGTTCGAGCCCCACCGTCGGCTGTCCTTGAAATGGTTTTCCGTGGTTTCCCCATTTTCAACTCCAGGCAAATGCTGGGATAGTACCTTCTGACAGGCCACGGCCGCTTCCTTCCACATCCTTGCCCAGTTTCATTCATCTTCATCCATTCCATCTCTCATCCCGACGCGCAGGTCGCCCACGGGCGTCGACTAGAAAGACCTGCACTCGGCCTCTCAGGAGGCTACACGACAAAAAAAAACATAACGAGTACGTTGACAGATTTCTCTACTGGCTTCGAGGGGATGGGGGTGATAGTGGTAACTGTTGTTGTAAGGGGCGGAACATCGAGATCATCTGCCCCTACTGGCTAAGAAGGAATTCTGTAACTTTAGTAAGTCTACCAAGAAAACGACCGAGTTGGTGAATTCCACACATTCTCTGAATTAAAAACGAGAATCGAGATTGAAAGTAATGATAACATGTTAAGGTTTCTGATACGTTCTGAAGAGGGCTGATGAATAGTGCTTGATTGTTGATTAGTAAAAACACTCCGTAACGGGACACCCAATTTACATATCACGGAAAGGGCGACGGAAGTGGTGTCAGTTTCACCAGGCCAGTGGGCAGCACGAGTTTACTTTTCCTTTTAACTTTTTTCTTTTTTCTTTAATGTTTCCTTTTTCTTTCTTCGGTTTTCTGTTTAATTTTCTTTATTTCGATCATGGAGACGTCACAACACCCAGTCCCCGAGCTAAGGAAATTAACGATCGCTTCGGTCCGACCAGGAATCAAACCCGGGACCCTTATCGCCAAAACCTAACATACTAACCTCTTAACTACGGGAGCATGATGGCGGCGCAATGGTTAGGCTGTTGGCCTCTCACCAAGGCGGACCAGGTTCGATTCACGGTTAATGCATGTCACGCCTTGTGGTTCAGATTCCACGGTAAAAGGAGGTCCCATGGCTCATGATTGCGAGATTAACGGTAATGTAAAACTATATTAGTTTCCTTTTTTTTCTTAACCATGGAGCCGGATGGATTAGTGAGACGTGATGTGACTGGTTTCATGCATGCCAACAGTCTGGGAATAATGTTTGTTCTTGTCATTTCAGATGAGGGGCATGGTCAGCGTAGTCATTTAGCCCAGTCTGCCTGGGTGAGTGTGGAATGGTTTTGTCTGATAACCGGTGTTATTGTGATAGCTCTATTAGTGTGTGTATTAATTGTAATGCAAGTGAGGACTCCAAAGGAAGCGGCAATAGCCTTAAGTTAGGATCTATCCCGGCATTTTCCCGGCATTTTCCTGGATTAGAAGTGGGAAACCATGGAAAACCATTTCCAGGATGGTTGAGGTGGGAATCTCTTCTCAGTTATGTCTCACAATGCTCAGACCAGAATAAAATTCCTTGGCAGAGCCGGTAATCGAATTCAGACCTCTAGGGTTACAGCCAAGAACGCTAGCTCTGGGAATAATGAGTCAGACGTTACTAACTGCTGTACACAATACAATTTATCTGCAGTTTGTTGTTGTTGATTGTTTTAGGGGCTTTGCGACATCGTGGTCGTGTACGTAGGGCCGTGTACTTAGGCGTGTGTATAATTTGTATGATAACCTGTGTCAATGTGATGTCTGTACTGGGGTGTTTATTTGTAATTGAGGCAGGATTTGGGTAGGAAGCGGCCGTGCCCTTAAATTGGGTACCATCCCGGCATTTGCCTGGAGTGGAAATGGGAAAACACGGAAAACCACTCCCAGAATAGCTGAGGTAGGAATCGAACTAGCCTCTTCTCAGTTTTGCCTCAAGACGCCGAATGTACCCCGTTCCAGCCCTCAGACCAGAATCAAATTTCTTGGCAGAGCCGGGAATCGAACCCATGCCTCCGTGGTGACAGTAAATAATGCTAGTCACTACGCAACGAGACGGACAAACGATAACTGCAGACTGCGGTACGACATATGTGTTGCTTGACGTGTCCTACCTGTTGTATGTTGTGACAACAGTGGACATCTACAGCATACACTCGTTTTGGTTCAGTCAGTGAACATATCGCCTCTCACTGCCACACACGCGCTCCCTGTCGTGGCCATTATGGTCGCACACAAAGCCATACTCACCAACTGTTTATAGACGTCCTCCAGGGGCTCAAAGCTAGTGGGACGTGGGTTGGCGACCACGGGGCCCCAGTAGCGTTCGGCATTACTTCCACTTACTCGTGCCGGGCTCCTCCCTGTCATCTTTCCTATCGACCTCCCTTGGTCAACTCTTGTTCTTTTCCTACCCCGATGGTATTAGCGTATCCGAGGCCTAGGGAGTCTTTCACTTTCCCGCCTTAATAGGGCCTTGTCTAATCTTTTCTGATCCCTCATCCTTCGAGGGGTCAGACCTCTTCTGTTCTCATTTAGAGTTTGAGTACGGACACCAACTCGTACCTACCCATTATTAAGGCTGCTGCAATGTCAGCCGAAACGTCGGGTAATAATAACCTATATGCGACGCGGCTCAATCCTGTAAGCCAAGATGATAAACTCTTCTGTTCTCTTCATATCTCCTATATTCTGCTCAAGGCCCTTAAGGAGGCAGGGTGTATGTAGCCACACCACTTCTGGTGCACCCTCGATAGTGCTACACACTCAAGGGCTCAGGGCTGATGAGTTCGCGAGTTGGCGACTCCAAGGGATTCCTGAGTTGGGTCTGTTTTTTTCCTTGGACCCTCCCATCTTTCCCTTTCCTATCAGCCTTTCGTGGCTCTCCTTCCTTCCAAGTCCCTCAATCCTCATTCTTCGAGGGTTGAGAGCATTTCTTTTCCTCCTGTCCTTTATTTGCCATATTCTCCTTTTGTTTCCATTTCTTCATTTATTATGTTAGTGTGTAGTTAGATTCATTTGAAAGTATGTAGTTAGTTTTAGTTGCAGTTCATATTCTCATGTTTCACTATCACCCAAACCATTAGGGGCCGATAACCTAGATGTTAGCCCCCTTAAAACAGTAATTATCATCATCACTATGTTTTAGACGTTTTTAGACACTTTTAGGACCACGTATTTATTTGAAACCCAGTACTTCCCATACACAGTTATGCCTCCTATTCTTTCCGAGATATCCGTATTTTAGATACACCCTGTATAACCAAATATGGACTGTATCTTACAATTACGATAAAAAGAAGAATGGATCTACTTTACTTTGTACAACAAAGGCGATGGTACTCACGGACCCGGTGATAACTGCTCTCTCAGCTTACCTGTAACAAGGAAGATGGTAACAATATTAAACACTTGTACACTATGTCTAGAAGTGTCGTGAACAAAACAGAAGGGAAAGCAAATCAGCAACACCAAAATACAGTGAGGGCCCTCGATATAGAATGGAGCCTCGCAAAGGCCGTATGGCGGACAGGTCACAATGAGTCACCGTCAGATTAATAGCATGTAGAGATTACAACAGTGGATCGGGAAGGCCTGGATGCTGTAATGGTATTTATTACAAACGCAGCTGGCAAGATACCTTAGTTGGGGTAATTAAGACTTGTGGTGAAATAATGTAGGCTATCTCGTAACCCGTGAACATGGTTAGGTACTGAACAAAATATCGATTTGTTCTTGTAGAAACATATCTTCTCAAGAAGAAGACTTACAGTAAATGCGTTGGTAAGTTTCAGCGCCGTGTGATTTTTACTTGTGGGGGAACCCCAAACAAAAGGTATACAGAAACAATCCGCATACTCTGGAGGCTCTCGAGAACGAAATAACTGCACTGATACGAAATGTCGGAGGATAAATTACAGTGAGTGTACCAAAACATCCTACGTGAGCGCAATGTGTGTTTAGAAATTGAAGGACAGCATTTCCGGCAACACCTCCGAAATTCATGTAAGTAATGATGATTAATAACGTTAAAAAGTGTGAATGTGTTGAACTATTTGGGCGCTACGCTTCTGCTAGCACCATTGCCTTGCTCAAAGGAAGCTTGTAGTCTTACGTGGCCGTAATCGTGCGATCATGAGCCACGGGCCCTCCTTTTTACGTGCAATCCGAACCACAGGGCACGGCATTTCACTTTCAAAATCTCACATGCATTGACCAGGAATCGAACCCGGTCCGCCATGATGAGAGGTCAACAGCTTAACCGCTGCACCACCACGCCCCCTGTCTTGCTCTACAGGTGGCTAGCCACAGTACCCCCCCCCCCGCCGTCACACGACGCCTGCGAGGTTCCGTTCTATAGGGAAGGCTCTCACTGTAGAAGGGTAATAATAGACTAATATAATTTTGACACGTATGACAGATAAATGTTTGAACTAGCAGATAAAAAAAAGACAGCTCACATCTAGCACTGCTGTAACTGATAGTTGTAACTCTTCAGTCGATCAACACAAATTTGCTCAAATAACTGGGTGGGGTACAATATGTATGATATAAAAATAACAAAATAAAATAATTAAACACTCTTGAAAAATATTACATGTAACTTATTAGTTTTAAGCACTGTCCTAAATAAATATAATCTACTTTACAATACCTGAAATAATTATCTACACAATTGAAAACTTTCACAAAAGTAAGTAAGTTAAGCTAAGTTCTTGTATTTATCATTTATGTAGTGCAGTGTATTATTTGTGTAGTTTTCAGTTAGGGGTAGTCTAAAGTTTATTTTGAGTATTTTATATTACCACTCATGATAATCGGGCTCTCGACTAGAATACCTGTTCACACACTACATGGAATGTTAACAATGCAACACTGAAAAAGAGGTTCTAATTAATCTACTGTATGTATGAGGGATGAGTAAATTTCCGGAGGACTTGAACATATACGAGGCTGCATTTAGCCGGCCAAACCCTGCGCCGAGTTTGTTTTAAATAATTGTGTGGCAATGTACAGTGTCAACACCGCGACCAAATAAGAGAACGCGGTATCTCCATTTCACTGGATATTCCAAACACAAGGCGAATAGAGCAAACATGCTAATGTAGGTGTTTACCTTTTATATTTGTTTTGTTAAGACATGTGAATAGCCATTGAAAGTCTCTACTCAATGGCAGTTTCCTGATATATGAATGATAAATAATGGCCACTTCCTTCAGGGATATACTCTGCTCCTCAAACACCGCGCGTTTGCTCACATGGGGCCTATACTGGGTTTGTTTGTAAAATAATTGATCCTTCACTACACCATATTATTGTTGTTAATTCGTATCAGAGGCTTGGGACATCTTTGATCATTAGCCCTGTGTACTTAGGTGCATCTGGAAAAAATCTGATAACCTGTGCTTTTGTAGTGATTGTAGTAGCGTGTGTATATGCAATTATTAAGGACGGGATGAGTTAGGTGCCCTGGGACTAAATAAGGTACTATCCTGGCATTTGCCTGGAGGGAGGGTTTCAATTTAATTTAATTTAATTTAATTTTGCGTATGGCTTTTAGTGCCGGGAGTATCTGAGGACAAGTTCGGCTCGCCAGAGGCTGTAGCTGCATCAAGTGGACACTCATGGGGTGAGCTACACGTTCCGTTCAATTTCAAGTAGTTCCAACTTTCGCTACCAGATGTCACTGACACCTAGTGGTGAACGTTGGAACTTTGATAGAGCGTATCAACGAAACTTAACCTAGAAATTTAGCTTCACACAAGTTTAGTTAGTGGAAGGATCTTTTACATGACATAAATCTATATGGGACTACCAGCTTTACTTCCCCTTCGAAGGAAGGCATACTCAAGGATTTTAACGCTCTTAAAAAATCCGATGACTTCGGCCGGGTTTGAACCCGCAATCTTGGGCACAGCAGTTCAGCATGCTACCAACTACGCCACCGAAGCCGCGCTGAAGGGAGGGTGAAAATATCACACTTCAAGATTGTCACAGTCAGCACTAGGATTTGAACCTTGGATCGTGGTGAGCGATTTATCGCAGACGGCTACGCCGTGGGGGTATAAAAATATCGTAAATAGTCATCAGCATAGAATATTATTGTACATCTGTTCAATGTTGTAGCTTCAGGTAGGGGCTTAGAACTTATCAGCACCAAGGACTTGCGTTTGTATGGTATTTGTTTGATAATAGACTATGTGTTATTGTGGTGTACAGTAATAATGATATTATTAACGACGTGTGGCCTACAAAGAGGCTAAATCCCGCTCCCCGTCACAGCTTCTCGAACTGACTTCTTCTGGTGCGCAGACAATAAATGTGAACTGTCCAAACTCGAGGAATTTTCTCAATCAACTGCCTCGCCTCTTGTGCACCTAACTACAACGTACAGTATACGTATATTCTTCGATTGCTTTATCAGTTACTATGTCACGTCGTCATCGCCGTGCAATCTACATGACTTTTCCCTTACTCAATTTGAATTTCAGTTTTTATTAAAGATACCTAGCCTCCGTGGCTTAGGCGGCAGCACGCCGGCCTCTCACCGCTGGATCCGTGGTTCAAATCCCGGTCACTCCATGTGAGATCTGTGCTGGACAAAGCGGAGGCAGACAGGTTTTTCTCCGGGTACTCCGGTTTTCCCTGTCAAAATTTCATTCCAGCAACACTCTCCACTATCATTTCATTTCATCTGTCATTCATTTAATCATTGCCCCAGAGGAGTGCTCCAGGCTTCGGCAGCCGGCACAGTTCATATCCTCGCCGCTAGATGGGGGCTTCATTCATTCCATTCCTGACCCGGTCGGAGACTGGAAGCAGGCTGTGGATTTTCATTTTCATTAAAGATACCTGCCCATCACTACGTGCATGTACTTGCTATTTTAAAAAGAAAAAAAAAGTACTGTTTCTATGGTATTTTATATAGGCTGTTAAAAGAGTTTAAACTAAGATGAAAAACCAAACTAATTACTTCAAAACAACCGTAGCTTATAGAGTTGTTGTTGTTGTTGTTGTTGATTATTTAGTGGCTCTGCAACATCGTGGTCATGTAGCCCCGTGTACTTGGGTGAATTTGTCTGATAACCTGTGTCGCTGTGATGTCTGTACTAGTGTGAGTATTTGTTACTGAAGTAGGATTTGGGTAGGAAGCCTGGAGTAGAAGTGGGAATCCACGGAAGACCACTTCCAGAATGGTGGAGGTAGGAATCGCCGCCACCCATTCTCAGTTTTGGCTCAGCGAGATAGAGTGTACCCGGACCTCCACGATGACATAGCAGCGTATAGAGAAAGAATAACTACATATTTGAGGTAAGCAAATTCGAATTATATAGGAGCAAGTGTTGTTGTTATGAAAGATGTTCCACTGAGCAGTTAATGACGACTGCAAAGTACGCAGAACAGCCATCGATCATCAGATTTGAGTTTTGTGAATTACTGCGAATCTTTATTTCACTTTACAATGCATATCTTTGTTATTTTAAATATATATTTAAGCCTATTTTCATTCTTGGTGCATATTTACGACTTTTAAATGCATGGACGTAGGCAGTGGCGTACCGACAGGGGTGGGTTTAGGGTTTAACCCCCCCAATGATAGGTTGTTTACCTGAATCCTTATATTGTCCCATCTATCATTTGTTGACTGTCTTACACTATCACCAGTGAGGCTTCGTTACTCGGAGCCCACTTCGTTTGCTGTGTCCATTTATTTAGTTAATTACCAGGATTTTATGCAGATAAAGGCATTTAGATAGGCAGATGTTGAGAGTTAATAGTAATGGCAGTAGGAAAATGGAGAACAAAACCTTTTTTCCCTCACACATAATATCAGTATTGTAACAGTCGCGTATGGACATGTTGATACCAATGCATCTTTAGAGTTTATTTAGTTACTATTTACCTTTTTTTTTTTCAAATTAATTTTGCATATTTTCAATATTATTTGCAATATTGTTTATTTTTCTGGAAAATATACAGTAATTAACATAGTTTTCATGCGAAGAGAATGCTTATTTAATTGTTGATATTTATGAATTATAATTGAAATATTATTTTCAATAATGTACACAAATATGAAGGAACCCTCCCAGAAAGAAATCCTGCATACGCCACTGGTTGTATGCATATTTTGCTATGTTTAGCGCATGCACTTCCGAGGTTTCAATTTAAGAACATAAAAAAATGAAAGGATTCCAATTGAGTTTGTGTGGAAGAACTGCTGAAACAGCATCTTTAGCCACATAAATTTGTTTTCAAGTGTTAAACGTTCCATCCTAAATGGACTTCTTTAAGACGTCTCGGTGATGTCGCTCCGCTTTGTTGGGGCGCTAGTTTCTAACTTTAGAGGAAGTAAATAGTCTCCCATTTCGCCCCAACACTCTGCAACGAATGTTAAATTAGACTTAATACCTCAAACAACTTGTCAAAAGTAAACGTGAAACTAAATTACAAGGAGTTGGCCTGTTACGTTAAACGATGTTGATAATTGCGTTAGTCAACAACTGAGGATCGTGAACACCAGGCACAGAATTCCTTACAGGGGAGACACTTTCACTATTATTATTATTATTATTATTATTATTATTATTATCATCATCATCATATACCAGGTGAATCAGCTGTCCCTAATAATATTGTTTTATGCAGCCCAACTAGCGTTGTTGTCAGGAAGGTCGAAAAGTAAAGAAGAAAGTTAAAAAAAAAATGCACGAGCCAGCCAAATAGAATTTCAAATATGTATTTTATGCTAACGCGATAAAATATTTAGTTATGTATGGGAATTCTTATGTTGTCTATATGAAGGAAAATATGCTGTTACTTGTTGGCTAGAATATACATAAATATGCATGAAAAATCAAATTTTCGTAAAATATGCATGCAAAATCAATGTTCAATAAAATATACATTAACATGCACTTTGAAACTACTTCCACTGAACTCATGACGGTGAGAATGGTAACGATCGCGGATAACGCATACATTTAGACAATTCAAAACCAGTATGCATTTTGCATACAAATCCGGGCTCTGCAAGCATATCCTGCAAACGATACTGAACACTATTATTTTCTCCCCTCGGTGTGACACCAGACTAAGTAGTTATTGTTGTTTTAAGGGGCGTAACTACGAGGGAAAAATAATCATGCTGAGTATCGTTTGCGGGATATGCTTGCAGTGCATTAGTACCATACGGGATGCTAGCAGAGAAATATCGTCCTAAAGCCAGAGGGAGTTAGAACATGCGGTTTGTTCTAAATTCTTCCAAATCATCTCAACAATAGAGGAAAAATCTTGCATTTCATGAAAAGCCAACGGAAATATATTTTATTTGTTTAAAAAGTGCGATTAAACACACAACATACATACATACATACATACATATACAGTATACCCCCCAGGGGATCACATCAAGAGGGACGTGGGTTGGCGAACACGGATCCCCGGCTGAGTCCGGCATTGCTTCCACTTACTTGTGCCGGGGGCCCTCTCCGTCTTCTTTCCTGTCGACCTCCCTTGGTCAACTCTTGTTCTCTTCCGACCCCGACGGTATTAGGGTATCCGAGACCTAGGGAGTCTTTCACTTTCCCGCCTTAATTGGCCCTTGTCTCTTCTTTCCTGATACCGTCTATCTTCGAGGGTTCAGCCTTCTTTTTCATTTCATGTCTCCTGCCTTCTGCTCAAGGTCCTCAAGGAGGCAGGGTGTACGTAGCCCGACCACTTCTGGTGCATCCTGGATAGTGCTACACCCTCAAGGGCTCACGGCTGGTGAGTTTGGGAGTTGGCGACCCCGAGGGATTCCTGAGCTGGGTCCGGTTTGTCCCCTTTTTCCTCTGACCTTGGGGCGGGCCCTCTCCTCTTTCCCTTTCCTATTTGCCTTTCATGGCTCTCCTTCCTTGCAAGTCCCTCAATCCTCATTCTTCGAGGGTTGAAGGCATTTCTTTTCTTCCTGTCCTTTATTTGCCTTACCCTTTCTTTGTTTTACCATTTCTTCTTCTAGTATGTAAGTTTGTAGTTAGTATTAGTTATAGTTTTCATTCTCATCTCATCTTTCACCGTCACCCAAACCATTAGGGGCCGATAACCTAGATTTTAGGCCCCTTAAAGCAACAATTATCATCATTATGCATACATACATACATACTGTATATACATACATACATGTACTGTACATTAGTACCTATGTGGGTGTTCTTGTTCGAGCCGTAACCTTCATGATCCTCTCAGAACCGCACACAGCAGTAGTCAGGCTGGAGGTAATAAATTGGGCCTGCAGATGCTCGTAAAACTCATAGATGCGCGTCTCGTGACTCAATATAGTTCTTCATCGGGCCTAACAATGCATACTTCAGTGGAAAATCAACACATGCCTTTAACGATAGCTGCCTCAGATGATAAATTGCCATAAAAAGCCTTAACTCAGAGTAATAACAAAAGCTCGGAACGCAAAATTGACGAGCATATATTTTGCGCTCCGAACATAGACTGTAATGGGCTACCAAGTCTCTAAGCACCCAAGTTCGTGAACTATAGGCTACCTCGCCCAGCAACAGGCAAACATGGTGCAGAAGATTCTCATTGCATGCAAGGACATTTAAGAAATCTCAGTTCCTTTAAAGAATGGCATTTTGTTTGTTGTTGTTAATTCACTTAGGGGCTTTGCGATATCGTGGTCATTTAGCCCCGTGTACTTGGGTGTGTGTAAAATGTGTCTGATAGCCTGTGTTATTGTGATGCCTTTAGTAGTGTGTATTTGTGATAGAGGTGAGTATTGGAAAGGAGGCGGCCTTGGCCATAAGTTAAGAACCATTTGTCTGGAAAATGGAAGACCACTTCCAAGATGGCTGACATTGGAATCGAACCCGCTTCTTCTCAGTTTTGCCTCACGAGGTAGAGTGTACCACGTTCCAGCCCTCAGACCAGAATTATATTTATGGCAGAGCCGGACACACACACAATATTTCTGACAGCAAATAGCCTATATATATATTTATGGTATCAGACCTATGCTCTAGTTATTTTCTTTACCCAAGAATAGTTTACAGCAGGGTAAACACAATTCGTATTGTAATTTCTCATATAACTGACACCAAATTATTAATTGTGTAAACTATCAGAGTTATAATATAATTATAATGGTACAAGCTATAAATACAGGCATTGCTAATTTAGAGAAATTAGTCTACTGGAAAAGTTTCGTATGTCAACACAGAGCCTTTCGTAAGGTAGGCAGAAGAAACATCACGAGAGTTGTACCACACTATTACAACTGCCCAGCTTCAATCTAATATTATTTAATGCGCTTCAGTCGGTCAACGCAAATTTGCCCAATGACTGGGCGAGTTATAAAGTATATTAAAATAAACGCAAACACAGTGATCAGGATGTGATGATGGCCACTTGAGGGTCGGAACGCGTAATCCTAAATTGCCCCCATTTTAACAGTGATATTTTTATCATTTTAAATGATCTTATCGACTTCGTCGTTACGCTGAGGTCTGGCGTTACGTTACGGTGACGGGACGAAATGTACCTAGAATGCACTGAGGTGTGTGTGACGTCATAGTACGATGTAGCAGCCGAGTACCAAGAAGGCAGTGCGAGAACCGAGTTTCAAGAAGGCAGTGTGAGAACAATCAAGTAGGCAGTGAAGAAACAAAATAGAATCTTGAAACTCTGTTCTCGCACTGCTTTCTTGGTACTCGGCTGCTAGCATTTAATATGATATAAAATCCAGTCTTTCAGACTGACTGTCCGTGTATTTTTTTCAGGAGTGTACTCACTATTTATACTTTGTACCCCGTCCAGTCATTGGGCAAATTCGTGTTGACAGGCTGAAGAGCTACAAATAACGGTTTGTATTGGCAACACTGAAAAAATGGCTTTACATCTTTACAGCTCCAATCTATGTCAAGGTTACAAATGCACACGGAAAAATGATTTTTCTTATGTGCGCTTCCTTGCTAGGTAACACGCTGTTACCTTATTGACAGCCCAACATTGATTATCACTCCTGCAGTACTTTAGAAACTCGATTATAAACAATTTTTCATATTAGATACAGTTTAAATGTTATCTCTCTCCTCCAGCGCACACCCTTAAACACAGTAAGCATGCAGAAATAGAAAACTCTTACCTAGTGTAGCTGCGGCAACCACAATTACTTTTTGTTAATGTAACAGAGAAATGCTATCATGAATTCCCATGTATCAAATTCATCAGGCGTATAGCCAGGGGAGGATTTACGGCATACATCACTCCAAATGTCTAATTTGTTATCCTTTTTCCTGTATGAGTAGCTCTGGAATCAGTCTCTACATAAGGAATGTTATACATTGATCCGCCATCCCACTCCTCAAAGTTATTTTTCAGGGCACGCCCCTGAACTGTATGCTCACTGCTGCCTTCACGAACGGACTGCCTGGAAGCAGTAACCACTCCTCGCAACAGGTTGCAGCCAATAGCGTGACTGAATTCATGCTCATCTCCGTATCAATGTAATGAATGCTTATATACTGCCAATACGGTACCTTTTAACAGCCCATTGCCGCTTATTTCCTTGTCCAGCTTCAGTCATCTTCAATTGTTTCATCTCTCATTAATCCCTCTCATAAGGTTGGTGTGAGGAAGGGCATTCAGCCATAAAAACCACCCACTTGATGGAACTGCATCGCTTCTCATTCCCGACCCCGTAGAGACGGGAATACTAATAATACACTACTCAGAAAATGGAGCATAGATGAACAGCACTCAGTGTGGCCTTTGCTCGATAATTTTCACACTTACTCCAGGCAAACACTGAAAAGGTACCTTATTTCATGTCGCGGAGCACCTAACCTACTGTCGGATTTCTTTTATTTTGGATACCCGAGTTTAGGCCTAATTACAAACAAACCAATAGGCCCAGCCTATTGATAACTGAGTTATAGGCCTACCAATAGTTTCCTTGTTAAATTCTGCGTTCCGATATACAGACTGTAACTAAATATGTGGGAAAGCTCCGGGGATTCAATAGAGGACCTGACAACAAGCAAAACATGTCCGCTAAACATTTGGTGTATGTACATTTGTTTCCGTGTTACAAGCATTGTTAGTGGTGTGCTTAACACAGACGGTGGCACGATGCTAGTTGGTCATTTGTGGAGGGCACACAGGCCACTTGTAGGTTTCTTTACTATTCAAGTCTGTGTGCATTTGTTTTGCATTGAGAGACCGACACCGTGGCCTGCTCGTTCTCCCGATCTCAACCCGTTTGACTTCTACTTACGGGGTCATTTAAAGGCCATTATGTATGCCACACCTATTCATAACTTGGACATGCTGCGTCAGCGAACAGAGCAAGGATGTCATCAGACATAACATACGCCAGGAATATAGGAGCGTGTGAGAGAGACAATGATGCGGCTCATAGACGCTTGCATTACAGCTCGTGGTAGCCATTTTAAGCACCTTCTGTAGAGAACTGTAAGTAGTAACGTACACTTTATGAACACAAATGACCAACCGACATAGTTAAGCGGTCTGTGTTATGTACACCACAAACAATGCTAGTAACACTGAAACGAAATCAAATACACCACATGTTTAGCGGACATGTTTTGCTTGTTGTCAGGTCCTCTATCAAATCACCGGAGCTTTCCTACATATTTGGTTACACCCTGTATAAGCCAACTATTCTCAAGGTCAATTTTCTTATTTGTGGTTGTATGAAAAATTGTTCGGCATTTTGGCGTCTTTTCTAGGTACCACTCACTTAAAAAAACATATACATAGAAAACTACTGGTCTGAGGGTAATGACAGTTTTCTATGTTATAGACAGAAGTATCTGTAGTGTAAAAGTCATTTTTTTCAACTACCCAATAATAAGGGATTATAATTTTTCTAAACTTAACTTTTTCTCAGTCCAGGATAAACGTACAGCAGGAAGCTTGGCCTCATTTTGAAGCTCTCATTCGTGATCATCAGAAACTACAACCATTGCAAACGTACTGCCCTCCGACAAGTAGTTTTCCATGTACAGTATATACTTTAAAAGAGCGGTTCCTAGAAAAGACGCTAAAATCCCAGGCAATTTTTCATAGAATCACAAATCTGAAAATAACTATAGAACTTGAGAATAATTGGCTTAAATATCCGAACGCAGAATTAAACAAGGGCAAGTTTGGTATAACTCATTTTCAATAGGTCTATTGGTTTGTTTGTAATTAAGGCCTAAACACAGGTATCCTTAGTAAAAAAAAAATATAGTTGACCCTTACACTCACTGCTACACTAGTTAACATACAAATTCCACTCACTGTCAAGTACACGCAGGGGCGGATCTAGGGGAGGGCGAGGAGGGCGACCGCCCAGGGCCCCGCGCCATGGATTTTTTAAAATTGAATTAATTAATTAATTATACTTTTCAAACTTTTCAAACTCATTTATAATTATTTTCTTTTTTCAGTGCAGCTATGACCTCCCTTGACCGTTTAGCAAGTTTAGATTTCAGTGAAATAATAGAAGACTTCAGCCGGAAAAAAAGTGGCAAAGTAATATTTTAATATTTCACAGTTTACATCATCTTCTTCAAGGCGACTTAAAGGTTTCTTTCATATTATTAAAAAAGTGTACTGCAGTGTATTCAAAATATTGTAACTATTCTTTATTTTATTATTATTATTACAAAACTACTTTCTATTTGATTTGATATTTTGAAAATTTCCTATCGTTTTGGGCCCCACCTTATCATATCGCCCAGGGCCCGGCAAGGCCTGGATCCACCAATGAGTACACGAGACTATTGGCCACGATGTCCCAAATTTCTGAATGATTCAACAACAAGTTTAACAAATAAGTGAACATTAAATCAAATGTACGCGTTGTAAAATGTGAAAATGGTCGACAGCCCTTTCGTATTTCTCAGTTAAGTTATCAAGCGTGAAGAGCACTCAATCACTTAACACCCAGAAACTATAAAAGCCTTTAGTATGATTCTCGTGACCGGACGTTACTTCTCAAGTATAGCATCGTAACAATGTGTCGGTCGTTGACGAGTTGCCTTGTGAGACTATGTTAGAGCAAGTGATCTATGCATTCATAAATACAGGACATACGCAAATGTGTGGAGACTGACGCATCTCTTAGGTTATTGATCTTAGCCCATGTTTATGCTATCCCGGCGCAGTGGGTTCAACAAACAACTTACGTCATACCTCGGCTACAATCACATTCCAGACTCACGTGAGATGCTTCCACCAGCTCTGCCACTTCCACATTCGGAGGTTCGAATTCCGGCACTTTTAGCGGCCGTCATCCAATCCAGCAGACAGATGGGATGGTTTCAAGTATAGTGTCAGCAAAGGGCTTCTTACTAGGCTTAGGAATTTTTGTAGAAAAAGAGAAAAGCTTGGCCCTACCTTGTTTGCAAATTACTTTGTATACAGGTTGTAAAGAACTGTGTGTCAAAACGTCATGAAAACATTTCACCCATATTGAAGACGTGATGGCGCAGTCATGCTTGCCTCCCACCGGGTTCAATTCTCGGTTAAATCAGGTGCTACTTTAGAGATGAATTGTTGCGTCTGGTGGTTCAGATTCCACATAAAAAGGAGGTCCCGTAACTAAGAACTCGAGATGAAGAGCCTCATGAATCTATAAGCTTCCATTCCTTTTACTGAGGATTGATATTGTAGCTTTCAGTCGCTCAACACAAAGAATTTCAATTGCTGGAATATGCAAAAAAAAAAAAAAAAAAAAAAGAACTTGAAATAAATTGCATGTGATTAAGCTGTATTGTTATGGACTGATGAAAGGTTTGTCTCCTTTTTCAATAGTCCTTAACTGTGTTGTGTGAGTCTTCAGTCTTTGGACTGGTTTGATGCAGCAAATCCATGCTTCCCTGTCCTGAACTAATCGTTTCATCTCTACATAGCTACAACACCCTACATCCGAGGTAATCTGTCAAACATATTCTAAACTTGGTCTACCTCTACAGTTCTTATCCTTGACCCTTCCTTCCATAACTAAGTTGGCTATTCCTGGGTGTCTTAGTATGCTATGTTTCTAACCAACCTATCTCTTATCTTCATTTGCAGTCGCCAGAAACATATCTCCTCTCCCAATCGCCTTAATACCTCCTCATTTGTAACCCTCTGTACCCATCTGATCTTCATCATTCTCCTGTAACACCACATTTCAAACGCTTCAATTCTCCTCTTTTCTGCCGCTCCAACAGCCCAAGTTTCACTTCCATAGAGCGCCACGCTCCAGACAAAGGCTTTCAAAGATGGCCTCCTAATACCTAAATCTATATTTGATGTCAACTGATTCTTTTTCTGCAGAAATGCTTTCCTTGCCTGTGATAATCTACTTTTTGTATCCTCTTTTCTTCGTCCATCACTGGTTATTTTGCTTCCTATGTAACAGAACTCTCCTAGTGTCAAAGCGTTAACTTTTCTCCCGACAATTTGACGTCCATAGGGGTTTCTGATTTATTTCGGCGGCATTCCAATAATTTTGTTTTAGATTTATTAATTTTCATCATGAATTATTTCCTCAAGACGCAATCCATACCATTTAAAACCTAATTTAAATCCTGTGGTGTGGCGGCTAAGATTACGATGTCATCAGCAAATCTCAGAGTAGAAATTATTTCTCCTTGAATCTTTACTCCTACTTTGAAGTTTTGCCCAATTTCCATCATTGCTTGTTCAATGTATACATTGAAAAGTATGGGTGATAAGTTGTAGCCTTGCCTTACACCTTCACCTTCACCTCGAATGTTTGCTGTCTGGATTCCGTGTAGGACTGTATTCTTCATTACATAACTGTAATAACATGTCATTTATTTTAGGATATTTTTCCCCATATTCCAGTAATTGTGCTGACCGACTGAAAATCAAAATATTAATTGTCAATAAGACAGCACTGAGAATTGGCTTCAATGCTCTCTTTATTTTTACTGAGGGAGAAAATGCGTTATGTGAACATGGACCCAGACACGTTTCATTTTGATCTTGGAGCGCATTGTCTGCAACTGAAAATGCAGTTATGAACATATGTGAAAAGACATAGTGCCCAAGAGTGATCTCACATGTTCTGAATGTGACAGATAGATTAAAATCTGTTGGTCACAAGTAAGCTTTTGGCAAGGAAATTCATCTGCTCAAAGTAACCCGTGGATATCCCTTGTTTGCATGGAACTATAAAGACTAAACCATTCCTTGGCCTCTACATTCTCCAGAAATAAATCCACTAGACTTTTATTCGTGGGGCACTGGAAGGCTTTTGTGTATGCCACCACGTTGCAAGATAAAGAGTATTTTCTTGCCTGTACTGAAAGAAAGTAAAATTTGCAACACTCAAAGGATGCATCAGGACATCCGTGATTCACAGCAACAATGGGTTGTTATACGTCTCCGTGCTAACAAAGGATGGTTTGAGAATTGGTTGTATGACTGGTATTACGCAACTTTATGAAAATTAGCCCTGCGACCATGTTTGTATCTTACTACCCACGGTTTCGAAAATTACATACGAGGATCTTCCGTATGATCTACAATTCCAATTCTAAGAATCAAGCTTGTACTGTAGTAGTAATAGGTCCCGAGGAAAGGTAATTTAAATTTGAAAATTGCCCTTCCTTGACATTACAGCAATGTGCATGAAATTACGTACCGTACCATAATAGAAGATTAGGCTATAAGAACATTTAGTGATGTGGATTTCAGACCCGTGACAACCACGAAACTTATGTGGCGATTGTGAGCATTCTCAAAATGCAACTGTTATTTCATAGAACCCACTACAGTTATACACCTGAACGTTTCGCCACGATAGAGAACTGTGAGGGAAGTTAACTGATATGACTTTCGCGATCGTGACAAGTAATACACCCGAACATTAAGACCATAACTAACATTGTAGTGTAATCTGACGCCTCGCCCACTGCAACTTGGTATTCGGCAAGCAATTCTCCTCCCCAAAGTGAGTTGTTATGCGTATATATTGTCTGATAACCTGTGTTTGCTTGAAGTAGAAGTTGAATACCACGGAAAACCTCTTCCAGAATAGCTGAGGTGGGAATCGATCCCACCTCTTCTCAGCTTTGCCTCACGAGGCTTAGTGTACCCCATTCCAGCCCTCAGACGAGAATTAAATTTCTTGGCAGAGCCGGGAATCGAACCTGGACCTCCGGGGCGTCAGCTAAGAATGCTAGCTGCTACACCAAGAGATGGTTCCCATAGTGATACTCGAATAACGCTCTACAGTCTACACCATATTTTCTCTTCAAACGGTGTCCCCGAATTGATGTTGTTACTCTTATAGTTGTTTTAGAGAGACAAATTTCTCGGTTACTGGTTGGTTATTTTATGCTTTACAAATCAGCACTATTGCTCTGCAAAATATTGGGAAATTTGTACTTTCCTTGAGAATTGATCCTTCCAGACGCAGACCCACACAACTACACTCCTCCTTCGACCTGCAATTGTTTGCTAAATGTATCCATATTACAGAACATTCTTTCAAATATGTCCTGTATTTTGACAGATTAGTTCAAAGCAGAAAATACTGAAAATAAAAATCTTTATTAATACATTTCAATTCAAACACTTAGACATGTATTTCAAGATATTTTAAACAATATGTTCAATAAAGAACATACAGCCTACTTCCTCCTAAATGTATGGGCATAGTTGTAACTGTTTGTCCTTATCAAGGAGTACAATTGCATGTTCTTGTGATGAACGTTAAGCATTGTATCCTACATAAGACTACCCGTTTAGGCTTCTACGTATGTTTCGTTGTAATTCCGCTTTTTCATCCTGAGGAATTGATTGAAACATTAGAAACGTACGCCCATCTTGAATGCATGGAATCGTTTATCTTGCAGCTTCTGCAGAGAAAGCCTTTTTTTTTTTGTTTGATTACATATTCGCTGCGTTTCGTCATTTTAACTGTAATAAATAGAGGATTGTCGATATTTTTTTATATATCCTTTCTGCGGTCGCGCCCCTTCATGTAACATATGTGGTCGCGTGACGGTAATCTGCCGTCCTCCAGTTTCTTTCAATTGTGAGTTTTCTTTCACTTTCAATGGCAATATGACTGGCTTTGAGATTGATCGAACATGTAATTGACATACATAGATGTAAATATAGAAACGTGTATTCAATAAAAAGCCCAAATTTTGCCAACATGCATAAAAACGAAGTATTCAAAAATTACTATTTTTAGAAAATAACGTAAAACCTATATAAATAAAACTCTTATGTAGGCCTACGTAGAACCAATATATTTTATGTATGTCGAAGAAACATGGGAGTCCAGAGTTGATCATAAACTGTGATAGTAAGAGCGACAATGGTGGTGACAAAAATGAAAAGCACTATATGATAGCTTCAAAGATAGTATTGTGTGCATGCGTGTGTGTGGATGTTGGGGGGAGAATGAGCAACTGGGCTATCAATAGTGAATGAAATGTGTTAGAAATGAGGAAAGACTATGATAAATACAGTTTGTTTTGGGCGGTCCCGGTCGCGCGCGACGGTAGTCTACCGCTTTGACTGCGCCCTTGGCACTTTGACGAACAACTGAGCGAAAACGTCGCCGTCAAGAACCGCTACTCCTTTGTCATGTAGCGAAGGATATCGTACCTTTGGAATACATGTGCCTTTTGCGCCCTTTGTAACGATCAGAGGAGCTCTACGCGCTTTTCTTTCAATAGGACGGTAATCTACCGTGGGCGCGACCGGATGAAGGATATGAAAGATCGCGGCTACGAGCTATATAGAGTGTGATATTCTTATGATTGATGCATGCGAGGTATCTTAATTATACCTCCCCTCTTACAATGTTTCATGTTAATCGCGCAATTGGAACTTGACTTATTGATTTTGTAGTTTTAATTCTATGTTCAGCCACCATTATGAATATATGGCGGGGGCGTACTTTCGCCTTTGGTATACAAAGCCCATATATGGTTCTACATTAATGATAACTTGAGATATTGTATCTCTGAAATGCCGGCTCAGTGGTGATGGGACAGCGCGCCTGCCTCTCTCGTGGAGGCCCTGGGTTCGATTCCCGGCACCATCGGAAAGTTTAGAAACTGACGTGAGGGCTGGAACGTAGTGAGGGCAATTGAATAGCTGTCTGGCAGTGAGAAAGCGTCCCGGTCACGAAAATCAAGATTAACGGCCGAGGGGACCACGCGCACCCCACAAACTGCAGGCCAAATGGCTGAGCAGCTGTCGCTTGGTAGGGCTAAGCCCTGCATGGGCTGTGGTGCCACGGGATTGGGGGGCTATCTCTAAAATATATAGAATTATTTGTTTGTATATTGTATAAATTCAATATGGCCACTGCGCACTAAATTCAGTGTCAAAATAAGAATAATGGAAGCGTATAGTATTCCTCACTGACTGAATTTCGCGTTGATTGTGCTATTATGTCGTGAGTTAATGATACTCAAGTTTCAGGAATACGCCCAGTCCCCATCATGAACGTATAGTGTCGCTTTTCATCGATTTAGTCACTGGAAGACACTTACTGCTAATTTCTGTAAAAATACTTTGAGTTATTCACTATCATATTCTATATTTTCAAGATGGCCGCCTCGTGTTGTATTCAGTGTGTTATTCTTATGGCTTATTTCATCGAGGTCCCTTATAAGGTGCTTTTTTTTCTGAAAAAGTTTCATTTTAACTGCGTAAATACATTCTGAATGATTCATTATTACGTTTAATATGACGTCCAGCCGCCATATTGACAATTTAAAGTCGCTGTTATTATCCTACGGGCATATTGTGTACCATCTCTTGATGAATGCAGTACGGTACATTCGCATTTGTATATTGGCACAGGCTAGAGTAAAATGTGGGTCTCCACCAATGTCTCAGCCTCATTCACGGCTGTGATTATATGGAAGCTATTGGGGGTATGAGTGGTGCTGAGTTGTGAACTCAGGGCACAGCTAGTGCCTGTGTGTACTGTGAAAGGTTCTACTCATAACGTCAGTGCTATTGTTCTGACTTAGTGAGGAAAACAATAGCAAACTACTTAGCTTCTCATTTTGCCTAGTACGCCTCATTATAGTGCTGCCTTGAGGTTTTGTCGGTATCTACCAACCTAACCTATGGCGTTACCTTTTGAGTATCCAACCAGCCTCTGGGCTGGCTACCAACAGACATACATCCTATGCTCCATATAAGATTCCACGTTATTATAAATATTCATTGTCAATGTTCTAATAGCGCGCACAGCCACCATATTGACTGTATATAGAGAGTGTTCTTATGCCTCGGCCATACAAAGCCTCATATAAGGCCCTACCTTGTCACTAATTTTCGTTACTGTAGCTCTAAGTGTAGAGAGTAATTAATTATTATATTTTATAATTTCATGATGGCGGTTGCGTGTACCATACAGTTTCATGTTGTTATGACGTTGACAACAGAAGGTCTTTATTTAAAACTATCTGAATGCCACATACTATGAGCATTGATTCTTTGAATCAAAAGTTAGTTTTGGTTTATAAAGCATGCGTAATTTACACGGCCGCCATTTTGAAATTATTTGGCTGATGACCTTGTAGTTTAGGCGCCAGATGCTTCCTACATGAAGGTATATTACTCCAAAGTGTGGTTGAGATCCGATGAGTAGTTTAGTCATAATTTGAATTAAGCTTTGAACATTTGGGTGGCCACCACTTTGTTTCAATATAAAACATGACACTGATGTGTTTGCTAGTTCTACCTCTGTACCAAATTTGGTTCAATTCGGTTTCGTCATGTTTAAATTGATAAGGGGGGAGGGGGGGGGGGGTACATACACACACACATACATGGACATTTGGCCTACGTAGATCTTACAAGTATATTTTCATTTTTTGCATAAATCGAAGTAGGCTAAAGAATATATATTCGCTCTCAGTTTGGATCAACCACTGCTCTCCAAACCTCCTAATGGGACAACTTAAAATTGCCACTGTTCGCCGCATACAGAATGTTGGCACTGGTTCAAACGGTAGGCCTGGTCTGTCTGCCCCGAGGCACAGCACTCTCACTGTGTTGTGTCAAGAAACAATATTTTTTAAAAGCCGAGTCGAGCCGGTCCAGAACAGGTGGCTGATGCTAATCTGTACCCTGCTGTGGATCCGGGTGGGGCTATTATCTCTCTTGCCATCGTGTCCGCCAGCTCTTGGCTGGACTGATCCATCAAACGCAGTGGCGGCACTGGAGTGCATTTTCTGAGTTTCAAATATTTTGTAATAAATAAGAATTGCATTTTGAATATCATATATAATACTTTATAAAACGCTAAGGTGTACGTTTCATAAAACTCAAGCACTTAATCCAGCGGGAGATAAAAGGTGCGATTTGTACCATAGTCTTTATTTATTGCATCAGAAATCTTTTTCTTTGTTTCCTTCTTTTGAGCTTTTTTTTCCATAGAAGATTATCTCCTAATATTGACTTAGGGGCTATATGACCTCCGATAGGAATTCATCCTTTCAATCCATTACAAATTCCTTTATTAAATACAGCAATTCTTCTTGCGTCAGGTGTTACTGTAACCTGAGCTCATCATAGATTAATAGAAGGAAATTATAGCCAAACAACACAAGGTTTATTCTTCACTATTATTTTAGGGATTTATTTTTCCATTTGACAAGCCTATGCGCCCCTTTTACTATTGCAGATGCTTCTTATGGATATAGTTTTTTTTATGGCAACAGGTTTTCATGGATTACATGTTTTAATTGGAACAACATTTTTATCAACATGCTTAATACGTCATTTCATAATTATGTCATTTCTCCCCTAATCACCATTTTGGATTTGAAGCAGCTGCTTGATATTGACATTTCGTTGATGTTGTGCCTCCATGGCTTAGGTGGCAGCGTGCCGGCCTCTCACCGCTGGGTCCGTGGTTCAAATCCTGGTCACTCCATGCGAGATTTGTGCTGGACAAAGCGGAGGCATACAGGTTTTTCTCCGGGTACTCCGATTTTCCCTGTCACAATTTAATTCCAGCAACACTCTCCACTATCTTTTCATTTCATATGTCATTCATTTAATCATTGCCACAGGGGAGTGCGACAGGCTTCGGCAGCCGGCACAATTCATATCCTTGCCGCTAGATGGGGGATTCATTCATTCCATTCCCTGACCCGGTCGGTCGACTGGAAGCAGGTTGTGGATTTTCATTTTTTTCAGTCTTTCAAATAGTACAGGAAAAATCTTGCATTTCTTGAAAAATCAACGGAGAAATATGTTTATTTAATTATAAAGTACGTTTAAACAAATAAACAAGACGATAGCCCCTGCCAGAACTGTGTCGGGTTGAGCCCGCATAACAGTAAATCCTCGCGGGTGGTATATACACATGGGGCGTCACAAGTAACCATTCGTAACAAGAAAGAGAATTTCCCACAGCAGTGGCGAATTATAATCTGATGTCATACATGTCGACAATTTGGTGTGTTTAAACAAATAAACTTGATGACAGCTGCTGCCAGAACTGCGTCGCGTTGAGCCCGTAAACGAAAGAGGCTGGGCGGGTGGTTCTCGCTTAGGTCCGCTAGTAGCCTATAGCGCTAACTTGAAAATCAATCAAAACAAGTACTTCCATTTAAAACAAAATGGCCTATTTTCATACATCCTATTTATGTTAATTGCCTCTATCAACATACAGAATTTCAGTTTGATTGCTGTGATAGATTCGTAGATATTGAGAACAGTCTAAATATTTTGGTGATCACCATGTTGGATTTTCATATAAGAAGACCATAGAATTATGTACTATTAGATGAAGATTATTGCGTAGGTTTATTACTCAAACTTCAATCGCATGATTAGGACACAAGAAATAATAAAAACGAGATTTTAAAATTTCGCACAGCCACCATTCTTGAGGTTATGAAAACAATTGGAATAAATTAGATGTCAGTGAAGAAAAAATTGTATAGTCTAAGCATTTACCGTACCAAGTTTCACTTCGCCTGGATCGTTAAATCGCGAGAAACGTCCATTTGAATTATTAAATTTCGCGTCGTTGCCATGTTAGATTTCTGCTCATCAGGTTATTCAATGTCCCATGGGTGAACTTATGTTGATAGCCTTTATCAACATACACCATTTCAGTTTGATTGCTGTCATAGATTAGTAGATGTTGAGAACCGTCTAAATAATTCGGATGGTCACCATGTTGGATTTTTATAGGCTATATGTAGGCCATAGATTTATGTACCCTTAGATGCCGATTATTGCGTAGGTTCATTATTCAAACGTTGACTTCGATCGTATGATTAGGACACAAGAAATAAAAACTCAATTTTAAAATTTCGTACAGCCGCCATCTTGAGTTTATGTAAACAATTGAATTAAATTTGATGTCAGTGCATTGCAATGTGTATAAACACTTGCTGTACCATGATACACTGCGCTCTGATGATTAAATCGCGAGATACATCTATTTAAAAGTTTCAAATTCGCTTGGCCGGCATGCTCGTTTTGTACTTAAGAGTTTTCTGAAAGTCACAAAGGTGACCTTGTAATAATGGCCTTTATCACCGTCCAAAATTTCAGGGTGATATCTGTTACTGTTGTGGAGATACAGAATGCCAATGAAATATTTCGCGCGGCCGCCATGTTAAATTGGTGAAACGTATTAAAATTTGAAAGGCACTGTTGAGGTGGGACGAGGTAGTAGTATGCACTTATCGAGTTTCATTGAAATAGCTTCGGTCGTTTAGATTTTATTAAGGGGACACACACACATAAGCACACCCACACGGACAAAAGGTGATCTTTTAAGCCTTTTTTCGATTAAACTAGGCTACAAATACCAACGACAGCGCACCTGGCGAGCGAGCGCCACAAAATAACACCACACAGCGCCGGCAAGCAATGAAAGTCATCAGCTCCAGCGATAACCTAAAATCATAGACTCGGCACACCACAGCTGTAAAAGCGCTACTATTCTCAAACTACCCAAAACACACCACAAGTAAAAGCTCTGCTCAAGACACTACATTGTTAGGCTGAGCAAAGAAATCTAAAAGCTAACATGTTAATAAGAAATTAACGCACAACAAATCCCGTCACAAAAGAGTAAAAGGAGCCCACCAATGGGCACCAGACTAAAATCAATTGTGCCCCAATGACAATGTCACTGTCTGAGAATAGTAGTGATATGAGTTTGTCTTGTCATGCCCAGGACAAAACCTTGCGTGCGTTGTGACGTTTGTGAAGGAAATGCAGGCAAGTGTGTGACGTCTTCAAGAGTGGTGTGGTTTGATTCCAGGCTGTCTATGTTGCGGGTTGCGTGAGACAGGTCGAGTGTTCACGACGACTACAAGAACAGCGGGAAGTGTCATAATCACCGATACTGAATGTTACAGTATATAGGCTGCTGTAGCTCATACTTTCTCAATTGGTGGAGACATAGGTCGTGTACTAAGAGCTATTTAGTATTTATCACATGGGAAATCGTTTTAATAGCTGGGAGAGATTTTAATGGAAAAGATCAGTAGGATGTAAGAAAATAGGCTACTTAGTTCTTCGCGGAAATTTCCACTGCCTCTTGGGGTGGACCCCCACCTCATTCCCTTTCCTGTCTGCCTTTCATGACTCTACTTCCTTCCAAGTCCCACCCTTCGAGGGTTGAGAGCATTTCATTTTCCTGTCTTTTGTTTCCCCTATTCCTGTCTTGTCCATTTCCTCTTCCGGTAGGCTATGTGGGTTGCAAGTGAGTCAGTAGTTGGTTGTAGTTGATAGTACTCATTTCTATTTTAGCCTATTTTCATTTATGATAAAATAGGGTTATGAGATCACGTTTGTCCGTGTGTGTATGTGTGTGTGTGTGTGTGTGTGTCCCTCATAAAATCTTAAACGACCGAAGCCATTTCAATGAAACTCGATAAGTGCATACTACTACCTTGTCCCACCTCAACAGTGCCTTTCAAATTTTAATACGTTTCACCAATTTAACATGGCGGCTGCGCGAAATATTTCACTGGCATTCTGTATCTCCGCAACAGTAACAGATATCGCCCTGAAATCTTGTACGGTGAAAAAGGGCACTACTAGAAGTTCATCTATGTGACTTTCATAAACCTGTTAAGTACACATCCAACATGGCGGTCAAGCGTAATTGAAGCATTTAAATAATCTTTTCTCACGAGTTAACTATCCGAGCGCAGTGAAAATTGGTACAAAAAACGTTTATATACATTGTAATGCACCGACATCTAGTGAAATTCAATTGTTTACATAACCTTAAGATGGTGGCTGTGCGAAATTTTAAAATTAAGTTTTTATTGCGACGTTTGAATAATGAACCTACGCATAAATCCCCATTCTATAGAACATGACTGTACGGTCTACACCTACACATATGACAATCCAACATGGCGACCATCCGAAATATTTAGATGGTTCTCAATATCTACGAACTCCGCTATAGCCGGCCCCAAGCCTGCTTGAGAAAGGAGGAGGGAGTCTGGTTACACCCTGTAGAGATCAACATAGACAACAGAATCACAGAGAGTAGCGACGAACATCAAATCGTGAAGTTACCAGAAGGTGGGCACAGACGCTAAGGGGGCAGCTCCCACCCCTACTGTGCTTTGGAGACTGTAGGCCAATTACCCGCATCTCTGAGAAAACATTATTACAGAAACTGCAACAGAGAAAAACCGGACGGATAAAAAGAGGAAGAGATCAGGGAAGAAGGCAAATCCTGGGCAGATCTACAACAGATTGCCAGGAGAAGAGACCAATGGAGGATCTTTGTTGCAGCCCTTTATTCCGAAAGGGGGCACAGGACATAAGTCAAGTAAGTCAGTCAATATCTACGAATTAATTACAGCAATCAAACTGAAATTTTGTATGTTGATAGAGGCTATTAACATAAGTTCACATATGGATCATTCAATTACCTGATGAGCACAAAACCAACGTGGCGGCGACGTGAAATTTGAATATTTAAATAGATTCTTCTCGTGACTTTTCATGGGAGCGCTATGAAACCTGGCACGGTATATTTTCATACGAGCCTTAAAATATTGACGTCTATTTAATAGAAGTTTATGAGAGCTTAAAATGGCGGCTGTGCAAATTCTTAAAATCTAGTTTTCATTTCTCGTGTCCTAAGTAAGACCACTAGGATATAGTATATGAAAGTAGGCTATTTAGTTCTTCATGGAACTACTTGTTTTTTTCGCTACTACGATATCATTAGAGGCCGATAACCTAGATGTTAGGCCCCTTAAAACAGGAATTATCATCATCAGTTATATCTTCACGGAACTACTCTTTACCTATAAAATCCATACAAATTGATTATTAGATATGAAGGAACATCTTAAATCTTCCTCTCCATACAATATTTTGGAAAACAGTATTCATAATAAACTTTCAGAGAAACTGGTTAAACAGTGGTGTGTGACTGACAAACTGCTGCTGACAATTCGCGCTGATTCTTTGGCTGTAATGCTGTGTCACTGCTGGCATCGTCGGACACATGATAGTTATTCATAAAACAGATGAATATTTTCAGCCAAGAGATTGTTTTTCCTTATCCGTAGAGGTATTTAAGCAAACTGAAAAAATATGGTATTGTTTTGTCTCAAAACAACTTTTGCTTGAAAGCTTAAGCAGAATGCTCAAGATTTATATCAAAGTAGGCTTCCAGCAGATCTCGAGAATTTTATCATACATACATTTTCATTTGGGATTGAATTGCCTTTCAGCGTCTAGTCTGCAAGCCTCTGTTTGCGGACCAGTCACCTCCATGATGCTCTATTAGCAGTTAGCACTATGGCATCCTCTGCTTCTACACCTCTCACTTTGAGATCGTTGATCACTGAATCTGACCATTGCCTCGTAGGTCTACCTCTGCTTCTCTTACTTTCTACAGCCAAACTCATTGGCCTCATAGGTAATCTCTCCTCCTCCGTTCTCATCATATGACCCCACCATTAAAGTCGACTCATACGAACAGCTTTATCTAGCGGGGTGGTTTTTGAGAGTAATGAGCTTTAAACGGGAGTTGGCTCGAAGTATCTACTCTCCAATTAGTGTCAGCAATGTTGCCAATACACCTCTCTTGTTACCACAACCACTAGCCTCCCCTTTGGTCCAGACAAATCGCAAGTTTTTCTCTCTCTCTCTGCTGTTTGACAATCTTGTAATTTACTTCATTAGTTAATTAAAAACTCACTGAAGATATTTGTCTACTTTATAGAATAGGTATTGTATTATTATGAGATCAGGCAATATTGGCCCAACATTATTTGCTTCATTACAGTGGAGATATAAGAGCAATTTGGGCATAATTGAGTGAGACGTGGTCTGTTGGATACAAGATGGCCAGTTATTATGCTCGGGTGGTTCGAGTGCTTCACTATATTACACGACAATTGAATGTCTGTACCTTCGTAGTTTCATATGCAACTGTGAGCTCGCACACTGTAAGAGTTGTTGATTTATTTAGGGGCTTTGTGACATCGTGGTTATTAAGCCCCGAGCACTTGGGTGTGCGTGGAAATGGTTTGATAACCTGTCTTATTGTGATGGCTGTATTAGTGTGTGTGTTTGTAAACCAAGTGAGGATTGAGAACGGGACGGCCGTGGCCTTACGTTAGGAACCATCTCAGCATTTTCCTGGAGTAAACTGAGAAACTACGGAAAACCACTTTCAAGATGGTTGTTGTTAATACAGCAATTCATTTTAGGGCCTTGGGATATCGCGGTCATCATCCCTGTATAGTTGTGTGTGTGTCAAATTTGTCTGAAAACCTGTATTTACATGATGACTGTAGTAGTGTGTGTACCTTTGTATGAGGGACAGGGGTGAGGTAGGTGTCCCGGGTCTTGAAATAAGGTACCGAACGATCCCAGAATTTGCCGGGAGGGAGTGTGGAAATGCCCGGGGGGAGAAACTACACTCAGGATAGTAACTGTTAGCGCCAAGATTTGAACCTGCGATCTCTGGATTTGCTGCAGCTGCCCTCGCGGCCATGGTGCACGAAATAACGAGCACGGCTACGCTGCAGGACAGGTATTGAAGAGTTGTCAACGTTTTGTCGTTGGCGTCTTGCGAAGAAAATAAATTCTACAGAACATCTTCACACAGGATGGCCACCGGACTTGGGCGCTCGCTGTGGTGGACGGTTCGGTTCAGATAACAAATGCTTTGCATTCCTCAGCGTAGCCATTTAAGTTACGCACGCTAATTTGCAAATAAAAAGACTGCTAGTGTGCACCTGAACTCACGAGTTACAGAAGTGAAGTAGGAGAGGCCACAAACCCGTTCCTGGCGGCCACGTCCCTTTCAATGTGCTCTAGATGCTTCCTGGCCATCAGCCCCATGTAGTGGCTGTGGTCTAAAGTTAGGAACCATCCCGGCATTTGCCTGGAACATAAGAGGGAAGCCACGGAAGAGATGATGATGATGATAATGATGATGATGGCTGTTGTTTTAAGGGGGCCTAACATCTACAGTGAAAATCCACAGCCTGCTTCCAGTCTCCGACCGGATCAGGAATGGAATGAATGAAGTCCCCATCTAGCGGCGAGGATATGAACTGTGCTGGCTGCCGAAGCCTGTCGCACTCCTCTGGGGCAATGATTAGATGAATGACAGATGAAATGGAATGATAGTGGAGAGTGTTGCTGGAATGAAATTTTGGCAGGGAAAACCGGAGTACCCGGCTAAAAACCTGTCTGCCTCCGTTTTGTCCAGCACAGATCTCACATGGAGTGACCGGGATTTGAACCACGGACCCAGCGGTGAGAGGCCGGCGTGCTGCCGCCTAAGCCACGGAGGCTTGGGGCCTAACATCTACAGTAAGTTTCTTTAAATGAAGGGTCCACTCAAAATGAATGACGTTTCAAGTTGACGCGTACATATATAAGTACACATAAGCAATGGAACTTTAAAACTCGTTTCCTGAACATTTTGCAATATTTGACATTCCCCATTCTTCCCCAGGACCCTTCAAATGTTTCACGAATCATTGACACCGATTATGAATAAAATATACCATTCCTATCATCCGTCAATTCTTTATAAATTGGACGTTTCAAATATTGTGTTTGCTTTCACATTGTGTAAACCCCGTGGCGTGGCCGTGCTCGTTAAATCGTGCACCACGGCCGCGAGGGCAGCTGAAGCTAGTCCGGAGAACGTAGGTTTGATTTGGTGACGTAAGAGTTTGGCCCTTGTCGGAAGAATTGTATGAACTTTGAATGGATTCGACTGGTCCGATGTTGCCCATTAACGAATTCCACCGAGATATTGATTGTTTATATTTTTTGTATAAGTTTGAAAGTAATTGGTACAAAATGACGGTAGTTATCGTGTCCACAAGAAAGTGATAGATAAATATATATTATACATAAACTTTTGAACTGACGGTGGTTTTAGGGCCTGGGGGACGTGAAACGCAAACATATACCAAAATGTTCCGGAAGTTGCATCATGGCACCTATTGCAGTAGGTAGCGTTCTAATAAAATCTACCTAAAAGCAGTATGAACAGTGCCAATGTGCTGCGCAGGATTCAATCTCCATTTTCAAAAAATGATTGCTTGCATGGGAGTTTCAAATGAAAAATCAATTAACATATTCCAGATGGATTAATGTTTTTAGACGTCTTAGTCTGCCTATAGTTGCTAGCGTTTTGCCCCCATTGTGCCATTGGGCTCATCACCTCATTTTGCACTTAAATTTTCCAGGCAGGAACACCTTTGAATGTGCAGATTCTGTCGTCCACAATACGTTGGCTGTCCGTGCTACGTACGTCTTGCAGTGGCCAGCATCCTGGTGAGGAATATGCCTTAGCATGTGCATGTTACGTATAGAATTGATACCCTGCTCGGTAATGTGTTTCAAATGTCTGAATCACCACTGCTGGACGTCTTTCCGACAGTTCCTTCATTCACAATATCAATACCGTTTAAAATGGTTAATCGCCCTCTAATAATTACCTAAAACGTTTGTCTGGAAGAATTTCTTTGATATGACACACTCTCACGTCAAGGGATGAGCAAAGTGCTTTTGGAATTACAAGATGGGGCGGGGCTTCTCGCATGCTGAACATTGGAACGTTTCTTGGTATACAGATGTTGGCAAATTTAGTGAATTCGAAATATTTTTTCTTTGGCCGGTGAAATCTACCTCCGCCTTCCAGCGTGCCGTGAGGGATATTTCTAATGTACTGGCCAGCGTCCTTGTGATGAGTCCAATGGGAGACTGGGGACAATCGTTGGCAACTATACACACTGAGACGTCTCGGAAGCATTAATGCAACTGAATGTGACCTAATAACATTAGTTTTGTCAAGTGGGGCTGGAGCTACGGTCCAGACCTCGATGTTTAGAGAGGTCAAGCCACAAGGCCAATATGAAAGAACTGGTTACTTTTACCTAATGACGAGCTCTAAGAGAAAGAGAATAATAATAATACTAATAATAATGTTAATGGTTTTACGCCCCCTTTTAACTACTGTGGCTTTTAGAGACGCCGGAGTGCTGGAATTTGCCCCTAAGCGGATCTTTAACGTGCCAGTAAATCTATTTACACGGCTCCCTCGCATTTGTGCACCCTAAAATGCCATCTGACTGCACCAGGATTCGATCCTGCAAACTTGGGAACAGCAGGCGAGAACGATACCGCTGAGCCACGCAGCCAGTCAGGGAAAAAGAACAACGAACGTTGAACTGGAGGCCACAATGACTAATGTTGTTTGCTTGGGTGGTCGTGTTTCTACAAAGACAAGGGTTACTGTTGTTACAATCGTCTGCGAGGACGAAGAAGCATTTCCCTTTGAAATTACTTCTTCGTCTAGACGAGGGTATTGTGCAATATCATACAGCAGGATAACATAATTCTGGTGTAGCGGCTAGCATTCTTGGCTGTCGCCCCGGAGCTCCGGGTTCGATTCCCGGCTCTGCCAAGAAATGTAATTCTGGTTTGAGGGCTGGAACGTGGTTTCCCACTTCTACCCTGAGTAAATGCTGGGATGGTTTCTAACCAAAGGCCACGGTCGCCTCCTTTCCATTCCTCCCCTGAATTACAAATACACACACCAATACAGCCATCACAATGACAATACTTGTTTCCCCGCCTACTGTAATTTGTGTTGACCGACTGGAAAGCTTTCTGTAATAGAACTAAGCAACACTGATAAATGACTTGTATCACTTCAATTTTGATTTCGCCATTTCAGCTGCCCATAGCCGGGTTTCAGGTGAATGTACGATGATTATTTTATCATTTCAAATGATCTTGTCGACTTCATCGTTATGCTTTGGTCTACCGTTATGCGTTACGGTTACGGCGTGTATGACGTCATCATGTTCAGTGCATATGCACCGAGTCTGAGTTTACTCCTGGGGTCTGGCATTATGCGATACGGAGACGGCGAGTGCGTGACGTCATGCAGCAGAGTGCACCTCCCGCTCTCCGTTCCCCGCTCGGGAAGCCTAAGTTAAAGGGTAATGGAGTCTGTTGAGTCTGAGTTTACTCCTGGGGTCTGACGTTATGCGATACGGAGACGGCGAGTGCGTGACGTCATGAAGCAGGGTGCACCTCCCGCTCACCGTTCCCTGCGCAGGAAGCCTTAGGTAAAGGGTAATGGAGTCTGTTGAGTCTGAGTTTACTCCTGGGGTCTGACGTTATGCGATACGGAGACGGCGAGTGCGTGACGTCATGAAGCAGGGTGCACCTCCCGCTCACCGTTCCCTGCGCGGGAAGCCTAAGTTAATGGGTAATGGAGTCTGTTGAGTCTGAGTTTACTCCTGGGGTCTGACGTTATGCGATACGGAGACGGCGAGTGCGTGACGTCATGAAGCAGGGTGCACCTCCCGCTCACCGTTCCCTGCGCGGGAAGCCTAAGTTAATGGGTAATGGAGTCTGTTGAGTCTGAGTTTACTCCTGGGGTCTGACGTTATGCGATACGGAGACGGCGAGTGCGTGACGTCATGAAGCAGGGTGCACCTCCCGCTCACCGTTCCCTGCGCGGGAAGCCTAAGTTAAAGGGTAATGGAGTCTGTTGAGTCTGAGTTTACTCCTGGGGTCTGACGTTATGCGATACGGAGACGGCGAGTGCGTGACGTCATGAAGCAGGGTGCACCTCCCGCTCACCGTTCCCTGCGCGGGAAGCCTTAGTTAAAGGGTAATGGAGTCTGTTGAGTCTGAGTTTACTCCTGGGGTCTGACGTTATGCGATACGGAGACGGCGAGTGCGTGACGTCATGCAGCAGAGTGCACCTCTCGCTCTCCGTTCCCCGCTCGGGAAGCCTTAGTTAAAGGGTAATGGAGTCTGTTGAGTCTGAGTTTACTCCTGGGGTCTGACGTTATGCGATACGGAGACGGCGAGTGCGTGACGTCATGAAGTAGGGTGCACCTCCCGCTCACCGTTCCCTGCGCGGGAAGCCTAAGTTAATGGGTAATGGAGTCTGTTGAAAGAGTATTGGGGCTTTGAGTGAAGCGAAAAGCCCTCCTGAGCCTTTCTAAAATGTGTAGCATTTGTAGCATGCGTCATTTGAAATTATATAAAGTCTAGTCTCTCAGACTGACTGTATCTTTTTATTATCTTCGTTTACACTTCTCTGGTACACCTCTATGAGAGGACTCTACAGTGGCAGCCCTGTAGAACTCTTGCGCGTGAGTGAGAGAGGATTCACGACAACGATGCAGCTGCGATCCTAGCTGAAGTGGGGCTTCATTAAACTTATGATTGCGGAAGTTCTTCACGTCGCGTCGTCACTTGGAAATCATCTTTGCTGCATGTCAGAGTATCATCTGTAATATGGCGTGATGATAATGTTTTATCCAGCAGTGAACTTGAAAGCCATATCGGATTTCGTTCCGTCTACAAAAATAAGCATGTGTACGGTCGTTAGGTTTCCTGTGGTGAGCATATCCCTTGGAGCTAAGAAGCTCGTGCCGTATCTCTCACCACGTGAATCTCCTAAGAAGCCAATGTGTAAGCTCTTTTGTTGTTTTCACTTATAAACTCAGACATCGTGATCATTTACATTCGTGTACTTGGGTGTGTGTAAAAAGTCTGATAACCTACGTTATTGTGGTGTCTGTCGGAATATATTTTAATTGAGGCCAGGATTGGTAAGCCATATCGGATTTCGTTCCATCTACAGAAATAAGCTGAGTGTATCCTGTTCCAGCTCTCTGACAGGAATTACATTTCTTGGCAGAGCCGGGAATCGAACCCGGATCTCCGGAGTGACAGCCAAGAATGCTAGCCACTACATGATGAAGTGATCGTTCAGCAGAGGTGAACAATATGCCTGGTCTAGAAAACTGTGGTGCGACCAATTGAGGATAAAATGTAGCCCACAATGTAAATGGTATCACATATTGATTTGCAAATGTTATGATAAGAGTTGGGCTAATATAATATTCATTCTACGCGTATTATTCTCTTCACCAGCGTGTCTGAAAGCCGCAGTAGCTAAATGGGACGTAAAACCAATAACATTATTATTATTATTATTATTATTATTATTATTATTATTATTATTATTATATTCTCTCCACCGACAGGTTTCCAGCTGCGAATACGGAGAGCGCTTATGCATGCGATATTCAATTACGATCGTAACTCCATTAATTGAAAGCAGCTCGCACAGTCACTTAACAGGTATGATTACAGGCATTACTTGTAATTACCAGATGAGATTCCATCGCATTGACTGGTCCGTGAATAGGTTGTACGACTCTTAACTTTCACCGTAAAATTGTTACAACAATTAATAGATTTTAATTCTTTACGGTACGGTATTACACTGGCAAAATTTATTATTTTACGGTATAAAGCAGATGATGACTTCTAAATAGCATGGATTTTTATACAGAAGTTAGCTTTACCAACAGGATATTATATGAGTCTAGTTTTCAATACTCAACTTAAGAAAAATGAAAATGAAAATCCACAGCCTGCTTCCAGTCTCCGACCGGGTCAGGAATGGAATGAATGAAGCCCGCATCTAGCGGCGAGGATATGGACTGTGCCGGCTGCCGAGGCCGGACGCACTCCTCTGGGGCAATGATTAAATGAATGACAGATTAAATGAAACGATAGTGGAGAGTGTTGCTGGAATGAAATGTTGACAGGGAAAACCGGAGTACCCGGAGAAAAACCTGTCTGCTTCCGTTTTGTCCAGCACAGATCTCACATGGAGTGACCGGGATTTGAACCACGGACCCAGCGGTGAGAGGCCGGCGTGCTGCCGCCTAAGCCACGGAGGCTTTCACTCAACTTAAGACTATTTCTCATTTGGCATTTATTTCGTCATTTATGTTTAAGGTTGGGATGGTTAAAAGTGCCGATGATGCAATTACAACATTGGTGCAGTAGACGTTGGTTGATTTGAAATTGAAGGGATTGACAAAAAGGATTGAATTATTCGATATTTCGAGTTCAACAATATGTCAAGGGGCGCACGAGGAGTTCCATTAATCACTAATTTGACTCTTACATAAAGCATTACCTCTGTCTCCCAATTTGAATTGTTTGTCAGCAAATCAGAATAAATAAGTGATACCCTCGCATATTTAGTATACGTAGTAACTTATACTCCATATAGAGGCGTGACGGCTCAGTGGTCTAGCTGCTTGCTTCTCACCAAGGTGGTCTTGGCCTGATTCCTGGTTATTGCGTGTGATTTTCGAGGTGAAATGTCACGTCCGTTGGTTCAGAATACATGTAAAACGGAGATCCCGTGATTTGTGACAACGAGGAAATGTCCTTCCTTTTAAATTCCGTATGGCACACCTCTCCAACCAGTGCCTATTGGGCGTGTGCACTCGTAGTGAGCACAACAATAGACTCCGGTTACTCATACTCTGCCTCGTGAAGCAGGAGAAGCTTGCTCTCAGTGGTGTTTGGCGTGAAAGCCCATATTAGCCCCCTCCCCATCCACTCGGTCGCACTGGGCACTCATGCAGCTGGTGAGCTCTGTGTCAGCCACCGGGCTAATAAAAGGGACGCAAAACGGGTTGCCAATTGGGCAAATGCGCTTCACAATAGCAAGTAACGTGCGTGTTATGTTTTAAACTAAGGTGAAATTATGACTAGATTGTATCAATTAAAGAATATCTTTATATTCACTAAATATGTTGCAAGAGTGTGACGCTGTGGGTTCAGAAACGGAGGTCTAAACATTATTTGATTAAGCCTTACAACTAACCTCTGTAGTAAAGTGGACTTCATGTGACGACTTGTTCCTATACAAATAACAGATCGAAATTCTAATTCCTGCACAAACTGTGGCCACCCAGAATATTTTAATGATGGTACTCCTGGATACTACTTGGCTTGTGCATTATTAAAGATCCGAACATGCATACAAGTACCGTACTTGACCTAAACCATTAAAAAAATTCTCACACTTCTATAGACACAACAATAACATGGATAGTCTGAGACATAAACGTTCATGTAACTGACGACTACGATATATCCAGTCCCTGGGGCGGGCTTGATAGCACAGTCGATAGTAATAATGTTACTGGTTTTACGTCCCTTTTAATTACTCTGGCTTTTAGAGACGCCGGGGTGCCAGAATTTTGCCCGTAGAGGATTTTTAACGTGCCAGTAGATCCATTGACACGGCTCTCTTGCATTTGTGCACCCTCAAATCCCAGCTGACTGCGCCAGGATTCGATCCTTCAACCTTGGACACAGCAGGCGAGAACGTTACCGCTGAGCCACGCAGCCAGTCAATAGGATTCGATTCCCGGTTAATGAATCTGAGATTTTCGATGTGAAATGTAAATTTTGGTTGTTCGGATTCCACGTAAAATGGTGGATTAGTTGTTTATGATCGCGAGATTGACGGTCACGTAAGACTACAAGCTTCCTTCCTTTCTTCCTGCCTTTGTTAGCCTCTAAATGAAGTACACCTCAACTCTCCTAATTTCTCTGGCTCCGGTTCTAAGAGAATATTTTCCTATTCTGGCACCGGTTCTAACTGAATAGTTTTCTATTCTGGCTCCGTCACTGCCAAAATATTGCGTAGTGAAGTGAAGCCAAGTTGAATAGTAGCTGCCAGACGGGACCTCACACGACCCCACGTCAGCGGGTGGGAGGTCAGGAGATTTACGATGCAAACTACAGGCAACACTTTGGAATATGCTAATAGCTTAAACAAACCCCGGTCTTCACAATGATAGGAGCTATTCACGAGGAATGGCAGTCAAGGAGCTTATTCATATTTATGTACCTGCTACGTACAATTTGTATAGTTTACGTTTTATGGCCAGAAAACACGACAGAAAATCGTGTTCATTTAACAAGCTGTTCAAGATGACATACGACATTTGAACAAAAATCATACCCCACTTGCTTGCAAAATAGCCTGAACGGCGAATGTTGAATTTCTCAAGACATTTGAATACCATATCAGCGAAAAGTAAAGAAGTGAAAACTGTCTTGCCCCACTGTGCTCTCTATATCCTACTGTAAATCGTAAGTTATACATCATGTCATGTAACGTGATTTTTCCTTTTATTCGGAGAAAAAATTATGGCCTGCAATATTTTAATGTTATGAATATCTTCTGGTTGCTCAATATTTTCGGATTGTAGAGCATACGTGGTGTATGTCTAGCACAATGCAGTATATACCGTACATTAATTGCTTTATTTTATTGGCTTGGATATCGTGGTCACCAGCCCCATGTGATTGGGTGTGTGTTGGTGGTTAGCACCGAGCGTGTGGAATTAATTGCCAGGAATGGACAGTTTACAAGAATGGGAGTAGAGTCTGGAGGCGCCATAGTGTCAGAAGACAATTACAAAGTGAAACTAAAAGTGTAGAATAATTTTTAGCCTACTTTTCACATTTTGCAAAAATGACGAAAAAGTAGACATGAGATCGGGCAAATGTGTGTCTGTCTGTCTGTCTGTCCATCTGTCTGTCTGTCTGTCTGTCTGGCTGGCTGTGTGTGTCCCCCCCTATCAACTCCTAAACGGCTGCAGCAATCGAAACAAAATTTGGTAGGAGTAAAGATCTATACCTGAATATCTCACGGCCATATTTGAAAATGATGTCAGTGCTACCAACTGCTGAAAAATCGCAATTGAAATTTGAGCTCCATGTTGGATATCTTGGAAGGTATGAATGGGAGCTATTTCAAAATTGGCACACATATAGATAATAATATTGCAGTTTAATTTCCAGGAGGCCATACATGGCAGTGTTGCCAAAATGAATATAAGCCTACTGATAGGTCCAATTTTTAAATTCATATAACTTCTACACTATCAATTGGAATTCAACCAAATTTCGTATGTACTATGTGTACGTAACCATATATGACTGAGCGTATTCTTAAGAACCACCAGTGCTGCCAACTGTTAATAAATGCTCTTAATTTATTTTATCCAAATACCAATATATCAGAAAGTATGCAAGCCGACAGCTTTAAACTATGCACACGTATAGTACCTGACATTCTGTATTAATTTGGAGTAACTTACATACGTCAGTGCTACCAACATGATTCTAAGCCTGCTGAGAGGTCCAACTTTAAATACATGTAACATCCATACTATCATTTGGATTTCAACCAAATTTCGTATGTGCTATGTGTACCATAACAGATATGACTATGCGTATTCTTAAGAGCAACCAGGGCTGCCAACTGTTAATATATGCTGTCTCTATTTTTGTTACACTAATATCAATATATCAGAAAGTATGCAAGCCAATAGCTCTAAACTTTGCACATGTATAGTACCTGGCATTATAGATGAATTTGGAGTAACTAATATACGTCAGTGCTGCCAACATGATTCTAAGCCTGCTGATAGGTCCAATTTTAAAATGCATGTAACTTCTATACTAACTAATGGATTTCATTCAAAATTGGCAGAACAATAGATCATATTATTTCAGATTAATTCTGACCAATACATGCATGACACTGTTGCCAACATGATTTTACGCGCGCTCTTAGATCCAATGTTTAACAGCATGTAACGTCCATGCAATTCATTGGACTTCAACCAAATTTTGTATTCTGTACCTTAAGAGATGGAAATAAGAATATATTCAGTCACCAGGGCTGCCAACTGTAGTGCTCTATTAGGCTACATTATGCCAGGTATACAGTATTTCGAACTAATTAGAAATGTTGATATTACCAACTTAATTTCGTCATTATTCTATATAGATTCATATAGATTAATCATTGGCATTAATCTTACATTTTAAGAAAAGTAGGCTCTTTAGTCCGTCACGGAACTTCTTGTTTCCTCTTGTATTCGTCATATGGCAAAATGTAGACGACATGAAAGATAATATTATAAAGGAGTTCGGTGAAACGTATTTTAACGGAAACGTTGGCACATTAAGGTGGGGCTGGCTGCGTGGCACAGCAGTAACGTTCTCGCCTACTGAGCCCAAGGTTGCAGGATCGATTCCTGGCACAGCCAGTTGACATTTGAGGGTGCACAAATGTGAGGGAGCCGTGTCAGTAGATTCTGTAGATCGTTCCTAATCTATAGCCAAGGTCACGTCCTTGCCGTTTATAGCACTAGCAACTATGATACCATAAGTACAGACACTTCAATGACACAGTATACCAGACAGATTCCAAAAACATCTAAGTTTACGGGGCTGAAGTTTATGATGTCCGGAGTCTGTAAACTGAAGAAAGAACAACAAAAGCAACAGTGAAGGGTAGTTACCATAAATTACACTGCATAAGTCAATGAAAAGATACCAGTGAATAATGTATCTGAGGAATAGGGATTGCAGCTTTTATATCGTACATGTAGTCACGCTCAGAGAATCGTGATAGATAAAAAGATGAACTTGACGTAAATGGAGTACATAAAATGCCTCATGATGTTAAATTCGAAGAATGTCGTGATAATCCCATCTCCTACATGCATTACTCATTCGCGTTCGCCATGTGAATAGTTCCCATGGAGCATTTTACAAACCAGTGGCGATGAAGAGAATGCACCTTCATTTTAATTGCAAACTGCTAGCATTCTGGTTTCTCTGGAAACGAGAATGGATGATAGGGCTATTTCTCAACGAAGCTTTATTGTAACTAATACAATAATGCCAAATAGAATGTAATGGTCTATCATGAATGCAGTTTTATTGAACTACTGTAACGTAATCTTGATTACGGTACAAATTATTATTATTATTATTATTATTATTATTTTTAAAGTCATTGTGTAATTATTATTATTATTATTATTGAAATATCAAAGTTATATCGTTTTATTCACCCATTAATATCAAGGGAGGGGCCATACCATATTCACGTCATTACCATAATCATATATAATATTGCCAAGTGCTTAGATTAAGAAACAGGGTTTTTATAGAGGTCTAGGGCTGTTTTATTAGTTAAATTGTAATGACAGGACGGGCATGGTTGGAAGAAGTTACGGACGGTGAAGCAACATATTGCAAGAAGATGTATTTCTGGAACGAAGCCACGCTGACTGGAGACAAGGGCTTGGAGAAAGATTTGGGCGGAATATATATATGCGCAACGAGAGGAATAGCGGGTTCTGAGTGGAATATTTGAAGTACGCGGGCCTGTATTCCCGCTCGGAGAAGTTTCAGCGTCGCTTGAGGACTAAGAAATGCTTTGCTATAATTGGTCTGATGGGTCGCGGGCAAATTTATGCCGCGAAACATCGGGACCATTCCGAGTGTATAAAAGCCCAGCGCGACTTCAGCACTGGCTATTCTATAGATTCTATTCTGTCATTCACTTATACGATCACGCACTCACTCACTGACTTTGTGAGTCGTAGACTCTGTCAGTCCCTCAGTAAGATGGGACTTAGTGAATTCAATTAGCCTGGTTTGTTCAAATTTGCTTACCATGGTGATCAAACTCAGAAACAAGCAGCAGCAACAACAACAACAACAACAACAACAACAACAACAACAACCACAACAACCACAACAACTAGACGAAGTACAGTTAGCAAAGTGAAAACATATGTTTTCAAAGGTCAATAAACGCGTGTTGGTGTAAGATCTCAAATTAGCCTACAAGCAGACCAACGAGATGGACTTTGAACCACAAGGCACCAGTTATGTGGACCGAGTTATTATCAACACAGAAGATCAGCGCTAGCGAGAAGACAGTCAATATTGCCTAGCAATTAGGGAATATTAATGCACATATTGTACACAGCTCGAAACCTCAGATCAAATGTTATTAATAATTTTGTTGTAAATAAACCCGTATTAGTTAAAATGTCTTGTTCATTGGGAGTTGAATATATAGGATAGTTGGAATGCAAAGAGTATCTCATGGAGCAAGTTTATTGCCCTACGCTCCGATGATAGATCTTGGCTCAAGGAAGGGAGCGGCCGTGGCTAAATAAAATTTTAATGTGTTATCTCTACGATAACTGGCGCCCAGTAAATCTAAATTAATAAAGTGTATGTCGTCTGTCTAGACAGGCCAATGCTAAATAAGAACGATGAGGTGGTTTTAAGGAGTCTTGAGTGTAATATCTGTAGAAACGTTATAAATGATCGCCCAACTTGTAAAGCGATATCCAACGACAAAGGTAGCCGTTACAAATGGCACAACCAATGTGGGGCTACGAAATATCGTACTGAAGTGAATGGATATTATGTATAAATCCAGTTTATTTCAAGTATGTTAAAGTTTAAAGTTGTTTTCATGTACGATATAAACGAGTACTCTTTGCATTCATTCCGAGTTTTTCAATAAAGAGGCATATATCAAGTTAGGGAACTACGGTTATAAATTAGTAGTGTTCTTTTGATGAGTTGTTTTTTTGGGTAATGAGTAACAGGGATAATTTGGGGAACATAAATTTGAGAAACCGTAGTATTATAAGATCAGTTAAAATGTCGAAATTAGATGTGCAGGGTACCAATGATGAGATGTCAAAAGTAAGCGAAAATCAGGAAACTGAGGAAAATAAACAAGACGGGGCTACAAACATTCAGAGTAATGAGGGGGAGAATCCTTCCTGGCTTCGAAACCTGACGATGCTCATAACTGAACAGAGTAAGAAGTTAGAGGAACAGAGTAAGAAATTTGACGTGCGTAGCGATCAACTAGAAAAAGCAATAGATCTTAAGTTAGCTGAACAGAGTAAAAAGCAAGAGGAACAAAGTAAGAAATTTGACGTGCGTAGTGATCAGTTAGAAAAAGCAATAGATCTTAAGTTCTCTGAGCAGAGTAAGAAGCTAGATGAACAAGGTAAGAGGTTTGATGAAGCCACAGAGAACTTCAATAGACAAATTAAAGAAGTAGGCCGAGAATTTCACAATAAGTTAGAAAACAGGATTAGTGAGGTGGAGGAATCATGGTCACTTAAGGTTGATGCCAGAATGCAACAAGTGTCGGAGCGAGTTGACAAAATTGACGAGGAAGTGAAAATTAAATGTAGTAAGGTTAGGGTTGACTTAGAAGGAGAAGTCAACAGTATGAAGGTCAAGTGTGATAATAATATTGCTAAAATAGGTAATTTAGAAAATAAACTAGAGAGCGATAATCAAGAAATTAGGGAAGAGGTTAACAGTAAATTTAACAGTATCAGTGAAGAAGTAGCGAGTAAAACAGATAAAATGGAGGAGAAATTGCAGAGATGTCAGAAGCAAATAGCAACAAATAGCGGTAATGTACAAATAGAAAATTTAAGTAGATTTCTAACTAAAGAGGCAGATTTGCTAGTATTCACAGGCAAGGCATATAACCCAATGGAATTCTTAAAAACAGTAGAAAAGAAGTTCGCTAAAGATTTAGAAGAGGGGATCGTTCAATGGGAACAAGTACTTGAGATGCTAGATAAATCTTTTGTTAGGGATTCAAGGTCATGGTTCAGTGACTAGTTTTAGAAAATTTAAAGAGAAGTTCATAGCCAAGTACTGGAATGAAAATGTGCAAGAAAGAGAAAGATGTAACATTATTTTTGGAAAGTACCAAAGGAGAGATGGTGTTTCGTACACAGAGTATTTCTTAGCGCATGTACTTATATACCAGAATTTAGAAGGTTTAGAGACTGAATCACAGGTAATTAAAACATTATTAAGGCATTTTCCTGATATAATTAAAGAAGCATTCTTCATGCAGAATATTACTACTATTGACGGGTTCGAGAAGCTATTGGAAAACTTTGACTCTCTTGAAAATAGTAGGACCGAACGCAAGCCAATAAGTAGAGGAGATAATTTCGGGCAGGGTGAGAGAGAGAGGGGAAGAGAACAAGGCAGGAATGCGAATTACGAAAGACGACTTGACAATGGGGGACGCACAGCATATACGAGGAACGAGAATTTGAACAGAGTAGGGGAAGGTACTAGGCCAGACAGACGTACAGGTCAACAACAACAACAACAATCTACATCAGGGGCAGGTAGGCCTAATTTAAACGAATAACGGGTTGCAGTGAGGTCAACAGACAGCCCGAAGTGATTGCAGTTCAATGTCCTAGGAATATTGAGTATTTAGGAGATTTTAATATAGATGTTAGAGAAGAACTGCTTTATGACCTAAATGGTGGAAATTTAGACAATATTGAGAATGAGATTATGTCACCAGTAATTAAACTTAATGTGTGGGGTAAAGAAGTTGATGTTTTATTGGACAGTGGAAGCGAAAACTCTTGTATAAATTTAAGATGTTTGGAAGATGTAATGAGAGAAGGTATTCATGTTGATATAATTCCAGTTAAGTCCACTTTCATTGTCACAGCTGTAGGTAGTAGGTCTCAGAAAATATGTAAGCAAGTCGCAGTTCCAATTAACATTAGTGAGTTAGTTAAATTTCAGCCCTGTTTGGCAGTTCCAAGTTTATTATATCCGGTGATTCTTGGTGCGGAATGGTTATCATTATATCAAGTTAAATTAGATTTTCATTTTGGCAGGATATGTTTATTTTGGCAGGATAAAGAAGTTCAGGTTACGTACAAGGTGTCTAAGACTGACAAACAGATGAAAGTGTGTATGTTTGAGGAAGAAAGCAACGTGGTTGTGAGTGATGAGTTTCCTGAAGTAAATGAGGTAGACCGCGGAGATGCTAGTGAGAGCAAAGTTTTTAAGGTGTTTCAGGTTGCAATGGAGTCTGAACTTGAGAGTAAGATCCATGATGCATTGTCACAGTGTAAGCTGGATGAGGTGCAAGGTCATCAGTTACATGAGGTATTAATAAAATACAAGGAAATTTTCAGCACAAAACCCGGAGCAACACACTTATATGAGCATAGTTTTGTCGTTAAAGACACAAGTAGTTTCGTAGGGCCTAGGTATCCTGTCGCAACTAAATATATGAAAGCCGTCGAAGAACAGATAGAATTAATGTTGGAAAACGACATAATTGAGCCTTCAGCTAGCCATTGTTTAAATCCATTAGTTGTAGTAGCCAAGAAAGATAATTCAGTGAGACTGTGCATAGACGGCAGAATGTTAAATACTAGAGTCGAAAGCGACCAGCTGAGAACTGAAGCAGTGGAGGATTTAGTTCAACGTTTTCAGGGGCGGAAGTGGTTCTCAACAGTAGATTTTAGTAGTAGTTGCTCAACGTTAGTGAGGAAATTAGGTAGGACACTAGGTAGTTATTTCAGGTATGTATTGTTGACTCATGTGATGTTATCGGGACTAGTCAGTGTTTTGTTGAGAGGTAGGAAGTACATGGAGGTTTGTAGCAACGATTGTTACGTAAGCCGTTGCCATCTTGTGCATTGGAAGGGAAAATATCAAAGCTGTTTTTATTGTTTACTGGACCTTATGTCGTTTCGAAGAGGATAGGAAAAAATGCCTACTTATTGAAAGATCAGGAAAATAGTGTCATAGGTACATATAACATTTACAATCTGAGGAAATATCATAGAAGAGAGCAAGTGCTGCAAGAAGGGCAGACTGCCGTGTGTTTATAATTAGAGTCGTGTCGTGGCTCTAAGGAATTGGTGGAAGTGAGATAAATCACTTGTGTTGCGTGAAACAAGAAGCAATATATTGCGTTCTGTTATTGTAAGGGACTACAAGAACAAATGTAGCATGTAAATCCTGTATGACTGCACAGGACAATCAGAATGTTTATGTAACATTGCAAGAAGAGTGCAGATCAATCAAGGAAAATTAAAAGGGTATAATCATTATGTTTGTAATTTGAAGGGTCATATATGTATAGGCCCTATTCAGTGTATTTCCTGTTAAGTTTTAAAGGGAAGATTTGTGATTTCATCATTCATTACATTCTTTATGAAACCATGGGGACGTTTTGTAACGTAATCTTGATTACGGTACAAATTATTATTATTATTATTATTTTTAAAAGTCATTGTGTAATTATTATTATTATTATTATTATTATTGAAATATCAAAGTTATATCGTTTTATTCACCCATTAATATCAAGGGAGGGGCCATACCATATTCACGTCATTACCATAATCATATATAATATTGTCAAGTGCTTAGATTAAGAAACAGGGTTTTTATAGAGGTCTAGGGCTGTTTTATTAGTTAAATTGTAATGACAGGACGGGCATGGTTGGAAGAAGTTACGGACGGTGAAGCAACATATTGCAAGAAGATGTATTTCTGGAACGAAGCCACGCTGACTGGAGACAAGGGCTTGGAGAAAGATTTGGGCGGAATATATATATGCGCAACGAGAGGAATAGCGGGTTCTGAGTGGAATATTTGAAGTACGCGGGCCTGTATTCCCGCTCGGAGAAGTTTCAGCGTCGCTTGAGGACTAAGAAATGCTTTGCTATAATTGGTCTGATGGGTCGCGGGCAAATTTATGCCGCGAAACATCGGGACCATTCCGAGTGTATAAAAGCCCAGCGCGACTTCAGCACTGGCTATTCTATAGATTCTATTCTGTCATTCACTTATTCGATCACGCACTCACTCACTGACTTTGTGAGTCGTAGACTCTGTCAGTCCCTCAGTAAGATGGGACTTAGTGAATTCAATTAGCCTGGTTTGTTCAAATTTGCTTACCATGGTGATCAAACTCAGAAACAAGCAGCAGCAGCAACAACAACAACAACAACAACAACCACAACAACTAGACGAAGTACAGTTAGCAAAGTGAAAACATATGTTTTCAAAGGTCAATAAACGCGTGTTGGTGTAAGATCTCAAATTAGCCTACAAGCAGACCAACGAGATGGACTTTGAACCACAAGGCACCAGTTATGTGGACCGAGTTATTATCAACACAGAAGATCAGCGCTAGCGAGAAGACAGTCAATATTGCCTAGCAATTAGGGAATATTAATGCACATATTGTACACAGCTCGAAACCTCAGATCAAATGTTATTAATAATTTTGTTGTAAATAAACCCGTATTAGTTAAAATGTCTTGTTCATTGGGAGTTGAATATATAGGATAGTTGGAATGCAAAGAGTATCTCATGGAGCAAGTTTATTGCCCTACGCTCCGATGATAGATCTTGGCTCAAGGAAGGGAGCGGCCGTGGCTAAATAAAATTTTAATGTGTTATCTCTACGATAACTGGCGCCCAGTAAATCTAAATTAATAAAGTGTATGTCGTCTGTCTAGACAGGCCAATGCTAAATAAGAACGATGAGGTGGTTTTAAGGAGTCTTGAGTGTAATATCTGTAGAAACGTTATAAATGATCGCCCAACTTGTAGAGCGATATCCAACGACAAAGGTAGCCGTTACACTACAGTATTATGCAGATTGTGCCTTGTATAAGATCATCCATTACAGGGACATACACCTACGGACAGTCTTGGATACAAATTTCCGCATTTTGTATAGCTTCCTCTAGCTACAATGCTGTCCTGCAATCGTGCATAGAGACGATTACAGAGGTTTTGGATGTCATCTTGGAAGATTTCACGCTTATTCCACCTGCTGTCACATCTGTTCAAGGGATGTTGCCGGTAATGCAGAACGGACCAGACGTTGTCCCATCATGCCAAACACATGCTTAGTGGAGGACAGGTCTGGTGATCGTGCTGGCCATAGAGGCTGGCGAACGTCTTGGAGAGAGAAGTGGCATGCGCGCACGGGCATTGTCCTGATGGTAGAACGCATCTCTATGACGTCGTAGGAACGACAGCACAGTGAACTGGATGATGTTCTATAGGTTTATTTTGCACTGTTCAGTGTTTCCTCAACAAACACTAGATGTCACTGACTCCCCAGAATGCAACAAGTTGTTCCTCTATGTCGCTGACGTCGACACTCCACTCATCCAGGTTGACGTCGCACTTGCAAACGATCACCACAGGCACACCGCTGCCGTCCGGAACTAGGATGGCAAGCATGTGCACATTCCACAGTCCATCAGCACCAAAACAGACACATTGTAGACACCTCATGTCCAACGTGTTGTGAAATTCTTCGGATGGACCTCAATGTTTCTTGCATTAACTGTGTTCGTTCAGGTCATCTTAGCATGCCTGAAAATGTTAACTCACAAAGCGTAATGCTCGAAACAACAGACCACTGGTTCAGCAAGACACGGTTGATGTGGGGTTCGAAGATTTCATGCTTAGTACGTGGTTCCTACTCCCTCAACATAGCAAGGAGCTTTGAGCCGCTGCCTTAACTGCCTTCTATCAGTATCCCATACAAATATGGTGTTTCTAAGCCACTTCTTTATAGGTGGATCACTTTTCAATTTCCACTAGTGTGGATCTTCCTAATCATCACCAACTGTGGTGGTATTAGTCTGCCGTTTTGATGGTAGAACAGTAATATCACTCCGAAAAACACACACATCTTACCGACGGAATTCATATAATCAAAGAGAACCATCAATGGCGTTTAGTTACAGTTTATAATACCATAGATTTACTTGCTATTGAAGAGCATTTATTAAGTGCTATAATTGTAGGTTGGAGTAGAACAAGAGCAGCCAACCATGGACAAAGCAGAGCCATCTCGCAATCTCACAACATGCACGCTTCCAACGTGATCATTTATTTATTTATTTATTTATTTCATTGCTCTAGAACGTTCTCTTACACTGCGCCAAGGTCACGTTTAAGCGGTCATTCTTACTTAGAAGAGAGCACTTCCACTACCTCATGCGATCTTGGGGTCGATTCTCGCCTCTGCCACAAGTGTTACCACTTTAAGCGACGAGTCATTAAATCTATCGATATTTACACCTATTTTGACGACAAAAAATATTATTTTTATCCATCCATATATCTCTCTATCTCTAACTTTATTACACGGAAAGTTAGGGCTCATGGCCCACTCGTACTGTCTTGAGTTAATCATCCGAGGCAATCTGATTAACATAGGGGGTCTATTCTAGCATACGGTTCTTGTCCTACACCCTTTCTTCTAATCCACCTCGTAGTGTAGTGTCCAGCATTCTTAGCTGTCACCGTGGAGGTCCGGGTTCAATTCTGTGCTCTGTCAAAAACTTTAATTCTGGTCTGAGGTTTGGAACGGGGTTCACTGAACCTCTTCAGGTAGAACTGTGGAGAGGTGAGGTCTATTACTACCTCAGCCATTCTAGAAGAAGTTCTCCGTGGTTTCCCACGGTATGACACAAACTCAAGGCCACGGCCATTTCCAGACAAAACCTACCGCCAATTATAAATTCACACACTTGCAATGACACAAGTTATCAGACAGATTCCTCACACACCCATGTACACGAGGCTACACGATCACGATGTCGCAAAGCCCCCAGAAGAATCATTATCAACAACAACATCCCCCTCTTCCGCAACTAAATTAGCTATTCCTGGATGCTCTTCCAACCTATCTCTTCGTTTCATTAGCAGTCGTCAGAAACATGTTTCCTTCCTCACATTACTTAATACCTCTACCCTTCTAATCTGCATCTTTTGTAGGTACACCACACTTAAATTACTTCTATTCCCCTCTTTTCTGATGCGCCTAAAGTCCTAAGTTTCACTTTCAGAGAGCACCACGCTCCAGACAAAAGTTTTCAATAGTGGCTATCTCTATATTGTTATTGTTTCATTTGACGGGCTCGGGCATCGTGGTCATTTATCCCCGTGTACTTGCGTGCGTAATTTCGTCTGACAGCCTGTGTAATTGTGATGGCTGTATTAGTGTGTATACAGGATGATTCTTATTAACGTTTAAAACTTTCTGTAGCGACGTAGATGGCATTGAGACGAGTAATTTGGTATAGGATACTTAGGGTCGCAAGTGTCCGGAAATACCTTAAAAGTGAACCACAACTGTTAAACATATGACGTCATCAGGTGACGGCTACGCTTGAATGGTCTGGCCCATGCTCTCTTACGCACACCAAAGCATCCAAAGCAAACGTTGAATATCATATCACTCTGGCTCCGAGTCTGCGTGTGCGACTTGGACGCCTTAGGATTCGAGGTTCAAATCCGGGGCCTATCCATCAGCTTTCTTTGTTCTTTCTCTTCTCCTTTTAAGTGGAAGCAAGACCCGGAACCAGAGTGATATGATATTCAACGTTTGCTTTGGTGTGCGTAAGGAAGCACGGGCTTGACCGCTCGAGCTGAGCCGTCGCCTGATAACGTCATATGTTTAACAGTAAAGTTGTGGTTCACTTTTACGGTATTTCCGTACACTTGCGACCCTAAGTGTTCTATATCAAATTACTTGTCTCAATGCTATCTACGTCGCTACAGAGAGTTTTAAACGTTAATAAGAATCACTCTGTATATATAATTCAGGTGAGGATTCAATCAATCAACGTATAATTTCCGTATAGCACGTTGTATTTCAACAAGCTATTACAACCAACATTCAATTATACTCCTTGAAAAGGACAAAGAGTTATAACTATACGCATGCATTTAGGAGAAAATAGGCTATATGTAGAGGTGTTAGTTTTTGTTAATTCGCGATAAAACGAAAAGTCATATTTAGAGGTTAGGATGTTTTATTTTCACGTATTTACATGTTTCGTGCCGCCCAGGAGTGAAATTAAATCGCGAAATAACGCGAATTTTGTGAATAACACCACAAATGCCGCAATCTGCGAAATAAATACAAATTTTCATATTTTTTCCCCACACCAATCCGAACATTTTTGTCCACAAGCCGATAATCGAATTTGGTTGGTGTTCAATTCGAGAGAATGATCGATTGTATAGTTTCGCGAGGGGTAATACTACGATATACGTCATATTACGATATACTGTCGATATTCTCGTTACTCGTTGGATTTTAGCGCTGTGGTAAACAGCTGTTATATCGCGGCGTGAATAGTTTGGCCGACTACCTCCAAAAGGTTATGTGATAGTTGTTCATAATGTAAACTACGTTTGCCTCCTGTTACATCGGTAGCGAGTGTAAATTATAGTAGAGAATTCTATATAATTTAATAAAAAGTGCGCAAATTGTGCGTTATCATCGATGCTAGTGTGTTATTTGCGTGAATCAGTTGGCGACCACGTGTTCGTCGTATTAGTTCCGAACTTAGCAGTACAGGAAGATGAGACGCGACGTAATTTAAATATTATGACACGAATTCAGAAATAAATTTTGCGTGTGGTTACGAATTTATACTGGCGTGTGACTACAGTCAACCGTGTGATAACAGTGTTTGTTACTGGGCATCGCTCAGTTGAGTTTAAAAATGCCGAAGGTAGCTGTTTCTGCCACAGACAGACTTAAAGAATATAAGAATGAAGGATTTATAATTTCTTGTGGCATTCTTATGTGCAAATATTGTGATTGTCGGTTAGATTATCGCAGGAAAGATGCATTAGACAAACATTGCAAATCGGAGAAGCATTCAAAACGCCGAGAAAATTCGAGTCTTGAAGTTAGTGTTCCTCGAGTGGCCACCTTGAAAGAAACATTATCAAATGCTAGTCGTGTGAAGGATATGAAAGAAGAGTTTATTTTGGACACTACTACTGCGTTTGTGAAAGCTAATATACCAGTAGAGAAACTAGACAATCCTGCTATCCGTACTTGGTTTAATAAGTACGTTCGCGGAAGTGGAGATTTACCATCAGCAAATCAGATTCGTCAGAAATACATCCCCATGATTGGCGAAAGAAGGAGGGAAGAAATTAGGGAAGATATAAAAAACAAAGACGTGTTTCTGCTATGTGACGAAACAACTGACAAGAATGGTAGGTGTGTTTTCAACATTCTTTTTCGTCCATCAGTACCATCAACTGAAATGAACAACCATCTGGCTGCCTCTGTTGTTCTAGATTCTGCCAATAGCGTAAATTGCTCCAATGCGATATTATACACCTTGAATTCCTATGAAATTGAACGGGAGCGTGTAGTGGCAGTAGTTACGGACTCAGCACGCTACATGACAAAATGTGTAACTACTCTTCAAGGATTGATTGAAGAATTAAGTCATGTCCAGTGCTGGGCTCATAAAGTCAATCTTATCGGCTGCGTATTTGAAAACGAGCTGGACGAATTGAACATGTCTATAGCAAAGACATGTCATCCCCCGAAAAAATAATAAAAACACAAAACACCACCTTTTGAATTTTAAATCAACAAATCTTCAAAAAAATAACAACACTTTCTAACACCTCTAGCTATATGTTCTTTATTGAACATCTTGTTTCTCAGTTGATAATATAGGAAGGAACTACCGTGTGACTTTTTTTTTAACCAAGCAACCTATGAGTTGACAACACTGCATGTCTCTAAACCTCATGTTATCAAATGGGAATCTGCAAAAGAGGTAGCAGCAAAGGAACTTGCCACTGTAAGGCACGTAAACTGTGGCTCAGATCAGACCCCACATCGTAGTCAAGTGCTCCTATGTTTCAATGTTTATAACAATCAGATTATTATTTATAATAATAATAATTCACTGAAGCAGGGCAAAATCTGACGTCGCATCTGTGTTAGAATGGCAGGGATTGTATCGAGTTGGAGGGTATAGCATTGGTTTTTGATCAGATGATCGTTATAAGGTACAGTTCAAGATGTAAAATATCCTTTGTGACCAAATGAACCGACCACTAAGCTTAAAATTCAATTAGTGAACAGAAAAATGGTTGAGGTTTAGCTGGTTTTGCAATTTGTTCGTGTAAAGTACAGTATTCCACGGATAGTATTTAATGTGCAAAGGAGAAATTGAGAGTTACGTCCTGGGATATTTTATGCATGTAAGTGTGAATAAATAGGTCCGAATGAAATTCACTCATTCATGTTAACTGACCATTTAGTATTTCTTTAAAAATAAATATAAATGACTTTGTAACTGTAAATCATTAAAATTAATGTTTTGACCGAATGAAAAACATAAAAATTCGATTACTAAGGCAACACAGAAAAATGGCTTCAAACACCATAAAGGGAAATCATTATTAAATGCGCAATAAATCAGCGGGGTTCAGTTCGGTGAAATATGTAAAAGTCATAGGGAACATGGAATGTAAATCAGCATCTCAAGAACGAAGGTGAAGTCGGTTGAGAAGAAGCACAAGAAAATATAATGTCTAGGTGGGACTAAATTCGGCCAGGTGGACTATTTTAAGTATTTGGGCTCTGTATTCTCTCAGGGTGGAAGAATAGTGAAAGAGATACAATCAAAGCGTAGAAAAGCCAATGCTTTGAGCTCTCAGTTGCGATCGATTCAGGATATGTTATACGTAAAACGGAGGTAATTTATATGAGGGTTGCATGAATGATTGCTGGAACAAATAGATGGGAGCAATGGCAGGAGGGATAAATATTAAGTTGGAAATGAACACATTAGATGAAGCTGATCTTATGAGCCGACTCAGATGGTGGGGTCATGTGATGAGAATGGGGGAGGAGAGATTACCTAAGAGGTTAATGAACTCTGATTGGCTAGTATCAGTGTTTGAAGATTTGAAGGATGAAGAGGCAGCGGCGCTAACTGCTAATAGGGATCATGGAGGTGACTCGTGTGCAAACAGAGTCTTGCAGACTACGTTCCGTTGCGTAATTGTTAGCATTCTTGGCTGTTACCATGGAGGTCCGGGTTTGATTCCTGGTTCTGCCAAGAAATTAAATTCTGGTCTGAGGGCTGGAACGGGGTACACTCAGCCTAGTGAGGCAAATAGGAGAAGAGGCGGGTTCGATTCTCACGTCAGTTATCCTGGAAATGGTTTTCCGTGGTTTCTCACTTCTACTCCAGTTAAATGCCGGGATAGTACATAGCGCAAGGCCACGACTGTTTCCTAACCCCAATCCTACGTCTATTACAAGTACATACACTAGTACACAGTGACACAGGATTTCAGACATTTCTACACACACCCAAGTACATGGGACTATATGAACACGATGTCACAAAGAATCAACAACTAGAATAGACGCTGAAAAGCCAAATATTCCCAAATGAAAATGACTGAATTAAACTGAATCATTATAGACGATCTTTCAATAAAACTATGCAGCCTATGGCAATCTTTTTTTTTTTCCTTTTTCAGGACAAGCCAGGGAAGAGATTTTTGGAAGGAAATCGGCTGTGGACCTATTGAAAAGAACCGTCCCGGCATTTGCCTGGTGGTGAAAATGGGAAACCATGAAAACCAAGTTCAGGACGGCCGAGGTGAAATTCGAACCCACGCTCTCCAGATTGCATCGTTGCACGATGTAGCGCATTAGCACTCCCTGCCACTACGGCATAACATCAAAGGCACTGTATAATATACAGTACTTTAGAAGGCACTCGTGTGGCATACAGCATAAGGACGTTTCAAACAATATTCAGAATCATCTGTAAGATATAATACGCTAAGGTGTATGTTTCACAAAACTCAAGCTCCTAAACCAGAGGGAGTTTGAAGTTGTGGTTTGTACCAAAATCTTCCAAATCATCTCAATAGTACAGGAAAAATCTTGCATTTCTTGAAAAGTCAACGGAAATATATTTATTTGTTTATAAACTGCTTTTAAACAAATACACAAGACGATAGCCCCTGGTAGAACTGTGTCACGTATAGCCCGCATATCACTAGAGCAGGGCGGGTAGTCTGTACACATGGGGCGCACACAACCCATTGTGCAACCAGCAGCAGTGATGAATTGCTCTCTGATTTCATAAATATCGATAATTTGTTTAAAAAGTGCGTTTAAACAAATAAACATATTTATAGAAGCCCGCATAACAGTAAAGCCAGGCGGGTGGTTTATATACATGCGAGAGTTCTCGCACGGGTCTGCTAGTAGGTAGTTAATACTCGTATTTTGACTTCTCATTCATACATCGTTACTAATATGTACTGATTCGAATTAAACACGGTAGAAAAAGGAATGCCAGGAATATACGCTACTTTCGGTTGATCTTTTCAGATACAAATGAAAATTAAAGAACTATGTTTTGGTTAGACAGGTGCTACAAGGTGTCAGATGGATCCTCCTCATATCTCTCCTGGCAGATGCCTCCAAATTACCGTACACTAAACTGCTATTTGGTTGCCTATGTAAATGCTCAATGATTAGAGTTCAGAACTACTTTCACTGAATGAGTCTCTTTCCTTGGAGAAGAATCACATACTAATTAATGACGATGAGGTCAACCGTGACATCTGACGGCTATTGAGGTGGTTCAGGTGGTTACGAATATGCAGGCAGCCAGGCCAATGAATGAAGAATGTTGCGTTGCGAGTGAGTGACCGCAGGAGACGGCCACCTGCAGAAGACTGCCGTGCCGAGCTCACACGAAATAGGCCGAAGGTAGCCGAAGTGAGAGAGGCGACTGACCCGTGCCAACTACAATCAACGCTACATACTGCTCAATAAATGATGTGTTGTCTACACTTAATGATTATCACACACATTCGACTTCTAATAACAATGACGAATTCCACAATTGCCACTGATAAGAGAATTAGAGGTGCAGCAGTCCACCAATTCTCTAACGTCTAACCAACAAGAGATGGATGAAATACTCACATCCCTATGAAGGAATTCAACTCTTCCCAATATCGGAAATTCTAAAACTTTCCAGACGTGGGCAAATGATTAGAATTTACAAACATATTCTCAATTAACTTCAACTCTATAGGTCCGTCTCGTTGCGTAGTGGCTACCACTCTTGGCTGTCTCCGGGGAGATCCGGGTTCGATTCCCGGCTCTGACAAGAAATATAATTCTGGTCAGAGGGCTGGAATGGGGTGAGTCAAAAATGAGAAAAAGCGAGATTGATTCTCACCTCAGCCATCCTCGAAGTGGTTTATCGTGGTTTCCCCACTTCTACTCCAGGCGAATGCCGGTATGGTTTCTAAGACCACGGCTGCCTCCTTCCCAATCCTCATCTGAATTACAATACAGCCACCTCAATAATACAGGTTATCAGCCAAATTTCACACACACCCAAATACACGGGGCTACATGACCACGATGTTGCAAACCCCTCAATGAATCAACAACAACAACAAACTCAACCCTATTAAAAGTATCCACTGAGTATTTGATCTGTTTTAATTACATTACAGTCACTGATGGCTGTGGATTTCCTAATACTTGATCTATTTCTTGTTTTGTGTAACATTCGTTCTTTCTATGCCACTGTTTCTCGAAAATGAGAATCATTACCTCATAATCTGGTTAATCAAGCCACACTCATATGTCACTGCCTGGGAGTACGCTAAATCATAATCATATGAAATATTGACTATAAACAAATAATCCAACACCGCCATTATGCCGAAGAGAAAATTAATTGTATTAAATATTTATTGAAGTTTGTGGTATACATGAACGCCTAAATATATGAAATATATAAAGAATGCATTTACTGAAGTATTTAGCCTAAAGGAATGAAAATAAATCGATATAGGCCTAGGTTTTGTAGAACATTTATTCATTAGGAGGTCTACTAATTATTCCACTAATATGGGAAATGTACGGCAGCATGTCCATATTACCTCGTGAACACCCCTGACTGGTGATGGGAGGCAGGATGTATGATTGCGCAAGGATACTATTCAGGGTATGTATGTAGTTACTCACGAAGTAGTAAAGTGTAGTAGTGGACTGCAAGCCCTATCATGGCCAAGAGGAAAGAAAGAAAGAAAGAAAGAAAGAATTCAGTTTTCAACCGCTATTCTCACCCCTACTGTAAGACACATAAAACAAATATTTCCTCCAGCATGGTTCTCTTTGATTTTAAAGCACTCATGCCAAGTAACTTCAGCGGTTCCAGAAAAGCCTGATATTTCAACCCCCTTTGCACCCCCTTTGAATTGGAATTTTCTAAAATGTCCTGTCCCTTGTATATGAACTTATTAGAAATATCCCTGGGAATTTTAAAAGTTTCAAGCCCCGGGGTTTCAAAGATTGATGATGATTAATGTCTTCAGTTTTCACCTAGACAGACGTATTTGTACTGTTATACTGGCCTGTATGTCAAGGTCTCAGGGTCGGCTTTGGCATTTCCTAACATTGGCTTCGTGTTGTACAGCAACATCATGCAAATTTGTTAAACAATTGTGCCCTATTCTAAAGTAAAATTCGTTCTGAGACAATATGGTATCATCTTTTGCCTTTCCAATTTGTTGATAACTCTCTCCACATCAAAGTAAACCAGAAACTGTCGTAATCGTGTAGACTTATATATGACGTACAAATTAACTAAATAATTAATTTTATTTATCTCAATAAATCGTTTCTGATTGAATCTTCCTTTATCACCACTTTGAATTGGAATTTTATAATTGGATTTGTAATTTTGGTTTGATCCATTACATGTGAAGATTATAACCGTGAAATATTACCCTGTATTAATGAAACACCTTGTACAATCTGTTTTCAAAAATCCTCCAAGGTAGAGCAACATTAAGAAATGTGGGTCCAAGTTATTTATACTGCAAGGCAACGAAAAATAATCCCCGCAACGCAATGAGTAGGCTACCCAAGAATGAATATCGTACATATATTGTTGAGTTAATTTGGTGTGTGCGTCATCTACCCTTACTTGATTAGTGTGCGAGTCAAAACACACGTAGTGGGGTATTATAACGTTCTTAATGCTGAACCATGTCCAGTGCCAGTGTATATCAAATGGCCTGAGATAGGATCTCTCGTCTCTTTAATGTTGCAGTCCACATCGCATCAGAAGCGTGCAAAAGATTGGAACTGGCGATGAATTTTTCTAAAGACGAGTTGAGAATGAGATAAACTGAAGGGCGACGAGCTGAGACTCCCTGAGACAGTGCTATCGAATAAAAGCTCACCTGACAAAAAAGAAATAAGTCACCCCTGAGGAGACCATTCTAATACTGTGAATCACTTCCTCTAACTTGGACAAGCATCTTGATTCTGTGAGAAAGCGGATCCACAACTTTCTGCAGGTTTGCCACTCAATGATGATTAGAGCCACCTAATTGCGGGGATGCTCATTTGTGTGTTTCACACGCTGTTCCAAACCGTCCCACACATTTTTATGGGATTGAGATCAGGTGATTTAGAGGGCTAATAAGGTGTGACAGGGTGTTCGTGGGTTCCTCAAACACTTGGTTACCGAGAGTGTTTAAATGAACATCCTGATTCATGTTCACTGAGGTCTGAATGAGTCATGATACGAAAGACAACATGAAACTATCTCCGGCCAAAATTACACCATCCACACGCTGCGGGTTAAACGCTTCATTGAGCAGCCGGTGTACTCGACGCTTAAATCGTATGAAAACAGTTAGTTATAACTCTTCAGTCTGTCAACATGAATTTGCCCAACGACTGGACAGGGGCACAATGTATAGAGGCTGTTTCTAAATTCCCATTACAGACTTTGAGGGCTTGTAGTGGGGACCAAGACGGTTAAGTTTAGCACAGGAACTTGTGTCCGGAAACGTACCGTCTTCCTGCTACCCGCAAAAAAACCACAGCACACGTTCACAGCTCCCACATTGTTGGCGCTCTGTCCAACTCCTGCTGTTTATAGTCGGGGTCCAATTACAGGTGGGGCTCGATGTGATGACCACCGACGTCAATACAGACACGGTACCTCCGTACCATGTTCTGGTACACACGATCACCAATGCCTGGTCCTCCAACATCCGCCGCAGCCATAACCCGCGCCAGTAGGTCTTCCTCGGATTCCACAGGGGTCTCGTAAATCAAGGTTTTCATGTGACCCCACAGGTAGTAGTCTAGCGGTGTCAAGTCGGTTGAACGTGTAGACCTAGCAATCGGGCCACCACGACCTATCCACTGTAGCCCAAATCTGTGGTGCAGACGATCTCTCATGCTGAACAATCCTTACACTCATAGTATATAGATATTTTTAACGGTTTGCCCAGCGTAAGCTTAAAAAAGCGCATCGACACCAGTTTTTTTCGACGTTTGCACTGAAATCGCTACTGCTTGGCTTCCTTCGATCATAATTAAATTATTTTCAACAGAAACCTTCCTCGTGATATCCTTTATAGAAAGGTGAAACCCGCATCAAAATACATCCAGTGGTTCTCGAGATTACCCGTGACAACCAAGAATCGGGGACTTAGTTTTATACTAAGTAGAGATTAGTATAGATTATGCACTCCTACAGTGCCAATTATAATCGATTTTCCTTTATAATGATACTTGGGAAAATTACCTTAATGCAAATTATTTTGTTGGACAGCATATCACATATGGCTGGAAGGTGTGACCAATCTTACGGAAAATAATGGAAAGGAAGTGCATTGTCGTAGCATGTTCAGCAACGAAGTAAGGAACGTTAAGTACTCGTAACTCACGCTACTCCAGCTTAGAGGCAGAGCTCAGCAGGCGACCGTGATTTACGCGGCCTCATACCTCGCATATTGCCCGCGGCTTTAATTAGATCCGGTTAAAAGGATATGAGAGATATTTATCAAACTGTTCCGCTAATTATTTTGTTTTCCTTTCTTCAATAACACAATTCTATGCAAATGTGTTGGCCTCTTATGTGTATGCCTGCAGCTGTTAGTTGTTAATTCATTGTAGAGGCTTGGGACATCCCGTGTACTTGGGTATGTGTTCAACTGATTTATATATCTGTTTGTTAGAAAGTCAGCTCGGAGGCTGGTTGGATCCTCAGAAAGCACCACCATAGGTTATGTGGTAGATACCCACAAAACCGAGGCAGCACTATTAATGAGGCGTACTAGGCAAGGTGAGGAATGAAGTAGTTTGCCATTGCTTTCCTCACTGAGTCAGTACAGCTGTACTACACCTATGAGCAGAACCTTTCACAACATTCACAGGCACTAGCTGTGTCCTGAAATGCCATTATTCAGCACCACTCATACCTCAGGAGCTTCCATATAATCACAGCCATGAGTGAGACTGAGACATTGGTGGAAAGCCACATTTTACTCTAGCCTGTGCCAACAGACAAATGCAAATGTACTGCATTCATCAAGAGATGGTAAACAGGCAGGGATTTATATGTAGGCTACTAATTTTAATTAATGAAATATATACATATATATTTAGTTATTATTCTTGAGATAGGCTATGGAATTATACATGGGCTTAAGATTACAAAAATCTATAATTTATATTTTAATATCCAGATTCAAAGAGGTTAAACAAAGTAGCTCTACTTGAAACATAATGTTGCACTTCTCATCTTAATATCAATATGATCTTTGAAATACTCAATCTTTTATTCTCTGTTACCAAAACAATGGATTACAATATGTTCTTTTATGTGCTGGAAAGTGAATCTTCTCCTATTGGCTCTAAGGACAGATTTGTATTGACTGAAACTGCGTTCAACATCAGAAGAGGTAATGGGGGCATGTTTGAAATTCACAATGTCTGCTGGGGTTAAATCCAACGTTAACTTTACACTTAAATCTCTACAAAAACAATGCAGCAACCTTTCCCAATGCTTTATATCCAGGGTTCTTTGAAAGTACAGTGTCAATCTTCATTTTTGGTACATCTGAAACTTTACCTGTACCACGATTTGAATGTTTATAATATAGATCGTTAACTTGTTCCTCCATTATTGACAGGACTGATAATTACTAGAATTTAATACTTTCTAGCCGAAATATGGACTATATTGATTTTAATGACTAAGAATATGGAACATGTTTACTAAATCTTCCAAACATGGAAACATATGGAAAATAAATACTCCACTTTTCAACTTCACATGCCATGATTCGTAAAGATGATGCAAAATATAATTATGTATAGCTTCCTAAATAGATTTGCATTTACATAGAAATCCGTTCCATGCTGATAAGTGAGCGCCTATGTTTATATGGTGACTGTAGTTGTATGTGCAATTAATTATTAGGGTCGAGGATGGGGCAGGCTGTTATTTCATTTAAGGGCTTAGCCATTGTGTTCATTTCAGCCCCGTGTACTATGGCGAGTGTAGCATTTGTCTTATAACCTGTGTTATTGTGGTGTCTGTATTAGTAATAGAGGGCGAGGATTGGGATGGAATTGGCCATGGCCGTACGTTAAGAATCTTCCCGACATTTGCCTGGTGTAGAAGTGGAAAGTCACGGAAAACCACTTCTAGGATTGCGGAGGTAGGAATCGAAACCACTCCTTTTAAGTTCTGCCATTCCAGCCTTCAGGCCAAATTTCTTGGAAGAGCCGAGAATCCACCCCGGACTTCCGCGCGAACACCCAAATATGCTAGTCATGAGGACATTTTCTTGTACAAAATTTCTTGTAGCACATGGTATTGTTTCCTTTATTTCCGTCCCAAGGGGTCGGGAATGAGGTGGTATAAGACTCTATGGTGCGGACGGCCGAATGGAGCCAACCTCAACAGACGAGTGAAGGAGAAATCAAATTAATGCGGATGAATCAAATTTGCCAAGGAGTTTGGAAGGAAGCAGAAACCGCAATTATTACCTGATGTCACATGCGTTCTCTGTTGTCGTCGTCGTCGTCATTGTTGTTGATTCGTCACGGGTTTTGCGACTTCGTGGTCATGTAGCCCCGTGTACTTGGATGTGTGTAGACGTCTGATAACCTGTGTCACTATGATATCTGTACTAGTGTGGGTACTTGTAATCGAGGTAGATTAAGGTGGGAAGCGGCCGCGGCCTTACGTTAGTTACTGTCCAGGCATTTGCCTGGAGTAGAAGTGGGAAACCACGGAAAACCACTTCCTGGATGGCTCAGGTAGGAGTCAAACCCGCCTCTTCTCAGTTTTGCCTCACGAGGCTGAGTATACCCCGTTCCAGCCCTCAGAACGGAATTAAATTTCTTGGCAGAGCATGGAATCGAACCCTGGCCTCCGTAGTCACAGCCAAGAATGAAAGTCACTACGCAACGAAGCGGCCAATCGGCATCGAGAGCCTATACGGGCGAATCCAAGTGCTGCAGCATGGTTAAGAGGGGAGGATCGTTCATTCCACTCGTTGCTAAGGAAATGTTCACATTGGCTCCTACTGTATACCTGTAACAGTATTGCACGTTAGAGTCTTTCCCACGAGCGCAACACCAGTGACTCCCTCCACTACCTTTCCCCAAACTGCTCTTGGGTTCATCAGGCATTAATTGCTATCTACCGTCTTGGCATTGACCTTGAGTTGAAAATGGGAAAACATCATCACATTTCAAAGATTTCCAAATAATAATCCGGCAAGCTCAATGTAGCCTTGCAGTGCCTTCACAGTATGTACTAGCCAGCGTCTTGGTGAGGTGTGGACTAACTACACTAATAACTGGCAAGCCCAAAGGTAAACTGGGGTGAAACGCTGCCAATACTGAATTCAGTTAACGGGATCATTTTTTTCTGAATCTTTAGGATTTGATAGGCCTATGTTATTACGCTCATTCGGAGAAAAAAATATCCTGGACACTTCGAGGACACAGTTATTCCAATTGAAAATAGGTAACCATGGAAAACCATTCGAATGACAGCCGACATTGGAGTTCGAACTCGCTTGTCTTCCGAATCCAGGGACAGCCTAGCATTATGGCCTGTCTGTCAGCGCGCGTAGGTTCTCATTCAGTCACATAAGACTATACAGTATCTCCAGCAAATGCCTTTGCTCTTTCGAAATGAAAGGGCAACCCCAATTCTAAATGAAGACAGTTTATTCCATCCTCCGTTCCGCTCCTGGCAGACACTGAGCAACAAAGAGGAACGGTAAACATTCTGAACTGTCTCTGTGGATCTAAAGCAACCAGTAGAGCTAACACACGCAGGTTTATTTCCTTTGCACTACATCCTACCGTTTAACATCAATATTTATAAGATGTCCCGTTTCTACTCTATATTGGGATTCGGGAGGAAGTATTTCTTCTTTGAAATCAAGAATACAATGCCCTTCTCCAGAAGGAACGATCGACTCTCTTTGTAAGAAAAGAATATGACAAATCTTCGAAATTCCAAATTGAGATTTCATTTCTCTTGCGATCTTTAATACTGAGAGACGGAATTAATTATAAGTTAGAGCTGCTATTAGCGTCAGCCCATTAACCGACTAGGCTCGCAACTATGTCCAATAGGGATGGTCACCAATGGGGACCCAGCCATACCACAAGCATCAGCCCATTATCCGACTAGGCTCGCTACTATGTCCATTAGGGATGGTCACCAATGGGACCCAGCCATACCACAAGCGTCAGCCCATTATCCGACTAGGCTCGCTACTATGTCCATTAGGGATGGTCACCAATGGGACCCACCCATACCACAAGCGTCAGCCCATTATCCGACTAGGCTCGCTACTATGTCCATTAGGGATGGTCACCAATGGGGACCCAGCCATACCACAAGCATCAGCCCATTATCCGACTAGGCTCGCTACTATGTCCATTAGGGATGGTCACCAATGGGACCCAGCCATACCACAAGCGTCAGCCCATTATCCCACTAGGCTCGCTACTATGTCCATTAGGGATGGTCACCAATGGGACCCAGCCATACCACAAGCGTCAGCCCATTATCCCACTAGGCTCGCTACTATGTCCATTAGGGATGGTCACCAATGGTACCCACCCATACCACAAGCGTCAGCCCATTATCCAACTAGGCTCGCTACTATGTCCATTAGGGATGGTCACCAATGGTACCCACCCATACCACAAGCGTCAGCCCATTATCCGACTAGGCTCGCTACTATGTCCATTAGGGATGGTCACCAATGGGGACCCAGCCATACTACATAGGTCAGACCATTTGAAACACAGCTTGATCTCCTAGATCGTGCAAGCCAACCTGAATCCATTACAGATCCGTGGATACTATTATGGTCTCACCGGTCGATAGCACGTCCTTTTCTCTATGGGCAGGATGGTACCCGAAACCAGGAAGTCCAGTGAGGACCCCATGACGTTCTTCTTCCAGGTTTGCTGACCCTACAGCAAGGGGGTCGCTAATAATTATAATAATATGGCTTCAATGTCCTTCGTATGTGTTGTATTTTTAGAGCAGTTGTAGTACCGGGATTCTACCATTTCCTAGTAATTCAACCGACACAGATCTCAAGCATCCTAAAATGTCAACGAAACTTATCTCACAGTAAGCTTGTAACTTTCTTCCCCAAAGGTGATAGGTTTGAATTTTGGCTCTGACAAGAAATTCATTTCCGTTGTGAGGGCTGGAGCGAGATATATTCTGTCTAGTGAAGAGTTACTGTTTAGCAATAGCAGCTGAATTTCAACTATTCCTTGTAAGTTGGTGTATCATACTCTTGGACAGGGGCCATTAACCTAGATCTTGGGCCCTTAAAACAACAAATATCATCATCATCATCATCATCATCATCATCATACTTCTTGGAAGGTAACGCTACACACGGAAGAAAGACAGGGTGAGATCTTTCAAAGCGTGATGATATATTGGCACTAATACTTATTGCCAAGACATACCACAGCTGTGAGAAGCAATATTGCATACCTACGCCACAGCTTCCTGATGACTTGGGCGGTTACAGCCTGCTCATAAATTAAAATATGAATTATCCAATGCCAGAGAGTTTCATCGGCTGCAATCTGATAACATGTCTGGATAGGGGTGTACAATGTACTAAAACCTAAAGGGATCTACCTTCACACCGGGTGTACAATGTGCAAGGGCCTAAAGGGATCTATCTTGGCACTGAGTGTACAATATGTAAGATCCTAAGGGATCTATCTTGACACTGGGTGTACAATGTGCCTGACCTTAAGGGATCTATCTCGACACTGGGTGTACAATGTGCAAGACCTAAGGGATCTATCTTGACACTGGGTGTACAATGTGCAAGACCTTAAGAGATCTATCTTGGCACTGGGAGTACAATGTGCAAGACCTTAAGGGATCTATCTTAACGCTGAGTGTACAATGTGCAAGACCTTAAGGGATATATCTTGACACTGGGTGAACAATGTGCAAGGGCCTAAAGGGATCTATCTTGGCACTGGGTGTACAATGTGTAAGATCCTAAGGGATCTATCTTGACACTGGGTGTACAATGTGCAAGACCTTAAGGGATCTATGTGGACACTGGGTGTACAATGTGCAAGACCTAAGGGATCTATCTCGACACTGGGTGTACAATGTGCAAGACCTTGAGGGATCTATCTTGACACTGAGTGTACAATGTGCAAGACCTTAAGGGATCTATCTCGACACTGGGTGTACAATGTGCAAGACCTAAGGGATCTACCTTGACACTGGGTGTACAATGTGCAAGACCTAAGGGATCTATCTTGACACTGTGTGTACAATGTGCAAGACCTTAGGGATCTACCTTCACACCGGGTGTACAATGTGCAAGACCTTAAGGGATCTATCTTGACACTGGGTGTACAATGTGCAATACCTTAAGGGATCTATCTTGACACTGGGTGTACAATGTGCAAGACCTAAGGGATCTATCTTGACACTGTGTGTACAATGTGCAAGACCTTAGGGATCTACCTTCACACCGGGTGTACAATGTGCAAGACCTTAAGGGATCTATCTCGACACTGGGTGTACAATGTGCAAGACCTTAAGGGATCTATATTGACACCGGGTGCACAATGTGCAAGACCTTAAGGGATCTACCTTGACACTGGGTGTGCAATGTGCAAGACCTAAGGGATCTATCTTGACACTGGGTGTACAATGTGCAAGACCTTAAGGGATCTATCTTAACGCTGAGTGTACAATGTGCAAGACCTTAAGGGATATATCTTGACACTGGGTGAACAATGTGCAAGGGCCTAAAGGGATCTATCTTGGCACTGGGTGTACAATGTGTAAGATCCTAAGGGATCTATCTTGACACTGGGTGTACAATGTGCAAGACCTTAAGGGATCTATGTGGACACTGGGTGTACAATGTGCAAGACCTAAGGGATCTATCTCGACACTGGGTGTACAATGTGCAAGACCTTGAGGGATCTATCTTGACACTGAGTGTACAATGTGCAAGACCTTAAGGGATCTATCTCGACACTGGGTGTACAATGTGCAAGACCTAAGGGATCTACCTTGACACTGGGTGTACAATGTGCAAGACCTAAGGGATCTATCTTGACACTGTGTGTACAATGTGCAAGACCTTAGGGATCTACCTTCACACCGGGTGTACAATGTGCAAGACCTTAAGGGATCTATCTTGACACTGGGTGTACAATGTGCAATACCTTAAGGGATCTATCTTGACACTGGGTGTACAATGTGCAAGACCTAAGGGATCTATCTTGACACTGTGTGTACAATGTGCAAGACCTTAGGGATCTACCTTCACACCGGGTGTACAATGTGCAAGACCTTAAGGGATCTATCTCGACACTGGGTGTACAATGTGCAAGACCTTAAGGGATCTATATTGACACCGGGTGCACAATGTGCAAGACCTTAAGGGATCTACCTTGACACTGGGTGTGCAATGTGCAAGACCTAAGGGATCTATCTTGACACTGGGTGTACAATGTGCAAGACCTTAAGGGATCTACCTTGACACTGGATGTACAATGTGCAAGACCTTAAGGGATCTATCTTGACACTGGGTGTACAATGTGCAAGACCTAAGGGATCTATCTTGACACTGGGTGTACAATGTGCAAGACCTAAGGGATCTACCTTCACACCGGGTGTACAATGTGCAAGACCTAAGGGATCTATCTTGGCACTGGGTGTACAATGTGCAAGACCTTAAGGGATCTATCTTGACACTGGGTGTACAATGTGCAAGACCTTAAGGGATCTATCTTGACACTGGGTGTACAATGTGCAAGACCTTAGGGATCTATCTTGACACTGGGTGTACTATGTGCAAGACCTTAAGGGATCTATCTTGACACTGAGTGTAAAATGTGCAAGACCTAAGGGATCTATCTTGATACTGGGTGTACAATGTGCAAGACCTAAGGGATCTATCTTGACACTGGGTGTACAATTTGCATGACCTTAAGGGATCTATCTTGACACTGGGTGTACAATGTGCAAGACCTAAGGGATCTATCTTGACACCGGGTGTACAATGTGCAAGACTTTAAGGGATCTATCCTGACACTGGGTGTACAATGTGCAAGACCTTAAGGGATCTATCTTGACACTGGGTGTACAATGTGCAAGACCTAGGGGATCTATCTTGACACTGAGTGTACAATGTGCAAGACCTAAGGGATCTATCTTGACACTGGGTGTACAATGTGCAAGACCTTAAGGGATCTTTCTTGACACTGGGTGTACAATGTGCAAGACCATAAGGGATCTATCCTGACACTGGGTGTACAATGTGCAAGACCATAAGGGATCTATCTTAACACTGGGTGTATAATGTGCAAGACCTTAAGGGATCTATCTTGACACTGGGTGTACAATGTGCTAGATCTAAGGGATCTATCTGGACACTGAGTGTACAATGTGCAAGACCTAAGGGATCTATCTTGACACTGGGTGTGCAATGTGTAAGAACTTGAGGGATCTATCTTGCACAGGGTGTACAATGTGCAAGACCTTAAGGGATCTATCTTGACACTGGGTGTACAATGTGCAAGACCTAAGGGATCTATCTTGACACCGGGTGTACAATGTGCAAGACTTTAAGGGATCTATCCTGACACTGGTTGTACAATGTGCAAGACCTTAAGGGATCTATCTTGACACTGGGTGTACAATGTGCAAGACCTAGGGGATCTATCTTGACACTGAGTGTACAATGTGCAAGACCTAAGGGATCTATCTTGACACTGGGTGTACAATGTGCAAGACCTTAAGGGATCTTTCTTGACACTGGGTGTACAATGTGCAAGACCATAAGGGATCTATCCTGACACTGGGTGTACAATGTGCAAGACCATAAGGGATCTATCTTAACACTGGGTGTATAATGTGCAAGACCTTAAGGGATCTATCTTGACACTGGGTGTACAATGTGCTAGATCTAAGGGATCTATCTGGACACTGAGTGTACAATGTGCAAGACCTAAGGGATCTATCTTGACACTGGGTGTGCAATGTGTAAGAACTTGAGGGATCTATCTTGCACAGGGTGTACAATGTGCAAGACCTTAAGGGATCTATCTTCTCACTGGGTGTACAATAGGGTGGAACGAAAAAATATTGTTTTCAATTTCAATACGTAATAGTGATAAAAAGTTGCCTTTTGCTATTATTAATTCAATTGTAAAGTTTGAACACGATTGGAGTAGGGTAAGAGGTGCCGCAGAGGGTTAGAAATTGTGACTTTTTAGTGAAATTTACTAAATTTCAATACATTTGGATCGGCAAAAAAATAATATTGTATTTATCAATTTATGCTTTAAAATGGCAGTTTTAGGTGACTAAGATGCTCTAGCTAACAGCTGATCAATGTGATAATAGTTGGTGACATAGAATGTACTGGAAGAGTGTAGGGAGGAGCGTGTTACTGCTTGCCTGCAGAAAGTAGGTGGGAGGGGATGTGTATCGTTTCATGTCGCGACTTGTCTCTCTATGCCTCAGAGGTCAGTCCAGTCCAAGTTTGGTGTGAGACACAAGTAGTTGTTGTGAAGTGCAAGTTGTAAATGATTAATTTTGATCGTGTTGGTAGTGTCAGTAAATAATTTGTTAATAGACCTTTAGTGTATTTGCATAATACTTACAAGTTTTTTTTTGTAAATGAGAAGGCAGAGATGTTATCAAAGCGAGTTCATACTAGACTTCAGTGGAAATGTCCCATTTTCGGTCATCCTAAAGTATTGAGTGATACTTATTTACCAACCAATGATGATATTCGACATGAGTTGAAACGAGATATATCAACAAAAGAGCCAACGGTGAACGATTTTAGATATTCTAATGGAGAAAGTTGAAAATGTTTGGGTTAAAGCATCTATTCCTACAGTGTCTCGTACCCGTATGTTGCAAATGGGAAAAGTATATCATGACAAATATAGAAATATATTCAGATCAAAGGGAAGGAAAGGCACAGAAAATTATGATCTTGCAAGTGCAAGTTGCTCTCGGAGTGTAAGTGTACAAAAGACAAAAAAAAGTACCTGTGCCTGAACAAGAGTTTTCAGTAGATCAAAGAACTGATAGGAAAACGTGTATCAGCATACTTGATAAGTCGGTTACTAAGATTTTGAGTCAGAGAGAGGATCGAAAGTTAAAGATGATTCGACAAGAGCTTAAATACAAACATTTGGAAGCTGAGACAGCTAATACAACACAAAATGACGTGGTGCTTCAATCTGATGATTCGGATGATGAGTTGCCGGTAGAATCGGCCAATATGACTGGAATTGATGTGCTTCAACCTGAAGATTATGATACATTGCACTAGATGAGTTTCTGGCTGAATCAATTGATAATGCAAAGCCTTCCACCTCTTCTCAGGCCCTCACAAAAAATATGCTACAACTGCCGACAGTAGCTTCTATCTGTACATAAGTGAAGCAAGAGAAGATGGCCTGATGCATTCTATTGATTTTCCACGTTTTCCCTGTCATACACAAGCAGTGGAAAGAGTAATCAAGCTTGTAACAGAATCATCACTCTGTGTGTGTGGTCTAGAAGAAAGAAATGGATTTGCCAAAGCCAGAATTGCTTCACACAAGATGATGCCAAAATTTGAAACAGAGAAGCACTTTACCTAAAATGTATTTGAGAACATTGAATATCATTTAGCTTTGTTATAATGTTTTATTTGTCTATTATTTTCATTTTATGAATAAATGTGTGTTCTTATCTCAGTGGTTATGACTTGATTGCTTAGGTTAAGTACCTTTTCTACTCTCTGATTTGGTTCAATATTATCACTGTATTATAAAAATGAAAGGAGACATTCTAAGTACCTTAAATAAGTTTTAGTCAAATAAAAATCATTATAATATCATACCTACCCTTATCTTACTACGACAAAGTCAATAAAGTACATTTTTTAAAGAAAAACCTTTATTTATTCATGTTTTAATGCCTACTAAGTTGGCCTATAAAATGATGATGGACAACAAATTTTAATTATTTGCATTATTTTAGGCGTAGTTTTAATGAAATTGAAATAATAAACATAAAAAACCATCAATAAAATAAAAAATAAAATTCTTGAAAATTTGAAATTATTAATACAAAAAATTATGTTCAAGGCTTTTGCGGCACCTCAAGATGTGGTTCTATCACAATACAACTTTGTAGAATAACTTCTCACATAAAAAGACAAATTTTAATCACTATTACAATGGGTAATACAGAAAACTATTTTATGCCCTATACCAACGTTCCACCCTAGTGTACAATGTGCAAGAACTTAAGGGATATATCTTGACACTGGGTGTACAATGTGCAAGACCTTAAGGGATCTATCTTGACACTGGGTGTACAATGTACTAGACCTTAAGGGATCTATCCTGACACTGGGTGTACAATGTGCAAGACCTTAAGGGATCTATCTTGACACTGGATGTACAATGTGCAAGACCATAAGGGATCTATCCTGACACTGGGTGTACAATGTGCAAGACCTTAAGGGATCTATCTTGACACTGGGTGTACAATGTGCAAGACCTTAAAGGATCTATCTTGTCACTGGGTGTACAATGTGCAAGACCTTAAGGGATCTATCTTGACACTGGGTGTACAATGTGCAAGACCTTAAGGGATCTATCTTGACACTGGGTGTACAATGTGCAAGATCTTAAGGGATCTATCTTGACACTGAGTGTACAATGTGCAAGAACTTAAGGATCTATCTTGACACTGGGTGTACAATGTGCAAGAATCTAAAGGGGTCTATCTTAATAACAGTTGGTGTATTCTTTGGAATACACGGTCAGTCAGAGTTAGCTTTTGCTGCTCTTCGATTTATCTATTTTATTTAATTCCTTCTTCGCAGACACCAACAGTGATTTTTTCATTTTCTCCTTGTGCATAGATTTATTTTCTCCTTGAGTCTGTTCTAGATATGTATCTTCCATGGAGAACCTAGCGGCATCTAGCAGCTAACTGCCCAAGTTCTTCAATTTCTCTATACTCAAGAGAACTTCCTCGTCAATTCACCAGGCGTCGTCGTTGTCGCCAGCTAACATCTCCATGAAGACTGCTTCATGAAGAAAATTTATATTTATGAAAAATCTTTCATTGTGTCATGTTGTATATTATGATATATACTCTCTTGTCTCCTATCCCCTCTCCCTTGCTTCCCCTTCCCCTTCCCCTTGGCTACCTACCCCTGTCAGTGAGGTATCGCTCGTTCTCACTTCTTGTTCGGCCGTCGAGTTTACAGTGCAGAGCCCTCTCAGGGCCAGTCTCCTGTCCTTATGAGACATTTTTATACCAGACGCCATGTCTGCATTTTAAGTCAACGGTCACAAAGAACCATCGCCTGCTCTACACGAAAAAGCTAAGTACAAAACTTCAATGGTTTTAACCACATTTTAATGGTTTTAAAAAGGGCTAAATGCTTTTAATATAATTTAATAGACAGTGTGTGGAATTGCTAACTATTGTGCAATAACCGTCTTCGAGGGATTTTTCTGGTCATGCTTTAGCTATCTAAGTTGACTTTAAGAAATGAAATTTAGTACTTCTTGTACAAATTAAATGGGAATACCTTCCCACAACGAGGGATTTAAATCAAATTAACCACTGTCTATAAAACTTAGCTTTCCACCGCGGGATCTCTCTTGCCCTATTTAACTGTCATCGTAGCTCCAGAATTTTCTATGTCAAGCAATCTTTCTACTATTCAAGCAATCTAGTATTTTCCACGCCAAAATAAGGGAATACTTTTCCTCACCGAGGAATTCATCTTGCCTTAACTGCTGTTCAAAACCTAATTTGCTTTCCACCGTGGGAACTTTACTGCATCATTTAACTACAACCAATAAACTTTCCAACGCAATAAACTGATTCAAGCTCAAATTATACTAAGTGTTCTCCATAACTGCAATAACTTTCTCTTGTTCCACGAACCTACATACACTACGATAGTGAAGTTTTTCAACTTATCAAAAACTATCAGTGCTTCGAATTTGCGTGTGCTAAATATCTTCCGCACCGCGTTCGGGTGGAGAAAATAATTCTGGCCAGGACTTTTTCCCAAAGTTCCTATTTCCCTTTCCCAAATACCTTTTACTAACCAAAATTAAATTTAACTATTGGGTTCTTTCTTTTTCTACGAGGCTTAGCCCAAAGAGGCTCCCTCCCATTTTGTTGGATTTAAAATATATTCACTCTGCGTCAACTTGTGGCTAGTCCACATTTTAATCGTTTTTCCCTTCTAAAATTTGGGAAATTGTACTTTTTCTAATTATAAAGGAGTTAACTAATTGTGTAATCCAGGCTTCGGTAATGCGACCTGTGCATTTTTGTATATTACCTCTAGTAATTTCTGTTTAAAAATAGCGGTAATTTCCGCTTGTAACTTTTTCTTCTTTTCCTGTTATAATCGGGAATCTAATACATTTGTTTATAGCCTTTTCGATTGCCATGAAGGCATTCTAAAAGTGCTTGAATCATACCCATTAAACTTTCAAAGTTAAAATTGTTTTACAATTATCGTTACAAACTTCAAATTTCTTAATCGTAAGCACACTTTTTAAAATCTTTGTAAAATTTTAGTGCTTTATCAGGTTCGAAACTTGTACTCCATTTAATATTGTTTATAAATTGTAAACCTCTTATTATTGGGTCTGAGACTCTCAAAATGTTTGTAGAACTAAACAAAGAAAAAGTTCTTCTAATTCAAAAAATATGATTCTAAATCTAACCATTGTTAATTTTCTAACTTTTATATTTATTGTTAAATAATTATTTACTATTGTTTGCTATATCTCTCTCGCTAGAATCACGATTAGGCAGGACCTCCTCTTCCCTGATTCTTCCCCCAATCTTAAGTTCTATTTTCGAAAAAACAACAAACCTTTACCATTTCTTGCATTATAAACAAATTTTCAAGTAACAACATTTTCAAAGTTTCTCTTGGTTTTCATAGCCAATTCTAGCAAGCCATTGAGGCAATTATAGCTAGCTCCGCAAGCTTCCTAGTTGTAGAGATTTTCTCTCTGACTTATGGTTTGTTTTCAAAATTTAAGTTTTGTTTGAGTTAGGTTTGAGGTCTTCCTCTGTTCTAAACTTTTAATCGGCATCTTGCTGGACAAAAGCTTAGTTTTCCTTAAGTGCAACAATTGGTATTCGTGTAAGATTTTCACAAAAAACAATAACAACATCGCTAAAATTATCAAAAACACTTTGTCTCTTCACTCTCTGGGAGCATTCGATTGGTTTGCCAGAGATCTAACAGTGGCCAGAAATAAAATTATCACTCCAAATTTAAATCTTTCCAGCATTTTTAAATGCATAATAAAATCTAACCCTTCTGAAGGGAAAGTTATTACATCCTTTCCTTTTGGCTTACTTTGTCTTGCCAGACTACCACCCGTCCCCATAGTACTGGAATATCGGCTCGGGAGGGAAAGAACACTGCCCAAGCGCTTGCAGGCAACCTCAATTCATGCTGCACTCTCCGCTTGCCTTGTGCGGGTCCCCTCTAAAGTTAGACATGTCATAAGTTTTGCACGGCTAAATTCCCTTTTATATACTAATTTACTTCAAGTTTTGTGCTGGATTCACACCCTATCTGCCAATACTTGTCTCTACGCCGAAACCCACCTCCTTTGTCTAAAGAAAGCTTTTTAAGCTTTGTTTTGTTATTATTTGCATTATGCATATTATGAATGTACGTTTAACTCCTAACTGCAATAAACTCGTTTTATTCTATGCAAACTGTTTCTGCTAGTTTACCTGGATACAAAGGAATACCATCCTAAAAGTTCTTGAGCAAAGATACAAAATGGTGTCAGCAAAGGTGAATAGATGGAGCCCACCAGCGTAAATGGGCGTTCGTTCAGAAAGCAACTGCCACACTTCCACTTTTATATTTGTAACTGTATCTCTGCTGCTTTTTGTCGGATGAACATGGGCAATGTATCGTTTTAAAGCTACACGTGTGATTTACAACTTTTACTTCGGGTCTTTAGTCGCTATCAGCAGATGTTTACACGATAAGTCCCGGCTAATGACAAATTAGATAAATTTTCGTGAGAAAAGTTGAGCTAAAATGTTTGATTACTCATCTGTTTAAATGTATGGCAATAATTACGACCAATGAGAGCGTTATATTTAACGCAGTCCTTCTCTTATTACTATCATAGCTCATTAGAATTGATTTTGGATCAATATTTTGAACGCAGGAAGCAAAAATGCTGTTTTTGGCACTTAGGGCCATTTTAAGCCCATTTGAACTCTCCAAAAACTATGACGCGGATGCCGCAGAGATGGGGACTTTTCAGGATTTGTTACTAGGGTACTAGGGAACATCTATGCCAAATTTCAGCTTTACATTATTTTTATTAGGTTAAAACTTAATATGCCTGGGGTATTATGGCTCTCACGCTCAACTGCTCAGGGTGGCTAAGCTTTGCGTGAGCGGGTTACTGCCCTGTATCAAAGAAATCTATCACAAAAGCAAATCAAACTTGTTAGTTAGCCCCACAGGGCTATCTGACATTGAGGGTAATACGATGTGCTGGACAACTATGACGAGTATCGAGCAATCACCAATCAGAGATAGCCGACCTTCCTGGCGAGAAAAGGCAGGTAAGTAGTGGAGAAAACATGGAGCCGAGTGTTCAGCAATCAGAGGGCGCTCTTGCTCGAAGGGCATGGGTGGTACGGTAGATATATGTCTTACATAACACAGGACCAGTGGTGTTAACCATTGTTGGATCTAAAAAGGAGATCGCCTCATAAAAAAGGAGAATGAAGTAGATGTACAAATCCCGATTGGTAACGCACTGTTGTTAAATGTACACGGAATTGTTAGCGTATTGTTACAGTAAGTAAAATATAATTTTGTAATTTGTAATGTACTCGGCTGCATCCTCAAATTTAACAAGGGTATTACGTGTGATACAAATTATCACAGGGAACTACGATTAATCGCCACGTGTGGGTAGTATGAGGAGTAAGGGGAAGGACGCAGCTGGCAGTAAAGAGCAGGAGAGTTGGGATCAATTGACGACATCTCGCCTGGTCATGGCACGTGTGGGCAGAGAGGGGAGGGACCCAACTGGCAGTAGAGAGCAGGAGAGTTGGGATCAATTGACGACACCTCCCCTACTCATGGCACGTGTGGGCAGAGAGGGAAGGGACCCAACTGGCAGTAGAGAGCAAGAGAGTTGGGATCAATTGACGACATCTCGCCTATTCATGGCACGTGTGGGCAGAGAGGGGAGGGACCCAACTGGCAGTAGAGAGCAGGAGAGTTGGGATCAATTGACGACATCTCGCCTACTCATGGCACGTGTGGGCAGTGAGGGGAGGGACCCAACTGGCAGTAGAGAGCAGGAGAGTTGGGGTCAATTGACGACATCTCGCCTACTCATGGCACGTGTGGGCAGAGAGGGGAGGGACCCAACTGGCAGTAGAGAGCAGGAGAGTTGGGATCAATTGACGACATCTCGCCTACTCATGGCACGTGTGGGCAGTGAGGGGAGGGACCCAACTGGCAGTAGAGAGCAGGAGAGTTGGGGTCAATTGACGACACCTCCTCTACTCATGGCACGTGTAGGTAGTGAGGGGAGGGACCCAACTGGCAGTAGAGAGCAAGAGAGTTGGGATCAATTGACGACATCTCGCCTACTCATGGCACGTGTGGGCAGTGAGGGGAGGGACCCAACTGGCAGTAGAGAGCAGGAGAGTTGGGGTCAATTGACGACACCTCCCCTACTCATGGCACGTGTAGGGAGTAAGGGGAGGGACCCAACTGGCAGTAGAGAGCAGGAGAGTTGGGATCAATTGACGACATCTCGCCTACTCAAGGCACGTGAGGGGAGTGAGGGAAGGGACCCAGCTGGCAGTAGAGAGCAGGAGAGTTGGGATCAATTGACGACATCTCCCCTACTCATGGCACGTGTAGGTAGTAAGGGGAGGGACCCAACTGGCAGTAGAGAGCAGGAGAGTTGGGATCAATTGACGACATCTCGCCTACTCATGGCACGTGTGGGGAGTGAGGGAAAGGACCCAGCTGGCAGTAGAGACCAGGAGAGTTGGGATCAATTGACGACACCTCCCCTACTGATGGCACGTGTAGGTAGTGAGGGGAGGGACCCAACTGGCAGTAGAGAGCAGGAGAGTTGGGATCAATTGACGACATCTCGCCTACTCATGGCACGTGTGGGCAGTGAGGGGAGGGACCCAACTGGCAGTAGAGAGCAGGAGAGTTGGGGTCAATTGACGACACCTCCCCTACTCATGGCACGTGTAGGGAGTAAGGGGAGGGACCCAACTGGCAGTAGAGAGCAGGAGAGTTGGGATCAACTGACGACACCTCCTCTACTCATGGCACGTGTAGGGAGTAAGGGGAGGGACCCAACTGGCAGTAGAGAGCAGGAGAGTTGGGATCAATTGACGACATCTCGCCTACTCATGGCACGTGAGGGGAGTGAGGGAAGGGACCCAGCTGGCAGTAGAGAGCAGGAGAGTTGGGATCAATTGACGACATCTCCCCTACTCATGGCACGTGTAGGTAGTAAGGGGAGGGACCCAACTGGCAATAGAGAGCAGGAGAGTTGGGATCAATTGACGACATCTCGCCTATTCATGGCACGTGTGGGGAGTGAGGGGAGGGACCCAGCTGACAGTAGAGAGCAGGAAAGTTGGGATCAATTGACATCTCGCCTACTCATGGCACGTGTGGGGAGTGAGGGGAGGGACCCAACTGGCAGTAGAGAGTAGAAGAGTTGGGATCAATTGAAGACATCTCGCCTACTCATGGCACGTGTGGGGAGTGAGGGGAGGGACCCAACTGGCAGTAGAGAGCAGGAGAGTTGGGATCAATTGACGACATCTCGCCTACTCATGACACGTGTGGGGAGTGAGGGGAGGGACCCAACTTGCAGTAGAAAGCAGGAGAGTTGGGGTCAATTGACGACATATCGCCTACTCATGGCACGTGAGGGGAGTGAGGGGAGGGACCCAACTGGCAGTAGAGAGCAGGAGAGTTGGGGTCAATTGACGACATATCGACTAGTCATGGCACGTGTGGGGAGTGAGGGAAGGGACCCAACTGGCAGTAGAGAGCAGGAGAGTTGGGATCAATTGACGACACCTCCCCTACTCATAGCACGTGTGGGGAGGGTCCCAGCTGGCATTAGAGAGCAGGAGAGTTGGGGTCAATTGACGACATATCGCCTAGTCATGGCACGTGTGGGCAGTGAGGGGAGGGACCGCGCTGGCAGTAGAGAGCCGGAGAGTTGGGATCAATTGACGACACCTCCCCTACTCTCGGCACGTGTGGGGAGTGGGGGGGGGGGGAGGGGGGGGGAGGTACCCAGCAGGTAGTGGAGAGCAGGAGAATTGGGGTCAATTGACGACACCTCCCCTACTCATGGCACGTGTGGCGAGGGTCTCAGCTGGCATTAGAGAGCAGGTGGCGTAGGATTCAATTGACGACACTTTCCTTATTCACGGCGCTAGTGGGGAGTGAACCAGAGAGCAGGGTAGCTATTAATGTCGTGGACAAACCTTGAACATTTTTGAATGGATAGTACTCACCAATACGAATCTAACATCTGCTGAATGGGTAGTAGAGCTCACCAACATTAGTCTGTACTCACCTGAAAGGAGAAAAGGACAGCATTAATATTCTTTGTCAATATAACTAGGCCTACTTTATTTGTTTTTCATACCTGTCGTTCTAGGGGTAGCTGACCTCGTTGTCTGGCCCTTATAACAAGAATTTCCACCACCACATTTCATGTTGTTCAACCCGAATGACTAACGGTCTGATTTCTGTGTAGATTGTAGTGTACGTCCCCACCGTATACATGTACTTTGTTCTAATCGTCTTTGAAATGCAAATTATTGTCTCCAATAAAGATTATCGAAAGTTTTTACTATCCTGCAAATGCCTAAAGGTTGTCTGATTTTCCCTTGCTCCATCTGCCACGATCAGTTTATTATCTAGGAGTCAGTACAGGTTCCCTTAGTTCTATGTTTCTCCTGTAAATAAAACTGGCCTCATTCAACTTGGCTCAAGCTTATGAAAATTAAATGCAGTAAACTGAAAGAACCTTAAGGATAAATATTTATTCAAAAAATTGCGTCATCAGTAAAGTCGAATTGTACCTTTCTCTCCTTTTACCGACATATATAATCTGTTTAACATATCCTAACCTTGGTCTACCCCTACCGTTATTGTCCCCGAACCTTACTTCTACAACTAAACTTGCTATTACTCGGTGTCTTAGTATGTGTCCTACCAACCAGAAATATCTCTCCTCTCTCACTCGTCGTAATGTCTCATCATTTGTTACTCTATCTACCCATCTGATCTCCATCATTCTCCTGTAACACCACATTTCAAGTGCTTCAATTCTCCTGTTTCTGCTGTGCCAGCAGTTCAAGTTTCACTTCAATAGAGTGCAACGCTGAGACAAAGGATTTCAAAAATAACTTTCTAATACCTGAATCTACATTTGATATCAACGGACTTCTTTTCTGTAGGAATGCATTTCTTGCCTTAGCCAACCTACTTTCTATATTCTCATTGCTTCGTCCATCACTGTTTTTTTTGCTTCCTATGTAGCAGAAGTCTCCTACTTCCTTTAGCATTTCATCTGTCAATTTAATGTCAATAGGAGTTTCCGATGTCTATCAGCTGCATTCCATATTTTCCTTTTTTACATTTATTGATTTTCATCATGAATTCTTTCCTCAAGACGGAGTCATGCTATTTAAAAGCTTATTCAAATCCTCTGTGCTTAGGTGGCAATGTCATCAGCAAATTTCAGGGTGGAAATGATTTTCTCCTTGAATCTCTACTCCTACTTTAATTTTTTCTCTAATTTCCTGCATTGCTTGCTCAATGTACAGATTAAAAAGTATGGGTGAAATGTTGCAAACTTGCCTTACACCTTTCTGAATACCAGCTTCTCTCTCATGTCCTTTGGCTGGAATAACTGCCATCTGGTTTCTGTACATCTTGTAGATCAACCTCCTACCCCCATACATTATTCAAATCCTTTCCAACATGTCAAACAACTTGCTCCTATCAACGTTATCAAAAGCCTTTTTTAAGTCTACAAATTCCTGAACGTTCTCTTATCTTTCCTTAATCTACCTTTCAAGATCAGTCTAAGACTTTATACAGATTCCCTTGTTCTTACGTTTCTCCTGAAACCAAACTGGTCTTCCTCCAACTCGGGTTCTATCTGTCTTTCCATCCTTTTGTCAATTATTCTAGTCATGATCTTTGAAGCATGAGTGATCAAGCTGGTTGTACAGTAATCTTCATATCTGTCAGTTCCTGATTCCTAGGGTATAGGGATGATAACATTCTTCTTAAAACCAGAGGGCACCTCACCTGTCTCATAAATCCTACACACCAAGTGAAATAACCTGATCAGACCTTCATCACCTATGCAACGTAGCAACTCAATCTGTATATCATCTATGCCTGGTGCTTTGTAGCTGCTTAAGTCTTCTAGTGTTCTATCATATTCTGTTTTCAATATTAAATCTCCTTTCTCATCCTCATCAATTCCCCGTTCCCTTTCCGTTACATGATTCTCAATCTCCTTAACCCTATAGAAACGCTCTATGTAAGCTTACCATCCCTTAACCTCTTCTTCACTGTCAGAGGTTTTCCATCCGATTCCTTAATATTACAGCACTTAGTCTTCCTTTCCCCAAAAGTAGTTGTGATCCTTCAATAAGCTGAATCTATTTTACCTACTTTCAGACAATTTTCTATACTTACATATTTCTGTTCCAACCATTCTTTTTTCGCTTTCTTGTACTTCTTGTTTACCTCATTTTTCAGTCGTCAGTATTCTGCTTTCCCCCTTACATCTCTTTCATTCTTATCCTTCCGCCTGTCATCCATTAATTCTAATAATTCCTGAGTGACCCACTGTTGTCTACCTATTCCTTCCTGTCTACCAATGTTTTGTTCTGCCCATTTCTCTGCATTTGAAGGCTTTTTCAGGTTCTTCATTAGTCCTTGCCTGATACTCCTTTCGAATATTTCGTTCACGTCCTTCCCTTTCAATATTATTAAGGCAACACTGAAAAATAACTTCCAACACGAAAATGATTTTCTCTTACAGCTTGTCTATAGCACACTTTTTAGGATTTTGACTTTTCTTCAGTTTCTTCGACTTTAATCTGCATTTCATTACAACCAGATTGTGGTCAGAGTTTATGTCAGCTCTGTGATATATTTTGCAATCCAAAATCTGGTTCCAGAATCTCTGCTTGAGCATAGTGAAGTCGATTCGGAAACGTCCTGTATCTCTTGGTCATCCATGTGTATATTATTCCTCTGTTGTGGTTATTGAATACGGTGTTAGCTATGACCAACTCGTGCTTGCTGTAACATTCTATTAGCCTGCTCCCTCGATCATTCCTTTCACCTAATCCAAACTCTCCTACTATCTTCCCTTCTATTCCTTTTCCTATCACAGCATTCCCAACTCCCATTACTTTAATATTTTTATCATCCTTGGCATACCACGGAGTTCCATCCATTTCTTCGTAGACCTTTTCAATGTCTCCATCATCAGCTTGACTGGTAGGCGTATAGACTTGCACCATTTGTGATGTACGTAGGATTTGTATTGGTTTTAGCTACAATATTCCGTTCACTATATTGCTCATAATATTCCACCCGCTGTCAAAGCTTCCTAGTCAATATGAGACGTACCTCCGCGCAGCCGTTGTTTGATTAAGTGATCATATAGTCTCCTTACCAATAGTCGTGTACTTCTTGCCAGCACACTTCACAAATCCCAACCAAATCCAACCTTAACATAACTATTTCCCTTTCTATGTATCATAATCTTCCACTGCTAATCATACATCTAACATTTCACGCTCCGATCCGTAAAATGTCAGATTTCCTCTTTGTCACTTCGGTGATAACAACCCCCTCTCGAGTATTCCCCACCCGGATATCCGAACGGGGAACCAGTTTACCTCCGGATAGGAATTGTACAAGAGAAGAGTCCATCATCACATGTAATTATGCATAGCCCGGTGCATATCCTCCGGAAGATCATTACGGTTGTAGTTTAGCGTTGCTTTCAGCCATGCAGCAGTACGCAGAATAACCATTAGTTGGCTGATGTTATCAATGTCTTCACCGTCTATTGCACAAGTAAAGAATTTATTAATTCTTAAAGGCTGCTACGGGTCTTGAGTTTGCTCAAATTAATGTAAATCAAGAATCAGTAAGTGCAGATAACATTACCTGTAGGGAGAAACAGGAGTGGATCAACGATGTATGAGGAGAATTGAGCATTCTGTACTCTGTAATAAAATATTTTTCAGAATAACTCGAAATATACCTATTAAACTTATAAGGAATGACTATGCCTACGTACTTTGAAGTTGATTGACACAGGGAAGAGTCACTGCTTGAAGCACAACAACACCATTGGTCAGAAATACCGGTATCGGAATACGGAGTTTCCGTATTGAACTAATCTTCTTTCGCACTTAAAACTTGACATGCTTTATTTGACACTGCTGTTTTATACGTTTCTACCCCTTGGCGTACCGGTGTACCAGTGCCACGACAGGGAGCTGCGGCAAGTCCAGAGTTAAGAGGTTCGCTGACAGTGGCTTTTCATACTCCCTCCAGGCGAATGTCTGGATAGTGCCCCATTCCCGACCTAAAGAATTACAGCATTACACACCACTATATGTTTTAGTTGTTGCCTTGGATATCGTGCTCATTTAGCCCCGTGTACTTGGGCGTGTGTGTATAAAATTTTGTCTGATAACCTGTGTTATTGTGATGGCTATTTGAGTGTATGTGTTTGCAATTCAGGTGAGGACGGTTGAAGTGGGAATTGAACCCACCTTTTCTCAGTTTTGCCTCACGGTACCCCGTTCCAGCCCTCAAACTGGAATTAAATTTACTCTTGACTGTCACCGCGGAAGCCTGGATTCGATTCCCGGCTCAGCCAAGAAATATAATTCTGGTCCGAGAGCTGGAACGGAGTGCACTCAGCCTCGTGAGGAAAAACTGAGAAGGGGCGGTTTTGATTCATACCTCAGCCATCTTAGAAGTGTTTTTTCATGGTTCCCCACTTCTATGAATGCTGGGATGGTTCCAAAATTAAGGCCACGGCCGCCTCCTTCCCAATCGTCATCTAAATTACAACTACACACACTAATACAGCCATCACAATAACACAGGTTATCAGAAAAATTACACACACCCAAGTACACATGGCTACATGACCACGATGTCGCAAAGCCCTTATATGAATCAACAACAACAACAACAATTGGATTTCTTGGCAGAGCTGGGAATCAAACCCGCCTCTTCTCAGGTGTGTCCCACAAAGCTGTGTGTACCCCGTTCCAGCCCGCCACCAGAGTTAAAATTTCTTGGCAGAGCGAGCAATCGAACCCGGATCTTCAGGCCGACAGCCAAGAATGCTAGCCACTGGTTTAGTTTTTTATTTTATACTAGTATCTCTCATCTAAACTAGTTTCCGTAAATTATTGTTAGACCTTTTTTTGAACTGTTCCATAACATACACATAAAGGACTTTATTATAGCCTAGTATAAATCTTCTTGTTCTTCTTATAGCATCGTCAATATGGATTCCACATTCTTATTATCTTGTTATGGAAATTGCCATGTGCTTCTAGAATAAGAAAGGATTTAATTTTAGACTAATGGTCTTGTATTGGAATTTAGTGTATCTAAGTTGGTACGACATATTCTTTATTACCTTGTATAGACATCTAGAAGTAGCCAATTAAAAGAAACGTAGAATGAAACATTGACGGAAGCTTTGGTGTTTTATTAGAACATTACTCCTCTGATATTAGGAACTCCACTTTCTTACTTTGTGTTAGGAATTTTGCCATTGGAAGTTAGAATCAGAAAGAGTTTACGATTAGAAAACGGCATTACTTTGTTAGAAATGAGTGTGCCTATTTATTAAGAAATCTTTACATTCCTAAGAACATCTGGACGTAGTCATTAAACAACATTGAAATGAAATCTCGAATGTAGTTGCAGCGTACATCTTTCATTGTCGAAGATCAGTTTTTATGTGGTTTATTGGAAAGACGTAGCCTATAGGTTGGAGAAACATACACACGTAACGCTTTAGTAAGAAACTAGCAACCCACCCTGGCTTCGCCCGGTACTGCTCGGTTCCAAGCTCTTTGAACTTGCGGGATGAAGGGCAGAGGCAGGTTAGGAGCAGGCGAGAATTGAGAAGCCTGTCGACAGCCCGCCGTGTTACCTGACATTCTCGTCTATTCCAATACTGCTAACATGGGTCTTTTCTGAAGCCAGTGTGGCGTTGGGAATGACTGACTGAGTCACCGACTAATGTATTTGCTTCTGTTACTACGCAAGGACCGAGAAACCGCATCACTCGTCACCACCACTACTAATAGTCTGCGATGCACATTCCTCTCAGGTCCACGCAGCTTAGACTCGAGCAGTATCTTTAACGGTTTATTCAGCGTAAGCTTAAAAGGTGCACGGACGGCAGGTCACAGACACAATTCCGAAAAGCCGAGGTGAACAGCGAAACTCCAAACACATATAGGCTACTCTTCTCTGAAGTCTTAACTCGACACTACGCGACAGTTTGATGTTGCCCGAAGCTGGGGCGTGAGCTCCATCGCTAGCTCGTAAACTCGCTCCGAAGCTAGTAATTTAAATTTCCACTGAATGGAGATTGTTGGAAGAAATGAAAACGTAAAAACATTTATAGTGGGCGACGTATTACAGATAAAGATATTCTCTCACGGACGTTTTTTGTAGAACTTTTCATGCTGAACAATTCTTACACTCATTGTATAGCCTATAGATATTTAAACGGTTTACCCAGCGTAAGCTAAAAAGGCGCACAGTTGGCAGGATTTTCTTCGACTTGATTCAATGAAATTGTAACTGCTCGGCTTCATTTGGTTACAAATGAATGTTTTACTACAGAAACCTTCCTCGAAAAATCCTTTACAGAATGGTTGAAACTGAATCAAAATCCATCCTGTGGTTCTCGAGATTACCAGTTACATCCAAGAATAGGGGACTTTGTTTTTTATTGTGTAGAGATATAAGTTAAGTATTGACTATGCCGAAGAAACCCTAATTTAATTAGTTTATTTGCAAATCAATACAGAAACAATAACCAACAGAGTTGATGTTGACCTTTTAACTGCTATGTATTTCCAGATCAATAAACATCCATGTGTTGAGTTATTCTTACACATCTTAGCCTCATTCTACATCAAGGCCCTAAATCAATTTAACATATTTCCCCCTCTCCTTTGGTTCTAATATTACATATTATATTGGGTTACATTTTACAACCATGTACACAAATAAGTTTCCTTCAGGGGCGTACCAGGAAGATAATATGGTGGGGTGGGATGTAACAGATTTGCACATAGAAATTGACTGTCTTATGTCGTGAGAAGCATATCCCTTATGTCCCCTCCTGGGTACTATATACGTTTAGAAGCACAACTACTCCAACTACAATATTACAGTTGTCAGTCATTGCAGCGCACAGAAGTCAAACATTGCCATCTCTTTGAACAAACTAATAGCGTAATTCGCATCGCCATATAGATTAAAATCGTAAAGTAAATGATTCTATGGACTATCACAAAAGAGTACAAATGTTTACTTTCAAAGGACACCGCCTCAAGCAGTTGGAATGTGGAACTAAGGAGGCTCGCGCGTAGCGATGAACCGTTTCGTCAATAGCGCTCTGTAGGCTAAGCTGTCTTAATACTGTAACCTCTTCAGCAACTTGTATTTACGTACGCGTTGTGTTATTATTATTATTATTATTACCAGGACGTGGATTTTGATGACGTGTCATCTTTCAATTGGTGCACCACAAACATTGCTAACTTATACAGAAATCCTGATCATAGTTTCCACATTGTAGAAATACTAATTTATTGCGTCATTTTTGTCGTTTTTTAATTTTTTAAGTCTTTTCTAAAAGTATACATCATTAGCCTATTTGGTCGTTTCATGGAATTTATTGGGACTATTTTATAATTTTTTAGTAATTTTCTAATAATTTTAAGTGGGTTGGTGCATTTTGGCGTGTGGTATTGGATATTATCGTAACGTAAAGTGAGGATGAATGCAGTGACATAAGAACCTTCACAACTCATTGTCAATCTGAAGACTAAATCAACTTTGTACAGTCCTTACTACTTGGAAATATTCACATCCCTGGAGATACGCCTGCGCTTGTAACTAATTCGGGAGTGAGTGTAGCAGGACAGACTACAGTACAGTACACCCAGTAATGCCAGGATTGTTAAGTACCTCAGTGCAACCACACGTGTGTCGAGTGAATTTGTGTTATCGGCTGCGATTGTTATTTCGAGTGTATTTTAAAATGCCGAAGTTAAAGCCATCTAGGGCTGCTCATTTCAAACAAATAATTTCGGAATTCAGAGAGGATATTTTTCTACCGGTGGTGAAATTCTTTTCTCAAAAATAACCTGTGTGAAGTGAAATTTTGTGTTTGTATTTCTTTGTGTGTTGACATTATGCCAGCAACATAAATATATAGACTATATCAAATTGGATGTAAAAATTCATTCAAACTTATAGGTCATTTTTATAAGTTTTCGGGTTATTTTATTGGAGTTTTGCAGTCATTTTATAGGTTATGTTTTAAACATTTTAGGTCCTCAAAATCCATGCCCTGATTATTATTATTATGGAGGAATGTAAAACCACCACGATAGCTATGTGCACTAAGGCGCAATATCATGGGACCTGGTTATCTCCGAGCTCGGTACAGGAGTGGGCAGGTTCTACGAGAGTGAATGGCAAACGAGGTGTAGCCCCGAAGCCCTCATTCCCTGAGGGTTTGGGGTGGTGTACTTTACTGAAATATTCACTAAACAATTCTGATATGACCATGTTCCTTGTAAATGCTCCAATCAATAGTATCCAAAATATTTCAAGGAGAATATATAATTCATTTTATAAACAACAATAGGGTTTTTCGTTTCTCTGTGGAGAAAGAGGAAAGTTGCCAGAGCTCTTCCCAGGGTAGAAAATTTCGAATTCAATCTCTGAAAAACTTGGCTATTTATAAGGTGCGTTCAAAAAGAACGAGCCGGAGGCTGTAATACGCAAACCGGTGGCGACATGGGCTAATCGTGGCGTGTGTAACGAGGTGTGGTTCTGACCAGAGCGTGGAAGGTCACAGCCCGTCGCTAGAGGGCACGCGTGCACGTCACGTGACGATACAAAGCGAGCAGCATCATGCACCGAACCTCCAACGCTGCCAGTCACATTGCAAACAGTGACATGGAGGCGTCAACCGAAGAGCAAAGAGGTGTTGTTCGGTTTCTGACAGCGAAAGGAGTAGGGGGAACGGACATTCATCGCCGAATGTCACAAGTGTACGGCGAACACTGCATGTCCCTTGCAAGGTTCAAGGCGTGGCACAAGCGCTTCAGGGATGGACGGGTGTCGTTAGCCGATGATGTCCGGTCTGGGTTACCCCCCTGCATTACCGATGTCAACGTCCAATTGTTTGATGCACTCATTACCCAGGACCGCCGAGTGTCAGTGAACGCCATAGCCGCCGTGGTCGGATTGAGCGTCGGAAGTGTGCACACCATCATGTAGGAACTACTGCACTTGCGGAAAGTGTGTGCCCAATGGGTGCCCCACAGTCTTCAACCACACCAGGAAGCATGTCGAATGGCCTGCTGTCTTGGTCTTGGCTGGACGATTGATGCATGCTGCTGCTCGCTTTGTATCCTCATGTGACGTGCAGGCGTGCCCTCTAGCGACGGGCTGTGACCTTTCATGCTCTAGTTGGAACCACACCTCGTTACACACGCCACGATTAGCCCATGTCGTCACCGGTTTGCGCATTACAGCCTCCGGCTCGTTACTTTTTGATCGCACCTTATACTTCAGACATATCTTGTTGTTGTTGTTAATTAATTGATGGGGCTTGGGATATCTTGGTCATCAGCCCCGTGTAGTTAGGTGTCTGTTAAACTTGTCTGATAACCTGTTCTCCTGTGATGACTATAATAGTAGTGTGTGTAGCTTTATTAGGAATAGAGATGGAGTAGGTGCCCCGGGACATGAAATAAGGTACTATCCCAGCATTTTCCTGGAGAGAGTGTGAACAATCTCGGCAAAAACCACACTCAGGATAGCCACTGTCAAGCTACGATCTTCGGACTTGCTGCAGCTGCTCTCACAGCCATGTACGAGCAGGGCTACGCCGCGGGACACATGGGCTATCTTATGCTTGTGGTGCCCGAACATGGTGAGATACAAGGAAAATGAAATTTTAAACGGGCCAGGATAAAAATCTTGAAGAAAAAGAATAACCAATGAGAGACAAAAGAAGCATGACTGAATATCTCAAAACCAAGTGATCTGCTATTCAATTGAGCTTGTTAAATTCCACGGAGTTCTTTTATGTGGATAAACAATTGGAATCTTAATACTTCCCAGGTTGAACAAAAATGGAGGAGCCCGGAAATTCTTACCCCTGATCACTCTCATCGGCCTTGAGATAGTTCCTCTAGTTTCCCATTTTCAACTCCATGTAAATGTATTACGCCACGGCTGCTTCCTTCCAATTCCTTGCTCAGGTTTGATCATTTTCATCCCTTATTAACTCCTCTCATGGGGTTAGCATCAGGGAGGGCATCAAACATTATAAACCATCCACCACGTAGAAATTCGTCGCATCCCATATTTGAACCCGAATTAACGGGCATAGTAAAACACATTGAGATATGTGCAGTCCGCATCTTCAATACAAGAAGTGGCAGTGTTTCTTCATTAGAAGAATCAGTTATTCACCCCATCTGTGTCTCAAAATTGTTGGGAGCCTCTGAGTGAAATATCGCAGTGACCTCGGGACCACTTATCCCACAGCTGCATCCGTGTCTCACGCTTAGCGTTGGTTTGAGAGAACCCCTGAAGAAGTAATTTCCAAACTATATCGTTGTTGTTGTTGATTAATTAGGGGCTTTGCGACATCGTGGTAATGTAGCCCCGTGTACTTGTGTGTGTGTATGTGTGTATTTGTGTGTGTGGAATTTGTCTGATAACCTGTGTTATCATGATGGCTGTATTAGTGTGTGTATTTGTAATTCAGATGAGGATGGGAAGGAGGCGGCCGTAGCCTTAATTTATGATCCACCCTGGCCTTCACCTGGAGTAGAAGTGGGAAACCAAGGAAAACCACTTCCAGAATGGCTGAGGTGGGAATTGAACCCACCTCTTGTCAGTTTTACCTCACGAGGCTGAGTACACCGTTCCAACCCTCACACCAGAATTAAGTTTCTTGGCGGAGCCGGGGATCGAACCCCCAAAAATATAGCAAACAGATTATGAACTTATCAGTTTGCCTCAATAACGGGCAAGTTCCAATCCATACTCATAGTAAGTCTTTGTTGCATATTGCTCTTGGCTGAGCTGTACGGACCTTCATTGAAAATTCCATGGTGACCGCACGTAATTAAGGAGCTCCCTGTCTTACCTAATGCCAGATACTGATTGGAGTTTTTCTACTGGCATTACTTCGTCTTTTTCTTTCTTTGTTCTTTCTTCCTTTTACTTTCGCCTTTAATCTCCTAACTGCAAAGGAGCACCTGGGATGACATCTGGAGGTAAGCAAGCGTACTTTCAAACCGTCCTTCCCCACGCATCCTTGCCTTGCTTTAATAGCTCTCTATTCCAAGTCTTTTTGTGGCCTCTGCAATTCAAATGACAAGAAGTGATCTGGAAAGAGGTAAACGTGATTTAAGTCAGGGACAGTCCAGAATTCTCCCGGAAACATCAATCAAGGCAGCCGGTTCTCTGCCTGGGCTACATGCTAACAGACTGGCCCGACCACGGCAAGTCCCTTCCCCTCACCGTATGACAATAACGAGAAATTATTTTGCAAACAACATCATTAAATGCTTTTGAGGAATAATTCAACAGTAGTTTAATGCTGGATAAGGTAAATTAACCGCGAAGCTGGTTCACTGACTTTCTCTCGGTGTGTGAGGGAAGTCGCGTGTCCTGTCATCGCTTAGTCCAAGAGATCTACTGTATTTCAGTATCTGAATTGTGTAAAAATATATTGTGGGACAGATAGGATACTATCCGGGCTGCCCTTGGCCTGTACTGCAATGTGTAACGACGAGCTCCGACGACATACTAAAAAAATAAGAAAATGCAGAGATTCATTACGGGAAATGTACATTTCTTGTTTAATGAGCTACCACCTCGTGGTGTAGCGGCTAGCGTTCTTGACTGTCACCCCGGAGGTTCGAGTTCGATTCCTGGCTCTGCCAAGCAATTTAAAACCTGGTCTGAGGGCTGGAACAGGGTACACAGCCCCGTGAGATACAACTCAGCCTTCCTGGACCTTCATTTGGTCCATCTCGTGATGTAGTAAGTAGCATCCTTGGCAATCATTGCGGAGGTACGGGTTCAATTCCCATCTCCAGACTTTCCAGGAGTGGTGCTCCCTGGTTTCCCCATCATACTTCAGTAGGAAATGCCGTGATTGTACCTAACATAAGGCCACCGGACATCTGCGATAAAAATCAAGAATGCTAGCCGCTACGCCAAGAGATCCCTGTAGCCTACTTTTTTCCTGGGAACAGGAGCACTACACCATGATCTGTTAGCAGACGTAGCCTTCGTTTCTACCTGCAAAACAGTTTTCCATTGTTACAAATATGCCTAGTGGAGAATGATGGTGTTTATTTCGTAATTTCACGCCCCAGTTTGCAATAAATAAAGAGTTTTATGATGGTGGGAGCTGTAAAACAGGCAGGTACTCATAAAACAAGCATTATTCTTTCTTTACTGCTAGCCTCATAACATCTAGTCTCTGTGCTGATCAGTATGAGCTACCAGAGCGTTGGATTGAGAAGTTGCAGTTCGAATCCGTCCACTAGCTCTTCGCACTGTTCACGTTGCTGGTGACGATTATTCTTTATATTCACACTTTTTCATTGGCGTCTGTTTTAACTTTCAGCGTCCAGTCTAGTCTGCAAGCCTCTGTTTGCGAACAAGTCACTTCCTTGATCCCCTATTAGAAGTTGGCATTGCGCCCTTCTCTGCTTCTACACCTCTCACTTTGAAATCGTTTAATACTGAATCTAACGATCGCTTCCTAGGTCTATTACACGTCTGACTACTCCTTACCGTTCTGGAGAGAGTTCGTTGTCAGCTGTTATTACCCTTTCACGAATTGATTGCCGGTGGTCGAGATGGGAACTATTCTTTGTTTACGTGTGTCACATGTCAGTCTGCTTCGTTGACAGGTACAGTTTGTGCGAGTAGGATATGACTCAGCTCCAGTAGCCTCAGTCACCGTTTAAATGTCCGTGGTGACATGAGCTTCTGTGACGCGCAATGCTGCTTGACTTATGTGCTGAATGCACTTTGTCATCGCTGTGTTCCCCGCTTGCCCCGTGGAGCAGCTGCAACAATAAACAACAAACACTGGCGCAGTAATGCTCAGCGGCAATCAATTCTTAAATGGGTAACAACATCCGTCTATCGACATGCCAGACTAGTGTAGGGGAAGAGGGAAGGTAAGTATACTCCGCATCACGCGCTATTGTCACTAGGAGATTACGTATGTTCTGTTTCTGAAGCTAATAAATTAATAATAAAAACGTACGTTGTATAAATTGATCGTCACGCTGAATGAATAAGAATCCGAATGAATATGTAGAGTGATTGAGGTTGTGAAATTGCGTGCGTAAGAGAGTGAGTACAGGAATATTTTACTATGTTAATATTGTAAATTTATAAATAATGCAAATATATTTGTAAAACATGTAAATATTGTAAAAACAATTGTAGATGTAAATTGTGGCAGTGAAACATGAAATAATTCCAGTACGATTTTTGGTAGGCCTAAATGAATAATAATAATAATAATAATAATAATAATAATAATAATTAGGGCCCGGATGTTGATGATATGTCATCTTTTTACTGAGCTGTCTAAAACAATGCTGAAGCACAGAGAAACTCCGGACGGGCCATCCCGTCTTCAAATTGAACCCTTTATCCACAGGCTGTATAAAGGATTCTAATAATTATTCATCATCTTTTGATACATTTCTACAGACAACAGATATGAGAGCCAGACGGTGTTGGGATATATTGAGAAATCAGTGGCCAAGAGGACACAATGGTTTAAGCTCCTGTGGTATTTTAGGAAGAAGCATATATATTCTTGGGACATAGGACAGGTGCAACTTTTAGCGCGGAAGACGGCTTGGGGACGCACATTATGGCCTGTTGCTAGGAAGATTGGCGCCAAGAAGGAAATCGAATGCTACGAAGCAATTGGTCTATCATCATGTTAACCACTCCCTACTGCTGAAAAATATGTAAAAGCGCGCAAAGACATACAAGAGTCTGGGCCAATAATATCAAGACGCCTTGTTTGAGCAGCAACTCGGCTTGGTAACGCACACTGGTAAATTAACGCGGGAGTTATCTACAGATTAATTCCACGATCGATTCAAGCCGGCTACAGCATAATCGTAACCTCCACACTGCTACGAACTCAATGATACCGATCGCATGCTAGTCTGATAGTTATCATGGAATATTTTTTAATATATCCCCTTCCACACCTACCCTAGTCAGTGTCATTTATAAGGATCCAAGATGCTTCGAGGATCATTACTAATTTTTGTACGTCTGAGGACGGAACATATTACTTATTTCGTGCGTCTGAGGACGTAACGTCGATTACTTATTTCTGTGCGTCTGAGGACGTAACACAGATCACTCATTTTGTACGTCTGTGGACGTAAGATTCATACTCTGCATATTTTCATGTTTGTGAACATGGAACAGTGTCGTCAATTTATAAGTGTAACTTCAGTGATTTATTTATAGTCCCAGCACTATCAGTAGGACCAGTTCATCGAAGTAATTCACCAAATAGACTGTCAAGGAATATAGTACTTGATAGGTGAATATAGTAGGAATTATATCGTGTGTGTATCTGACAAAACTTTATATAATTCAGCACGTGATGACGTCTAAGAACGAGAATGGATCTGGGAACCAGCAGGACATTTTCCTGAAGATGTCAATGACCAGATGAACATCTTAAAGGAGATGGCTGCAGACGTATTCCTGGCGCTGTTTAAAGGATTGAGTACCAAATACATTTATTTATTTATTAAATCAGCTACGGTGTTATGGGATACTTTTTTTTTGTAAATATTTGTTTGCTTGCTTGCTTGGTAATGTAAATTATAAGTTTTTGTTTTACTGACACATTAAGTATGGGACTAGCCGAGCGTTGCGTAATTTATATATATTGTGATTGTATTTGGTTTAACTTTACGCGGGGACGCGCAGCCGATGCTCGCTTTCGCTTGCGTAAATCGCGGTCAAGCATTATTATTCAGAGATATGCCTTACAACAAAAATGGAACTGAATTAATTTTGAGATTAAAAATAGAATTTGGAGGGTAAAAGATTATTTGTGAGTAGAATTTTATGACGGATCAGGATTATTTTGATAGTTGCTTTCCAGCAGATTTGAACGGGATGGCACTTGGCACCCGAGTTTTTGTTGTGTATTTTTGATAATGTGTCTATGGACGCAATATTGTTGATCTGTTTTGAGCCGACCCAGTGTGTGTGTATGGGAGTCAGTCCAAGCTATGGGTGCGTAATGTGATTTTTATGATGTGCTAGCGAGAATATATCATGGCGATTATTCTGACTTGCTCCACGTCAACCCAGTTCATGTCCTCGCGAGGCTGGACTTGTGGTATATATTTGTGTTTCTCGTCATCCAAGGGGATGGGCGAGATCTGTTGACGTTTCCAGAGTGAAACTGCACCGAGCTTGCCGGACTGAGAGAGATATTTGTGGCAGTGTTGACTCATACAAGACGGGCGCGCTCAAATCAGATAACGTGACTAGTCATTAGTAACAGGCTTGCTTCCTGTACTGCAATTTAAGATGTTGTTTAAAAATTCACAAAACCTGATCGGTTATAATGAGTATTGTTGATTAAATGGGTGCTGTCCATAGTTGTAAGGGAGCTTCCGAGATTCGTGTTTGTCTGGTGTTTTATATAAATGTAAACATCGTTTTTCAGCCGTTAGGCTTGTATTTTGTTGTTGTTGGTTCAATTTTTTGGTGTGTTTATTTTGACGCGTTCTTGACCCATGTCAAGTTAGGGTGCGCGAAGCTATGTTCCCAAGTTTGATGAGAGCTTTTTGGGCCTATTTCTGGCATGCTCTTTTTATTCCGTGTGCTCTGGCACCAGCTAGGATCTCAGGGAGATTCTTCATTCTGTTAATATTATTAGATCTTGCATGTGTCAGTATTAATTATGGTGTATTAATTAAGGGTGGGTCCCATAGCCGTAGTGTGATTTAAAAGATGCACTCCGTAAGCAACATGGCTGTTTCAATTGTAAACGGACTCGCATCAGTACTCAGTTTCTTATTAACGAGCAGTACACCACACGTTATATAACTTCTTGACCAGAAAATAATGGACGTGTATCCTTATGTTGACGAGTGAGTTCTTACCGCTCAAACGCTTATGTTATGATTTTTATTTATGTGAAGCTTCATTCACATTGTCTTGTTGTGACGAGCGAGTTCCTACCGCTCAGTGTTATTATTATTATTTATTAAGGGGGTGAAAGTCAGGGAGGATTTGTTATTATTTATTATTATTATTATGCACATACCTTTCAGTCATTAAATTTCTTTTATTCTACTTGTTATTCATTTTATTTCTAGTATAGCCTCTGTCATGAACCTTTCTATTCATTAGAGCATGTTGTTTTAAGCGAACTTTGCTGTGTAACGCAGTCAGGACTGAACACGATCCCGTAGACTACTCTCGACAAAACCATGCTTTATTGAAGGGTGCAAAATATGTAATTTTTGTTTTGCATCATTTTGCATTTTTGCTATTTTTTCATTTTAAGAGCATTTTTTTAAGTTTGGCAGTTTTTTGTCATATTTTAGAAAAATCGACCTTTTAAGGTCATTTTTTATCCAATTTAGTCATGTCACAGCTTTATATGAGGGTGCTACGTCTCTCAGAGTTACGAAGAAGCTAGTAGCTGATACAAGATCATTTAAAATATTGAAATAAAATAGTTCAGTATTGCTATTAGTAGAAAATATATATCTTGGATGCAGAAGAACGGTACCGTAGGTATACAGATGCTCTTGTTTTCTTAGCAAACCAGTTATTAGCGGAGTGGAATGATACCTGCTCTGTTGATCAAGGTCAGCTGTGGCAGGGTAGAAAGGGGAAGGTGTGAATATTCTTGTCTCAGTTCCGCATAGTTCACGGCGAGAGATAGGCTATCAATCATTGCCGCTTTCAAAATGCATCAAATAAAACCGAGTGTATCAGTGAATTTTAAACAACTAGTATCTAGTATCTCGAGCTTATTATTATAATATAATTTTCTGCATTTTATAGTGCATTTTTCGAATTTTTATGTCATTTAATATAGTCATTTTTGAAAATTGTAAACGCATTTTTAAACTTTTTTACGACATCAACATCCGAGCCCTAATAATAATAATAATAATAATAATAATAATAATAATAATTGAAAATGAAAATCCACAGCCTGCTTCCAGTCTCCGACCGGGTCAGGAATGGAATGAATGAAGCCCCCTTCTAGCGGCGAGGATATGGACTGTGCCGGCTGCCGAGGCCTGACGCACTCCTCTGGGGCTATGATTAAATGAATGACAGATGAAATGAAATGATAGTGGAGAGTATTGCTGGAATGAAATGTTGACAGGGAAAACCGGAGTACCCGGAGAAAAACCTGTCTGCCTCCGTTTTGTCCAGCACAGATCTCACATGGAGTGACCGGGATTTGAACCACGGACCCAGCGGTGAGAGGCCGGCGTGCTGCCGCCTAAGCCACGGAGGCTCGATAATAATAATTCTACAGCAATAATTAAATAATCTCCCGTTATTCATATTAATGCCTGAAAACTACTTACGTACCGGTAACACACATTTGAAATATCCCACTGACCAAAATCAAAGTTCGTGCCACAGTGATTCATCGACATACAGAGCAGGCTGTAACGCTATCTACCGGAAAACACATTGCATCGCACTGTTGACAACTTGTAGTTCATGCATCTACCAACGGCAAGGATTGATCAAGCGGGTAATACCTCTGCTTCTCTTATCCTCTATACTCCAGCTCATTATCCTCTTAGGTAATCACTCCTTCCACATTCTCTTCATATGCTCATTTAAAGGCGGAAATCTGTCATACAGGTATGGTGATAATAAAAATGAGAATTAAATTAAAATTACTACTCCTACTAACAAAGCCAACTCCGTACAGGCCATGGAGGCCCTGTGAGTAGTGGGAGGTAAAGGCTTCAACTCTTTGTGAAAACAGCCCTAGATGGAATGGAGCTTGGCCGTCTTTGCTCCCAGGAATTACCCTGGCTGAATGAACCCCAGAGCTATTGGCGATTCCGAAAGTGGTAGTTTTATTTCTAAAATCCACCACCCGGGAGGGGATTGACCCACTCTCTTTCAGTTAGGAGCTCAGCGCCTCTACCGACTGTGCTACGCAGCCCCCTACTACAACTGACTAATAATTAACATGCCAGAAGTAGAAATAAAACAAATACCTAGAATATGTGAAATATAAGACTCACCCACCCAACCACATAGGCTACTTATAGGTCCTGTGTCCTCTTGCACTTAACGCCACAGTTCTTTGCCGGTCAGCCCCGGTTGCGCAGTCGTACCGAGGACAGTCAGCGAGCCTGAGACATGTGCTATTGCAGTCGTGCGGAAAGCTTTGTTGATTCTTTTAGGGGCTTTTCGACATCGTGGTCATGTTTCACCGTGTACTTGAGCGTGTCTAGAAAATGTCTGGTAATCTGAATTCTTGATACCTGTGCTAGTGTGTGTATTTGCAAATGAGGTAGGATTGGGGTAGGAAACGACCGTGGCATTAAGTTACGTACCATCCAGGCATTAGCCTGGAGTAGAAGTGGGAAACCACGGAAAACCACTTCCAGGATGACTGAGGTAGGAATCAAACCCGCCTCTTCTCAGTTTTGCCTCTTGAGGCTGAGTGTACCCCGTTTCAGCTTTAAGACCTGAATTAAATTTCTTGGCAGAATCGGGAATTGAACACGGGCCTCAGGAAAGTAAGGACTAGGGCCAAAAAAGGCGGGTATAAGAAAGACACCCTCGGTTTCGGACACCCTAATATCGGGATCGGAAAAAGAACAGGTGTTGACTATGGGAGGTCAACAGGATAGAGCAAGAGGTGAGCCCGGCATATCCATTACTGATCACAGTGCTTAACTGAAGAAACACGACCCCGTGGTGTAGCCATGCGCATTATACGCTCACCACAATGGCAAAGTCCTGAAATCGGAGGTTCGAACACCGGTGTTAACAGTGGCTAACCTGAGTGTCAATGTTCTTCAGGTTATTCCACACTCACTCCAGGAAAATGCCAGGAGAGTACCTTATTCCAAGTCACAGGGCACGTACCGCATTCCTGATCCTAATAATTACATTTACACACACTGTTACAGTCACCCCAAAAACACAGATGACGCAAGTCAACAAAGAGAACATTTTGCGTTAGGTCTATTATTTAATGCATATATTATGACTGTCCACATCGAACAGTAACCAAAAACGCCATTCATAATTAATAAAGTTTGCTTTTGTACTTAATGCAATGATAAATGCATATTTGAAATTTTGGCAGATTGTTTATGGGGTAACGGCTTTGAACACGTCAAGATTCTGAAGTTCTTCAATAGGCCATTTAAGGACCTGTTTTCCTAAATTGTAAGAAGCAAAAATTAAAGCTGGTATTTTCGTCGGTCCTCAAATGAAGAAACTAATGGCCAGTGAAGAATTTCCACAATTACTCAACACCCATGAAAAACAAGTATGGTACAGCCTTAAAGTAGTGATCCATGGCTTCTTTGGAAATAAGAAAGCTGAGAATTACAAAGAGCTTATTTCCGCTATGCTTGAGAACTTAAAAATCATGGGTTGCAGAATGTCCCTTAAAATACACATGTTACATGCTCACTTGGACCAATTTAAAGATAACTTGGGAGCATATTCATAAGAGCAATGGGAATGTTTTCACCAAGACGTGATGGACTTTGAGCAACGTAATCTAGGGCAATATAATGGGAACATGATGGGTGATTACATTTGGGGGCTAATACGAGAAAGTTCGTACCCAAACTGAAGAAGTACCAGAAATATACATTTTTAAAGCTTGTTTGTACTGTCTTTTTAATTTGTATATTAATGTTAACTATGTTTTTTTTAATAAACGGGATGCAAATATACAGTACTGTTTGTAAAAAGTGAAACACCCAGAAGAAATGGTCGGAGACACTCCCAGAACAGGGGTCGTGTAGGCTTGCGGTACCATACTAAGTGATTAAAATCGCAGAGAGATGGCGTGCACATTGGCCTAGAGCCGTCATACCAAGTGGAAACGCGTAAGCAAGTGCAACGATGCCAGCTGACATCACAGGGTGGACCATCAGCATGTGAGTGCGGTTGAACGGGGCAGAATGCTTGGGCTCCGGGAGGTGGGTCTGTCGTTCCGGGACATTGCGGCACGTAAAGGGCACGTTGCGTCAACAGTAAGGCGTATGTTGGCCGTATACAGCGACGACAGGGTACAGGACGGCGCAATGTGACCACAGCGCGAGACGACCACCATCTTCTCCGCATGGCCGTATCGGACAGAACAGCGTCGTCCTCGGTGTTGGCTCGACGTTGGAGCACTGCAACGGGGGTGGACATGTCTTCGTCGAAGGTGCGGCGCCGTCTTTTGAGGCCTGGACTGGTATGACGCATGCCACTGCGTCAGCTTCCATTGACTGGGAACCACTGACGCCTCCGACTACAATAGGCACGTGCACGCCTACACTGGCAGGTCGAGTGGCGAAATGTAGTGTTTTCGGACGAGTCCCGCTTCAACCTGTCCTACAGTGATGACCGCATACGCGTTCGATGCCGCCGTTGAGGACGCAATCACACAGACTGTATTGTTGAGTGGCATAGCGGACAAACACCAGGTGTAAAGGTTTGGGGCACAATTGCCTATAACAGGTGATCGCATCTCATACGTCTTGCGGGCAATCTGAATAGTGACCGCTACATTAGGGAAGTTTTACAGGACGCGCCACTGCCCCTCTTGCAGGCCGTTCCACAGGCCATATTTCAGCAGGACAATGCCCGCCCGCAAGTGGCGAGGAATGTGCAAGGCTTCTTCGCAGAACGACGGATACCTCTGCTTCCTTGGCCTGCCCGTTTGCCTGACATGACGCCCATCGAACATGTCTGGGATATGGTGGGCCGGCAACTTGTTCGTTCAGGTCCACCTGCCGCCACTGTTGATGCTTTGTGGACGCGCCTACAAACCACGTGGGACGGTATTTCCCAGCAGCGTATTCAAGCGCTGTATGATTCCATGCAAACTACATCTAGCGGTTCTGAGTGCAGCACGTGGTGGCGCGACGCCGTACTGAAGATCGACCGTCAACCTGCATGTACCGGACTGTCCTTCTAATCAGTAATGTATTGTAATGTCCCTAATCTGTGGCATAACGTGCAATGTGGTCACATCTCTTGTTCTTGGTGTTTCACTTTCTACAAATAGTAGTGTATAAATTAACGTTTGTTTTCCTTTCAACTTATATAAAAAAACACATTTCCTTCAAATTTGAACTTTCATTGTGGTAGCTCCAAAAGCAAACTTAATTAGGTAAAACTATTTTTCTTTCATTAGTTAGGCATGGCAAATCAAAAATATCAGATATACAGAACCCAGACTCAAAATTCATGTTGACTTGTGTTATATGACAAATTAGACACGTGCCGAAGTCTACAGAGCTGATGACGAATATAACCCAAGCCCCTAAAACAACAACAACAACAACAACAACAACTACAACAACAACTACAACAACAACAACAACAACAACAACGACAAAGTAGCACGGCCCCAGAGTGTTTATAGTCATTTTAATGTGGCTGTTAACATTCCTCCAGGAATTTTCTGATTAATCCCGAAAATATCAGGAAATTCTCAAGGAAATCGGTTTGTTTGTTCTAGAAGACACCCTGAAATAGCTCCTTGAACTAGTTTCTAACCACAAGCAACGCATAGTTTAACTATCACCCCGACATAATGGTCGTTTGCAGTACTTCATTATTTGTCGCACGCACTGGCATTATGAGCACCAGTTAATGTCCTTACAATACATTTCTTCATCCCAGAACATTGACCTGAAATAGCGAGTTACCGCGTACGTGCCAATTATAAAACCAAGTAATAATTCTGACCGCAAAATAGTCAACAGGAAGTGAAGAATATAATGTATTGTGACTGTCACATATAGATCACGTCAAGGGCATGAACTGAGAGATTTACTGCCCTAGTTTTTAAGGTCCTAGCCCCAGTGACTACAGTATCCAGCAGCGTAGCCGAGTTATACAACTGCACTGGGGAGCTGGGTTCAAATATCGGTGCTGACGCAGGACGTTTAGACCAGGTTCGATAATATATTATTTAAACCAACAGTATGCTTGGACCAGTATTAATCCACATTGGCCCCCCAGGGGCTCACATCTAGTGAGGCGCAGGTTGGCGACCATGGGGCCGCAGCCGAGTCAGGCATTGCTTCCACTTACTTGTGCTGGGCTCCTCTCCGTCTTCTTTCATGTCGACCTCTCTTGGTCAACTCTTGTTCTCTTCCGACCCCAATGGTATTAGGGTATCCGAGGCCTCGGGAGTCTTTCACTTTCCCGCTTTAATTGGCCCTTGTCTCACCTTTCTTGATACCCTCATTCTTCGAGGGGTCAGCCTTCTTTTTCTTTTCGTGTTATCTCCTGCCTTCAGCTCAAGGCCCACAAGGAGGCAGGGTGTATGTAGCCCCACCACTTCTGGTGCACCCTGGATAGTGCTACACCCTCAAGGGCTCACGGCTGGTGAGTTTGGGAGTTGGCGACCCCGAGGGATTCCTGAGCTGGGTCCGTTTTGTCTCCTTTTTCCTCTGACTTTGGGGCGGGCCCTCTTCTCTTTCCCCTTTCCTATCTGCCTTTCATGGCTCTCTTCCTTCCAAGTCCCTCAATCCTCATTCTTCGCGGTTTGAGGGCATTTCTTTTCTTCCTGTCCTTTATTAGCCTTATCCTTTATTTGTTTACCATTTCTTCTTCTAGTATGTAAGTTTGTAGTTAGTATTTTATAGTTTTCATTCTCATCTCATCTTTCATTATCACCCAGACCTTTAGAGGCCAATAACCTGGATGTTAGGCCCCTTAAAACAACAACAATTATCATCATCATCATGAATCCGCTTTGGTGTTCGCAGTTTACCAAAACGGGTCCCCTGACCACATAGCCAGTACGGTCTTTTCGATCTACACGAGTTGCAGGCTCATAAGGGTACATGGAACCATGTTTTCATCCTATTCTGAAATAGTGAGCTGTTGATACGAGCTACCATGTGCGTGCCTACCATCTGCAGTGAGAACAGAACCTCAGATGTACCGTGTGAAGACTGGGGCTCTGTGGCTAGTCGCCTGTGGAGCAAGGCAATGGCACTAGCAGCTGCGTAGCGCCCAACTATTTACATTTACACTGTTTAAAGTATTTAATAATCATCATTACTTACTTAAATTTCAGACATGTTGCTGGAAATGCTGTCCTTCATTCTCTTGACTCACGTTGCACTGACGTAGGAAGTTCTGGTACACTCGCTGTAATTCATCCTCACTGATATTTCGTATCAGTGCAGTTATTTCGTTCTCGAGAGCCTTTAGAGCACGTGGATTGTTTCTGTATACATTTTGTTTGAGATTCCCCAACAAGTAAAAATCGCACGGCGCTGAAACGTATGAACACATTTACTGAAAGACCTCTTCTCAGTTTCGCCTCAAGAGGCTGAGCGTACCCCGTTTCATCCCTCAGACGAGAATTAAATTTTTCGGCATAGCCTGAAATCGAACCCGGTCCTTCGGGGAGACAGCCAACAACGCTAGTCGTACACCACGAAGTGGGTTGTTATACAATTTGCCGTTGATATAAAGTCAAGAACCTTATATTGACAACGCTCCTCGTGCGTGGCGATAGTAAAAGGCATTAGGGGAGTAGCTCTATTCCTTAGTCAACGGTATAGTTTATACTGGAGCCTCGAACATCGAGATCATGAGCTCTTTGATCTTCTGTATTATCAGGACTACTCAGAGGAGAATGCTCATCACCAGGGCGCGGATATTGATGACTTGTCATCTTTCACTTGGTGCACCACAAACATCGCTTATTTATACAGAAATCCTGATCATAGTTTCCACATTGTAGAAATACTAATTTATTACGTCATTTTTGACCTTTTTATTTTTAAGTCATTTTCTAAAAGTATACATTATTATTTGGTCATTTTATGGAATTTATAAGACTATTTTATAATTTTTAAGTAATTTTCTCATATTTTTAAGGGGTTTGATGCATTTTAGCGTGCGGTATTAGATATTGTCGGAACATAAATTGAGGATGAATGCAGTGACATGAGAACCTTCACAACTCATTGTCAATCTGAAGACTAAAGTAACTTCTTTTAGTCCTTACTTCTTGGAAATATCCACATCCCTGGAGACACACCTGCGCTTGCAATTAATCTGGGAACGATTTTGAAAGCAAGGGTAGCAGGACAGACTACAGTACGCCCAGTAATGCCAGTCTCAGTACAACCACACGTGTGCTGAGTGAACTTGTGTTGTCAGCTGCGATTGTTATTTCGAGTTTATATTAAAATGCCGAAGTTAAATCCATCTTGGGATGTTCATTTAAAACAAATATTTTTGGAATTCACTGAGGATATATTTCCTACAGATGGTGAAATTATTTTCTGCAAAATACGTTAAGCTGTGTGAAGTGAAAGTTTGTGTTTGTATTTATTTGTGTGTTGACATTATGTCAGCAACATAAATATAGACTACATCAAATTGGTTGAAATATTTCATTCAAACTTATAGGTCATAAGATTTCGGGTCATTTTATTGGATTTTTGAATCATTTTATTGGTCATTTTTAAACATTTTAGGCCAACAAAATCTGCGCCCTGCGCATCACACTATAGTATTCGAATTAATCATTTGGAGTTGGATGAACTCCCAGTATTAACACTGACATGTGTCTACCTTCAATGAAACGTGACATAATAGCTCCTTACTTTGATGGCGATACTCACGCAACCAGTTATCGAGCTATGAATATTTAATCGGTATCACCTCCGGCAGGATTCGATCCAGTGGTCCTTCATTAATTTCATTCCTCTGCTTCAAGAAGTGGCAATATTTACCTCAAGATTACTCATGGAATAATAAAGCTCTCTAGTAGAACCGGTAGCTGCATTACCATTCCTGTGTCTAGGCAACTCTAAAACCAATGGCAAGATGGCACAGCAATGAGATCTGATAGAAAGTGCCCCGCCCACCCAGGGCCATTAGGCCGTATTGCACAGAATTTCTTTAAAAATTACGTTAAATTACAGGTATTCTACTTTAAATAAGTGGCTATCCCTTCTAGAATCTCTAAAAGGAATTCAGTATACATAACTCCTCCCTAACTGAAGATCCTGGCAGTCTAGTATGGTGTATTGTCAAACCATGGGTCGCTCTACAGAACCATCCATGTAGGCTATAGTATATGGAGTGAAGGGCCGGGTAAGAAAACAGTGGACATAGCACTGTCTTGCACGCGAATTCTCTGTGCTATAAAAGGATTTTCTTATCTTTTTAAGGGCCTGGATAATTGGAACATAACATTCCGTTGGAGTTAAATAGAACATCTCTCCATTTCACTCCCTGTTTGTCTCTGTTTGAAGGTCAAACCGGTTTACGGAAGATGGGTCAACCCCATGCCCTTAAACAAGTACTTAGCCATTGTTCAGAACTTACTGAAGTTGAGATTTTACACAAACATAATATTTATACATTCACAGTTGTCTGGTGTTCCAAGCATAGCATAAGTGTATTAGTGTAATTGTTCTGTGAATGAAGGTAACTTCTATAAATTAATGTGTTTTGAACTTTTATGGTGCGATGCGTTGTTATTTAATTTGCTGATTGTGTGCAACATAGGAAAATAAGTGGAATCTTTAATAACAAATCCATTTTCTTATGTATCTCTAAACACTAAGTTAGAGATTTAAAAAATTAGGACCTCATCAACCAAGGTGATAGATAAATTTGCTTCATCTAAGCACAGGAGTAGAGAATCTATTTACAAACAAGGAGCCATGTGAGTAGGGCCTACAGTTTTTGATGCATGAACTATTTATTAAAATTTCTCTCAAATGTTGTATTGTGTAGAATGATCATAATGCCAATATTGGCAACAATAAATGTCAAATATAAAACAATGTTTAATATAAAACAACAAGAGTATCATCTGGCTCACACTAAAAAATTCAGTCAGGAGCCGCCCCTGGTTGAGAATATCTTCCATCACCTTCCACTACAACCAACAGAGATTTCTACGCTCGGTAAGGCCCAGAATTATGGAACCAAGCTATTTGTGGACTCAATAAATGATTGGGTTCGAACCCAACCGTCGGATGTTCTTGAAATGATTTTCCGTAATTTCTTGTTGATAATGACGATGGCAATTGTTGTTTTATGGGACCTAACATCCAGATTATCAGCTCCTATTGGTTTGAGTGATAGTGAAAATGGAAGATCGTGCAATGAAACCTACAAATAAAACTAAGAAGAAAGGACAAGAAACATAAAGGGAAAAGGAGAAGAAAACAGACAGGGAAAATGAAATTCCCTCAGCCGTCGAAGAATGAGGACTGAGGGACTTGATAAGAAGTAGATAATAATAATGTTATTCGTTCTACGCCCTTTTAACTACTGCGGATTTTAGAGACGCCGAGCTGATGGAATTTCGCCCCGAAGGGGATCACTAACGTCCCAGTAAATCTACTGGCACGGCTCCCTTGCATTTGCACACCCTGAAATGCCAGCTGACTTCGCCAGGATTCGATCCTGCAAACTTGGGTACAGCAGGTGAGAACGTTACCGCTGAGCCACGCAGCCAGTAAAAGAAGTAGAGCCATGAAAGGCTGATAAGAAAGGGAATGAGAAGAGGATCTACCCCAGAGTGGACTCAGATCAGGGATCCCTCAGGGTCGCCATCTCACAGCCCGTGAACCCTTGAGAGTGTAGCGTTATACACACACCCTGCCTCCTTTATGGCCTTGTGCAGAAGGCAGGAGATATCATGAAAAGTAAAGGCCTGATACCTCAAAGAATGAGGGTATCAGGAAAGATGAGATAAGGGCAAATTAAGGCAGGAAATACGGTTGGGGTCGGAAGAGAACTAGAGTTGACCAAGAAAAGTTGACAGGAAAGATGATAGAGAGGAGCCCAGCACAAGTAAGTGAAAGCAATGCTAGACTCAGATTTGGTCGCCAACTAGTTGTGAGCCCCTGAAGGTTGCTGCAAAAGGAAGTAGTCACTGCAAATACGTGTATTCACAAATATATCACCTTTGTGTACACGCCCGAAGGTTCTAGTAACAATAATACTAGAAATAGCTGAGAAAATTAAAAGAAGAAAAAAAACCTACACTATATGAGAAAATGTGGACTTTTTCTAAGGATATGCAACTTCGTCAAATTATCATATAAATTGGCGGGGGTAATTAGAGGGATCAATCCCCCGCAGAACCAAACAATTAAAATATATAATGCGATGACATTATTTTGAATAAAACCAATTTTCGGATTGAAAACAAAAGACTGGATTATGAACGTTTATACTGTACTTCGTAATTTGAGAAGATTTCTCTTTACTCGTGCAAAACGTTAAGCGCTACCTAAACTCAACACTTACGTAAGGGGTCTGGTACAGCTTCAGAAATTTCGACTTTTCAATTTATTTTTTATTTGACGCTCCTATCCTTTAGGAACATTTTGGTAAAAGAAATATGTCAATTATGAGCAACAGTTTTTGAGTTACGACTTAAAAGGCTAAGACTTGCATCTTTTTTGTGTGTCAGTGTGCTATGTAATATTTATGCACTTATGTTTATCGCTCGTTTTCCGAAATTTGTTTTTATTTTAGCATCTGTTTTAGTGATAACTTAAAAACTAATTGACATTCACTGATGAAATGTATTGGGTGCTTTTCTGCATTTTATATCTACAAAATGATGCAATTATATGTCTCTCACATGAATAGTTTCTTCTTAATAAAATAAACTGGCAAAAATATTATACACACTTAATATTTTCTATTCAATACAAAATTAAAAATACTATTTATTCAGATATGTTGCTAAAAGTGCATGGATCTGTAGAAGGGAATATTAGCAATATAATAAGATAAAAATAACCTAACACACTTGAAAAATTATTGGAGTTATCACAAAATCGCCTCAGACTTGCATGATAAACAACCACCAATTTGAATTTTGAAAAACAATGCTAATATTTTTTTATAAGTCCATGGTAATGCTGTTTCCATGTAAAACAATACCAGTGTTTCATATGCACAAAATTCATTATCGTAAGTATTGTACAGCTTACCATGGTAAAATTTTAGCAACTTGGAACATTGGTTTTCTTTGAAACCACAATACTTTTGCTTTTGCACATTCATTGGTGCAAATAAAACGTATCAAATACTATCGAAATCTTAGACGAAAATTGTAGATATTTGCTTTCATTGATTATATGTGTCTCATTTTGTCCTAGCTCCTCCCCCTTCTCTCCTCCAGAAGCAAATGCTACTTACGCCACTGATCATATAGGCCTAGGCCTATTCCCCATGCTTATTGGAACCCTTGCGTAAGCATTTTCACTTTCCGTGATTGTCTGACTTCCAGACTAGGTGCTAAGCACGTGCTGCAGACTGCAAGGCAAGGCAAGGCCCTGTGCCAGGCTGCAGTCGAGGTCACTGCACTTCAGTCAAGGGCAGGCAGGCACATCGAGGTACAGCGCGAACGAGCTGCAGCATCACTGGATCTTCGCTTCTCTTCGCGTCCTGCTTCCGTTTGGGACAAGGTCGTAATCTAACGTAACCCACTTATTCTATTATCAACGCACGGTGTAGTGGCTAGCATGCTCGGCTGTCAACTGAATTCCCAGCTCTTCCAAGGATTGTAATTCTGGTCTGAGAATTAAGACGGGATGCACTCAGCCTCATGAGGCAAAACTGAGAAGATTTGAGTTGCATTCCTAACTTAGCCATTACAAAAGCTGTTTTAGATGGTTTCTCCACTGATACCCTCGGGAAGTGCTGGGAATGATCCTAACTTAAAGCCACAGCCACCTTCTCAACCCCCGCCCGCACCCAATACTACAGAAATATAGTAACACTGGTTATCAGACTAATTTCACACACACAATTATATGTCTGACAAGAAATTTAATTCTGGTTTAAAGTCTGGAACGGGGTACAGTCTTGTGTGTTAAAACTGGGAAGAAGTGGGTTCGGTTCCTACCTCGACCATCCTGATGGGTTCCCACTTCTGGAGAATGCCAGGATGTTGCCCAACTGAAGGCCACGGTCGCCTCCTTCCCTGTCCTAGCCCCAATTAAAATACACACACTGGTACCGTTATCACAGTGACACAGGTTGTTGGACAGAATCCACACACCGAAGTACACGGGGATGATTGCAAAAGATGTCACAAGCCCCTAATATGAATTAACAATAATGGTGTTCAAAGCCATTTTTCAGTGTTGCCTTAGTAATTGAAATTTTATGTTCTTCAATCGGTCAACACGATTGTACCCAATTATAATGGGTGGTTCCCTAATCCTGAAACATATTTACATGCCATTATGTATTATTATTATTTATTAATCTCATGTAAGATATATTTCAGGATTAGGGAATAACCCATTACAATTGGGTACAATCGTGTTGACCGACTGAAAATCATCAAATTTCGATGTATCAACAACATATTGCCATAATGCGTACAACGCCAATTTTGTTGAAGTTCCAGTTACTATGTGGTGTGTTGATTCTTGTTAATTTGCATTTGTGATGTCTACATCTCTCCAGGATCATAGCTGCCTTGGAGTTCCAGTTTCCATGGGGTGTGGTAATCTCTGTTAGTCTGCATTTGGGATGTCTATCTATGTCTCTGATAAACATTATAATCCAGATCATTTTCCAGACACAACATTTTATAGAAATTATAAATTTATCATGAGCTTGGACCTATCTGATTAACTCACTAAAATGCTGCAATAGTGTGTATTTGAACAGACAGGTGCGTATCCCGGGGGAGGGTTGAAGCCTCTCCAGAAATCCCCCAAAATCCCGAGAAAAATGACAACTACTAATCAGCAGTACTTTTGTCGTTATTTTGCTAATATTTTGCTGCAATCGTTTATTACATTTAGCACATAATCTTATCAATACGAGTTATACTAACAAGAAAATATGATTAGTAGCTGGCGTCTACTGTATTTACTATGATATTAAATCACATGAGACAAGATAATTAATAAATTTACGATTTTGGGAAATGAGAGATCGATTTGTCATTTTGTCCAGCAGAATTACAGATATGATCATTTAATAAATAATAATAATAATGACAAAAATAATAATAATTAATGTGTGTACTGGTTTGTCTTCATACATCTGGGGTTTCTAAAATGCATTTTAGTTCATCGCTAATTTCCATATTGTTTTTGGAGACCCAGTTTCTATGGGGTGTGGTGATCCTTGTTAATTTGCATTTGGGATGTCTATGTCTCTCAAGGATCATAGCTACATTGGAGTTTAAAATTTTAAAATGTATCCTTATACATGATTCTGTAAACGTACGCTGAATTCGTTTAATACACGCCTATAAGTAGATGTAGGTAGAAACAAGCATATTTTCAGTGGCGAAGCTACATCCATGCAACTGGGTGTTCTAAATGTCATATCTTAGGTTTTTGTAGACAACCTCCATTTGTCACGCTTTTTGCTTAGCAAAGATATCAATGATGCGTTCTTTGAAGATGTCATCCCAGGGAAAGATAGTTCACCAAGCTCTTCCCAATAGCCAGAGAACTCGAATTGCTCAGTCTAGAATCTGACATGGAGTTCCTTGAAAGTGTCTTAACCCTTTGACTTTCAAGGTAACGATCTGTCGTTATGCCCTGTTCATGCCAAAACTGTCAGGGTAACGATCCATCGTTACCGACCTTCATTATTGATTATTTTGTTATTTTTACGGCTCATAGTGTAACAGTTAGGAGCTAGCAAAACGTTTCATTTGTCGCTACCAACATGGGGCACTAATTAACGTTTCAATAGCAGCAATTTTCAGGGAATACGAAGAAAGCAATTTTAATTCACGTTTATATTCCGCGGGAACCTCTGAAATCTGTATTTATATTAATTCTTAGAGTCTGAAATATATGCTCACAGAGTTTCGTGTCTTGTTTATGTTGTGGTTGGTAGCAAATTTTGCGTTTATTTTTCTGTTTTCGTTTTTAATTTTGAAATCTTGACATTTACCACGCTATCAAATAATATAGAGTTTCTTTTTACATCAATAGTAGACTTGACAAGTGATTTCCTTTTCCCAAAATTACTTCAAAAATGTCAAATCTGAAATTTTTAATTTCTTTTCATTTTTTTCTTTTACATTGAAATCATATGCCTCAGAGAGATCACTTATTTTCAGTAATAACAAGTGATTTACACACTCTATGTTTATATTATTTTATCGTAATATCTTTATTGGTCTCCCTTCCATCTCATTTAAAAAGAAGTGTGTGCACAGCTTGGTAAATATGGCTGACAGTTTTCACACATCTATCAGATGAGAGCTTGAAAGTGAAAGCAGTAGATACAGGAAAGGTAAGAATCAGTCTTATGAGGCGCACTGTTTCTTGATATATATTTTTCTAGGCCGTTGTTCAAAAAATATTTCAGTAACAAACCTACAAGAAAGTGCTTAGTTTGGTCAGAATATACATGTTTTGAACCTGCTCACTGTCAAAGTATAGATACCTTTTCAGCAATACACTCAACTTAAGTGATTCATAAGCAGGGAACAACGAAGAAAATGGTCTTGATTTTAAATACACTATTAAATCACTACGGGTGTATTTATTAATCTCATGGTTTTCTTTCAATTAGGGAATAACCCATCTCATTTGGGTACAATCGTGTTGACCGACTGAAATGCATCAAACGTTTGTCACTACACTGATCCATGTTTTAAAACTCACAAACGAACATGCAGGCGCTGAAATACCGCCCGCCTCACGAATGCACTGCTTGGAGCCTAGGCTCTCTAGTGACGCATTCAGCTATCGACCTCCCGCTTGGTGCATGCGCAATTGCCTTCTCTGCCCGCAGAGATTTAAGCCTGTTTCAAAGGAGACTCACTGGCTGTTCAGTCCCGCGCTGAGAAGCTGGCGTCAATCCCGCTGTTACTACGGAGAAAAATACCGAAAACTAGAGATTTAATTTGCCTATGCCAATGAAAAATAGGACAATTTAAATGTGCATATTCCTTGAGAATGAAGTGGGTATTCTAAGGGTCAAAGATTCCCCTCCAGCTTTGCCACTGGATTTATACGACTTAATACAGAAAACGATTTCACCCGTATAAATCTTTATAAATGCGCATATACGAAGCAATTCTTGAAGTAGTTCATACTGTATTTTGTTGAAGCCTGATCGCAGCCACGCAGAATATTCTCGTGACCGCGGGCTGCTTGTCGTGGCGTGGCTCGGCGAAGCATTGATATATTAAACTCTCCGGCACTGCAATTACCCGCCTGTAACTCACCGGTCACCGTCGAAATCCTTAATAAAGAGATCTTGTCCGTACTCTGCGAACCCCGCGGGGGGCCACGCTGAATTAAGATCATTGCGCTCATCACAAATGACAGCGATACATCAGTTAGCAGTGATCGGCGAGCTGTACACTAATGCGACTATAACGTGAATGCCGTTCATACATTCAAATGGACTCACATCCATTGTCAACAGTAATAAATGAAGTACAGATTTTTCATTGCGTACAGTTAAGGAACAACCACACTGAATTTCGCACTTTCGCAGATAATTAATATGGCAGGCCCTGGAAAAACAACATAATAGCCTTAATCAGCTTTCTTATCGTGCTAATTAACACACTTGAAGCCATCAAGGGGAGACACATATTCACACCGTTATAGAATATTTTCCTCGGAAGAATCATCAGTTACCGGTATTGAATTTAATGCTTGCTTATTATTTTGCCCTAAGTATATGAAAGTTAAAATTCATCATCAAAGCAGATTTATGGTGGACACTATAGCCGGCGTCCACCAAACAGTCAAGCTTGGCCCCTTTATTGTCCCTAAAGCATGAAATACTGCGGTTCATGGTGTTTGTTGTTGATTCATTTAGGGGCTTTGCGACATCGTGTACATAAGTGTCCGTGGTATCTGATAACTTGCGTTATTGTGATAGCTGTACTGGAGTGTCAATTTGTAACTGGGGCTAGGATCTGGCAAGGAAGCGGCCGTGGCCTTAAGAATATAAGCGGGGAGCCATAGTAAATCACTTCTAGGATGACTGAGGAAGGAATCGTACCCTTGCCCTCTCAATTCCACCCACATAACTGTTATTTTTTGGCAGAGCTGGAAATCGAATTTGGATCGGTTTGAGGGTGGGAACGGGGGTGTAGTCAGTCTCGTAGGAAGAACTGAGAAGAAACCTACCCACATCAGCAATAGGCTATAAGAAGCGGTAGATAAATTAGAAACGTTAGGCACCATAACTGGTGCCAGAGTGAACACGAAACTGCTTGAAGTTCCAGTTAGGGAGACAACCGGATAAGTATCAGCCTGTATTATTACAGTATAACCATAGTTGATTTTGTATAACCATATAATCACCTCAAACAGGCAAATTCCGGATTTTTATCACCATTTTAGAAGTTCACCTAACATTAGATATACTACACTTAGCATACACCGACTGTTGCATTACCAACACTGCAACCAAATAATTGTGCATATTGTATATATTTTTCACCTGTATTCTCAATCATAGATGTTATAGCCTAAGTGTAATGGATCTGATGATGATCACTTGGCGATCGAAACTGGTCATCTTAGTGTATTTATTAATCTCATGTAATTTATTTCAGGATTAGGGCATAACCAAGATTTATTTGAGTACATTCGTGTTGACCAACTGAATAGCACCATACTTTTGTTGTCTTACCGAAGGATTTAGATAGTTGAGCTTCGCACAACATTCCCCAATAGAATAGGTCTCTGGCAGAATAAATGTCAGATGACAGTTTTACCTTAATCTCAAATTATTTTTTCCTAGTTTTGTGATTTTTCCTTTCTGTAAGATGTGTATTTTGGGCTAGTTTTATAACATAACCACACTCCAACTCGATACTACCCGAGATATTAGTCCTGTGCTGGGACTAGCTGAAATGCTTGGAATGGGATCACATGGTGATTGTTCTCAGCCTCCAACCCAGTGGCGTCTCGGAGCAAACGGGCTCAGCATGTATTTAAATACATGATTGTGGTGTGGCTAACTTTATTGGTTGAAAACCTCAGGCCTCAGAATCGATTCCTGGCTCTGACAAGTATTTAGAAATCTCAGTATGGTCCGGTACACCGCGAAGGAGGTGGAGTGGAAATAAACTGACCCGCCTTCCGCACATAAGCACCTTGTCCAAGATACCATGTCATAGTTAAGGGCTCGAATCTTGTAGTCTACGTACTTTGTGAATACTGAACTGAGATTATTGTTAATAATTGGTTTACAGTACTGGCTAAAAGATTCAACGACGTCAATGGAAATCTGCAACAAGTTCGGAGATCGGAGGTTTCTATCCCGGCGTTGATATTCGAGTGGGTATTTCCCCGATTCGTTCCACACTCCATTGAGGCGAATGCCACGATTGCACCTTATTTAAAGTCCCGGAACACCTACCCTAATCTCCATTACAATTACACTCTATGAGTCACCACAGAACCGCAGGTTAGTTATTGATGTTTTAAGGGGCGGAACACTGAGGCCATCTGCCCCTAGAAACTCAGGTTACTAGCTATTGAAGGTAAGAGAAGCAGAGGTAGACATAGGAGACGATGGTTAGATTCAGATTACTATACAAATTAAATACATACTTCAGTACGTGGAGCTGATGATTAAGATGTCCCAAACTCCTGATATGAATCAATAATATCAACAAGTGCACGCTATTACTAAACGAATTGGCTACAAGATGGAAGAATTATTTTCGATATCAACCACGTTCAGAAAACTCCCTGATCTGGAGATGTTTGATGTTGGGCTCTGCAATGAAGCTCTCTGGGGTCGTCAAAGGTTAATATATCAAAGACGTTCTTTCATGAGACAAGTTTGCAGTGGAACAACTAAGGCCGGGTCGCACAGTGTCTTTATAACTCGTGTTTGAGGTCTTTGTGTCTTTGACTTAGTCCAACACACAGCCACTAGCTGTTTGAAGCTGGACTGTAAACCAAACATTGAAGTGAATCGCCGAATGAGTGAACAACCTGATCGATTGTGGAAAACTAACGAACATGCATTACAATACGTGCAGCAGTGACGGGAAAATTATGATAAAAATACAAATACATTTATTGCAATCTCAACCATTTTCTTGGGTACTAGCGGCACTGGCCATCAAATGAGTTGGCCTACCTACTCACTATCTTGATCACCCGCTGTCAGGAGAAAATAGGAAAAAATGTTTCACATTCGTATATGTAGCCTATATACTTTGGCTGTATTTTAATTTAATTAAGAATACTCGTATGCGGTATGAATGGGCGCTTACAGTTATTTCTTAGGTAGTGGCTCGGTCATGTTTAAATGGCAACAGTCAAATATTTATGCACTCACCCAAATGTTATATCTTGAAAATAAATATTTTCCGTTAACTTTTCAAGAAATGCAAGATTTTTCCTCTACTATTGAGACGATTTGGAAGATTTTGGTACAACCGCACCTTCTAACTCCCTCTGGTTTTGTGAAACATACACCTTAGCGCTTTATGTATAAACTAGCAACTCGTTCCAGCTTCACTCGGTATCTTGAACGGTTTACCTAGCGTAAGCGTACAAGGCGCACGGACGGCAGGTCCCAGACGCAATTCAGAAAAGCCGCAGTGAACAGCGAAACTCCAAACACATATAGTCTTCTCTGAAGTCTTAACTCGACACGACTCGACAGATAATTTTAACGGTTTACCCAGCATAAGCTTAAAAGGCGCACGCACAGCTGGTGTTTATTCGACTCGATTCACTGAAATCGTTACTGCTCAGCTTCCTTTGGTCATAAATGAATGTTTTCCTACAGAAGCCTCACGAGGCAGAGTGGACCCCCGGCCTCCGTGGTCACTAGTTGAGACCGGAGAGGTGTCACCTCCAAATTCCATCGCTACTTGAAGCTCTATCACATTACGTTTTGCCTGTCACTGCGTAGGCCCGGGTTTCATTCCCGGCTCTGCCAAGAAATTTAATTCTGGTCTGAGGGCTGGAACGGAATGCACTCAGCCTCGTTAGGCAAAACTGAGAAGGGGCGTGTTGAATTCTTATCACAGCCATCCTGGAAGTGATTTTCCGTGGTTTCACACATCTACTCCAGGCAAATGCCGGGATAGTTCCGAACTTAAGGCCACGTCCATTTCCTTCCCACCACTCACCTGAATTACAAGTAGATGCACTACTACAGACTCCACAATAACACAGGTTATCAGACAAATATATGCATCGTGGTCTTGAAGTCCCGTTTACTTGGGTGTGTGTATAATTTGTCAGATAACCTGTGGCACTGTGATGTCTACTATATACTGGCTGCGTGGATCAGTGGTAACATTGTCGCCTGCTGTGCCCAAGGTTCCAGGATCGAATCTAGGCGCCGTCAGTTGGCATTTAAGAATGCGCAAATGAGAGGTAGCCGTGTCAGTAGATTTACTGGCACGTTAAGGATCCCCTGTGGGGCAAAATTTCGGTATCTCTAAATGTGTAGTTAAAAGGAACGTAAAACCAATAACATTATTATTATCCTTGTCTGTACTAGTGTGTGTATTGGTAATTGGGTTAGGATTTGGGTAGGGAGCGGCTGTGGCCTTACGTTACGTACCATCCCCGGCATTTCACTGGAGTAGAAGTGGGAAACCACGGAAAACCAACTCCAGGTTGGCTGAGGTAGGAATTGAACCCGGGCCTCCACGGTGACAGCCAGGAATGCTAGCCACTACGCAACGAGGCGGACTACTAAGCTATTAATATGGGAGCAGAAGGTTTATCAGTCCTCATAAATCTTAATGAAACAGAATTCGGTTAACCAATAGAAGTTATTACGTGTACTAATATAATCATTATGGTGTTTGAAGCCATTTTTCAGCGTTGCCCTAGTAATCGAAATGTGATGTTTTTCAGTCAGTCAACATCATCGTCATGGGTTATTCCCTAATACTAAAAAAAAATTACTTGACAAAAATAAATACACTTGGATGACCAGTCTCGATCGTCAAGCAATCATCATCAGATCCATTACGCTTAGTCTAAAAGTATTGACTAGTTGCATTACTTTAGCTTTTACTGCAACTAAATAAGTGTACATATTGTAAATACTTTCATCCATACTTGTAGAGATAGATTTAATAGCCTAAGCGTAATGGATCTGATGATGATTGCTTGACGATCGAGACTGGTCATCCAAGTGTATTTATTTGTGTCAAGTATTTTTTTTTAGTATTAGGAAATAACCCATTGCGATCATGTTGACCGACTGAAAAACATCAAATTTCGAGTCTTGTATTATCAATAAGTTTTACGAATCAGAGTAGAGCTCTAATGTCACACCCATGCCCTGCGATACTGCGGTGCGTGAGGCTCAACTTTTTGTTTGGTCAAAACGTCGAAATGTTTTCAGAGATAAAATCGTGACTGGGATAGGTTTACTCGCGCTCCGGCAGTGAATGAAAGGTCTCGACTGGTCTCGTTGTGTAGCAGAATAAAGAAGAACCTTCCTAAGCAATGTGTGCACTTGTACTTGACTCACGTTCTTTTGGAACGTACAGTAATTCACTTGTATTCCTGAAAATATGCGGCAAAAATTGCAAACAACAATTTTCGTTAGGTTTTGTTGGGCCATGTCACCTATCTATGAGACACTTCCTGCATTTGGGCCCGAGCGCAGTGGCCTCCACTGGAAGTATTGAGAGCACGTAGAGCAACATTTGCACACAGGTTCACCGCTGTACTCCTAATATTGACATACTAGCCGTCAGGTGATCAGCATCATATATCCCCCCAGTTCCACCCCGTTAATAGCATAAAGAAATATGCTTTCTGTAGTTCTGCTCTCAATATCGCTGTGTGACATATGTAGCCCTCATAAATAACTATCTATACCCGGCATGCGTTGCAATGCCAATCAAAGACAGACAGAAAGGAAGATCATACTAACGATATTGGTTTTACGTCCCTTTTAACAACTGCGGCTTTTAGATACGCCGAGATGGCGGAATTTTGGCCCGAAGGGGATCATTAACGTGCCAGTAAATCAACTGACACGGCCCCCTCTCATTTGCGCACCCTCAAATGCCAATTGACTGTGCCAGGATTCGATCCTGTAATCTTCGTCACAGCAGGCGAGAAAGCTACCGCTGAGCCACGCAGCTAGCCCAAAAAAGATAGAAGCTGAAGTGCCTTTGGATAAACATCATTCTTTGTTTTTCGGTCTGGTGCCCCGGTCCTTATGCATTAGGCTGTGCTGAGACATCCATATCAGGACATGTCACCTCGCGATGAATCAGCAAGCCTTTCTCACACCAGGCATTGCGGTGTCATAAGTATACAGATTGTGCAATTGGGTTACTGTGGGATTTAAGGCTTCCTGTTAAGTCCCTAACCCTTTTGTGTTACATAGATAATTTTTAGCCAGAAACCTTCCTGGAGTGCACACAACAACTCCCCCAAATTTCATCGCAATCGGATGAATGGTATAAGAGCGCATAGGGGCATACATACAGACAAACTATCACGTAACATTGATTTTTATATATAGAGATTCGGTCTAACGTGTCAAACCAAAGTCAAACCAAATAACAAAACTGCACACACTTACGCGAAACAATTTATTATTTTCGATCATTAGTTATCGCTAATTCATTTTAGAGGCTTGGGACATCTTGATCATCAGGCCCCGTGTAGCTGGATGTTTGCCTAGCTTGTCTGATAACCTGTATTCCTGTGTTGACTGTAGTAGTATATGTAACTGTAGGGATGTAGGGGTAGGGATGAGGTAGGTACTCCAAGACTTGAACTAAGGTACTATCCCGGTATTTGCCTAGAGGGAGTGTGGCAAAAACTGGGAACAACACTCAAGATAAGCCACTGTCAAAGCCTGGATTCGAATCTGTGACCTCCGGAATTGCTGCAGCTACACTCACGGCCATGGTGCACGATTTAGCGATGACGGCTAAGCCATGGGACCGGAGACGAGGGAAAATGAATTTGAAGGTGAAAGATTTTTTTACGACCAGATGCTCTTCCTGATCAAATGAGTTAATATGAAATTAAATGAATAATGCTGACTGACATTGGGCAAGGAGTTGGATGATTTGTTGTTGTTTCCTTTAACGGGGTACACTCAGCCTAAAGAGGCAAAACTGAGAATTTGCCATCATCGATGATATTTATCCGACTCCCTGGATTAGCCCCTGCTTTGAACAACTCGTCCACTGGACATTTCTTTGCACAAATTGATGTAATCTTCTTCTTCCAATAATTCAAATATTTGAACTGTTTAATTTACTTTTCGAAATGACTATGAGAAATACTCGAGTACTTTGAACGCTCGAATAACCAAAGTACTCTGACATCCGCATTGTTCCAACATTCAAATTCTTCGAACATTCAAAAAATTAGCATTATGACATTCCTTTACGTAGTTTCCCTAATAACGTGTTCCCAACAGTCTGAAATCCTTCGAGAAATAATGTACAGGATATAAAAATAGCATCTTCTTCTTCTTTTGCGTTTGTCCCGCCTGGCTGCAGGATCCGCAGTCTCCATACATTTCTGTCTCTGGCCGTGTCTGGGTGAAGATTAACGCGACTGAGGTCCGTGTAGCGTATCGGTTTATTGTTGCCACGGTCGTTCCTTTGATCGATCATCATATCGTTCAGAAAATAATAACCTAATAATGAAAATCCGGCCGACCGACCGGGTCAGGGATGGAATGAATAAAGCCCCCATCTAGCGGCGAGAATATGAACTGTGCTGGCTGCCGAATCCTGTCGCACTCCTCTGAGGCAATGATTTAATGAATGACAGATGAAATGAAATGATAGTGGAGAGTGTTGCTGGAATGAAATTTTTGACCGGGAAAACCGGAGTACCCGGAGAAAAACCTGTCTGCCTCCGTTTTGCTCAGCACAGATCTCACATGGAGTGACCGGGATTTGAACCACGGACCCAGCGGTGAGAGGCCGGCGTGCTGCCGCCTAAAACACGGAGGCTAATAATAATAAATAATAATCTCCTAGGCCTATATAGCATTCCACCAAAGATTGCAGACGGTAATAATAATAATAATAATAATAATAATAATAATAATAATAATAATAATAATAATGTTATTGGTTTTACGTCCCTGTTAACTATGATGGCTTTTAAAGACGCTGGGATGCCTGAATTTTGCCCCAAAGGGGATCTTTGACTTGCAAGTAAATCTACTGGCACGGCTCCATCGCACAGTGGGTCAAAATCGAAATCTAGGAGGACAAAATTATTTATTTTCATAATTAAAAAATCAAAATTTATTACTTCTACAGCATTCTCATATAATTGCCGCTCACTATTCTGGGATATAAACGCATCTTAGTGTAAAACTGTCACCACTGTTCGAGCAGTCTGAATTGGAGGGTGAATGTAAGTGGCTCTGGTTTGGTTGTCTTTGTGGTTAGTGTGATGCTTTAAGATGGAACATGCAGCTGAAGGTATGATCTTTGTAACGTGTTTCAGTTATTAATGGGCGTAATTGTTACGTGATTTTAGCTATATTTGCATTAAATAATATTTAACAATTATTTTTAAAATTATATTCACTTAGATTTTTAGTATGTCGCGTCACTCGGCGTCACGTTCTACTTAATGTTACAATGTAGATAAAGTCTTGTAGTTTACGCCTGTTATAAGATTTTTTGCATCTTTTTGCAACTTACTTAGTTATTTTACGTTTCAGACGATGCCGCGCAACCAGTTCTCACACGTTTACAACTGTCTGAAGCACCGGGTTCGACGATTATGTCAAAAGTGGAACTTTGTGACTTTGTTAAAAGTAAATTAGGGGTAGAAAATTCCGAAGAGATAACTGAATGCTCTATCAAACTCCTAGTCATAGACAATTTCTTGCATGTGTAGACGTAGCTTGAAAAAGGTCTTACTGATGTTTATTATGAAGTAAACAAATTATATACGTCGCTTTCACTCTAAATTCATGATTAAAACATAAAAATAGTTTTGTCCCCCTAGATTTCAATTTTGACCCACTGTGCATCGCAATAAAGCACCCTCAAATGCCAACTCACTCAGTCAGGATTTGATCCTGCAACCTTGGGAACAGAAGGCGAGAACGTTACTGCTGCACCACACAGCCAATCATATTATTATTATTATTATTATTATTATTAATAATAATTATAATAATAATAATAATAATAATAATAATAATAATAACTAGCAGACCCACCCAGCCTTATTGGTAGGCAGGCTCAACGCGACACAGTTCTGGTAGGGGCTATCGTCTTATTTGTTTAAAGGCACCTTATAAACAAATAAATTTATTTCCATTGAATTTTCGAGAAATGCAAGATATTTCCTGTACATTTGAGATGATTTGGAAGACTTTGGTACAGACCGCACTTTTTAACTCCCTCTGATTTAAGAGCTTGAGTTAAGTGAAACATACACCTCAGCGATTTATTATCTATATAACTTATATGATAATAATAATAATCATCATAATAACAATATTAATAACAATAATAATTTACCGTATTATAATAATTGTCATTAGGGTCGATAATCTCGATGTTAGGCCCCTTTAAGCAACATTTATTATCTATATAAAAATGCTAAGTGATTTATGTTACCGAGAGATTGAGAAAACGGCTTGACGAATTGACTTCGTAAAGCATTCTGACGACAGCTCTTGCCCTGTAGATTTGCAGAGTGTCTTTAAAATAAACAAATATGTTACCATATATTTTTAAATTTATAAACAAAATGCAAAATTATTGTGCCTAGCGCATGCGCAGAATCAGCTTGGTCATGACAGATATGGCGGATGTATACCGCGTTTTAATGTGAGAGTTATTTATAAGAATTATAAAGGATGGGATGATTAATTAATTGCTGAGCGTAGATACTCCTCCCTTTTCATAACTTTCACAAGTCAGATTATTGAAAATATATTATTTATGATTCACATACCTTTCTGGGAGTCTTTAGTAGTTGATTTCAATTTGAATTGTCACTGCTGCACCGGAAATATTTCTTTTAGTACGACAATATATCATTTTTATACCTTATTTTATCTCTTGCGGAAGCCTCCGTGGCTTAGGCGGCAGCACGCCGCTCTCTCACCGCTGGGTCCGTGGTTCAAATCCCGGTTACTCCATGTGAGATTTGTGCTGGACAAAGCGGAGGCAGACAGGTTTTTCTCCGGATGTTGCAATGTCGAGAGTGCAATCTTTTGACGCCCTTAAAGTTGCAATAGTGCCAAAAAAGTAATCGTACAATGATTGTAACTTATATAGGGAACTTCTTCAGTAAATATTTCGTTCATTGTCCGTCATGTTTTGACGTGTTTCAACTAGTTATTATTATTATTATTATTATTATTATTATTATTATTAGCAGGTTAAAAAGGTGGCAATTCAGATTGAAGTGTTGGTGGAGTCGATTCAATTCCGGGGTAAGTATCTAGGTATTGGACAGCATCCCACAGCACAGACTAAAAAAGATGTTTAATGGAATGTAGGCAGTGGCTTGCTAGTAATCGATGACATGTTATCTTCCGCGGAACAGTGCAGTGCAGCAAGTTGTTTTTGTGCGGCTTGTAGCAGCAGAAATGTTGACAATATCTCGATTTCCAGCGAGCTCAAGGTTTCCAGAACAGGCTTGTCCGGTTGAACGAGATGGACGGGACGGAGGCCATAGACCTGCGCCTGCGCCGAGGGATGGATGGGATGCACTTCAGCGGAATACACAACTAAAGTATGCTCGCTTGCTGGCTCGCTCAGAATGGCACAAGCTTTTTGAAACAGTGCCTGCCACTTCCTGGTATGTCTCACAATTCCAAAAACTCCGCCATATGTCCGGCTCGTTGCATAGTGGTTAGCATTCTTGGCTGTCAATGCGGAGGTCCGGGTTCGATTCCCGACTCTCCCAAGGAATATAATTCTGGTCTGAAACGGGTAGGTACACTCAGCCTCGTGCGGAAAATCTGAGAAGAGATGGGTTCGATTCCTTCGTCAGCCAATCTGGAATTAGTTTTTCATGGATTTTCCACTTCTACTCCAGGCAAATGCCACGATGGTACCTAACATAAGACCACCTGACTGCGCCAGGATTTGATCCTGCAACCTGCTGTGACCAAGGTTGCAGGATCAAATACTGGCGCATTCAGTTGGCATTTGAAGGTGCACAAATGCGAGGGAGCCGAGTCAATAGATTTACTGGCACATTAAAGATCCCCTTCGGGGCAAAATTCTGGCACCCCAGCGTCTCTAAATCCGCAGTAATTAAATGGGACCTAAAACGAATAACATTACCAGTATCTTAAGGCCACGGCTGCTTCCTACCCAAATCCTACCTCAATTATCAATACACCCACTAATACCCAGTTTAGACATCCCGGTCGCGATCCTGATCAGGCCCCGATCCAGATTAAGTTGGGACGTCTAAACGCAACAGGATGACATTACCGCGAACAACTTTCCCTCCTAGAGGATCATCCCGATCCTGTTCCCACGACTAGATAATCGCGTTTGTGACAATTGCGATCGTCGGTGTGTTCTATCCCCCGGCTCTGTGAGTGAAATAGGCAGTGGAATTGACAGCCATTTTGGATTTTCTTGTGTTTTGAAAGCAAGCAGTACAGTATGGAATGTTGGCCATGGTGATTGTAATTATGTTGGTTGATATCAGATTGAAGTTTGAGACAAACATGAAATGATGGATGGAGAACAAGCATACCAGTATTTTAACACCAAAAAATGCTTAGCGTTGGGGGAAGTCGTTGATGATGATGATGATAATTGTTGTTTTAAGGGGCCTAACATCGAGGTTATCGGCCCCTGGAAGACGAATAGCAATGACATAGATTCATTGTCATGGACATAGAAGGGATTCCGATAGGACCAAATAACTCTGGACGAAACAAAAAGCATTTATGCGATATATATCATTGACCTGTGCACAAATATTTTAAAATATTGTTTTCCGCACCTCTTCTCAGGATTTGTATAAAATTAAGAATATGCACTAGCAGGGTGAATTCTGTAAAAAGAATAATTGAAATACTTCAAAACTGGAGGAAACCAACTACTGTAAATTTCTGCTTTAACAATTGGAATTCAAAAGGCGGCAAAACTTAGCGATGCCATGTTGGTTTACATGATTATCCTGTTGTTTCATGATGGGACGTCTAAACACGTACCAATGACAAATGCTGTTGATCACGATTGGACATTATCCAGATCAGAGGTAATCGGGATCGCGACCGAGACGTCTAAACGGGGTATAATATACTACAGACATGACAGTGACGCAGGTTATCATGCAAATTTTACACACACCCAAGTTAACGGGGATACTATGACCACGATGTCGCAAAAACCCTTAAAAAAGATAATAATAATGTTATTTGTTTTAAGTCCCCTTTAACTACTGCGGCTTTTAGAGACGCAGGGGTGCCAGAATTTCGCCCCGAAGGGGATCTTTAACGTACCAGTAAATCTACTGACATGGCTCCCTCACATTTGCGCATCCACAAATACCAGCTGACTGTGCCAGGATTCAATCCTGCATACTTGAGCACAGCAAGCGAGAACGTTACCGCCGAGTCACGCAGCCAGCCCTTAAAAAATGAATAATCAGTCAAACTCAGCTATGTTGTTCGGACATATTTGATCATCAGCCCCGTGTACTCAGGTGTATGTTGAGTGACTAGTAACCGATAATTTCTGCTATAACGAGGAGTTAACGACGTTACTTTTTAAATTAAGTAACGCTAACGCTAGATTAACGAACATGCTAGGTGTCTTTCCAAAATGGAGCATCCTGGATGCAGAGAGTGTACGCAGAAAACAGTTGAATAACCTTTAAACAAAGGGGGAGGGGGGTGGCTATCCTGGAATATTGTGAGTATTGTGAGTAGTATTCTCATCGCAAAATACCCAGAAATATCAACCAATATCTTAGAGCATATAACTTTGTGTAATTATTTTAGATAAGATTCAAAGTTTATATATCCTACAATTAGTGGCAATAGAAAACAAGTTGTAAAATACAACACAACACACAAATAAAATTTTATACTTAAGGAATTTTCTATTATGATCTATGGAGTATGAATCGCAAATTCTGTATCTATATTATTTGTCAATTTACTAAGCAGATAGGTAAACATTTTTTTTTTTTTACAAGTTGATAATTTATTTCTCAAAAGTACCGTACTGTGGAATTCACAGTTTTGCCTCACAAGGCCGAGTGTACCCCGTTCCAGTCCTTAGACTAGAATTAAAATTTCTTGGCAGAGCCGGGAATCGAATTTTACCTCCGGGGCGGCAGCCAAGAATGCTAGCCACTACACCATGAGTTAGTCTAATTTCAATCTTAATATTGTTTATAACTTAGCCAATAAGTTAAGATTAGGGTACAACCAAATTTACAATTATTTTATGCTCGTACCAAAGCAACACTTTCTTAATTTTTATTGACTTTTTTCGGAGGGGGGGAGGGGCTCATCACCCCCCTTATATACGCCCCTGCCTCATGGTCATCACCCGCGATGTGTGTGGAATCTATCTGATAACCTTCTTTATTGTAGTGACCGCAATGGGGCGTGTGCCTGTAACTAGGCCTAAGATTACGAAGGACTTAGCCGCGTTCTGAATTCACTTTGGAACCACTTTACAATGGCATCGAGTAGGATACGAGCTCACTATTCATCTAGAGAAGGCGTTCTCAACCTGGTAATCTTAAAATGCTCCCGCCATACGAACCACAACAAGCAAAAGCTCTCCTGAGATCCATTCTCCAATACAAATGCTGTGATACGACCCGGAATACATACAGTAACAGTCTTTTCATTACAAGCTTTGACAGTCTGAAATTGTATTATTTAAAATCTACTCTATAAATAATTGGACATCATGTTTTATGTGTTACACGAAAGATGCTGATTTGACTCGACTCTCCACACGTAAATGTATCTTATCTGCATTAATACAAGCAGTTGCAGCTTGCCTGTAAAGTGGTGAATCCCTAGCTCTTTCAGCAATTAAAGGAGAAGAAGGGGGAATGTAAAATAAAATAAATGTTCATGAAACAAGTTTTAAAGTTTCATTACTAATATGTACTTATATGTACGCGTCAACTTGAAACGTAATTTTCTCACGACCCTCATTTTTCTTAGCCAGACACAATTGTGCCTTCAATACGTCAAAGAGGCCATCCTGATCGCGCTGATATCTCGATTATACATTTTGAGTGCCATTCCCCCTTCAATTCTGGGGCAGAGAGAGAGGAAATGAAACAGAGGAGCATGCTTGTTGCCTTATTATTATAACTAATGTGTTATTATTATTATTATTATTATTATCATCAATTTAATGGTGCTCGGGTACTTGGAATGGCAAAAGGGTCGTGCTCGGGTACTTGGAATGGCAAAGGGGTCGTGCTCGGGTACTTGGTACGGCATGAGGGTGGTGCTCGGGTACTTGGTATGACAAGAGGGTGGTGCTCGGGTACTTGGCATGGCATGATGGTGGTGCTCGGGTGCTTGGTATGGCATGAGGGTGGTGCTCGGGTACTTGGTATGGCATGAGGGTGGTGCTCGGGTACTTGGCATGGCACGATGGTCGTGCTCGGGTACTTGGTATGGCATGAGGGTGGTACTCGGGTACTTGGTATGGCATGAGAGTGGTGCTAGGGTACTTGGCATGGCATGAGGGTGGTGCTCGGGTACTTGGTAAGGCATGATGGTGGTGCTCGGGTACTTGGCATGGCATGATGGTCGTGCTCGGGTACTTGGTATGGCATGAGGGTGGTGCTCGGGTATTTGGTATGGCATGAGGGTGGTGCTCGGGTACTTGGTATGGCATGAGGGTGGTGCTCGGGTACTTGGCATGGCATGAGGGTGGTGCTTGGGTACTTGGTATGGCAAGAGGGTGGTGCTCGGGTACTTGGTATGGCACGAGGGTGGTGCTCGGGCAGCCTACTTGGTATGGCATGAGGGTGGTGCTCACAGTCTGAACAACGTTGAGAAAGCGTGCTCTAGAGGCTGACCATCCTCATACTACGATTAAAATTCATAACAGGGTCGGAAATTGAACCCAAGTGATCTTCGTGTAAATCTGTTACCCATTGCTAATTAATGCTGTTTAACTTAATTTGTGTGCTCTTCTGTTTCCTTTGACAAACACTCAGTGTTGTAACATTGTAAAATAAGCAACTATACAAACGGAACGAGACAATAACCATGCGCTACTTATACGGTTGTAGTTGTAACGAGGTTACGTTTCGCACAAAGTAATTAATTTCATTACTATTTTTGGTAAGTGGTAACTTACAGGGAACTCTAGCGTCTACTCTCCGATTGGATTGTAATTGGCAGAGGATACTCTTGGAAGGTCACTCTATACTAGTGGATCCAAACTACAGCCCGCGGGCCAACACCGGCTTGCGAACACCACCAATCCGGCCCGTGGTAGCCGGCCGTACATACCCGGTATCCGGTCCACCATAGCTCAATTTGATTAGGCTACATTGTAAAATGTACAATGTAAGTAAATCATACAAATCATAATCAGATGTTTTATTTAACGACCAATTAAGAAACACAATAAATAACTGGCATACCGGTACATAATGCAATTGAACATTTTAACTATAATTATTGACATGAGATTTATCCTAAAATCTTAACATATTTGAAATACAAAGGTAGGCCCTTATTCACATGGGGGGCGTGGTTGCGAAGCGGTCAAGCTGTTGGCCTCTTACCACGGTGGACCGGGTTCGATTCCCGGTTAATATATGTGAGATTAACAAAGTGAAATGCCAGGTCCTGTGGTTCGGATTACACGTAAAAAGGAGGCCCCGTGGCTCATGATCTCCAGATTAACGGTCACGTAAAACTATAAACTTCCTTCCTAATTCCCATAATTAAATTATTCTTTATTATTATTATTATTATTATTATTATTATTATTATTATTATTATTATTATTATTATTATAGAGACTCCGTGGCTTAGGCGGCATCACGTTGGCCTTTCACCGCTGGGTCCGTGGTTCAAATCCTCGTCACTCCACGTGAGATTTGTGCTGGACAAAGCGGAGGTAGACAGGTTTCTCTCCGGATACTCCGGTTTTCCCTATCACAATTTCATTCCAGTAACACTCCATTTCATGTGTCATTCATTTAATCATTGCCCCAGGGGAGTGCGACAGGCTACGGCAGCCGGCACAGTTCATATCCTCGCCTTCATTCATTCCATTCCCTGACCCGGTCGGTCGACTGGAAGCAGGCTGTGGATTATTATTATTATTATTATTATTATTATTATTATTATTATACTCCTCTGGTTAATGAGATTTATGCAGCTGTAACTTTCCACTGACAATTGTCTGCTGTTGTAGAACAAGTTTACTGTGGTAATCATCAGCAGCGACTTCAAATGCTCACCAGTTAATTTGGATGTTTTTCATACAGATAAGTAAGTAGTGCCGAGAGCACATTCATGCAACTGATCAAACTGTGTTAGACAAAGACTGTTATACAATTCCAGCAATGATGACTTTAAATATATTTCTTTTAAAATATCGCTACAATGCAAATCACCCCCCGCGTACTGCGCCATAGACAGGCTATCTCACTCGTCAGCCAGTCCTGAAACGAAACTTTGCGCGTATTTAAAACTATGGTTAGAAACGCTATATCAAGTTCCAACGTTCGCCGCTAGGTGTCAATGACAGTGGCATATGGTAGTCAAAGTTGGAACTACTTGAAATTGAACTTGCTGGGAGCCCACAAGCGTTCAATTGAATTATCCAGCTATGGCCATTGGCCGCAATTCATATACCTAGGTATAATAAAGACTACAGTATGTTGTTATGATGAGCTAGCTAAATCTTGTCCCTTGCGACTTGGTGGAGGAGTCAGTGTGACCCGTAGGCTAAAACGTTTGGACACCCCTGATCTATGCGATGGTGGTAAAAAAATCGGCTAAAATTGACATTAAATCACGCCTCTATTTAAAATGATTGAAAAAACGCGGAACAGGGAGTCAACGTGTGGAAGTGGAAGGCAGCCATCTGCAAGCGACGAGGCATCCATGTCCAGCGTCTTTTCAATCGCTTTAAATCCTGGGGTAATGTTAATTTTAACCGTTTTTTTAACCACCATAGAATAGTGACCATCCAATTACAATCCAATTACAATCCAATCGGAGGGTAGACGCTGCCAGAGTTATCTGTAAGTTATTGTTACTGATACTTACCAAACCTTGGTTGAATTTGTCTAAAATTAAATGTCTTCCGGGAAACGAACCCAGGACATTTGGGCCTAGAGTTTCAATACGTATCCGCGAAGTGCTACATACTGAAGACTTAAGACTAATGTATTAGTGCCCAAATTTGTCGTAACTCACGGGAAATTTAAATCTTATTTTGAGCAATTTCAATTTTAAATATTATAGATTATTATTTACTGTATGCTATTGTGGATCTCTTCAAAAAGTGAATCGTCTAATATACTCCTGTCCCGTAGTCCAAAGGAAAATACTTAACTTAAGAGACGATGTAGCTGGAGCAATTGTGATCGGGAATATTCAAAATCATGTTCTTGGTTGTTATTAATTTGCAATTCATACCTTCTATATATATAAATCAATTTATTGTCATAGATTGTCGATCTATCTATATATATTCTGTATATATGAGTCGTCCAATTGCAAAACTCGTTTAATCCACTTATAAATAAGGATCATGTCGTAAAATTATTTATTTAATTAGTTTATTTTATTTTATTGTGTTTTGTTTTATTCTAATTTGTTTTATTATGTTTTAAATTGTTTTATTTAATATTTGTTTTGTTTTTTGTTTTGTTCTATTTTATTTTGTTTATTTGTTTTATTTTGATTTTGTGTTGTTTTATTTTGATTTTCCAGAATACAAACATAAAAATAAAAAACAAAAAACACGAAGCAAAAAGAAAAATTCTAAAACAAAAGCAAAAGCAGAAAACCAAAAAAAGAAACGCAAAGCTAAAAGCAAAATTCAAAAAAAGCAAAAGCTGAAAACACACACAAAACCAAAACCAAGAAAGAAAAGCAAAAAGTAAAATTCAAAATCAAAAGCACAACGCAAACACAATACCAAAAACCAAGATCACAATGCAAAAAGAAAAAAGTAGAAAACATCAAACACAAAAGTTACGCGAGGCAAAGTCCAGAGAAACGTTTCTCATGAAAATGATTCTTATTCACAAGTGGATTAAACGAGTTTTGCAACTGGACGACACATGTATAAATCAATGTTACGTGATAGTTTGTCTGTCTGTCTGTCTGTCTGTATGTATGTCCCCTATTCGTTCATATACCATTCATCCAATTGCGATGAATCTTGGGCGAGTTGTTGTGTACACTCCAAAGAAAGTTTCTGGCATAGTAAATCCATTTCCCAATAGGTAGCGCACAAGTAGATTCAACAAATAAGTGACGGCGCGCGAATCGTTTTAACAAAGTTCTTATGTGTTCATATGCCAGTGATCCGACTGCGATGCAATTTAGTTGAGTTTTTGTGCACACTGCTGTAAAGGTTTCTGAATTAGAAAAACCATTTGGTAGTAGGTAGCAATCGAGTAGTTTCAACAAACGAGTGTTGGCCAGCAAATCGTTTCTAGAGAGTCCCGTAAGTGTTCATATACAATTCCGCCATTTGTGATGAAACATTGGTGAGTTGTTGTGCACACTCCCGCAACTGTTTCTGAATAAGTAAATCTATTTTTACATTAGATGGCGCACGAGTAGTTTCAATAAATGCTCACATGGTCAGCTGTATGTGGCGTGCTCACGCGTCGGAAAGCCTTCGGATTTATTTATATACGCACCAGAGAGAAAATCAAAGAATATTGTTTATCCAAAGGCACTTCAGTAAACGAAATTACAATTCCAACACTTCTTCTTATTCTTTCTCTCTTGGTCTGGCTGCGTGGCTCAGCGGTAACGTTCTCAACTGCTGTGACCAAGGTTGGAGGATCGAATCCCGGCGCAGCCAGTTGGCATTTGAGGGTGCGCAAATGCGAGGGGAAAGTGTCAGTAGATTTTCTGGCACGTTAAAGATTCCCTTCGGGCCAAAATTCCGTCAACCTGGCGTCTCTAAACGCCGCAGTTGTTAAAAGAGACGTAAAACCAATAACATTATTTTTATTATCTTTCTTTCTATCTGTCTGATTGGCATTGCGACGCATGCCGGGTATAGATAGTAAATTATAAAATACAGCTCCAAATTAATTATCATAATACAGGGCGTCATGCTGTACTTGATATTCAATAATAATAATAATAATAATAATAATAATAATAATAATAATGATAATAATAGACTAATAATAATAATTATTATTATTATTGTCACCTTATTATTACCAGGAAGTTAAGGTAATATTTCAATCTCTGAGAATTATGACGCTGTTGTTGATGATGATTATTTAAGGGGCTTTGCAACATCATGGTCATGTATCCCCGTGTACTTGGGTGTGTGTAAAAATTGTCTGTTTTCCTGTGTCACTGTGATGTCTGTAGTGGTGTGTACTTGTAATCTAGGTAGGATTTTAGTAGGAAGTGGCCGTGGCCTTATGTTAGATACCATCCCGGCATTTTCCTGGAATTGAAGTGGGAAACCATGGAAAACCACTTCCAGGATGGCTGAGGTAGGAGTCGAACCCGCCTCTTTTCAGTTTTGCCTCACGAGGCTGAGTGTACCTCGTTCCAGCCCTCAGACCAGTTTTTTTTTTGCATAGCCGGGATTCGATTCCGGGCCTCCGTGGTGACAGCCAAGAATGCTAGCCACTACGCCACGTGGCGGTCAGAGTGATAACGATTTAGGTATCATTCCCAAAGAACAGACATTAACCATACTGAGCTAAATGGAAATAAAATACTTCACTTTCAAAAAGAGGAAGACTGATGGCCCAATATGCAGTCCCCTCCCACGTTCGCAGCAATGAGTTGCAGTTTTAGGTTATAAACTACATCCAGTCGTCTGTGAAGCTGTGGATCAGACAACACACTGGCATCGTGGTTGCAGAATCATCCAGCAGAGAGCAGTAGTGACAGCACTCCTCTTCCCGCCGAAACCAGCAACTCATTGCGAGTACACCCACAGCATCAAATAACGAGAATCAATAAATCAATATTCTGACATGGCTGTACAGTATTTTTCTGCAATAGACGCCTCAGCCACACCCATTCAGTAGAAAAACACTGTCGTAGCCAGAGTGCATGAACTGGAGGTGCTATTGCTTCACACGGAACCTTAGGATATCTTCATCAGCAGCTCAGAAATCTGTAGGAGTCTGACTGAGGCCAGCTGTGTCCAAGGTTCCGAGATTGAATCCCGGTTCTGTCAGTTAAAAGTTAAGGTTGCTTAAATGCGCAGGAGATGTTTCAGTAGATCTATAGGCACGTTAAATATCCCCTTAGTCGAAATTTAATGTTTTTCAGTCGGTCAACACGTTTGCACCCAATTGTAATGGGTGGTTTCTTAATCGCGAAAAAACAAAAACAAAAAACAAACATGAGATTATTAAATAGATTACACTTGGATGACCAGATTTGATCGTCAAGAGATAATCATCAGATCCTTTACACTTAGGCTATTAAATCTGTGTCGACATGTATGGGTTATGATATGTACAATAGAAACACTTATTTGGTTGCAGTAGTATTAACCTAGCACAACTAGTCAAGAATAAGAACTAATCCCATGTTCCTCAAAATATCTCAGTGTAATCTTTACTTACAAACGCAATACAACATATTTTGCTTTATTAGCAAATTAAGTATAATTTTATTGAAATCGCATCCAGGGCTGTACTTGGGTGGGCATTGCCGCCACACTGCTTGTAAAGAGATAGGCCTAATCTCAATGTTATAAACCATAGCACAATTCATTAAACATCCAGCGCCATCCTACTACCACTCATTTCAAACTGAAACCGTACTAATATAGTATTGGAATGTGTGCTATTCTGGTGACTGTAGCAGTGTGCTTTGAAATGCTACAGTATTTGGGCCTGATCAAGGGTAGGTTTTACGCCGTGATGTAGCTGTAACAAGCAACCCATTCAACTTAACTGTTGTGCGGGTAGTAACCCCTACAAAATTAAGACAGGGAGGGTATTACAGTAAGCCGTGATGTAGCTTTTGAAGCCATTCCTTTTAACTTCTGTGAAGAATACTTGATGCATCTTTTCCCTGACAATTTCAGGTTACGGTGGAACATTATATTCGTACTTCAATAAAACATGTAGCCACTCAAATACAGGCCTGTTGTATTTGTATCGATACAGGAATCCAACGATTTATGCACTGAACTTAACGATATCCGTAAATGTGAGTAAAAATGTGTTAATTAAAAACGTTAGCATGATATTTCAATCTCGATAGATAGATAGATATATAGATATTATAATGATACTATTAGGCTATGTATATTATTTTAAGAAAACGTTCTGTATTAAAATTAGGTGCATGTTTTTTTTTTCACTCTAAATGTTTCATTACCCACGGTGTAGGCGGCTCAGGGTTCGAATCCCGGTTCCACGAGGGAATTTACAACTGGCATGAGAGCTGTAACGGGATGCACTCAGCCTCGTGAGGACAATTGAGTAGCTGTCTGAAATTACAGTGACCCCGGTTCTGAATGCCAAAGCTAATGGCCAAGCCAGATGACCAATTATAAGTTGTTTCTTTTTAGGACACATTTCTTCCATTACAGGAAGTATACAGTTCTTCACAAACTCCCCATGCCTTTCGCGGCTAATAAATGTGCAAGTCTGTAACTAGCATGAACTGCAGCTATATTTTCCACGATCTGTTTAGTGAACAATTGATTTTGAGTGGCGAGTCCTTTCATTAAATTTGAAATCGTTCCCTTCCGCAATAGTCCATCGTATTTATGATATGCGGATGTGTGCCTACAATCATGATGCCGCCTGATGTATTTTTTTAAAACTGAAATATTTTCCTTGCATACCAGGCACATATCTTTTCTACTGTTCTCAATACAAAAATAGTCATCAGTCAAATTTTATTTTACAAACACGGCACTCGCTTGTCCATATTTCTACGTTTGGAGAGAGACATTTTGGTTCACAAATAAATTACTAAAACGACTTTAAATATCAGCAGTTTGTAAGGACGTTTAGAAAATGGACCACAATGAAACTCCTGAAGTATTTTCCGGATGTAGACTGGCCATTTCCTGTGGATGTCCCAAACTAACTAACTATATAGTCCCCCGTGGAATGCAGTTGGTCTTTTACTCTTCGGGGAAGTCTACTGCTGTATTTCCAAGAAATGAATGGAAAAAGTCTAATCCTTACCTGCTTTTAAGGTGGGAATAATATGCATCTTAGAACTTTCCTATAGTCCAGTAAAAGAATCATCATATTAAGAAGAAAACTATGAATAATTCAGAAAATTTTCTTGTGGTTTCATCTCCTTCGTCCATAAATGACAACAACGCTTTTTTTAAAACTAGGGTTTACTGTTTCTACGAAAAACATACATTTTACAAACCTGCCACGGGGCAACATAAAATGTCTTTGCACGCTGAGTTAGGCCTGCGTGCCGTATGTTGAATACCCCTGGTCAAAGCCACGCTTCACGATTTTACTTTATAACTACCGTTCAGACTAACGGTCTTTTATCAACGTAGAAATTCCAACGAAAGGGAAAACTGATTATGGCATGGTGATGACTACTACATCTTCTTTTAACACTGAAGAAGGCGAAGCGCCATATTGTTGGATCCATTGATGGTTGCCAAACGACACGCAGTATTTCAATTTTCCTGCTTAAGCACTTGACTTGGCTGATGCTGACGGAAAAGGACGAACATTAGAAATGCTCTCAAGACAACGCCCAATTAACCTTCACACTCACCGTTGCACTTAATTATCAGCTAGCTTCTAAATGTCTGCTCGAATAAATTCACATCGCTTCTTACCTCCAACTCAATATGTTCAACAACGTTTCGATCCAACGCGAACCGCAGTCATCCTTCAACTCGTCATAAACAATTCAAATTAGGTACTGAGATCCTTAAGACCCTGCGTTTGAATCTCAACTCCATAAACGAATTTAATTCTGGTCTGAGGGCTCACTCCAATTCCGTTCAAATTGTGGATCCCGAAAATGTACATCACATCACAGCAGATTAAAATTGAATAGCAAATTCTTCAACAACGAAATGAGTAAATTTACGCTTGACACCTGACAAACGAGTTCTGTCGAACTGGCAATTTATTGTTATATAACGAATAATAGTGGTAATAATGTGTAAATTCATGAATTATTGATGTGCTGATCAGGGGCAACGCCAAGGGAGGAGGATAAGCTACCCCTTCCCGACAAACTAATGATAGAAGAAACAAAACTGGACGAGTTACGAAAAAAGAAACGTTTATAAATGGCTCCAAAACTAAGTGACACTTCATTATTACATTGGAGGAATTAAAGGGTATGGACTGTTGGGATAGACGATTTCATTCTGAAACATACCTACAGTTCTACTCTGGAAGGTCTGTCCACAAACGAAGAACATGGAACCATTTAGAAGTGCGCACGACATTAATTCCTGATTGGCGTGGAGTCTGCACGCGTGTTGTCTAGTGTCCGCTGTTCTAAAGATTTCCACGCCACTCCAAATTTACAATTTCTGCGTGGTTCTAGATTTTTTGTTCAGCATCAGGGTATTTAATCAGCACATTTCAGGCACCAGTCGGCCAGTATGAATTATACAGTCAGCCAACTTTCTCAACTCAGTGTTAAGTGTTCAAGTTACCAAGTGCCATACGAATAGCCACGCCGTTGTTAACTAGTAAGGAATAATGTTTAAATGCACCCTTTGGTATGTATTAAACCTCGCATTGTTGCAGTAATTTATTTTAACGTTTGCCTGTAGAACACCTCGTGGTGTAGTGGCTAGCATTCTTGGCTGTCAGCCCGGAAGTCCGGGTTAGATTCCTGGCCCTGCCAAAAGGTAAATTATGATCTGAGGGCTCGAACGGGGTACACTCAACCTCGTGGGGCAAAATTAAGAAGAAGTGGGTTCAATTCTCAACTCAGTCATCCTTGAAGTGGTTTTCTGTGGGTTGCTACGTTTACTCTAGGCAAGTGACAAGATGGTTCCTAACTCAAGGCGACAGCTGCCTCCTTCCCAATCCTCACATGTATTACAAATACATACACTACTACAGACATAATGTAACACAGGTTATCAGACAAATTCTACACACACCCAAGAGCAATGGGCCAAATGAGCACCATGTCCAAGCCCCTAAAATGAAACAACAACAACAACGATTGCGAATAATTTTAAAAGAAAAAATGTCAGATGGAAATGGAAGTGGTAGTGACGAAGACAAACGAGATACCAATGACCAATATGTCAAATACGGGTACACTTGAGGCTATCTCTCCTACTTCGGATGATGAGGGATCCAGGCCCAGTTCTTTGGCGAAGTCAAGATTTGGAGCCAGACGTCGAACGTGGCGATTCAATGGATGACAGCCACAGAATTTCATTTGTAGAAACGTTGCATAGCCATGTGTGGTTTCGATTGGGTTTGGGGGATTACTCGATTCTACCAAAGACCTATAGCTTTCTTTCTAATATACCCCGTTCGGGAAGAAATTCAACCATCACTGCTGTTGAAGCTGAAGGATTGGTCCTACAGGCCGTACTGGAAGCTATCCATATGATTAAGTTTTCTCGGAAAACTACAGAAGAAAGTAAAAAGTGTAATATCTACAATAATTTCGTGTGTGACATTTTCTGGGATGCACGGTTTACCACCGATTACAGACAGATGCGGGAGATAAATCACTAAAAAACAACATTCCGAACCAGGAATGACGAATGCAACATACCGATCGGTTCAAATCCAGAATGAGATCATTTCCTAATGAGGTACCGTACTATTATAAGATACAGCATCCTCAAAGATGTTTCAGGAAAGAAGCCGTTATCCACAGGATTGCGGTGTTTCAACAAAGAGGGCGATGAAATAAATGTGGAATTTGTTGGCTGTACTGAATTGGAAATGATTGATTGGAAATATTATGAAAGGCATTGACGATTTTGGTACAAGCGAAGAACTGGACCCCGAGAAATGCATCCACTTGAGTTATTTTGTTTGTTCCACGATGTTTATCAAAGAAGATATTGCGTACTAGGTGTCAAAAAGCATTGTACTTTCATTGCTCATCCACAAAAACTAAACCTGCTCGTGTACGGTCTAGACACATAACTGAAATCCGAATGTAGGAACCATCAAGGACATAAATAATTCTCCCCGTGAGTCGGTATTGAGAAGAAATTTTATAGCAATCATTCCACACCCATGCGAGAGGTGGTCCAATAAATACAAGGACATCAGACTGTTTAAAGAGCACTTAGTACAAATAATACAAGTGTTAGAACCCTCTCTTGAAAGAAACGTTGCCACATTTAAAAAAAGGCAGTTCTATAGAAATCAGTGGTATGTACTGTAAGTAATCATTCATAGTTTTTCGTTTTGATAGGAAGTTACTCTGCAATTTTACAGACAACAATGAATTACCTTCAATATAAGACCCTGGATGGAGCCTCCATGGCTTAGATGGCAGCACGCCGGACTCTCACCGCTGGGTCCGTGGTTCAAATCCCGGTCACTACATGTGATTTTGTGCTGGACAAAACGGAGGCAGACAGGGTTTTCTCCGGGTACTCCGGTTTTCCCTGTCACAAATTTCATTCCAGCAACACCCTCCACTGTCATTTCATTTCATCTGTCATTCATTTAATCATTGCCCCAGGGGAGTGAGACAGGCTTCGGCAGCTGGCACAGTTCATATCCTCGCCGCTAGATGGGGGCTTAATTCATTCCATTCCCTGACCTGGTCGGTTGACTGGAAGCAGGCTGTGGATTTTCATTTTTATAAGACCCTGGATATTGTCAAAGGCCCGCAGCACATTCGATACATTGTGGTAAAGGCAAGGATGAAAAAAAAATCACCGGTGCAGTGTTAAAAAATGAAGATAGTAATATTGCCGAACAGCTGAGACTGAATCTCAATATACCATGGTTTGTCGGTAGGCAGCAGCACCTCAGCCACCAATCCACAAACAAATTCCTCAGAGTACTAGATGAAATCTTTAACAAACCCGTACCTTTTTGTAATTATTTGTAGCCTATTTTCATTTATGAAAAAAGAAAAATAGGCTAATTAGATCACCGTTTGTCCGTGTGTGTGTCCTTAATTAAATCTAAACGGCTGGAGCGATTTCAATGAAACTCGGTAAGGACATAGTGCTATTTTGTCCGACTCCGACTATGCCCTTCAAATTTTATTACATCACACCTTTCCAACATGGCGGCTGTGCGAAATACTTCACCAGCATTTTATGTCTCCGAAACTATTATAGATTTCGCCCTGAAATTTCGTACGGCAATAAAAGGCATTACTAGAAGTTCATGTAACTTTCAGAAATCTGTTAAGTACAAAACGAACATGGTGGTCAAGTGGATTTGAAACATTAAATATACTTTTCTAGCGATGTAACCATCCAAGCAGAGTGAAACATGGTACAGCTAAATTTTATACACATTGTAATGCACTGACGTTCAATGTAGTTCAATAATTTACATAACCTTAAAATGGCGGCTATGTGAAATTTTAAAATTATTATTCTTATTTCTTGTGTCCTAATCAGGCGATCGAAATCAACGTTTGAAGAATGAACCTACGCAATAGTAATCATCTAATACAGGGCCATCCAAACAGCGCTCCGGCCGCGCTCTAGGCCAGTGCTCCGAGCATTTTGGTGGAAGGTAGTTTCGGAAGTGGTGGGGGAACTTGGCTGGCTGAGTGCGCGGGCTGCCCGCCACGCTGAAGTGAGCAGCCGATCCATTAGTTGCTAGTCTAGTCCAATGCCCTTCATTGACAGCGTGTAAGTTAATCAGTTTCACAGTGGTCATGACTGAACATCATACAAACAAGTAGTTCCGTGTAAACTATACAGCCTATTTCCATATATCCTACTTATGCTAATTGCATCTATCAACATACAACATTTCAGTTTGATTGCTGTCATAGATTCGTAGATATTGAGAACCACCTAAATATTTCGGTTGGTCGCCATGTTAGTTTTTTTTATATATGTAGGCCATAGAGTTATGTACTGTTAGATGACGATTTTGCATGGATTCATTATTCAAACGTTCACTTCGATCGCATGATTAATACACGAGAAATAAAAACTTAACTTTAAAATTACACACAGCTGCCGTCTTGAGGTTATGTGAGCAATTGAACTAAATTAGATGCCAGAGCATTACAATGTGTATAAACATTTACTGTACCAAATGTCACTGCGCTCAGATCGTTAAATAGCGAGATAAGTCTATTAAAATGTTTCACATTCGCTTGGCCACCATGTTTGATTTGTATTTTACAGGTTTTTGGTAGTCTCATAGCTTAACTTCTAGTAGTACCCATTATCACCGTACAAAATTTCAGGGTGATATCAGCAATCGTTTCGGAGATATAGAATGCCGGTAAAATATTTCGCAAAGCCGCCATCTTGAGGTTATGTACACAATTGAAGTAAATTAGATGCCAGTGCATTGAAATGTGTTCAGACATTTGCTGTACCAAGCTTCATTGCGTTTGGATGGTTAAATAGCGAGAAAAGTCTATTAAAATGTTTCACCTTCGCTTGGCCACCATGTTCGTTTTGTATTTTACAGGTTCTTGAAAGTCTCACAGATGAACTTCTAGTAGTGCCGTTTATCACCGTCCACAATTTCAGGGTGATAACAGTAGTCTAATAGGTTTGGTGATATAGAATGCTGGTGAAATATTTCGCACAGCCGCCATGCTGGATTGGTGAGATGAAATAAAATTTGAAGGGCACGTTCGGTGTCGGCAGAAATGGTGCTACGACCTTACCGAGTTTCATTGAAATCGCCCCCCAGCAGTTTAGAAGTTATTAGGGGGGGTTTACACACCCAAAAACACACACGCACGGACAATAGGTGATCTCATAAGCCTATTTTTTTCATAAAATGTAAATAGCCTAAGAAGGATGGAGTGGTGAAGCAGAAGCCTTTAAAGCAGAATGGGATATTTCATTTTCCTGTAAAGCTTATAAAAGAGCAAGAGTTACTCAAGGTCTGTACTATCAGCTCATATTGGTAAAATGTTGTTGAATTTTCCTCTCTAATACGTTCATATTTCAGTTTGGAATAAGTCACAATATTCTTTACTTAACATTATTTTGCGTTCGTTTAGTAGTCAGCGCGGTCCGAACATCGTCCGTCTCCTCGCTGCCACGGTGTAGTGGGGGGTAGGGAAGGAGCGCTAGTCTGACTGCCCAGTGCTCCCAGAGTGCGAGCGCGCTCTCGGAGCGCAATGACTGGATGGCCCTGATCTAATAGCATATAACCATATGGCCTACATATAAAAAATTCAACATGGCGACCATCTGAAATACTTAGATTACAGCGATCGAACTGAAATTTGTATGTTGATAAAAGCTAGCAACTTAAGTTAACCTATGGGACTTTCAGTAACCTGGTAGGCACAAATCCAACATGTCGGCGGCGCGAAATTTAAATATTTAATTGGACGTTTTCTTGCGATTTAACCTTCCGAGCACAGTTAAACTTGGTACGGTAAATGCTTCTAGAAATATTAATGCTCTAGCATCTAATTTATTTCAATTGTTTTCATAACCTCAAGATGGTGGCTGTGCAAAATTTCAAAATCTCGTTTTTGTTTCTTGTGCCCTATTCATGCGATTGAAGTTTGGATAATAAACCTACGCAATAATCTTCAACTAATAGTAAATAACTCTATGGCCTATATATATATATATAACAATCCAACATGGTAACCATCCAAAATATTTAGACGTTTCTCTAAATCTACGAATCTATTACACCAATGTATGCTGATAGAGGCAATTAACATAAGTTGGATATACTGTATGAACACAGGCTATTTAGTTCCTCACGGAACTTCTTGTTTCTTTTGGTATTCTACTGACAATACACCTGCATTTGCCTTGACATATCTCCATCCTTCGCACATAATACTAATGACAGTTGCTGAATTGAAGGAAAAGTCAACTTAATTCTATTGTTTTGCCATTTGAAGGACCTAGATGCAAAGTTGGAACTTGGGCAAAATATGGGAGGACAAATGAAGAACTAAAGGATCTTGCCTCCTAATTCTAAAAGGAGACTGAACCTTTCTTTCCGGTGACGAAAACTGATTTGCAGACACTACTCGCCCAGCAGCGCATACAACAGGTATAGGTCCAGCTGAAAGGTCAAAAAGGGGTAAAATGTGAGAAAACGATCTGTATTTATAATAATATAAATAATAAACGTATTGCGTTTAACATCCCATTTAGATTCTGTGATTTCGGAGACACTGGGATGCCGAGAGTTTGCCCGGAATAAATTACTTATCGTGCCCGTATATCAGTCTCCTGTAAGCACAGTGATCTGTGACGTCACCGGCCGGAGAATCCGTGCTCCGCTTCTCCAACGGAACGTGAAAAGAGGAATGTAGGGGTGTTGGAAGAGGAGGGAGGGGGCAAACATGTCTTGCAGTGGGGGACTCCACTCAACTATGCGTGCGCAGTATTCTTAGTAACACTTACACATTATAAGAGGTATATTTTGTTCTGTTTACCTAAAGGTTTTAAACATTTATTACTTATTATTAATATATATTTATTGCATTAATAAAAATATGCTTTAATTGAATAATGAATGAAGTTATGCTATTAAACACAGGCAAAACATTTGTGCAATGCCCATTGGTTTCATGACAAATATTAACTTTAATGAGACGGTGTGCAACTATGTATACAACACACCTACAGAATAATAATAATAATATTAATAATAATAATAATAATAATAATAATAAAATTATAAAAATAATAATACCATAATGAACATAATAATAATAATAATAATAATAATAATAATAAATTATTGATGACGCTGAAGGTTGAATTTTTTCACATGTTGAAGTATCCTGAAACACACTGAACATTTCGCCATTCCTCCATACTCGACAAACAAGAATAGTTCTTCCCACACAGACAAGAAAATGTTAGGAGTCGACGGACTTTGGTTGTCTGCTGGCATTTTCATTAGAAATAATATTAACTTTAATGAGGCGGTGTGCAACTCTGTATACTCGAACAGGCACCACTGCACTGGCTGGCTGGCAAGCGCGCTCCTCACAAGGAAAGCACTGAACGCGGAAAGCTCCTCCTACGTCACAAATAAGGCAGGTGAAGGTGGCTGCCGTAGATCTACTGATATCGGTCTCTCAAGTACCTACCGACTGTGCTGCCATTCGATCCCGCTTCTTGGGCATAAAAAGGTGGGAGCATTACCGACTACCTCACTTGGCGGGTCGGTTTTCGATATGTTACCAGTGCTTGATACTTAGAAAAAGGCTAGGTTTCTTTTTTTTTTTCATTAAGAAGTCTTGCCGTCTTAATGGTTATTGCTAATTGCTGTGATAATTTCAACACACAACCGTAATTGTGGGTGCTACTTGCACGTGTGTTAATCTTCAGTAACTGTAATCAGGCACTAAGTAAAGAGTCCTTCGAGTGTTATGCAATAGCCTACGTTATCAGCACAAGAGGTGGTGGGTCCTCGCTTTCGCTGTATGGAACACACCAATCCATTATTCCGAAGTATTTGGGTTTAGTGTGAGTTGCTGTTCGTTCATTAAGGGGATTGGGACATATTGATCATCAGCCCAGTGTACTTCGGAGTGTGTTAAATTTGTCTGATAATCTGTGATTTTGTGGTGACTATATTATTGTGTGTGTACTGTAATTATAAGGGTCTAGCAGTGGAATAGTTGCCTCGGTACTTGGAATATAGCGTACGCTCACTTTCTATTGTTCTTGATGTGTATTCATTTTAAGGACTTAGGACATATTCGGTCATCAGCCCCGTCACTATGTGTCTTATGTCTACTCATAAACAGTGTCCCGTGATGCCATGCCCCATTAATCGAAGTTTTATTAGCATTTACCTAGAGGAAGTGACCTCAGGACGGCCACAGTAAACTTTCTGACACCCTCAATAATGCTACCGCTGAAGGAGTACTTCTTTAAGAGACAGTTGCATATTTGAGCTCACAAGGGGAAGATACGATGCATGGGTCACCGATTCGAACCATCTTTTGTACACGTGTAGGGCATGACCAGGCGTATACCAGGTGCAATGTAGTAACGTGCGCTTCTCAGCCGTTTCCGAGAAATTAATTACTCGCAATTGCAGAGCGGCGTCCATGTGCGTTGTACGTTAGCAAGAATCCAACGAGGGCGTAGTGCAGCGGTAAGAGCCCTGCTTCGTAAGGGTGGGATCGCTGGATCGAATCCCACCCGTGAGCTTTTGCAGTGTGTGTTTGTTGTTGTTGTAAACATTGGCAATTCGTACAAATGTAGGTGTCGTGAACAATGTTTATTTTGCTGACAGTTGTAATTACGTGTTATATGAGCGGGAAGAGGGATTCTGAAATCATCGTATTGGGGTCAACGTTTGAGGCATTACATAATGTACAGTATCGGCATTGCAAATGCATTGGTATTATACATGGTCAGGTGTATTCTATTATATGTACCGGTATACATTTATACATTGAAGGCCGAGTCATTTCCGTTATTTGCACGTCTGGGAACCATAAGACCACCCCGTACCCCGCAAGCAGTGACTCTTGCTATGCGTATTGGTTGGGAATCGCCCCAATGGTTACAAAAAATAAAAAATAAAGAAAAGAAGAACACTACTAGGGCTGTACACATTCCACTAATTTTGAATACGAATATTTGAATCGAAAATACGAATAGTTCAACTATTCAAATTATTCGCACATTCGAACATAGTCTTTGAATTATTGGAAAATTCGAATTACTCTAACTCCAACCTTATTCGAGCATTCGAATTTCAAAATATTAGCATTAATAAAATGACCCATCGATTCTGTCAATAATCGACCAATAAGTCGAATTATTCAAATGTTCTAATAATTATAATAAACAGCAACAAAAAGAAACCATAAAAAGCATAAAGAAAGAAAGCATATAGGATACAGAAAGCATAAAGAGAGAAAGAAAGAAAGCATAAAGCATACAGAAAGCATAAAGAAAGAATGAAAGAAAGAAAGCATAAAGATATCACAAAAAAGAAAGAAAGAAAGAAAGAAAGAAAGCATAAAGAAGGCATGAATAAAGAATGAAAGAAAGCAAAAAGAAAGAAAGAAAGAAAGAAAGAAAGAAAGAAAGAAAGAAAGCATATAGAAAGAATAAAGGAAAGAAAGCATAAAGATAGCACAAAGAAATAAAGCAAGCATAAAGAAGGTATAAATAAAGAATGAAAGAAAGCATAAAGAAAGAAAGAAAGAAAGAAAGAAAGAAAGAAAGAAAGAAAGCATAAAGCATATAGAAAGCATAAATAAAGAATGAAAGAAAGAAAGAAAGAAAGAAAGCAAGCATAAAGCAAGAATAAAGGAAAGAAAGCATAAAGATAGCACAAAGAAATAAAGCAAGCATAAAGAAGGTATAAATAAAGAATGAAAGAAAGCATAAAGAAAGAAAGAAAGAAAGAAAGAAAGAAAGAAAGAGAGAGAGAATGAGATAACAAGTGATGCTTGTTTTGAATTAAGAATAATAATGTTATTAGTTTTACGTCCCTTTTAATTACTGTGGCTTTTACAGACGCCGGACTGCATGAATTTCTCCCTGAAGCGGATCTTTAACGTGCCAGTCAATCTACTGACACGGCTCCTCGTATTTGCGCACCCTCAAATGCCAACTGACTGGGCCAGGATTTGATCCTGCAACCTTGAAACCAGCAGGCGTGTTTTGAATGCTATATTTTAATAAGAATCTATCAGGCAGAATGGGGAAGGGGCTAACCCCCAGCCGACCCCTGCTTCGAACAACTTGTCAAATGGAAATATTTATTTACACGCATAGGCCTAGCTGTAACTTTCGCGTACTTATCATCTTTGAATCGAGGAATGTTGGAATGATTCCAACAACTGAAGTATTCGAAAATCCACATTGTTCGAACATTCGAAAAATTCATTTGAATTTCAAATCATTGAATTTTTGAAGTAGTCGAATTAATATAATATTTGAATGATAGGCATAGACCGGACTGAGTACAGGTAGCTCAGATGGAAGAGTGCTTGTCGTACCCCACGCTCCCAGTTTTATTTTTGTTTGTTTATTATGCTGTTACAAAAATAGTGGAGAGTATTATTAGCTGTCTGTTAGGTAGTCAGCCCGGAGGCTGGTTAGATCCTCAAAACGTACCGCCATAGGTAAAGCCCTGCGTGGATAAACAAACCGTTATCCGCATCCGCCCCGCATCCGTCCCACATCCGCCCCGCATCCGCACAACTGTTATCCGCATCCGCCCCGCAGTCGCACGACTTTTTTCCGCATTCGCACGTTTGTTATCCGAATCTACTGGCATTAGAATAATATTTTTAATTAGATAAAGCATAAATTACTAAATCAACATATTCAGACATTTGAGTTAAAAGGCGTTCCCTTGGGCTTTGTATGTCATGTGCTATGTTTAAAATGAATGTTACACAGCCAGAATTGCAACCCTTTCCTGTTCCGAGTGTTAATTATCCTTAATGACATAATTTCAATGAGATGAGCTTAAATCATCATCATCTTACATTTGTCATGAAAAAAACATAACGGGAAAAATATATGTCATAAACAGCAGGTCCCAGTAATGATATTCAACAAGTTCTGCTTGCAAACTAAAAACTATCCGCAAATTTACTCCAAACATTATCCGCAGTTTTTCCGCTATCCGCACAGCCATGCAAACTATATCCGCAAGGCGAAAAATTTGCGGATATCCGCGGGTTTATCCGTGGATATCCGCATCCGCGCAGGGCTTTAGCTATATGTTAGGTCGGTAGATACCCACAAAAACTCAAAGCTACTCTATAAAGATGCTTACTAGGCAAGAAGAGGAGTGAGGTAGTTTGCCATTGCTTTCTTCACTGAGTCAGAACAATAGCACTGACCCTATTAGTAAAATATTTCACAGGACACACAGGCACTATTTGTGCCATGAGGCCATTACTCAGCACCATCCATACCTCAGTAGCTTCCATATAATCACAGCCATGAATGAGGCTGAGACATTATTGGAAAGCCACATCAGCTATAATATCTAAAATACCTATTGACAAACAAAAGTACTGATATTTTCCATAAAATTCACAGGCTACGCTTCCTTCCACAGAGCAATTATTAACACGTTGTTTATAATGAGTTTCTTACGATGGACCTTATACACCAGCAATATTCTGAAGAGAACTATGCAACTGTTGTTACTCGTGCCTAGTAAAATAATCGTACTCCACTGCCAGAAGATCGTTCACAACTGTGTTCTTGTATAAAATTTCAGTCGAAGGCCATGAATGGGCTAAAATTTAATTAATTCACTGTGCCAAATTTCGCAAATAGGCTAAAATACTCATTGACAAATCAACATATTTTCGAAGAAACACACAGGTGACGATTCCCTCCACAAAACAACCAAGTTTCGCATTGTTCAACCGTGACTTCCAAGTAAACATGGACCATGCACAGCAAGTAAGCAGCCTTCACTATCGGCAACCCCTCAAACACGGATGTGTGGGGAATTGTAGTTCCCCGACTCTCACATTGCTTGGAAGAGAACGCTCACTTTTTTCTTGTTGTTCTTGTTGTTGTTTGTTGTTATTATTGTTTTTCTTGTCTTTTTCTTGTTTCGTTGTTTTTGTTGTTGTTAATTCATTTAAAGGACTTAGGACATATTTAGTCATCATCCCAATCCTTTTCTTTGGCTTATTTCTACTCATAAACGGTGTCCCATGATGCCATGCCCAAATCGAGGTTTTATTCAAGAGATATGGAGGAATGCGCCAAAATGTAGCCTTAAATCGTTGATTCAATCGTCAATTCTGATGAACTTGCAGCGAAGCTTGAGCTAGACCAGAGAAAAAACTCAGCTTAGCTAGCATTTTATAAACTGTGAAACTCGACTTCCTCTTTTAAGTTGGGCTAGTCCAGTCATAGATCTGACTGTGGAGCTGCGCCTAAGTTGACCTTATTTTGGGTTTTTGTATGATACCAGACTAGTTTGCGTATGTCTTCACTCTTTTATATGCATAAAATAGAACACGTTTGGGAGTTACCGTACTAATAATGGTCTAAGTGTAAATGGGCACATCTAACGTTGAGGCAACAAACTCCTAAATTATTATTTACAAGTATTCTCTTCTCCTTGTGTTTAGTTTCTCAATTAAGAGCAAGGCTGGCGCAGTCCATTGGCATTTAAGGATGCGAAAATGCGATGGAGCTGTGCAAGCACATTAACTGGCACGTTAAAAATCCTCTTCGGGGCAGATTCCATGCACCCTGGTATCTGTAAATGTCGTAGTACAGTTAAAAGGGACGTAATACCCAGAGCGTTAACATTATTATTATTATTATTATTATTAACAGCCAATTGCGCTACACATCTTAGCAATACAATCCTCTAGTCAAAGGTACCTGCTGTGTAGGTTCCCAGCGTGAACCATGAGGTAAAGGCAGATGCTGATTCGTATATAAATACATCAGACGTAGCATTTGAGACTCATTAAAAACAGTCTATCTACAGAGAAAGGGAAGGTTGCTTCAATCTAATGTATATAATTACCTGTATAATTAATAATACCGTTGTTACACAGTTTGCAGGCAAATTTCCCGCAGCAAGGTCAATCACGTTCAGATCACTCATCGCCTACTCCAAAACACTTTCCAACTAGTTCTCTATTTCACGTAACGGCAGGCACTCCACTCCACTCCAGTCATGCCAGTTTTTGACCACTACCCATAGTTTCTTCCTGCCGTCACAAAACTCAATATGCTGCACGGACGATATGTACACTAATTATATTGTATTTAAAATTAACACGATTTAATGCTATTCTCTAATGAAAATATACTAGTCCTATACTACAAATCATTGAGGATCATTTTTAGCCTACTGTTCACATTTTGCAAAAATGAGGAAAAAGTAGACTTATGAGATCGGGCAAATGTGTGTCTGTCTGTCTGTCTGTCTGTCCTTCTGTCTGTCTGTCTGGCTGGCTGGCTGTGTGTGTGTCCCCCCCCTATCAACTCCTAAACGGCTGCAGCAATCGAAACAAAATTTGGTAGGATTAAAGATCTATACCTGAATATCTCACGGCCATATTTGAAAATGATGTCAGTGCTACCAACTGCTGAAAAATCGCAATTGAAATTTGAGCTCCATGTTGGATATCTTGGAAGGTATGACTGGGAGCTATTTCAAAATTGGCACACGTATAGATAATAATGAAGCCTCCGTGGCTCAGGCGGCAGCACGCCGGCCTCTCACCGCTGGGTCCGTGGTTCAAATCCCGGTCACTCCATGTGAGATCTGTGCTGGACAAAACGGAGGTAGACAGGTTTTTCTCCGGGTACTCCGGTTTTCCCTGTCAAAATTTCATTCCAGCAACACTCTCCACTATCATTTCATTTCATCTGTCATTCATTTAATCATTGCCCCAGGGGAGTGCGTCAGGCCTCGGCAGCCGGCACAGTTCATATCCTCGCCGCTAGATAGGGGCTTCATTCATTCCATTCCTGACCCGGTCGGAGACTGGAAGCAGGCTGTGGATTTTCATTTTTCATAGATAAAAATATTGCAGTTTAATTTCCAAGAGGCCATACATGGCAGTGTTGCCAAAATGATTGTAAGCCTGCTGATAGGTCCAAATTTTAAATGCATATAACTTCTACACTATCATTTGGATTTCAACCAAATTTTGTATGTGCTGTGTGTACATAAAGAGATATGACTGAGCGTATTCTTAAGACCCACCAGGGTTGCCAACTGTTAATGAAAAATGAAAATCCACAGCCTGCTTCCAGTCTCCGACCGGGTCAGGAATGGAATGAATGAAGCCCCCATCTAGCGGCGAGGATATGAAATGTGCCGGCTGCCGAGGCCTGACGCACTCCTCTGGGGCAATGATTAAATGAATGACAGATGAAATGAAATGATAGTGGAGAGTGTTGCTGGAATGAAATGTTGACAGGGAAAACCGGAGTACCCGGAGAAAAACATGTTTGCCTCCGTTTTGTCCAGCACAGATCTCACATGGAGTGACCGGGATTTGAACCACGGACCCAGTGGTGAGAGGCCGGCGTGCTGCCGCCTAAGCCACGGAGGCTTGCCAACTGTTAATAAATGCTCTCATTTTTAAAATCCAAATACCCATATATCAGAAAGTATGTTAGCCGACAACTTTAAATTATGCACACGTATGGTACCTGACATTCTATATTAAATTGGAGTAACTTACATACGTCAGTGCTACCAACATGATTCTAAGCCTGCTGAGAGGTCCAACTTTAAATACATGTAACTTCTATACTATCAATTGGATTTCAACCAAATTTCGTGTGTGCTATGTGTACCATAACAGATATGACCAGGGCTGCCAACTGTTAATAAATACTGTCTCTATTTTTGTTACCCTAATATTAATATATCAGAAAGTATGCAAGCCAATAGCTCTAAACTTTGCACACGTATAGTACCTGGCATTCTAGATTAATTTGGAGTAACTAATATAGGCCTACGCCAGTGCTGCCAACATGATTCTAAGCCTGCTGATAGGTCCAATTTTTAAATGCATGTAACTTCTATACTAACTAATGGATTTCATTCAAAACTGACACAACAATAGATCATATTATTTCAGATTTTTTCTGACCAATACATGTATGTCATTGTTACCAACATGATTTTACGCGCGCTGTTAGATCCAATGTTTAACTGCATGTAACGACCAAGCTATCCATTGGACTTCAACCAAATTTTTTATTCTGTACCTCAAGACATGGAACTAAGAATATATTCAGTCACCAGGGCTGCCAACTGTAGTTCTCTATTAGGCTGCATTATGCCATGTATACAGTATTTCGGACTAATTAGAAATTTCGATATTACCAACTTAATTTCGTCATTATTCTAGATCCATATAGAGAGTAATCATTGTCATGAATCTTAAATTTTAAGAAAAGTAGGCTCTTTAGTTCGTCACGGAACTTCTTGTTAGCCTACATTTCACATTTTGCAAAAATGAGGAAAAAGTAGACTTATGAGATCGGGAAAATGTGTGTCTGTCTGTCTGTCCTTCTGTCTGTCTGTCTGTCTGTCTGTCCTTCTGTCTGTCTGTCTGTCTGGCTGGCTGTGTGTGTTCCCCCTATCAACTCCTAAACGGCTACAGCAATCGAAACAAAATTTGGTAGGAGTAAAGATCTATACCTGAATATCTCACGGCCATATTTGAAAATGATGTCAGTGCTACCAATCGCAATTGAAATTTGAGCTCCAAGTTGGATATCTTGGAAGGTATGAATAGGAGCTATTTCAAAATTGGCACACGTATATATAATAATATTGCAGTTTAATTTCCAGGAGGCCATACATGGCAGTGTTGCCAAAATGATTATAAGCCTGCTGATAGGTCCAAATTTTAAATGCATATAACTTCTACACTATCAATTGGATTTCAACCAAATTTCGTATGTACTATGTGTACATAAACAGATATTACTGAGCGTATTCTTAAGAGCCACCAGGGCTGCCAACTGTTAATAAATGCTCTCAATTTATTTTATCCAAATGCCCATATATCAGAAAGTATGCAAGCCGACAGCTTTAAACTATGCACACGTATAATACCCGACATTCTAGATTGATTTGGAGTAACTAATGGACCTCAGTACTACCAACATGATTCTAAGCCTGCTGATAGGACCAATTGTAAATACATGTAACTTCTATACTATCAATTGGATTTCAACCAAATTTCGTATGTGGCATGTGTACTATAACAAATATGACTAAGCGTATTCTTAAGAACAACCATGGCTGCCAACTGTTAATAAATGCTGTCTCTATTTTTTTACTCTAATATCAGTATATCAGAAAGTATTCAAGCCAACAGCACTAAACTTTGCACACGTATAGTACTTTACATTCTAGATTAATTTGGAGTAATTAATATACGTCAGTGCTTCCAACATGATTCAAAGCCGGCTCATTGGTCCAATTTTAAAATACATGTAACTTCTATACAAATAAATGGATTTCATCCAAAATTGCCACAATAGATCATAATAGTTCAGATTATTTCTGACCAATACATGCATGACATTGTTGCCAACATGATTTTACGCGCGCTGTTAGATCCAATGTTTAACTGCATGTAACGTCCATGCTATGCATTGGACTTCAGCCAAATTTTGTATTCTGTACCTTAAGAGATGGAACTAAGAATATATTCAGTCACCAGGGCTGCCAACTGTAGTGCTATATTAGGCTGCATTATGCCAGTTATATTTCGAATTAATAAGAAATTTCGTTATTACCAACTCAATTTCGTCATTATTCTAATTAGGTCCATATTGATTAATCATTGGAATTAATCTTACATTTTGAGAAAAGTAGGCTCTTTAGTTCGTCACGGAACTTCTTGTTCAAAATGAAAATTCCAAGGAAAGTGAGTCCGTTCTTCGTCATACTGATTAACGCACCCTTGATATATTTTTGTGATCATATGCGTACCTATTCATGACTACAGTTTAGAAACATTGATTAACGTGATTTATGCCCCTAACTTTTATTGAATATTTCCTAAGGATATACACTAGCGTGTATGAAAATTGCAGCACCAAGAAAAATGCATGTGATTGAAATGAAATTAGTACCACAGATTAGATACATTGCACAAATGATACACTTATTCAGTTCAAGTAGTCATTAAACTATCGCCACTAGTCAAGATTTGTCAGTGTATATATTGTAAATACCATCACCCATACTTGTAGACATAGATATAATAACCTAAGTGTACAGGATGTGATGATGATCGCTTTACGATCCAAGACACAGTTGTTAAAAGGGATGTAAAACCAATAACATTATTACTATATTATTATTTATTAATCTCATGTAAATTTTCTTTGGGATTAGGGAATCACCCATTACAATTGGGTACAATCGTGTTGTCTAATGAAAAACATTAAATGTCGACGTTTACATACAAAAACAGTTTCACGTTATATTTCCTGGTTCCCGGGTTAACACATAGTAGTAGGCTTACAAATGGTGTTGCAAAATACGAGGTACTCTTCCTCTATTTTCTCCTAAACCACGCACCTTTTACTGCACGTTTTGCACGTCTTTGGGTGCCTTCCATGGAAAATTGTGTGTTTCCGGCTGCCTCGTCATGCCCATGTGGCTGCAGTCGTACCCATCTTTGGCTTTATGGAAATTCTCCAGGTGTATAGTTCTTATCTACCTACAACGCCACTGTCCCAACTCCCCGACCTTCTATCTTACTGTAATTGGCATGCAAACTCCACGAAACACTTATTACTATATTTGGAATTGTCATATCAAGAAAGAAGTACCAATTCTGTACATAAACGCGTGTTATTTTGTAATAAATACCTTATGTAGTGTTTTCATGTTAGGGTATGTAAATACGTGTTTCCCCGCCTAATGTAATTGGGCACAAAAATTTGTGTTGACCAACTGAAAAGCTTTCTTTCTTGGGACTAGGCAACACTGAAAAATGACTTCTATCACTTCATATATCCAAAAGGGTTCGTTTGCAAAGTACGATATAACTCAAATGTTAGCTGATAGTACTACAGCGTCATTGCTCCGTAATTACTGCATTTGTCGTGAGGGTAAAATGTATATGACATTAATGATACGGCATAATATTTCCTACAACAGTCGTTCGATCCGTTTAAAACGATTTCGGCATCTGGGATATCACTCACCCTTAAGAAAAGTAAACATTTTGAGCAGTGCTGTTGTTGAAAAACTGTAAACTATGGGATCTTAATTTATGTAGACATATCTGCTAGTGTGGTGCATGTATTTGACACTGACACTAAAATGATGGAAGTTTAATACCAATGTTATGTTTTGAAATGTAATAAGCCATCTGTAGATAATTACATTTTTCCAAGTTACGTGAAGAATTGTTTTAACACCTTCATAGATGTTTAGGAAAGGCGGTGGAATAAATTTCCACAGGGATGAATATTAACGTGGGATGTATTCCCCGTTTGAAATGCGAGGCTCCACTGTGGTTTGTTTTGCCTAGCGCTTGTATGCCTGCGGAGTTAAGGGGGGGGGATCGCTGTGCTTGTCCGCCGGTAATCGTATCTCAAATAGGCAAAACAGCTTTCAATTGTGTGAACATGCAAGCCGTGATTTCCCCGCAATTAATTTCATGATAATAGAGGATAACTGACTATCAACATATTATTTATCTTCCATGCGAATCAGTTATTTCAGGAAAATGAAGCATTTTTGCAACGATGTCTGTTCAAATTTATCTCCATTTCTATCAATTACACTATCCTTTGGTAGTAAGGGATAAAGCAAATAAGAGTCACCATCATTATATTAGAATTGTAAAAATTGTGCACAAAACTGCGACGACTTACTTGCTAAATTGTCGTACATTAGCCTACGTATTTTGGTGAGCAGTCTCAAAGAAACAAACCTGCTGTATCCATGAAATTCAACGAAATGTTTACCAATCTTGGAAGAACGAATTTTCTTGACCTTCCGCCCTCCGAAAGGAATGGTACTGCTCCAATACGGTGAGTGTAGAGCAATGCCACGAAGAAGGACTGACACCTCCGGCGTTCTCCTGGCAGCAGCCCGACGAGTAATGGGGCATCTCCACTTCTTATATCTCGTCAATCATAGTAAACGGAAGATAAGTTAGTATGCGGCAACGGGAATTAGTTCCGGCACCTTCACACCGTGGAAAAGGTTTGTCTTCAGATTTTGCGAGTGGTGAATTGAGGAAGAAATTATTCAACTCTGACGCGGAACGTATGAAGCAGTGTTGCCGGACTCATGAGAGCGAGGGTCTAAATCTGTCATGCCGAAGTGTACAGCTCATGCAGGTGGGGAACTGATGCATTAACACGGATTTAAAAAAAAGTGGAACCTTCTCTCCAGGTTCACCAAGGGTAAGGATTATTAATAATAAATCTGTTTAGTTTTTCTAGGACGACTGTTGCAGCAGCGGACAGTGTGATCGACGCCCACTTCTGCGATGTCAAGCAGGACACGTGAGAAGAAGCCCCAGCTTTTCAGGCATGATTCCCCTCTTCGGTTTCGGAGACTTGGCACCAGGACACATTGCAGTCCTTGCTCAATGCACTCAGCCTGATCACCATTGTGAACGTGCTAGCTCCAGCAGTCCCAAGCGAACTAAACCCTAACAAATGCAATCACGGCGAGGCAATGGACTATGCAACTGTTGCCCGACACACCTCTCATAGTAACATAACATACCAGTGTCCTACCACATTCTTTGCACGTGCTATTACCAAGATGCCAGATTTTACCTTTGGGCAATCTTTCTTTCTGCCTATGAGGTTTTTCCTTGGCCCTTCGCTCAACTTCAACCATCTGCCTATGTTCTCCAAACAACCGATGAGGCCTGGTAAAATACAGAGTATTCCGACAGGCGCTATGTCTCGGGGGGAGGGGGGTGGGGGTAGCGGAGGAAGGGATAAGCACCACATGAAACCTAAAATGCGAATAATTTAGTTGCCTCATTCATTGACTGTCATGTAGCCCAGTGTACATACTGTAAGTGTGTGTAATTTGTCTCATAACCATTGCCGTTATGCTGGCTGAATGAATGAATGAATGAATGAATGAATGAAGCCCCCATCTAGCGGCGAGGATATGAACTATGCCGGCCGCTGAAGCCTGTCGCACTTCCCTGGGGCAATGATTAAATGAATGATAGATGAAATGAAATGATAGTGTTGCTGGCATCAAATTTGTGACAGGGAAAACAGGAGTACCCAGAGAAAAACCTACCTGCCTCCGCTTTGTCCAGCACAAATCTCACATGGAGTGACTGCGATTTGAACCACGGAACCAGCGGCGAGAGGCCGGCGTGCTACCGCCTAAGCAACGGATGCTCGGCCACTCAGTGTATACTATTATTTATTTTTGTTCACAACGTAAGAAATTGCCTCAAAATATCCTACGGATATTGTAAGAGGGCGTACTGATTTGAATCAAACATTGATATTTGATTCAGCGTTATGGCCTCCTGAGTGGGAGCTCGGCAAAATATTTGACCAAAAAAATGTAAGTTCAGTTGTGAGCAACTTCTCTCTCAGCCAACAGCCAGCTGCCCAGCACTTGTAAACAGTCAATACCGTACGGTTCTCAGTCGTGTGCTTAGGTCTGCAATCTGTAAACTAGTAAAGATTGATATCATTTCTGCATATCCAAAGCATTTTCCGTAGGAATTTTGGAAGTCAACATGAACACACTTGTGTTATCAGTACACTACGCCACACGATATGAAGCAGTTACTGCTGGAAAAAATGAATGGATTACGCATTCTCTCCTACAATTTTGGGAACATTGTGCCCATAGCTTTTCCGTAACCTATTTTAATACGCCCTGTGTATTACACCAGCAGATATAGTCACATTTGTGCTAGATTTTGCCATTGTGCTAACTCCGAGATGCTAGAAGCTAAAATCAATGTAAATTACGCGACACCTAGCTCCAAGACGCCAGATCGATCTATGCTACGTAGTATAGAGGAACAGGCAGATGGAGGCTGTGGTGGCGTCCCTCTCAAGTTTTATTCTATTTTCCAAAACTAAAATCAAATTTGGCTTTTGGTCCTTTGACATAACATTTGAGTCAAGGTGATTGGAGTGTATTTCTTATTATCATTATTATTATTATTATTATTAGCCCTTGATAAATCCCTTGAAGGGTAAAGGCCTTCTGCTGCATGGTAGCTCTGAGATATTTCATCAGAGGAGCTAGGCTGATGAACCTTAATAGAAACATAAAACTAGTAGTACTCAACTATTTACACTCCTATTTATCTTCCTTTTCACTGGTAGAACATGGACCTAGTTCATATTATCCTGAAGATTTAACTAAGCTGACGATGAGTCTAGGGATGTCTTGTACAGACTGTTTCGACGACAGTCCTCCACGAATTCTGTTGACCTGCCGCTCTCGTCCACCACTTCCCGATTGTTGGCTGGAACTCGTCTGACCATCTGGTCTTCTTTCATCTCTGGGATCGCACACTGTAGTTGAGTAGGGATCCATTCTCAGTACATGGCCTGTCTATGTTCACTTCAGTTCCCTGGCCCTCGTGATGATATCCTATAGCCCTGACCTTTTCCTGATTTCTTCCGATTCTAATTCAGTTCCTTAATGTAATGTTTACGAGTTTTCTCTCCATTTTCCTCTGGCACACTTCTAACTTCGAAGCACGCTTCTTACTTCTTGACCACGTTTGTGCTCCATAGAGGAGAACGGGATGTACACACGCGTCCATTACTCATCTTTTTGTCATAAGGCATTGCTCTCTGCTGTTCAATATGTCCAGAATTTTTGCCATGCTGACGATATCCGCCTGTTGATTTTTCTTGTCCATATTTTACTAAACAGATAGTGACTGGCCTAGATAGACAAAGTACGACACATATTCTGCTTCTTTTCCTTTCACCATGAGTTTCTTTGCTTCGTTGTTTGTCATAACTTTCGTCTTGCTTGGATTAAGGCTCAAGCCCACTTCGTTGCTTTTCTCATGCAAATCTTTTAGCATTGATTCCAGCCTCGATCTAGACTTTGCTAACAGGATCACATCATCGGCGAATCGTAAGTTCGTCAGTCTCAATACATTGATTGAGATTCCGTATTTGTACCCCCATTGTAACTTCTGAAATATTTCCTCTAAAACGCTCGTAAACAGTTTAGGTGATAATGGATCACCTTGTCTTACGCCTCGCTGTAGATGGGATTTATTGCATGCTCCAGGCTGAATTCGAACCACCAGTAGGCGTATAACTCAGTCCGGAGTCTCAAGCGCTGGCTTAGAACTACATGACAGTCCATTCAGAAACACATTTGGCAGTTTAAATGTGTGTTATTCTTTGATCCAGGGGCGTTGCGACATCGCGGTCATACAGCCCTGTGTACTTGAGTGTGTGTGGGGAATTTTTCGGATAACCTGTGTAATTGTGATGGCTATATTAGTGCGTGTATTAGTAATTGAGATGAGAATTGGGAAGGAGGCTTTATGTTTGGCACCATCCCAGCATTTGCCTGGAGTAGAAGTGGCGGGGGGATACCACGGAAATCCACTTCCAAGATGACAGGTGGGTTTAGATGAGAATCGAACCCACCTCTTCTCAGTTTTTCCTCACGAGGCTGAGTGTGCCCCGTTCCAGCCCTCAGAAAATGAAAATCCACAGCCTGCTTCCAGTCGACCGACCGGGTCAGGGAATGGAATGAATGAAGCCCCCATCTAGTGGCGAGGATATGAACTGTGCCAGCTGCCGAAGCCTGTCGCATTCCACTGGGACAATGATGAAATGAATGACATATGAAATTAAATGATAGTGGAGAGTGTTGCTGGAATACAATTTGTGACAGGAAAAACCGGAGTACCCGCAGAAAACCTGGCTGCCTCCGCTTTGTCCAGCATAAAGCTCACATGGAGTGACCGGGATTTGAACCATGGACCCAGTGGTGAGAGACCGGCGTGCTGCCGCCTAATCCATGGAGGCTTGCGTTCCAGCCCTCAGACCAGAATTAAATATCTTGGCAGAGCCGGGAATCTAACTCGAACCTCTGGGGCGACAGTTAATGTTTGTAAATGAGTTCCAAATGAATTCTCCTTTAGCCTACTTAAATTCTCATGCAACATGGAATAAGAACTGTAAAGTGTATTCGATTTGACAGGAGCACAATCCCACAGTTGTATGCCCAACACGGGTAGATCTCCAAGGTCAACGAACTGTGACAAGAAGGTATGTGACTTACGACTCGGGAGCCCAAAAACAGTCTGAAGGTTATTGGCCATAAACAAGCATTTTATAGCTAGTGGATCGTAAAGTATTGGTCTAATGAATCGCCTCGCCGAATTAGTCGAGCAATCCTAAATCCTCTTAATGTATAGCGATCAACCCTATCCCGACCTACGGAGCTGTGCGTATTAACTACAAGAAGACCTTTAAGTCAAAGGTAAGCGCTTCGATCCCGTTTTATAGCGACTTTCATCCTGATTGTGATCCTCCCCCAAGTTTATCCAGGATCACTCCAGTGAAATAATGAGTTGGTATCTTATTTCATGTCCTAGGGCATCCGTCCTAAATTCATTACGAAGGTAAAAACTGGTGTACAGACCCCACTCTAACTCAGATTATGATGGAAGTGTATGAGTTTGATGACTACCACGTACTGTATCCCCTAATTGTAGATGGAACAACCACGATGTGGCAGAGTTGCCTTTCCGTATCATGAAAACATGAACGAAACTATTTAATGCCAGTGCAATATTACGTATCGGCAGACGAGTACAGGCAGATTTTACCGGAAACTGACTGACTATAAGTGCTACAAATCTCTCGTTAATACAGAAGAGCGCAAGAAACACGTGTTATTTGACACGTACGTCACCTAGCTGACGCATTGGCTCACCGCAATGTACAGCGATAGTTATTGTCATCCGCCTTGTGGTGTGAAAAAAGCTCTGTTATGATGGCACAAGAATACAGTACCGTACCTCTTGTAACCCTCAAAGAAAAATCGAATATTTTTGTCAGCTAATCCCAAATATTTACGATCACAGGAGCCAATCTGTCTCTGTTTGGGAGTCCTTCCTGACATCACATAGGAATAGAGCCTTAGCCTTCCGGGTGAAAAGTAAGTTGCTATATCACTGCACCATCACGCCAGCCTAGATATGAATAGCAAAATAATATTAAATCTTGACATATTGGCTCTTCCTCTCCTCTACGTCAGACGTTCTGAACCTTTTTGAGGCTGTGAGCACTACCCTCATGCCATACCAAGTACCCGAGAACCATTAAATCGAATATAATAATAATAATAATAATAATAATAATAATAATAATAATAATAATAGTAATGCAAGAAACATGCTCCTCTCTTTGCTTTGCCTATCTCCCTCTCCCTCAGAAGTGCTGAAATAGCTAGGGATTCACCGCTCACCAGGCATGCTGCAACTGCTTGCAATACCCATACAGATAAGATACATTTATGTGTGACCAGTCGAGTCGTATCAGCATGTTTCGTGTTACTCATAAAACAGGGATGTCCAATTATTTTTACTGTGGATTAAAAATACTATTTCACAAAATGATAAAATTTTTGACTGTCAAAACGTATAATGAAATCACTATTATTTCGGTTCGTGCAACAGAAATGAATTGAAGAATGGATCAAAAGGGAGTTCATGCTCGCGAGCATCAGGTTGAGAACGCCTGTGTCTAGGTACTACCCTGCCAGCGAATTGTTGCCGGTGGCGGAAATTGGAACTATTGCACTTAGCCCAACCACACGCCTGGGATAGACGTGCAGTCGTCGCCAGCGAAACCTCATCGCATGTCGTGTGTGTGCATGATTCATGCTGGGTCGTGCGCTGTGCAGTGTGTTCTCATTGTATGAATGTACATGCGTTCCCCCTTTTGCCCCGCACCCGCCCGCAGCAGCCGTAACGTGTCGAGATGACGTAATGTGTACACATCAGCCCCGATGCACGTCTAGCGCTAACAATTCCCTGGCAGGGTAGTAAACATACATAATCATAAGAAGCAACGTTTTTTGTTTGTTTATCAAGGTGTGCGACGTAATAGTACCAGGGAATGTACAGACCAGGTTCAGCATTTGATCACCAAGTTAAGATTAGAAGAAGGGAACAGAAGATAATTTTCGTACAGTCTCAACAAGAGATTGATGAAAGGACTAAATTACTACATTAACATTAGCAGGCATTATACGAGTCAAATATGACAATAAACCTACAACAGCCACTTTCCTCTTAAGACACTGACTGTGAGCAAAAAAATGTCATGGCACCGTCCATAGATTCCCTTTAATTTCTTCTCTCATGCACTACTCAAAACAGAAGTGCAAGTTAGCATATTGCCTTCAAAGATTACAAATGTCTGCATTTTTATCAGTTTCTAAAACTATTAAAAGCTATTTTGTGTTACGTCATTCAGTAATTAATGTGTTCGTGACTGGAAGACAGCTTATGCAAGCGCTATGTGCCCACACTCATAGTCTATCCCAGTGGTTGGACGGCAACATCAAATGAGTTTCTCTCATCAAACCATTTGAAATGGTGACTGGTTTTCCTGTATACCAGAGAACAAAGCAGTAAGCTTCATATGACGTTGAAATAACAATGCTACGGATCATTACTTTAGGGCGTTGGAAACAAAACCATTTTGTCGTCCATTGACATGCTGGCACCACCTGACTGAGTGGCAGAAATCATAGGCTAAGTGTTGCCAATTAATATGTTGGCTTCTATTTCCAATCATCCCACCGTGTGTAACTTATTAAAGGTAAGTGTAGTCACTGCTCTTTCAAATGGCATGGGTTCGGTTTCCAGCTCTGCCACATGAGGATTTAAGTCCTGATATAATGAATGTGATTGTATATTACTTAGCCTCGTGAGGGTATACGAGAAGAGAAGATGGTTCTCATTTTACTGGCAGCCAACCCAAAAGTACATAGTTTTCCACCGTACATTCCAAGTACAAAATATTGTCGACTACAATACAGGATGGCTGGGGTATCACTTGGCAGTCGGGAACATACGATTTCGGTCCGCCTCGTTGCGTTGTGACTAGCACACTTGGCTGTCACCACGGAGGCCTGGCTTCGATTCTCGCTTCTCCCAAGAAATTTAATTCTGGCTTGAGGGCTGGAACGGGGTACACTTAGCCTCGTGAGGCAAAACTGAGAAGACGTAACAGAGTGTCAGAGTAAATTTTATACGATACATAGTATTCTAAAAGTAAGCGATATTCATTGTTAATTCGCATTAAGGGCTTGTGAAATCTTTGATCGTCAACCCCGTGTACTTGGGTGTGTATTGGATTAATTTTATAATAACCTACGTTTCTGTAGTGACTGCAGCAGTGTGTGTATCTGCAATTATTAGAATCGAGGTTGATGTAAGTGCTCAAAGACTTTAAATAAGGTAGCTTTGCGTGGAGAGCCAATATGCCAAGATTCAATTTTACTTTTCTAGATATTTCCGTCGTGGATGGCGTGATGGCGCAGTGGCATAGCTACTTACCTTTTCACCCGGAAGGCCAAGGTTATAATCCTGTAGACCTAACTTCAGTTAGAATTCTGAAGGGTTGATATGTTATCATTGTCGGTAGAAGAATGGGGTAGGTAAGGGTGGGGGGACCAAACTGCACTAACGATGGCTAGTTACATTACCAAATGCTCGAAATGTTGAACTGATTGGATTATGCACATCTGGGCACGCTAACGAATGGATACTCTGGTGCACTGTAGCATCAGCAGGTTTCGGCGATAAGTTGTCAAAGGCGGTCGGGAATTTCTGGCTCCTGGATGTAAGCTGTTTTTTTTTTTTTTTTTTTTAATACTCCCACAGGAAGAAGTCTGGTGGCATTAAATCAGATAACTTGGCTCACCAAGAGTCAGGTCCGGGGGCGTGGTGGCTCAGCGGTCTAGCTGTATGCCTCTCACCAAGGCGGTCCGGGTTCGATTCCCGGTCAATGCATGTGAGATTTTCGAAGTGAAATGCCATGTCCTGTGGTTCGGATTCCACGTAAAAAGGAGGTCCCGTGGCTCATGATCTCAAGATTAACGGTCACGTTAAACTACAAGCTGCCTTCCTTTTAAGAGTCAGGTCCTCCTCACCTTGCTACCCGTCTTCCTGGATGTCTCATGCAGATAGTTGCGGACGGCTAATGACCAATGTGGTTGAGATCTACCCTGTTGAAACCACATCGTAAAACGTTCTCCAAGTGGCACATTCTCCAGCAGAAGTGGGAGTTCATGACATAGAAAGTTCAAGTAGCGTGTGCCTATTAAATGACACTCAAAGAAATACGGTCCAATAAGGTGATCACTCACGATTCCACGCCACACATTCACTGACCTCTACACTTGGTATGCTACCTCTCGCAGTCGTGGGGATTGCCAGCACTCAAATAGTGCATAATTGTGTCTGTTGACGATACAATTATTGTGAAATTGCGTTTCGTCCAAGAACAGGACTTTTGATAGAAATACTGCATCATATTCCACTGAGAGAAATTCCTTCGTCCTCCCGCCTTTAATACAATTTTAAATCAATTTTTAAAAGTTTGTTAATAGCGCAAAATATATTCAAAATTAAGGGTTTGACGGTAAAATATCATATTAATTAATTAATTCATTTATTTATTTATTAAATATTATTAATTAAAGTCACATTTTCGTCACAAAATTTTCAAAACCTATTAACACGAGGTTGCCGTCAGAAAGAGCGTCATTCGCTACACAGAAGCCCCGACCCCATAGGAACTGGATTATTTTTTAAATTATATTTAAGCGTATGGCTTTTAGTACTGGGAGTGTCCGAGGACATGTTCGGCTCGCCAGAGTTTGTAACTGCTTCTATGCAGACACCCATGGGGTGAGCTACAAGTACCGTCGCTTGTGGACTGTTGTCTGGGTAGGAATATGTGAATGTAAGGACGAGGAATTGGAAGGTAGCGGCTGTGGCCTATAGTTAGGGACCAATCCCGGCACTTGCCTAGAAGGAACATGGGAAACCACAGAAGACCAACTTCAAGGTTGCCGGTGGGGAGATTCGAACCTCCTCGCCTCCCGGATGTGAGCGACTGCCTGCAGCCACGCCGTAATGACCACGGCTAACTCACCCGGTACTGGAATAATAAGGGTCATACAAACATATAAAGGTAACTCTGGTTCACTTGGAAGTGTAAATTCTTTGTTTTTAGAGAAAAGTAGAAAATTTTCACCCTTACTGAGAGTATTAATTAAAGACATCACAGACCAGTTGCCGCTCTTTGCCCCAGTGTACCATTGGGTTTAACATATGGTGCATCTCACCAAGAAGCTGGCTAGAAGCTATATACAGAGAAGGCCAGTACCATACCAGCTGTTGAGCTAAATGGTTCAACGGGAAGAAACGCTGGTACCTGCTGGATTAAGATGTCTGGAAAACAATAATTCTTTGAATCACTTGGAAGTTTCTCCCATTAATAAGAAATATTTGCCGTTCTGTCTGATAAGTGTATACAGCAACTGAGGTTCGTTCGTATATCAAGTGTGATCATCAACGTTTGGCAATAATACGTGTTTACTTACGTACATGGGAAGATGAAAAACAATTTGATGGGAAGATTCCAACTCCTTACCTGCAAAGAGAAAGCAAGAACATAATCAATTTCACTATTCTGAGGAAGATGTCACACCTTAATTCTAACATTTCAAGGCACAACTATTACCTCTACTGCACTATGGCACACTCAAGCTTTTGTTAGAATGTAGTCACAAATGAATAATAAGTTACAATACATTATGCATCAGCGCAGTTACCCTTGTTTCAATCACGATAATGCCTAACGTTAGCCTACGAAAGTTGGAGTAAGACGTCATACAGTTAAATCTGAATAATAGCTCAGCGTTGCCACACTTAATTTCGCTGCACCCGTCACTGAAACCAATTTTGCTACTTGAACAAGCGATTTATCACAATCTACCCCTGATCAAGAATAGTACGTGGCATAGATATATATCTGTCGTTTTCATCGTTAACCAGCTATAGAAAATTGGATCAATCATTATTCAAGACGCATCATATTATTGGAGATACAGGCCTAAATGTCGAGAATTGACATCACCACCCTACCGACTACATTATGGACAAGATTTGTTTCTGTTAATCTCTTTATTACAGCAAGCCAGTGCAGTGACGCAAAAGCAAAGAATGGAACACAACGACGTCAGTAATAATGGCAACATAGCCTGTGCTACCATAACATCACTCAAATAGGAGTAATCGACTGCTGTGACACTGGCAGATCCCTTCTCTTGTTGGAAATGGTATAACTTTCATACAATTCAATCACATTAGCATGTGTACAGTTTAATCACGTAAACTTGCACGCAGTTTAATCACGTTAGCTTGTACACAGTTTAATAACGTTAGCTTGTACGCAGTTTAATCACGTTAGCTTGTAGACGGTTTAATCACGTTAGCTTGTAGACAGTTTAATCACGTTAGCTTGTACGTAGTTTAATCGCGTTAGCTTGTACACAGTTTAATCGCGTTAGCTTGTACACAGTTTAATCACGTTAGCTTGTACGTAGTTTAATCGCGTTAGCTTGTACACAGTTTAATCACGTTAGCTTGTACGTAGTTTAATCACGTTAGCTTGTACGCAGTTTAATCACGTTAGCTTGTACACAGTTTAATCGCGTTAGCTTGTACACAGTTTAATCACGTTAGCTTGTACGTAGTTTAATCGCGTTAGCTTGTACACAGTTTAATCACGTTAGCTTGTAGACAGTTTAATCACGTTAGCTTGTACGTAGTTTAATCGCGTTAGCTTGTACGTAGTTTAATCGCGTTAGCTTGTACACAGTTTAATCACGTTAGCTTGTACACAGTTTAATCACGTTAGCTTGTATACAGTTAAATCACGTTAGCTTGTACACAGTTTAATCACGTTAGCTTGTACGCAGTTTAATCACGTTAGCTTGTACACAGTTTAATCACGTTAGCTTGTACACAGTTTAATCACGTTAGCTTGTACGCAGTTTAATCACGTTAGCTTGTACACAGTTTAATCACGTTAGCTTGTACACAGTTTAATCACGTTAGCTTGTACACAGTTTAATCACGTTAGCTTGTATACAGTTTAATCGCGTTAGCTTGTACACAGTTTAATCACGTTAGCTTGTACACAGTTTAATCACGTTAGCTTGTAGACAGTTTAATCACGTTAGCTTGTACACAGTTTAATCACGTTAGCTTGTACACAGTTTAATCACGTTAGCTTGTACACAGTTTAATCACGTTAGCTTGTACACAGTTTAATCACGTTAGCTTGTACGCAGTTTAATCACGTTAGCTTGTACGTAGTTTAATCACGTTAGCTTGTACACAGTTTAATCACGTTAGCTTGTAGACAGTTTAATCACGTTAGCTTGTACGCAGTTTAATCACGTTAGCTTGTACACAGTTTAATCACGTTAGCTTGTACACAGTTTAATCACGTTAGCTTGTACACAGTTTAATCACGTTAGCTTGTACGCAGTTTAATCACGTTAGCTTGTACACAGTTTAATCACGTTAGCTTGTAGACAGTTTAATCACGTTAGCTTGTACACAGTTTAATCGCGTTAGCTTGTACACCGTTTAATCACGTTAGCTTGTTCACAGTCTAATCACGTTAGCTTGTACACAGTTTAATCACGTTAGCTTGTATACAGTTTAATCACGTTAGCTTGTTCACAGTTTAATCACGTTAGCTTGTACACAGTTTAATCACGTTAGCTTGTACACAGTTTAATCACGTTAGCTTGTTCACAGTTTAATCACGTTAGCTTGTAGACAGTTTAATCACGTTAGCTTGTACACAGTTTAATCACGTTAGCTTGTACACAGTTTAATCACGTTAGCTTGTACACAGTTTAATCACGTTAGCTTGTACGCAGTTTAATCACGTTAGCTTGTACACAGTTTAATCACGTTAGCTTGTACACAGTTTAATCACGTTAGCTTGTACGCAGTTTAATCACGTTAGCTTGTACACAGTTTAATCACGTTAGCTTGTACACAGTTTAATCACGTTAGCTTGTATACAGTTTAATCACGTTAGCTTGTACACAGTTTAATCACGTTAGCTTGTACACAGTTTAATCGCCTTAGCTTGTACGCAGTTTAATCACGTTAGCTTGTACGCAGTTTAATCACGTTAGCTTGTACGTAGTTTAATCACGTTAGCTTGTAGACAGTTTAATCACGTTAGCTTGTACGCAGTTTAATCACGTTAGCTTGTACGTAGTTTAATCACGTTAGCTTGTAGACAGTTTAATCACGTTAGCTTGTTCACAGTTTAATCACGTTAGTTTGTTCACAGTTTAATCACGTTAGCTTGTACACAGTTTAATCACGTTAGCTTGTACACAGTTTAATCACGTTAGCTTGTAGACAGTTTAATCACGTTAGCTTGTTCACAGTTTAATCACGTTAGCTTGTACACAGTTTAATCACGTTAGCTTGTAGACAGTTTAATCACGTTAGCTTGTATACAGTTTAATCACGTTAGCTTGTACACAGTTTAATCACGTTAGCTTGTACACAGTTTAATCGCGTTAGCTTGTACGCAGTTTAATCACGTTAGCTTGTACGCAGTTTAATCACGTTAGCTTGTAGACAGTTTAATCACGTTAGCTTGTACGTAGTTTAATCACGTTAGCTTGTACACAGTTTAATCACGTTAGCTTGTACACAGTTTAATCACGTTAGCTTGTACGCAGTTTAATCACGTTAGCTTGTACGCAGTTTAATCACGTTAGCTTGTAGACAGTTTAATCACGTTAGCTTGTACACAGTTTAATCACGTTAGCTTGTACACAGTTTAATCACGTTAGCTTGTACACAGTTTAATCGCGTTAGCTTGTACGCAGTTTAATCACGTTAGCTTGTACGCAGTTTAATCACGTTAGCTTGTACGCAGTTTAATCACGTTAGCTTGTACACAGTTTAATCACGTTAGCTTGTACACAGTTTAATCACGTTAGCTTGTATACAGTTTAATCACGTTAGCTTCTAGACAGTTTAATCACGTTAGCTTGTACGCAGTTTAATCACGTTAGCTTGTAGACAGTTTAATCACGTTAGCTTGTAGACAGTTTAATCACGTTAGCTTGTATACAGTTTAATCACGTTAGCTTGTAGACAGTTTAATCACGTTAGCTTGTACGCAGTTTAATCACGTTAGCTTGTAGACAGTTTAATCACGTTAGCTTGTAGACAGTTTAATCACGTTAGCTTGTAGACAGTTTAATCACGTTAGCTTGTAGACAGTTTAATCACGTTAGCTTGTACACAGTTTAATCACGTTAGCTTGTAGACAGTTTAATCACGTTAGCTTGTACACAGTTTAATCACGTTAGCTTGTACGTAGTTTAATCACGTTAGCTTGTACACAGTTTAATCACGTTAGCTTGTAGACGGTTTAATCACGTTAGCTTGTACGCAGTTTAATCACGTTAGCTTGTACGCAGTTTAATCACGTTAGCTTGTACGCAGTTTAATCACGTTAGCTTGTAGACAGTTTAATCACGTTAGCTTGTACGTAGTTTAATCACGTTAGCTTGTACACAGTTTAATCACGTTAGCTTGTACACAGTTTAATCACGTTAGCTTGTACGTAGTTTAATCACGTTAGCTTGTACATAGTTTAATCACGTTAGCTTGTACGTAGTTTAATCACGTTAGCTTGTATACAGTTTAATCACGTTAGCTTGTACGTAGTTTAATCACGTTAGCTTGTACACAGTTTAATCACGTTAGCTTGTAGACAGTTTAATCACGTTAGCTTGTAGACAGTTTAATCACGTTAGCTTGTACACAGTTTAATCACGTTAGCTTGTACGTAGTTTAATCACGTTAGCTTGTACACAGTTTAATCACGTTAGCTTGTACGTAGTTTAATCACGTTAGCTTGTACGCAGTTTAATCACGTTAGCTTGTACGCAGTTTAATCACGTTAGCTTGTATACAGTTTAATCACGTTAGCTTGTACGTAGTTTAATCACGTTAGCTTGTACACAGTTTAATCACGTTAGCTTGTACGTAGTTTAATCACGTTAGCTTGTACGCAGTTTAATCACGTTAGCTTGTATACAGTTTAATCACGTTAGCTTGTACGTAGTTTAATCACGTTAGCTTGTACACAGTTTAATCACGTTAGCTTGTACACAGTTTAATCACGTTAGCTTGTAGACAGTTTAATAACGTTAGCTTGTACACAGTTTAATCACGTTAGCTTGTATACAGTTTAATCACGTTAGCTTGTACGTAGTTTAATCACGTTAGCTTGTATACAGTTTAATCACGTTAGCTTGTACACAGTTTAATCGCGTTAGCTTGTACGCAGTTTAATCACGTTAGCTTGTACACAGTTTAATCACGTTAGCTTGTACACAGTTTAATCACGTTAGCTTGTACGTAGTTTAATCACGTTAGCTTGTACACAGTTTAATCACGTTAGCTTGTATACAGTTTAATCACGTTAGCTTGTACACAGTTTAATCACGTTAGCTTGTACACAGTTTAATCACGTTAGCTTGTATACAGTTTAATCACGTTAGCTTGTACGTAGTTTAATCACGTTAGCTTGTACACAGTTTAATCACGTTAGCTTGTACGCAGTTTAATCACGTTAGCTTGTAGACAGTTTAATCACGTTAGCTTGTACGTAGTTTAATCACGTTAGCTTGTACACAGTTTAATCACGTTAGCTTGTACGTAGTTTAATCACGTTAGCTTGTACGCAGTTTAATCACGTTAGCTTGTATACAGTTTAATCACGTTAGCTTGTACGTAGTTTAATCACGTTAGCTTGTACGCAGTTTAATCACGTTAGCTTGTACACAGTTTAATCACGTTAGCTTGTAGACAGTTTAATCACGTTAGCTTGTACACAGTTTAATCGCGTTAGCTTGTACACCGTTTAATCACGTTAGCTTGTTCACAGTCTAATCACGTTAGCTTGTACACAGTTTAATCACGTTAGCTTGTATACAGTTTAATCACGTTAGCTTGTTCACAGTTTAATCACGTTAGCTTGTACACAGTTTAATCACGTTAGCTTGTACACAGTTTAATCACGTTAGCTTGTTCACAGTTTAATCACGTTAGCTTGTAGACAGTTTAATCACGTTAGCTTGTACACAGTTTAATCACGTTAGCTTGTACACAGTTTAATCACGTTAGCTTGTACACAGTTTAATCACGTTAGCTTGTACGCAGTTTAATCACGTTAGCTTGTACACAGTTTAATCACGTTAGCTTGTACACAGTTTAATCACGTTAGCTTGTACGCAGTTTAATCACGTTAGCTTGTACACAGTTTAATCACGTTAGTTTGTACACAGTTTAATCACGTTAGCTTGTACACAGTTTAATCACGTTAGCTTGTATACAGTTTAATCACGTTAGCTTGTACACAGTTTAATCACGTTAGCTTGTACACAGTTTAATCGCCTTAGCTTGTACGCAGTTTAATCACGTTAGCTTGTACGCAGTTTAATCACGTTAGCTTGTACGTAGTTTAATCACGTTAGCTTGTAGACAGTTTAATCACGTTAGCTTGTACGCAGTTTAATCACGTTAGCTTGTACGTAGTTTAATCACGTTAGCTTGTAGACAGTTTAATCACGTTAGCTTGTTCACAGTTTAATCACGTTAGTTTGTTCACAGTTTAATCACGTTAGCTTGTACACAGTTTAATCACGTTAGCTTGTACACAGTTTAATCACGTTAGCTTGTAGACAGTTTAATCACGTTAGCTTGTTCACAGTTTAATCACGTTAGCTTGTACACAGTTTAATCACGTTAGCTTGTAGACAGTTTAATCACGTTAGCTTGTATACAGTTTAATCACGTTAGCTTGTACACAGTTTAATCACGTTAGCTTGTACACAGTTTAATCGCGTTAGCTTGTACGCAGTTTAATCACGTTAGCTTGTACGCAGTTTAATCACGTTAGCTTGTAGACAGTTTAATCACGTTAGCTTGTACGTAGTTTAATCACGTTAGCTTGTACACAGTTTAATCACGTTAGCTTGTACGCAGTTTAATCACGTTAGCTTGTACGCAGTTTAATCACGTTAGCTTGTAGACAGTTTAATCACGTTAGCTTGTACACAGTTTAATCACGTTAGCTTGTACACAGTTTAATCACGTTAGCTTGTACACAGTTTAATCGCGTTAGCTTGTACGCAGTTTAATCACGTTAGCTTGTACGCAGTTTAATCACGTTAGCTTGTACGCAGTTTAATCACGTTAGCTTGTACACAGTTTAATCACGTTAGCTTGTACACAGTTTAATCACGTTAGCTTGTATACAGTTTAATCACGTTAGCTTCTAGACAGTTTAATCACGTTAGCTTGTAGACAGTTTAATCACGTTAGCTTGTAGACAGTTTAATCACGTTAGCTTGTATACAGTTTAATCACGTTAGCTTGTAGACAGTTTAATCACGTTAGCTTGTACGCAGTTTAATCACGTTAGCTTGTAGACAGTTTAATCACGTTAGCTTGTAGACAGTTTAATCACGTTAGCTTGTACACAGTTTAATCACGTTAGCTTGTAGACGGTTTAATCACGTTAGCTTGTACGCAGTTTAATCACGTTAGCTTGTACGCAGTTTAATCACGTTAGCTTGTACGCAGTTTAATCACGTTAGCTTGTAGACAGTTTAATCACGTTAGCTTGTACGTAGTTTAATCACGTTAGCTTGTACACAGTTTAATCACGTTAGCTTGTACACAGTTTAATCACGTTAGCTTGTACGTAGTTTAATCACGTTAGCTTGTACATAGTTTAATCACGTTAGCTTGTACGTAGTTTAATCACGTTAGCTTGTATACAGTTTAATCACGTTAGCTTGTACGTAGTTTAATCACGTTAGCTTGTACACAGTTTAATCACGTTAGCTTGTAGACAGTTTAATCACGTTAGCTTGTAGACAGTTTAATCACGTTAGCTTGTACACAGTTTAATCACGTTAGCTTGTACGTAGTTTAATCACGTTAGCTTGTACACAGTTTAATCACGTTAGCTTGTACGTAGTTTAATCACGTTAGCTTGTACGCAGTTTAATCACGTTAGCTTGTACGCAGTTTAATCACGTTAGCTTGTATACAGTTTAATCACGTTAGCTTGTACGTAGTTTAATCACGTTAGCTTGTACACAGTTTAATCACGTTAGCTTGTACGTAGTTTAATCACGTTAGCTTGTACGCAGTTTAATCACGTTAGCTTGTATACAGTTTAATCACGTTAGCTTGTACGTAGTTTAATCACGTTAGCTTGTACACAGTTTAATCACGTTAGCTTGTATACAGTTTAATCACGTTAGCTTGTAGACAGTTTAATAACGTTAGCTTGTACACAGTTTAATCACGTTAGCTTGTATACAGTTTAATCACGTTAGCTTGTACGTAGTTTAATCACGTTAGCTTGTATACAGTTTAATCACGTTAGCTTGTACACAGTTTAATCGCGTTAGCTTGTACGCAGTTTAATCACGTTAGCTTGTACACAGTTTAATCACGTTAGCTTGTACACAGTTTAATCACGTTAGCTTGTACGTAGTTTAATCACGTTAGCTTGTACACAGTTTAATCACGTTAGCTTGTATACAGTTTAATCACGTTAGCTTGTACACAGTTTAATCACGTTAGCTTGTACACAGTTTAATCACGTTAGCTTGTATACAGTTTAATCACGTTAGCTTGTACGTAGTTTAATCACGTTAGCTTGTACACAGTTTAATCACGTTAGCTTGTACGCAGTTTAATCACGTTAGCTTGTAGACAGTTTAATCACGTTAGCTTGTACGTAGTTTAATCACGTTAGCTTGTACACAGTTTAATCACGTTAGCTTGTACGTAGTTTAATCACGTTAGCTTGTACGCAGTTTAATCACGTTAGCTTGTATACAGTTTAATCACGTTAGCTTGTACGTAGTTTAATCACGTTAGCTTGTACGCAGTTTAATCACGTTAGCTTGTACGTAGTTTAATCACGTTAGCTTGTACACAGTTTAATCACGTTAGCTTGTACGCAGTTTAATCACGTTAGCTTGTATACAGTTTAATCACGTTAGCTTGTACACAGTTTAATCACGTTAGCTTGTATACAGTTTAATCACGTTAGCTTGTACGCAGTTTAATCACGTTAGCTTGTAGACAGTTTAATCACGTTAGCTTGTACACAGTTTAATCACGTTAGCTTGTAGACAGTTTAATCACGTTAGCTTGTACACAGTTTAATCACGTTAGCTTGTACACAGTTTAATCACGTTAGCTTGTACACAGTTTAATCACGTTAGCTTGTAGACAGTTTAATCACGTTAGCTTGTACACAGTTTAATCACGTTAGCTTGTATACAGTTTAATCACGTTAGCTTGTAGACAGTTTAATCACGTTAGTTTGTACACAGTTTAATCACGTTAGCTTGTAGACAGTTTAATCACGTTAGCTTGTATACAGTTTAATCACGTTAGCTTGTACACAGTTTAATCACGTTAGCTTGTACACAGTTTAATCACGTTAGTTTGTAGACAGTTTAATCACGTTAGCTTGTACACAGTTAAATCACGTTAGCTTGTAGACAGTTTAATCACGTTAGCTTGTATACAGTTTAATCACGTTAGCTTGTACACAGTTTAATCACGTTAGCTTGTACACAGTTTAATCACGTTAGCTTGTAGACAGTTTAATCACGTTAGCTTGTACACAGTTTAATCACGTTAGCTTGTATACAGTTTAATCACGTTAGCTTGTAGACAGTTTAATCGCGTTAGTTTGTTCACAGTTTAATCACGTTAGCTTGTACACAGTTTAATCACGTTAGCTTGTACACAGTTTAATCACGTTAGCTTGTAGACAGTTTAATCACGTTAGCTTGTAGACAGTTTAATCACGTTAGCTTGTACACAGTTTAATCACGTTAGCTTGTACACAGTTTAATCACGTTAGCTTGTACACAGTTTAATCACGTTAGCTTGTACACAGTTTAATCACGTTAGCTTGTAGACAGTTTAATCACGTTAGCTTGTACGTAGTTTAATCACGTTAGCTTGTACACAATTTAATCACGTTAGCTTGTAGACGGTTTAATCACGTTAGCTTGTACGCAGTTTAATCACGTTAGCTTGTACACAGTTTAATCACGTTAGCTTGTAGACAGTTTAATCACGTTAGCTTGTAGACAGTTTAATCACGTTAGCTTGTACGTAGTTTAATCACGTTAGCTTGTACACAGTTTAATCACGTTAGCTTGTACGTAGTTTAATCACGTAAGCTTGTACACAGTTTAATCACGTTAGCTTGTACGTAGTTTAATCACTTTAGCTTGTTCACAGTTTAATCACGTTAGCTTGTACGCAGTTTAATCACGTTAGCTTGTACACAGTTTAATCACGTTAGCTTGTACACAGTTTAATCACGTTAGCTTGTACGTAGTTTAATCACGTTAGCTTGTACACAGTTTAATCACGTTAGCTTGTAGACAGTTTAATCACGTTAGCTTGTAGACAGATTAATCACGTTAGCTTGTACGTAGTTTAATCACATTAGCTTGTACACAGTTTAATCACGTTAGCTTGTACACAGTTTAATCACGTTAGCTTGTACGCAGTTTAATCACGTTAGCTTGTACGCAGTTTAATCACGTTAGCTTGTACACAGTTTAATCACGTTAGCTTGTACACAGTTTAATCACGTTAGCTTGTACACAGTTTAATCACGTTAGCTTGTACACAGTTTAATCACGTTAGCTTGTACGCAGTTTAATCACGTTAGCTTGTACACAGTTTAATCGCGTTAGCTTGTACGCAGTTTAATCACGTTAGCTTGTATACAGTTTAATCACGTTAGCTTGTACGCAGTTTAATCACGTTAGCTTGTACGTAGTTTAATCACGTTAGCTTGTACACAGTTTAATCACGTTAGCTTGTACGTAGTTTAATCGCGTTAGCTTGTACACAGTTTAATCACGTTAGCTTGTATACAGTTTAATCACGTTAGCTTGTACGCAGTTTAATCACGTTAGCTTGTACGTAGTTTAATCACGTTAGCTTGTACGCAGTTTAATCACGTTAGCTTGTACACAGTTTAATCACGTTAGCTTGTACACAGTTTAATCACGTTAGCTTGTACACAGTTTAATCACGTTAGCTTGTACGTAGTTCAATCACGTTAGCTTGTACACAGTTTAATCACGTTAGCTTGTATACAGTTTAATCACGTTAGCTTGTACACAGTTTAATCACGTTAGCTTGTACACAGTTTAATCACGTTAGCTTGTACACAGTTTAATCACGTTAGCTTGTTCACAGTTTAATCACGTTAGCTTGTTCACAGTTTAATCACGTTAGCTTGTACACAGTTTAATCACGTTAGCTTGTACACAGTTTAATCACGTTAGCTTGTACGCAGTTTAATCGCGTTAGCTTGTACGTAGTTTAATCACGTTAGCTTGTACACAGTTTAATCACGTTAGCTTGTAGACAGTTTAATCACGTTAGCTTGTACACAGTTTAATCACGTTAGCTTGTACGCAGTTTAATCACGTTAGCTTGTACGCATTTTAATCACGTTAGCTTGTATACAGTTTTATCACGTTAGCTTGTAGACAGTTTAATCACGTTAGCTTGTACGTAGTTTAATCACGTTAGCTTGTACGCAGTTTAATCACGTTAGCTTGTAGACAGTTTAATCACGTTAGCTTGTACACAGTTTAATCACGTTAGCTTGTACGCAGCTTAATCACGTTAGCTTGTTCACAGTTTAATCACGTTAGCTTGTACACAGTTTAATCACGTTAGCTTGTAGACAGTTTAATCACGTTAGCTTGTACGTAGTTTAATCACGTTAGCTTGTACGCAGTTTAATCACGTTAGCTTGTATACAGTTTAATCACGTTAGCTTGTACACAGTTTAATCACGTTAGCTTGTACGTAGTTTAATCACGTTAGCTTGTACACAGTTTAATCACGTTAGCTTGTACGCAGTTTAATCGCGTTAGCTTGTACACAGTTTAATCACGTTAGCTTGTACACAGTTTAATCACGTTAGCTTGTACACAGTTTAATCACGTTAGATTGTACACAGTTTAATCACGTTAGCTTGTACGCAGTTTAATCACGTTAGCTTGTACACAGTTTAATCACGTTAGCTTGTACACAGTTTAATCGCGTTAGCTTGTACGCAGTTTAATCACGTTAGCTTGTACGCAGTTTAATCACGTTAGCTTGTAGACAGTTTAATCACGTTAGCTTGTACACAGTTTAATCACGTTAGCTTGTACACAGTTTAATCACGTTAGCTTGTATACAGTTTAATCACGTTAGCTTGTAGACAGTTTAATCACGTTAGCTTGTACGCAGTTTAATCACGTTAGCTTGTAGACAGTTTAATCACGTTAGCTTGTAGACAGTTTAATCACGTTAGCTTGTAGACAGTTTAATCACGTTAGCTTGTACACAGTTTAATCACGTTAGCTTGTAGACAGTTTAATCACGTTAGCTTGTACACAGTTTAATCACGTTAGCTTGTACGTAGTTTAATCACGTTAGCTTGTACACAGTTTAATCACGTTAGCTTGTACACAGTTTAATCACGTTAGCTTGTACGCAGTTTAATCACGTTAGCTTGTACGCAGTTTAATCACGTTAGCTTGTAGACAGTTTAATCACGTTAGCTTGTACACAGTTTAATCACGTTAGCTTGTACACAGTTTAATCACGTTAGCTTGTACACAGTTTAATCACGTTAGCTTGTACACAGTTTAATCGCGTTAGCTTGTACGCAGTTTAATCACGTTAGCTTGTACGCAGTTTAATCACGTTAGCTTGTACACAGTTTAATCACGTTAGCTTGTACACAGTTTAATCACGTTAGCTTGTACACAGTTTAATCACGTTAGCTTGTATACAGTTTAATCACGTTAGCTTCTAGACAGTTTAATCACGTTAGCTTGTACGCAGTTTAATCACGTTAGCTTGTAGACAGTTTAATCACGTTAGCTTGTAGACAGTTTAATCACGTTAGCTTGTATACAGTTTAATCACGTTAGCTTGTAGACAGTTTAATCACGTTAGCTTGTACGCAGTTTAATCACGTTAGCTTGTAGACAGTTTAATCACGTTAGCTTGTAGACAGTTTAATCACGTTAGCTTGTAGACAGTTTAATCACGTTAGCTTGTATACAGTTTAATCACGTTAGCTTGTACACAGTTTAATCACGTTAGCTTGTAGACAGTTTAATCACGTTAGCTTGTACACAGTTTAATCACGTTAGCTTGTACGTAGTTTAATCACGTTAGCTTGTACACAGTTTAATCACGTTAGCTTGTAGACGGTTTAATCACGTTAGCTTGTACGCAGTTTAATCACGTTAGCTTGTACGCAGTTTAATCACGTTAGCTTGTACGCAGTTTAATCACGTTAGCTTGTAGACAGTTTAATCACGTTAGCTTGTACGTAGTTTAATCACGTTAGCTTGTACACAGTTTAATCACGTTAGCTTGTACACAGTTTAATCACGTTAGCTTGTACGTAGTTTAATCACGTTAGCTTGTACATAGTTTAATCACGTTAGCTTGTACGTAGTTTAATCACGTTAGCTTGTATACAGTTTAATCACGTTAGCTTGTACGTAGTTTAATCACGTTAGCTTGTACACAGTTTAATCACGTTAGCTTGTAGACAGTTTAATCACGTTAGCTTGTAGACAGTTTAATCACGTTAGCTTGTACACAGTTTAATCACGTTAGCTTGTACGTAGTTTAATCACGTTAGCTTGTACACAGTTTAATCACGTTAGCTTGTACGTAGTTTAATCACGTTAGCTTGTACGCAGTTTAATCACGTTAGCTTGTACGCAGTTTAATCACGTTAGCTTGTATACAGTTTAATCACGTTAGCTTGTACGTAGTTTAATCACGTTAGCTTGTACACAGTTTAATCACGTTAGCTTGTACGTAGTTTAATCACGTTAGCTTGTACGCAGTTTAATCACGTTAGCTTGTATACAGTTTAATCACGTTAGCTTGTACGTAGTTTAATCACGTTAGCTTGTACACAGTTTAATCACGTTAGCTTGTACGCAGTTTAATCACGTTAGCTTGTAGACAGTTTAATAACGTTAGCTTGTACACAGTTTAATCACGTTAGCTTGTATACAGTTTAATCACGTTAGCTTGTACGTAGTTTAATCACGTTAGCTTGTATACAGTTTAATCACGTTAGCTTGTAGACAGTTTAATCACGTTAGCTTGCACACAGTTTAATCGCGTTAGCTTGTACGCAGTTTAATCACGTTAGCTTGTACACAGTTTAATCACGTTAGCTTGTACACAGTTTAATCACGTTAGCTTGTACGTAGTTTAATCACGTTAGCTTGTACACAGTTTAATCACGTTAGCTTGTATACAGTTTAATCACGTTAGCTTGTACACAGTTTAATCACGTTAGCTTGTACACAGTTTAATCACGTTAGCTTGTATACAGTTTAATCACGTTAGCTTGTACGTAGTTTAATCACGTTAGCTTGTACACAGTTTAATAACGTTAGCTTGTACGCAGTTTAATCACGTTAGCTTGTAGACAGTTTAATCACGTTAGCTTGTACGTAGTTTAATCACGTTAGCTTGTACAGAGTTTAATCACGTTAGCTTGTACGTAGTTTAATCACGTTAGCTTGTACGCAGTTTAATCACGTTAGCTTGTATACAGTTTAATCACGTTAGCTTGTACGTAGTTTAATCACGTTAGCTTGTACGCAGTTTAATCACGTTAGCTTGTACGTAGTTTAATCACGTTAGCTTGTACACAGTTTAATCACGTTAGCTTGTACGTAGTTTAATCACGTTTGCTTGTTCGCAGTTTAATCACGTTAGCTTGTATACAGTTTAATCACGTTAGCTTGTACACAGTTTAATCACGTTAGCTTGTATACAGTTTAATCACGTTAGCTTGTACGCAGTTTAATCACGTTAGCTTGTAGACAGTTTAATCACGTTAGCTTGTACACAGTTTAATCACGTTAGCTTGTAGACAGTTTAATCACGTTAGCTTGTACACAGTTTAATCACGTTAGCTTGTACACAGTTTAATCACGTTAGCTTGTACACAGTTTAATCACGTTAGCTTGTAGACAGTTTAATCACGTTAGCTTGTACACAGTTTAATCACGTTAGCTTGTATACAGTTTAATCACGTTAGCTTGTAGACAGTTTAATCACGTTAGTTTGTACACAGTTTAATCACGTTAGCTTGTAGACAGTTTAATCACGTTAGCTTGTATACAGTTTAATCACGTTAGCTTGTACACAGTTTAATCACGTTAGCTTGTACACAGTTTAATCACGTTAGCTTGTAGACAGTTTAATCACGTTAGCTTGTACACAGTTTAATCACGTTAGCTTGTAGACAGTTTAATCACGTTAGCTTGTATACAGTTTAATCACGTTAGCTTGTACACAGTTTAATTACGTTAGCTTGTACACAGTTTAATCACGTTTGCTTGTAGACAGTTTAATCACGTTAGCTTGTACACAGTTTAATCACGTTAGCTTGTATACAGTTTAATCACGTTAGCTTGTAGACAGTTTAATCGCCTTTAGTTTGTTCACAGTTTAATCACGTTAGCTTGTACACAGTTTAATCACGTTAGCTTGTACACAGTTTAATCACGTTAGCTTGTAGACAGTTTAATCACGTTAGCTTGTAGACAGTTTAATCACGTTAGCTTGTACACAGTTTAATCACGTTAGCTTGTACACAGTTTAATCACGTTAGCTTGTACACAGTTTAATCACGTTAGCTTGTACACAGTTTAATCACGTTAGCTTGTAGACAGTTTAATCACGTTAGCTTGTACGTAGTTTAACCACGTTAGCTTGTACACAGTTTAATCACGTTAGCTTGTAGACGGTTTAATCACGTTAGCTTGTACGCAGTTTAATCACGTTAGCTTGTACACAGTTTAATCACGTTAGCTTGTAGACAGTTTAATCACGTTAGCTTGTAGACAGTTTAATCACGTTAGCTTGTACGTAGTTTAATCACGTTAGCTTGTACACAGTTTAATCACGTTAGCTTGTACACAGTTTAATCACGTTAGCTTGTAGACAGTTTAATCACGTTAGCTTGTAGACAGTTTAATCACGTTAGCTTGTACGTAGTTTAATCACGTTAGCTTGTACACAGTTTAATCACGTTAGCTTGTACACAGTTTAATCACGTTAGCTTGTAGACAGTTTAATCACGTTAGCTTGTAGACAGTTTAATCACGTTAGCTTGTACGTAGTTTAATCACGTTAGCTTGTACACAGTTTAATCACGTTAGCTTGTACACAGTTTAATCGCCTTAGCTTGTACGCAGTTTAATCACGTTAGCTTGTACGCAGTTTAATCACGTTAGATTGTACACAGTTTAATCACGTTAGCTTGTATACAGTTTAATCACGTTAGCTTGTAGACAGTTTAATCACGTTAGCTTGTACACAGTTTAATCACGTTAGCTTGTACGTAGTTTAATCACTTTAGCTTGTTCACAGTTTAATCACGTTAGCTTGTACGCAGTTTAATCACGTTAGCTTGTACACAGTTTAATCACGTTAGCTTGTACACAGTTTAATCACGTTAGCTTGTACGTAGTTTAATCACGTTAGCTTGTACACAGTTTAATCACGTTAGCTTGTAGACAGTTTAATCACGTTAGCTTGTAGACAGTTTAATCACGTTAGCTTGTACGTAGTTTAATCACATTAGCTTGTACACAGTTTAATCACGTTAGCTTGTACACAGTTTAATCACGTTAGCTTGTACACAGTTTAATCACGTTAGCTTGTACGCAGTTTAATCACGTTAGCTTGTACACAGTTTAATCACGTTAGCTTGTACACAGTTTAATCGCGTTAGCTTGTACGCAGTTTAATCACGTTAGCTTGTACACAGTTTAATCACGTTAGCTTGTACACAGTTTAATCACGTTAGCTTGTACGCAGTTTAATCACGTTAGCTTGTACACAGTTTAATCGCGTTAGCTTGTACGCAGTTTAATCACGTTAGCTTGTATACAGTTTAATCACGTTAGCTTGTACGCAGTTTAATCACGTTAGCTTGTACGTAGTTTAATCACGTTAGCTTGTACACAGTTTAATCACGTTAGCTTGTACGTAGTTTAATCGCGTTAGCTTGTACACAGTTTAATCGCGTTAGCTTGTATACAGTTTAATCACGTTAGCTTGTACGCAGTTTAATCACGTTAGCTTGTACGTAGTTTAATCACGTTAGCTTGTACGCAGTTTAATCACGTTAGCTTGTACACAGTTTAATCACGTTAGCTTGTACACAGTTTAATCACGTTAGCTTGTACACAGTTTAATCACGTTAGCTTGTACACAGTTTAATCACGTTAGCTTGTACGTAGTTTAATCACGTTAGCTTGTACACAGTTTAATCACGTTAGCTTGTATACAGTTTAATCACGTTAGCTTGTACACAGTTTAATCACGTTAGCTTGTACACAGTTTAATCACGTTAGCTTGTACACAGTTTAATCACGTTAGCTTGTTCACAGTTTAATCACGTTAGCTTGTTCACAGTTTAATCACGTTAGCTTGTACACAGTTTAATCACGTTAGCTTGTACACAGTTTAATCACGTTAGCTTGTACGCAGTTTAATCGCGTTAGCTTGTACGTAGTTTAATCACGTTAGCTTGTACACAGTTTAATCACGTTAGCTTGTAGACAGTTTAATCACGTTAGCTTGTACACAGTTTAATCACGTTAGCTTGTACGCAGTTTAATCACGTTAGCTTGTACGCAGTTTAATCACGTTAGCTTGTATACAGTTTAATCACGTTAGCTTGTAGACAGTTTAATCACGTTAGCTTGTACGTAGTTTAATCACGTTAGCTTGTACGCAGTTTAATCACGTTAGCTTGTAGACAGTTTAATCACGTTAGCTTGTACACAGTTTAATCACGTTAGCTTGTACGCAGTTTAATCACGTTAGCTTGTTCACAGTTTAATCACGTTAGCTTGTACACAGTTTAATCACGTTAGCTTGTAGACAGTTTAATCACGTTAGCTTGTACGTAGTTTAATCACGTTAGCTTGTACGCAGTTTAATCACGTTAGCTTGTATACAGTTTAATCACGTTAGCTTGTACACAGTTTAATCACGTTAGCTTGTACGTAGTTTAATCACGTTAGCTTGTACGTAGTTTAATCACGTTAGCTTGTACACAGTTTAATCACGTTAGCTTGTAGACAGTTTAATCACGTTAGCTTGTACACAGTTTAATCACGTTAGCTTGTACGCAGTTTAATCGCGTTAGCTTGTACACAGTTTAATCACGTTAGCTTGTACACAGTTTAATCACGTTAGCTTGTAGACAGTTTAATCACGTTAGCTTGTACACAGTTTAATCACGTTAGCTTGTACGCAGTTTAATCGCGTTAGCTTGTACGTAGTTTAATCACGTTAGCTTGTACGTAGTTTAATCGCGTTAGCTTGTACACAGTTTAATCACGTTAGCTTGTACACAGTTTAATCACGTTAGCTTGTACGCAGTTTAATCGCGTTAGCTTGTACGTAGTTTAATCACGTTAGCTTGTACACAGTTTAATCACGTTAGCTTGTAGACAGTTTAATCACGTTAGCTTGTTCACAGTTTAATCACGTTAGCTTGTAGACAGTTTAATCACGTTAGCTTGTACACAGTTTAATCACGTTAGATTGTAGACAGTTTAATCACGTTAGCTTGTATACAGTCCAAGTTTGTTTTAGTGGACTCGGTTATGAATTCAGTCGGGAATTTATTGACAAATGCTTTCTTTAGAAGTATAGAAAAACAAATTGAGGAGAAACCATTGGGGAGACCAACACCTCATTTGACTTAAATCAGAAAGCAAAAGGTGGAGAACAGGAATATATCATAGAAATATTTGGTAGTACAGTATACGAAAACAATAAATTGTAATTGTGGTCGTGATATAAATAACGCTCTGTTTCCATGACGTAGAAACACAGTGGCACGTTCAGGCCTTCTGAAAACTTAAAAAAGACACAAACATCACAATGAACATACAGATAACGCGATTGTTTGTAAAAGGCTTGCAAATGTGACTGCAGTCACTGGAACTCGAATCGTTTAGGCCGAAGCACGTTGCTACTTGCATCTATGCGGCCACGCCTCGACCAGAACACACCTTAGAAGAAAAGAAACTTGAGATACTGTTTCCCGGATATCGTAGGATGTATCTATAGCTGTTGTTGTTGTTGTTGATTTTTAGGGGCTTTGCGACATCGTGGTCATGTAGCCCCGTGTACTTGGGTGTGTGTAGAATTTGTCTGATAACCTGTGTCACTGTGATGTCTGTACTAGTGTGTGTATTTGAAAGTCAATTAGGATTTGGGTAGGAAGCAGCCGTGGCCTTAAGTTTGGTACCATCCTGGCATTTGCCTGGAGTAGAAGTGGGAAGCCACGGAAAATCACTTCCAGGATGGCTGATGTAGGAATTGAACCCGTCCCTTCTGAGTTTTGCCTCACGAGGCTGAGTGTACCCCGTTCCAGCCCTCAGACCAGAATTAAATTCATCTGCAGATCCGGGAATCGGCGATAGCAAAGAATGCTAGCCACTGCGGTATATCTATAAATGTAGGTTGGTATAAAGTAAATAGCACTCTTGGAACTCTTCTCATCGCCCGCCACTAGTATGTATTTATTTGTCTTTCTTATTCCACATTTCTCACTGGAAGTGCACCTATCCCACGTTATACTCGGTGAGCTGCCTGAATAGGATTGACATTTCACCGGAAATTCCACGTCAGTTATTACCCCTCCGCTTCTTGACCAATCCATGTTCGCATAGTTGATGTCATAATACTCTGCGTTGCAATATTACAGCCCATGTGCTTCAGTGCCTGGTCAGCTGTATCTCTGGCTTGTGGAGTTTGGCAATCTCGTTATCAGACCACATGGCGAGACGAGAACTGTCAATCCTATTCTAGCACCTCACCGAGTATAATCACAAGACACTGCACTCGGTGGACAGTGATGACTCTAGCGATGAGTTATGCTTGTAGTGGATGTGAATCTCAAGCGACGTAATTCCTCTTTGACTGGAGTGCTTGGTGATGAAGTTCTGTGGCAAAGACCTTTATTCCTCTGCCCTAGTAGCTTGTTGGTGCACAATGCCCACTTCGTGGCGTAACGACTAACATTATTTACGTGCGCCCCGGAGGTCCAGGTTCGATTCCTACATCAGCTATTCTGGAAGTGGATTTCCGTGACATCCATTTTCTACTCCAGACAAGTGCCAGGATGGTATCCAACTTAAGGCCACGGCCGCTTCCTACCCAAATCCTACTTGGATTTGAAATACATACACAAATGAAAAAAAGATAGTGTGGCCTCCTGAGAGGCGGAGTGCAGGTCATTCTAATTGACGTCCGTGGGCGACCTGTGCGTCGTAATGAGGACGACGTTATGGTGAAAACGGCACGTACACCCAGTCCCCGAGCCACGGGAATTAACCCCAGGAGATTAAAATGCCTGATGGCCCGGCCAGGAATCGAACCCGGGACACGGCGGGCCAAAGCCTAGCGCGCTCACCATTCAGCCACGGAGCTGGTCTACATACAAATACTGACATCACAATAAAACAGTTTATCAGACAAATTCTACACTCTTACCCACGTACACGGGGCTGAAATATCCACGCCCCTAAATGAAACAACATCAACTAAAAAGTGCTCAAAATATGTACTAATGCAAGTGAAAAAGTTGTTGTTGCTGTAATTTAATGTAGGGGCTTGGTCATAAGCCCCGTGTAATTGGTTGCATCTTATTTTGTTTATCTTACCATGTATTTTCAATTTTTAATATTTTTAATATTATAGGCACTGTAAATTAAGATTTATCATTGATGGCACCCCAAGGGAAAAGTGCATTTGACGTATAGACATTATAGCGTTCCATGAAAATTCTATCATGGCAACTATCACTCTCTATACGGATTAAGTCACAAACCATTCAACCAACGGAAGTCGATGCTGAGAAGGACAACCAAACTCAACTATTCCCTACTCCAAAGAGAAGTACAAAATGGAACACATCTCTACGACTGAGTTATCTGCCGAGTGTTCGAGTTAGTAAGAGGCTTATGACACCAAGTCTTTCGACTGTCGTAACACGTTAACGTGTTTTATTTAGTCTGTAAGGCAGGCATTTAAACCTTTTTGGGGCGGTTAGCACCTCCCTCATAACATACCAAGTATCCGAGCACCATAAAATAGATAATAATAATAATAATAATAATAATAATAATGAAAATAATAATAATGAAAATAATAGTAATAATAATAATAAAGCAACAAGCATGCGCCTCTCTTTCCTTTTCCTGTCTCTCTCTCCCTCTGAAGTGCTCAAAAATCTAGGGATTCACTGCTCACCATGCATGGTGCAACTGCTTGCATGACCCATGCCCATTTACGCGTGGACAGTCTGGTTAAGTCGTCTGGCTGCGTGGCTCAGGGGTAACGTTCTCGCTTGCTGAGCCCAAGGTTGCAGGTTCGAAACCTGGTGCAGTCAGCTGGCATTTGAGGGTGCGCAAATGCGAGGGAGCCGTGTCAGTACATTTACTGGCACGTTAAAGATCCCCTTCGGGGCAAAATTCCGGCACCCCGGCGTCTCTAAAAAGCCAGGGTAGTTAAAAGGGACGTAAAACCAATAACATTATTATCTGGTTAAGTTAGCATCTGTCTTGCTACTCATAAAACAAGGATGTCCAATTACTTTTACTGTGGATTAAAAAATAATATTTCACAAAATGATAACATTTCTGACTGTCAAAATTTGTAATAAAACTCCTGTTCCCGCAACAACATTTGAATTGAAGAATGGATCTCAGGGGAGCTGGTGCTCACGGACACTTTTTGGCTCGTATAACGAGAGCACCAGATTGAGAACCCCTGCTCTAAGGCAACCCTGAATAAGCGAAGCGTAGATAGTATACTGCCCATTACACTCAAGAACTGGAAAATGTGCCGTGGGACTGTCTTGTAGGAGTGGGAAAAACCTGGGGGTTTACCACACTCGGGTTGTCCGTTCTCAACGCCGGGATTTGAACCTCAGATTTCAGGACAAGTAGCTTCCCATTTCAGTCTGGGAAATCTCACCTACCTGAGCAGGGCAGAAAATACGCACAAAAGTAAGGGCCGACCGCAGCGTGCAAATTATGGGAAATATTCTTTCGTTAATCGTAGTATGGATAATTGGAGCTCATTACCTGCCACAGTCTTAGAGCCTTTCCCCAAAAATATTGACGTGTTTAAGAGAAGACTGATATTTGGTGTAAATACTACGATGTACGAAAGTTTGATGCTTTTCAGTCTGTAAACACGATTGTAGCCAAATGAGATGGGTTATTCCCTAATCCTGAAAACATTTACATGAGATTAATAAATTCACTTGGATGACCAGTTCCGATCGTCAAGCGATCATCATTACCATAAATCCATTGCACTTAGGCTAAAAAAAATTTGTCTGAAAGTATGGGTGAAAATATTTACAATATGTACACTTCTTTAGTTGTGGTATCAGTTGAGATAGTTCAACTCGTCAATATTTGTTAGTTATAGTCTATGTGATGTTTTGTTATAATACTGAATCTGGTGATTGACCTCCAAACTTGCTTGTTTGGAGTCAATATGTGATTGTAGTTGAATGGTCAATTCAGGATGTATTGTACAGACTACTTATCTGATTGAGTCTTGCGTGTCCTGGTGAGAGCTGTTGTCTTCATCACTATCTACATACACTCAACTGGGGTTGGGTACAATCGTGTTGACCGACTGAAAAACATCAAACTTTCGTTCACTAAGGCAACACTGAAAATGGCTTCAAACACCATAATACTGCGATGTAATTACTATAGTTCCCAAATCGCGACTTGTGTACATTAAGTGTGTTTGATATTATTTTTGGTAATTTTCTGTAGTTGTACAATTCGCCGCCGGGGAAATACCCCCATTTGCACATAAATGAATGAATGAATGAATGAATGGAAAAGTGAATGCCTGGATGGTTCCTAAATTAAGACCATGGCCGCTTCCTTCCCAGTGCTCACCTTTATTACAAATACACATTGCTATAAAAACCACAATTAAACAGGCTACCTAACAAATTCTACACACACCCAAGTACACGGGGCTCAATGACCACGATGTGCAAGCCCCTCGAATGAATCAACAACGATATAAGATAATTTAACATTTAAAGTCTTAACTTTATTCTTTCTATTCATTTATTTTAAACTAGCAACCCGCCCCGCCATCGCCCGGTATCCTTAACGGTTTACCCAGCGTAAGCTTAAAAGGCGCACGGACGGCAGGTCCCAGACGCAATTCAGAACAGCTGAGGTGAACAGCGAAACTCCAAACACATAGACCTATACTCTTCTCTGAAGTCTTAACTAGACACGACTCGACAGTTCGATGCTGGCTCACTCGCTAGCTCATAAACTCACTCCGAAGCTAGTAATTTAAATTTCTACTGAACGCAGATTGTTGGAAGAAATGAAAACGTAAAAACACTTATAGCGGGCGATGTATTAAAGATAGAAATGTGCTGTCGTGAATTTCTCTGTAGAACTTTTCATGCTGAACAATACTTAAACTCATAAAGTATAAGATATGTTTAACGGTTTACCCAGCGTAAGCTTGAAAGGCGCACGAACGGCAGCTTTTTCTTCGACTCGATTCACTAAAATCGATATTGCTAGACTTCCTTTGGTCATAAATGTTTTTCTACAGAAACCTTCCTCGAGAAATCCTATACAAAATGGTGAAAACCACATCAAAATCCATCAAGTAGTTGTCGAGATTAACTGTTACATTCAAGAATCGGGGACATTGCTTTACTAAATATAAGTTATTTATATTTGTTTACATATTTTTTCCTGTATATAATTAAATAACTTACCCAATACAATTTGGGTGCAATCGAGTTGACGGACTGAAAACCATTCACTTTTTATTTACTGAGACAACATTGAGTTAGTTAGTTTGCTAGTTATTGGAGTTTTAAGGGGAGGAACTGCGAGGCCATCTGAAAAATGGCTTCCAACCCGATAACATCATATGGTGAAGTCTGCTTAGAGGAGCCTGAAAATAATAGGGCATTGAAACATTCCTTTGTATGCCTGATTTTATTATTTTTCGTTTCGTTGACATTCATCATTGCTAGAATCTGCTGCTCCAGATGCTGTAGTATGCAGTACGGTAATAAGGACATTTTCTCGTCTAGAAGTCTAAGAGTTCTTTTGGCAACTTAATATATCTGTTTGTAATCAGCTGATTGATGCTTATGAGAACATATCGATACCATGAAGAAAGAAGCAGATAGCTGACTATAAAAAAGTAAAGTCATCATTACTTGCGACTTGACATTTCAGCGTTACCCTAGAGTTATCTAGCGGTCAGAAGGAAAATCACTAACTAGACAATCACAGGCAGCCATTCAAATCGATATATCACGACAAATTGAGTTTCGTTTCGTTCGCGATATCGCGATTTAGCGAACGAAACTCTAGCCTAGCACTGAAACGTCAAGTCGGAAGTAATGATGGCTTTACTATAGGGAAACCGATTTTCTGATGTTGTGTGCCGAGAAATCAAATCGTAGCTTAATAAGGCTCAGACATACAGAACGCGATCTGTCACGGCGATCAGCGATCTCTGATCGCGGTGAGCTGGCGACCTAGTTGTATGATGCAATATTGCATTATGCGTGTCACACAGAACGTAATTAACGCAGCGATCCAGAATTGATGTAGGCGGGCAGCGATGAGTCTGTACACAATTTTATAAAATATCGCGCAGTTGGAGCGATCAGTTGATGCAATGTGGGAAGGAACGGAGGCACTTACAGGAAAAGTTAGGAAATTCGCGTATTTGTACGATACTTCCCACGAACTGTTCAAAAATTACTTCTCTTTTTTGCTTGTTATTATTTTATTTATTTCCTTTTGGGTAGTAGTGCAAGAAATGGAGTCGCTCCTCGTCAAAATTACTCAATTTTTCTCAAAATTTATTTTAAAAACCATGAACAATAAGTACTGAAACTGCTCACCGGAAAGCAATCATGATACTGGATCCCTCACAAAGATATCGCACCGTGTGTGACGGTGTCATAACGCCAACCACTGCGACAGATCGCGTTCTGTGTGCTGGAGCCGTAAGTGTTGTGATGTGGTTTGACCCCCGATGAGGCAGATGTTTATGAGAGAAACGTTCGCAAACAGATCCCATGCTCTTGTACCATAAATACACATTAGCCGAGCAATGCTCCTGTACCTCAACAGACCGCAGAATTCTCACCAGCATGACCTTTGATAGAACACTACATGAGGGATAGTCGTTAAACACTGCACAGAGAAGCCCAGATATTGTTGGTATTGTCTGCGCGCCAGTAGAAGTGAGCACGGTTTGAACTACCGCATACTGTGCATTCCAAAAATATCAAGTTGGTCACTGCCAGCTTCACAAATTTACGCTTTCTCTTTTTCCTTATTTATACTCTGTATTCTGCAAATGGAAAAAGTAGAAAGGGGCCTTCAGTGGCAGACTTCATACTTAAAGCTGGATGAACAACGAGCACAGGTAGCAGTGACTGACTGTCGATATATTTAGGTAAGGAATAGACAGACCGCACCTGCGCACAGCCGAACCCCCGCTCCCCATCTCAGCGTATCGAACTTGCTTCTCCTGGCGCGCAGACAATAGATGGAGGTTATGTCTGGCTACGAAACAAAGATAAACCGTTGCTCCTAAATGGCCCTGGAGGTGAGAGCGGGTTATCGGTAGAAAAAAAGGAGAAGACCCGTCTTGAAGCAAAATGTCAAGAAACAGTTGGAGTGAATGAAGAACAAATATAGAAGTACTACGAGAAGTCAAAGAGGAACGCTAGTTGTTAAGAGAAATGGAAAAACGAAAAAAGTCAATTTATTGGACATACCACTACAACTACTACCATGAATGAGCTATTTGTAGGATGGGCATCGGAAGGAAATCACATTAATATCCTGTGGACTAACTTTTTGAAAATTTTAAATAGCGCTATTGATAAATTTATTCCATTTAAATTACTGAAACAAAACCCAGATCCTGAGTATTACACACGGGAAATCAGGAGTCTTAAACGGAAAATTAGGAAATTATACAATAAAAGACATGATAGTGACAAGTATATGTTGAAATTTAAGTCCTTATCAAGAGAGCTAATGAATTAAATGTCTTTTATGGTAGTGTGTTCAATAAATCCAATAGCTGTGTGTTGGACCTTAACGGTGGATCAGGGGCTCCACTTCTCCAAATAAACCAGTCAGCAATTGTAAAGCTAATACAAAAATTACGTTACAATATTGCGCCCGTTGACGCATGTTTGCTCAGATAACAGAGACTAAAACTTATGCTGTAATGTGACTGAATATACCCTGCGAGCGGCGGGAAGAAGCTGAAGAAATATCGCTTATGATCATATTTTTATATATTTTGGACATTCCAAAAATCAATTATAATTATAACCAAGTAATTCTGCATATTTGAAGTACAGCATACTTCGTAAATCAATGAAACTATCAATTTACGCGGCCAGCTCATATCCTAAGAGCACGCCATATTTGGTAACACCAGTTCCTATTTGTCTTTGGATGAGGCAACATCGATGTGCATGTTGGAGCACAAGTGAAAGTACGTTCATGAAGGGAAACCATGTGGCACGAAAAATCAGTGGATATTTTTTCTCATGGATAGCCATTATGGCATTATTTAAGAATTTAAAGATTGGAGACATCCATTATTACATAAACTGTGAAATATTTTCATTCCACGAGGTGAAATGATGGACTTGTGTAAAGCAAACTTTATGACCGCTTGGTCACACACACACTTCAGTGTTACATAAACTGTGTAATTAATTAACTGTACAAAATCTACGAGTACAATCTTTATTTGCCGGATGGGCATTATTTTTGGTTTAATATTTTATGTTAATATTTTCTGTAAATATCAGTGCAAAAGTCACGAGCGAGTGTCGCACAAGCGACAAGACTAGAGCCAGTGGCGGAGTGAAAATGGGCATTTTTTTTACCGCATATTAGCTTCAGTGCACGCAAGTATTCGTTAATTATGTGCTACGTTATTACTAACGCTAACATTACAATCATGCTAAACCATCAGATCTTCAAATACAACCCCAACCACGCGATGGCATGTGATTTCTAAATCATGCGTGGGGAATTAGTAGCGGAAGATGTCCAAATACAATGAGAAGATAATCTAAGGCCATACACGAGACCGCATATAATATCTCATGGCGGGTCTCGAACCAAGTGACGCTGCATCTGTAAGTCAGATCAAGTATTTGTTGCGTATTGTATGAGTTGGAAACAGTAGATTAGTTTAATTTGGTTTCATTTATTTAAGTGCACAATGTAGGTAGTTAATTACAAGACGCGTGTGGAAAGTAATAGTTTTATTAAACATTTATAGACGCCAGGAAGGCTGTATTTTCAATGCTCATTTCGTATAATTTCAAAACAGTTATTATCAACTTTTATTTTGTCAAGCTGATGACAAATAAACCAGTTTGGCAAATGTTAAATCGAGCCCAAGGTTACGAACCAAACCCACTACACAGCACACTCGTTTCTAGGCAGTGCATTAGTATTTTGTTTAGAAGGCTGTGATATTCTTAACATTACTACAAGTGGAATGTAGAGTCCGTTGTTCACATTTGTTGGCCAGATCAATACTTGAAAACAGGTTTATTTCATTACGCGAAGCCAGACAGGCAATGAATGCAACTGTATTTCGTAACCAAATGAACGCAGGTTCGACCTTATTCAGGGAAGAGGCAATTTTATAAATGCTCACACACACTTTTAGCTTGTATCAGAAGCCTTCATGTTTATTTAAAGCGTTGTCAGGATGTGTTTTCTTTACACATAATCTTTATTACCAGCACTTCAAACGTGTATCAATTAGGAATCCATACTTTTGTAAATTAACGTTATGAGAGTATCATACGAGTCGTGACGGTGGATTAATACCTCTGACATTGTTATTGTGGTTATACCGGTGGTAATGAACTATTTGAAGTCGTACCAAACCGAGGGCGCCCGGATCAATGAATCCGAAATAAGAGTAAAGTAATTGGTGAGGACGCAGGATGTCTAATAATTATGAAGTAATTGGTGGAGACACAGGATATCTAAAAATGATGAAATATTGGTGAAGACACAGGGTGTCTAGTAAACTATTAAACTATTGAGTTATTTTGCTTAAGTTGGATACACACGTTACCTAAATACACTGAACGCTTTTAAAGGTCCATAAACTGAACAACAATACTGTCAGGGATAAATAATTGTGTGAAGCTTTAATAATCAAAAATAGGGTTTTGAAAACTAACGAATCTCATAATTCCCCCTGAGTCTAAATAAAGTTTATAAACATTAAAAATAAACTATTTTCTGGACCAAATGTTAACACTTAGATATTGTTAAGCTATTTACGATACATTTTGATACATTTTCACATGAATAGTCGACAACTAATTGGTGATGTGATAACAGAAGCACACACATAAGATTAGTAGCAATATGAGTCGATGTAATTGTTTAATTACTATCGCATTTGCAGGCTTTCCTATATTTTTCTAGTTTCTTAACACTCTGACACTATGACCGTTTGTTACAAACAGTAACAAATCGAGTACGCAGGCAGTGCCAATTGCACAACCATAGGAGTGCTGAATTATTGTATGCATTTGTGTTGTATTAGCATAGCTTTTGTATTTATTCAGCAACATTGTGCACATAGCTTGATTTTATTAGTAATAAACGCATCTCGTTTATTAATTAATGATATTTAGGACTAGCTAAACACTTAACTCTAAAGATAAATGTTGGAGATGGCACCATCATAGCATAGGACAAATTTTCCCCTTGCTACTAAATGTAAATGTTCTAGTATTTGTAAACAAGTAAATGTCTTGCTTTGCTGTAGATTCTTTTGATGTTTGATCCTCCCGAAGTCATTTCGATGTAATTGCTTAGGGCCGATCTTACGTGCCATTCTCTTAGCTTGTTCATTTTAGTCGAATTTTGTATTAGGACCATGAGAGTAATTTAGATCTTGTTTAGGACTTTTTTATATTTTCTTTCAGGGCAGAATAGTATCGGACTAGCCGTTTGCAACTCTCATGCTAGGCTAGGGATCTATTCTGAATAAAATTTATTTGTGATTTAATATAAGACTGACATCTCTTTTCTTGTTTAGTATTGTTATCGATGCATTACTCTGAGCTGGTTAAAGATCGAACCTCACTAATTCCCGACACCCCCGAGTGCAGACTTTGTGCTACTCCAGCCTATGAATGTATCGTCCCCTATACTTGTGTGTTAACTGGAAGAGGGTCTCGGAAGGGTCATTTGAAACCGGTGGCTCCCCGAAACTTTCGGCCAGCGGGCACAATATATCGAAGGGTCCTGATAATATTGTTAGTGAAGTACTTAAACTAGGAGGTAGGGCCGTGGCACGATACTTAGAGGTGATGTTTAATGTGTCCATAAACAATGCGCAAATCCCGGATGATTGGAAAAGAGCTACGGTAGTCCCAATATTTAAGGGAGGGAGCAGAATTGAATTGGGCAACTACAGGCCGGTTAGTCTTACGTCCATCGTTTGTAAACAGATGGAGCATCTCATTTGCGACTACTTGAGGGAACAGTGGGAAACAATATCATGGTTTAATGATAGGCAACATGGATTTCGGAAAGGTTACTCATGCGAGAGTCAATTGCTATCACTTTTTCAAGATATTAGCGAATCGTTAGACGATGGAGTTTCAGTCGACGCCGTAGTTATAGATTTTGCGAAGGCATTTGATGTCGTGCCGCATGACATGCTACTCCATAAATTAGCTTCGACGAAGATTGATAGAAGAGTTATTTTATGGATCCAAAAATTTTTGACGGGTCGTTCCCAGAAAGTGAAAGTTGAAGGCCGATTCTCGGATGAAATTACCGTAACGTCGGGTATCCCTCAGGGCAGCGTAATCGGAACTTTGTTATTTTTGGTGTTTATAAATGACTTACCAAATGGGATTCGCAGTGACTGTCGATTGTTTGCGGATGATTGTGTAATATATCGAAAGATACATGACTCACAAGACAATGCAGTACTTCAAGATGGCCTGAACCTGATCTATAATTGGGCGATTGAAAATAAAATGAAAATAAACACAAGAAAATGTAGTCTAATAAAAATAGGGAAAGTGCGAAGGCAAGATTTTCAATTTAACATTGGCTCGGAAATACTTGTAGAAGAAGATTCTTGCAAATATTTGGGCGTTCACGTAAGAAATGATATGAAATGGAGTAGTCATATAGGATGTGTAGTTTCTAAAGCTTACAAATCCCTGCACTTTGTAATGAGGGTATTAAAAGGAAGTAGTACCTCTGCTAAAGAATTAGGATATTTGTCACTTGTAAGACCTATTCTGGAATACGCCTCGGCGGTTTGGGATCCATATCAAGTAGGGCTCATAAATGAGTTGGAAATGGTACAAAGAAAGGCCGCTAGATTTGTGCTCAGTGACTTTAATCCCAGGAGCAGTGTGAGCCGCATGTTAAAGAAACTTGAGTGGGAATCACTTGAGGCTAGGAGGATGAAATCTAGACTCTGCGCTATGTACAACACGTATACAAATCAACCAGCATGGGGTGAGCCTAGCAAGCGTATGGAAAAGCCTACTTACATGGGTAGGAGCGATCATCCTTTCAAAGTTAAGGGCCGACCACAGCGAACAAATTATGGTAAATATTCTTTCGTAAACCGTGCCATTGATAATTGGAACTCGCTACCTGCCGCAGTCTTGGAGCCTTTTCCCAAACATATAGGTGAGTTTAAGAAAAGACTGACTATTTGTGTAAATACTCCAGGTTAATTGTTAGTGAATTGTTATGTACAATTATTTATTTGTTATGTATATCTAATTTGCCACCGGGGGACACACCCCCAATTGCAAATAAACGAATGAATGACAACTTCAACACTATATATACAGTGTGGTCCACCCGCCCCTTATTATTTAGTTTTATGAAACCCAACTAACATCTCAATTCTCCCGATGGTCGATATTGCTCTGCACTCTGACTGTGTGACAGCAATGTAATTGGGTCATGGGTCTAGCAAAGAAAAACCGACCTTAAACTCTTCCCCGCCAAATACTATGGCCCATTCTACTAACATGCGACTTACTGCTCCTTGAAATAACACACATATACGTAATACAATCGAATTAATAGCCTACGCCACGTGATCTATAATAGTAAAAGGTTAAATCAACACCATAAGCCGTGATTGAAGACTTTGAGATGGACTTAAACGTTTGAGGTGGGACGGCTACAGTAAATATAGCATGTTTAGCGTGCAGTATCTACTATGTGTTGGTGGCTGAGAGGTTTAAAGCCTGACAGTACATGGTGGGCGTGATCGGGTAGAACGCTGCTTCGAATCCAGTGTTAGGAATACTTTTTTGAACGAAAGCCCACATTCCATTTTAGTCGGGATGTAACTACATTGCCACATTTATTGCCTTACGACTCATTCTTGTCGGCTCCGTAGCGTAGCAATCAGCATGGTTAGCTGCCGCCCTGGAGGTCCTGGGTTCGATTCCCGGCTCTGCCATAAAATTTGAAAAGTGGTATGAGGATTGGAACGGGGTCTACTCAGCCTCGGGTGTTCCAAATGAGTAGAGGGGGTTCAATTCCCACCTCAGCCATTCTCGGCGTGGTTTTCCGTGGTTTCCCACTTCGTCTTCGGGCAAATGCCGGGATGGTACCTTCTTCAAGGCCACGGCCGCCTCCTTCCTATCCATCCTGGCCATCCATTACCTTCCCTCACGAGGCCCCTGTTCGCTTTGCAGGTGAGGCCGCCTGGGCGAGGTGCCAATCACACCTCACCAGTTGTATCCACTCCGATTAGATGTTCCCAGCTCTAGGACACTCCCCGTAGAGACGGTAGTGGTGAGTTCCCTCGCTGAGTCCGTGGGTTCCACCAACCTGGAGGGTAAACGACTAAGAAGAAGAAGAAGACGACTCATTTTTGTGAAGTGTACGTTGATTTTTGATGATTTATAAAGAAAATGCGATCGAATTGGTACGATATGCCACGTGACCTGTAATGGCAGAAAATTAAAAAACTGGCATGAATATTAACATAACATATCAAAGTGTTGCTCCGGAGGTCCGGATTCGATTCCCAGCTCTGCCAAGAAATGTAATACTTGTCTGAGGGCTGAAATTGGGTACACGTAGTCTCGTGAAGCAAATATGAGAAGAAGTGGGTTTGATTCCCACCTCAGCCACCCTGGAAATGGTTTTCCGTGGTTTCCCACTTCTACTCCGGCCAAATTCCGGGACGGATTCTATCTTAAGGCCACGGCCGCCTCCTTCCCAATCCTTAATTGCAAATACACACATCATTACAAGCCCGCAATAACTCAGGTTATCAGACAAATTCTACACACACACCCAAGTAAACGGGTCAATGTGACCGCGATGTTCTAGCCCCTCAAATGAAACAAATTAACAACATATCGAAGGATATTCTGATCGCCAGTGCTTGCATCGAAGTATACGCATTCCTTATAAATTCACAAGGTATTATTAGCATACTTTCGATTTTTGCAAAAAAAGAAAGTAGACTTATGAGATCTACACAGGGCCAAAAATTGTGTGTCTGTCTGTGTGTCTGTGACTGTGTCTCTCTGTGTGTGTGAGTGTGTGTACTCTGAATGTCTGCCCCCTCTATCAATTCAAACACGGTGAAACCGAATTGAACGAAATTTGGTACAGAGGTAGCACTAGCAAAGGGCACTCCAGTGTTATGTTTTATATCGCCGCCATATTGACGAAAAAGTAATGGCGGCCATCCTAATATTAAAAGTTTTAATCAAATTACGACTAACTTAATCATCCGATCTCTACCAAATTTTGCAACAACATATACTTGTATGGCGAGCGTCGTTTGACTGAACTACAAGGCCATCAGCCCATTAGTTTGCAGATGACGGCGATGTATGTGTGCAAATCGATTCCCCCTATCAATTCAAACACGGTGAAACTGAATTGAACGAAATTTGGTACAGAGGTAGCACTAGCAAAGGGCACTCCAGTGTTATGTTTTATATCGCCGCCATCTTGACGAAGAAGTAATGGCGGCCATCCTAATATTAAAAGCTTGAATCAAATTACGACCAACCTAATAATCTGATCTCTACCAAATTTTGCAACAGCATACCCTTATGTATAGAGAATCATTTGACCACACTACAAGGTCATCAGGCCAATAATGTGCGGATAGCGGCCATGTATGTGTGAAAATCGATTCCCCCTATCTTTTCAAACACGGTGAAACCGAATGGAACGAAGCTTGGTACAGAGGTAGCACTAGTAAAGGCCATCTCAGTGTCATGTTTTATATCGCCGCCATCTTGATGGAAACGGAATGGCTACCACCCAAATGTTAAATGCTTGAATCAAATTACGACCAACCTAATTATTTGATCTCTACCAAATTTTTCAACAACATACCTTTTTGTGGGAAGCATCTTTTGACTGAACTACAAGGTCATCAGTCCAATAGTTTGCAGATAGCGGCCATGTATGTGTGCAAATTGATTCCCCACATCAATTCAAACACGGTGAAACCGAATTGAATGAATTTTTTTACAGAGGTAGCACAAGCAAAGGGCACATCATATTCATGTATAATATCCGCATAGCACGTTGTATTTCAAGAAGCTACTACAACCAACATTCAATTATACTCCTTGAAAAGGACAAAGAGTTATAACAATACCCATGCATTTAGGAGAAAGTAGGCAATACTTTCTTTACCGAACATCTTGTTTTGTTATTAAATTTTAACAAAAATTCATAGCATATCTTTAGGCCCGTATGACACGACACTTGCTGGTAAGGAAGCTGCTGTGATCGCTGGTACAAAATCCTGTATGATTCTGTTCTCTTCGTCAGTAAACCTGCTTGTATGACCGAAGTGTATCACACGCTAGCATTTTGGACGCTATGTTGTATGAAATAAAACCGAAGGGCTGTCGTTTGAGGGCATTATTTCCAGTTCTGTCGCCTTATTAACGTAAAGCGGTCGCGAAACTTGCTTTAAATAAATTAGAAAACATGCCAGGTACTGAATGAATGCATTCCAATCAATATTTGAGATCTAACTGTAATAATTGATTATTTTACCATACGCGTTAATAAGAAGCGCAATAAAAACCTCCAGAGTGTGTTGGAAATGTGTGCAAGTGTTATTGCGTCCGCTCGCTCTTCCGAAGATCCCGGTTCAAGACTATCCAACGCCAGATTTTAAAAATTCTTTTTAACTATTTCATTATACCCTCCATACCTCGTACAGCAAGATTTCAACTTGGTTTTGTTCACATTATCTACGAAGACGATAGGGAAAGTTATTTTCTTGTCTCATTTAAATGGCTATTTTCCCTAAATACTGTTCAAAACCATGGATGGATACTATTCGTTATAATTATTACTTTTTTAGTCGATTTTACCCTCCAGGTTTGGTTTTCCCACGGACTCAGCGAGGGATCCCATCATTACCGTCTCTACGGGCAGTGTCCTAGACCTTGAAACATCTCGGCTGGGGGACACAACTGGGGAGTTGGGATCAGCACCTCGCCCAGACGACCTGCAAAGCGAACAGGGTCCTCTTGAGGGATGGGAAAGGGGGGGGGGGCAGATCGGGAGGGATAGGCTAGGAAGAGGGAAGGAGGCGGCCGTGGCCGTACGGTAGGTAACATCCCGGCATTTGCCCGAAGGCGAAGTAGGAAACCACGGAAAGCCACTTTGAGGATGGCTGAGGTGGGAATCGAACCACCTCTACTCATTTGGACCACCCGAGGCTGAGTAGACCCCGTCCCAGTCCTCATACCACATTTCAAATTTCGTAGCAGAGCCGGGAATCGAACCCAGGAAGTCCGGGGTGGCAGCTAACCATGCTGACCACTGCGCAACGGAGGCGACTCTATTCGTGATAATTAGAATTTTAATAGTTCAATAATTATAATAATATGACACGTTCTGTAATTACTGCCTTGCTGCGAGGCTCAGCGGTAACGTTCTCGCTTGCTGTCCCCAAGATTGCAGGTTCGTATCCTGGCGCAGTCAGCTGGCATTTGAGGGTGCGCAAATGCGAGGGAGCAGTGTTAGTAGATTTACTGGCACGTTGAAGATCCCCTTCGGAGCAAAATTTCTGGAGCCCGGCATATCTAAAAGCCAGAGCAGTTAAAAGGGACGTAAAACCAATAATGTTATAATTATCTGTATTTACTGCATGTTTGGGGAGATGACCTCGTAGTTCCGCCCCTTAAAACCTTACTAACTAACTATTATTGTAAGTGTACAGCAAGCGCTTTTCGCACAGACGGCGTTGAAAGAAATTATAGATTCGGTCTGGTGTATTTATTCGTGAGCCCACCCACATAACAAATCTATTTGTTATGTGAGTCGTCTGAGTGAGTCGGAGGTTTCCTTTAAACAAAGGTGGTCAAAATTTCGAACACTTGCTACGTTGAATATACAGGATACCTTGCTTTCGTTCTACAGACCATTATGTCGTCGTCCAATCTGGCTGCGTACCATCGGATAAGTACGGTGCTTTTGAGGACCAAATAAAAAATCACTCGTTGGAACAGATAGATATGCGTCCATAATACATATAAACGACATTAAGCAAAAAAAAAGTACTAGTTCAAGGTTCGAACCTACTGCAATGCGACTTCGTTGACGATACTCTAGCAATTCTTGAATTAGCTACCATAGCTACCGCGAACCACGGCGTATTGCTGGCACTTATTGAATCTATTCGTAAACACTTCCTGTCCAAACGTAAGAAGGTGTTATTCGGAGCTCTGATCGTTTCAATCATGCATTATATTTGAGGTCATTGAAAGAACACTGCCACTATTGATTTCTACTATATTCGCGAGGATGTACTCAACGGTAAAGTTGTACAATGGACGTAAAGGAGCAGGTACTAATGTTTTTAGGATGACTGTGATATACGCGTTAGTTGGGTTGCCTTCCTAAAAAAAAAAAAAAAAAAAAAAAAGGGCTGGTGGGCCACACTGTATATATATATATATATATATATTAGAGCACAATTTTAGGGAAGACTGAGGAAAGAGTACTTGGAAGGCATCCAGACAGAATGTGTTTCGACAGATACATTAAGATGAAACGAACAGCAGAGTATAGAGGAGAAGGGCATGTCCCTTGTTTCTTACACTTAACATATTAACACTTTATTTCACGAAATTAAAATAATGCAAAATGCCACTTACCTCTGAGACTATGAACGAAAACGTGTAATCAGTATGTTATAACACTAATACCCTACACTTATGGGAAAAGGCTGGCTGCGTGGCTCAGTGGTAACGTTCACGCTTGCTGTGCCCAAGGTTGCAGGATCAAATCCTGCCGCAGTCAGCTGGTATTTGTGGGTGCGCAAATGCGAGGGAGCCGTGTCAGTAGATTTACGTTAAAGATCCCCATCGGGGCAAAATTCCGGCACCCAGTCGTCTCTAAAAGCCACAGTAGTTAAAAGGGACGTGAAACAAATAACATTATTGTTATTATTTTTATTTTTATTATTACTACTTATGGGAAGAGCCACCTTATGAGGTTTCAGGGTACACTCAGCCTCGTGACGCAAAACTAAGAGGAGTTTCCCACCTCAACTCCCCTAGAAGTGATTATCCGTGGTTTCCAACTTCTACTACACAATGGTCCCTAACTTAAGGCCATTGCCACCTTCTTCCAAATACTAGCCTCTATAACATAATTATACACACAATCATATGCCATCACAATAACGCATGTTATCATACAAGCTTCCACGCACACCCAAGTGCATGGCGCTGAAGGAACATAATGCCTATGCCACTCAAATTCAACAACAATAACAACATTATTTGTGTTACCAAATATATCTTTGGTTCTTTTCCATTTGAATTCAGTGCGAGATGAAATGCGTAATAACGTTGTAGATTTAACGTCCCTTTTAACTGATGCGGCTATAGACACTCTGGGATGCAGAAATATGTCCAGAGAAGGAAAATTAACGAAGTAACAAATCTGATTATACAGGTCTCTCACAATTGAAGAGGAAGAAAAAAAGAAAAAAAAGAGGAAGGAGTTTTGAGCCCTTAGGATGGTTTGCACCTCCAAAGAGCCGATAGTGAGCCGGCGATTACATGCACTAGGGTGGCCAGTTCCTTTTATTTTCACTCATCCTTCTTTTCCTCCACCAACGGCACGTGGTTCCCCAGATCCGGACACCCATCCGAGGTCTGACCACGCCCAATCTTGCTTAACTTCGGCGATCTCACGCAATCGGCGTTTCAACATGGCCAAGACGTTGGCTAATTAAGCACCAAGAAATGTCAACCGACTGCGACGAGACTCAATCCCACAATCTTGGGCACAGCAGGCTAGAACCATATTACTGTATGACGCAGCCAACCGATAAACTCAGAGGACGGTGACAAGGAGACAAACTCAAACAAAGCACAAATGTAGTGAGGAAATACTTTAATAATAGACTATAATATTGTTATGTGTTTTACGTCCCTTTCAACTACTGGGGAATTTCTCGTTCATGTTTAAGCGCCCTCAAATGCCAACTGACTGCACCAGGATTTGATCCCGCAAAATGATGTCGGTGTATAGTTCAACATGATGTCCATGTAGGCCTATAGTTCAGTGCAAAGTCACGGACAGTGTCCGGGTATAGTTCAGTACAAAGTCCTGGATGATGTCCATGTACAGTTCAGTGCAAAGTCCTGGATGATGTCCATGTATAGTTCAGTACAAAGTCACGGATGATGTCCATGTATAGTTCAGTGCAAAGTCACGGATGATGTCCATGTATAGTTCAGTGCAAAGTCACGGATGATGCCCATGTATAGTTCAGTGCAAAGTCACGGATGATGTCCATGTATACTGTAGTTCAGTGCAAAGTCACAGATGATGTCCATGTATAGTTCAGTACAAAGTCCTGGATGATGTCCATGTATAGTTCATTACAAAGTCACGGATGATGTCCATGTGTATTGCAGTACAAAGTCCTGGATGATGTCCATGTAGGCCTATAGTTCAGTACAAAGTCATGGATGATGTCGATGTATAGTTCAGTGCAAAGTCATGGATGATGTCCATGTATAGTTCAGTACAAAGTCATGGATGATGTCCATGTATAGTTCAGTGCAAAGTCATGGATGATGTCCATGTATAGTTCAGTGCAAAGTCATGGATGATGTCCATGTATAGTTCAGTGCAAAGTCATGGATGATGTCCATGTACAGTTCAGTGCAAAGTCATGGATGATGTCCATGTACAGTTCAGTGCAAAGTCTTGGATGATGTCCATGTATAGTTCAGTGCAAAGTCATGGATGATGTCCATGTATAGTTCAGAGCAAAGTCATGGATGATGTCCATGTATAGTTCATTACAAAGTCACGGATGATGTCCATGTATATTGCAGTACAAAGTCCTGGATGATGTCCATGTAGGCCTATAGTTCAGTACAAAGTCATGGATGATATCCATGTATAGTTCAGTGCAAATTAATGGATGATGTCCATGTATAGTTCAGTGCAAAGCCATGGATGATGTCCATGTATAGTTCAGTGCAAAGTCATGGATGATGTCCATGTATAGTTCAGTGCAAAGTCATGGATGATGTCCATGTACAGTTCAGTGCAAAGTCATGGATGATGTCCATGTACAGTTCAGTGCAAAGTCTTGGATGATGTCCATGTATAGTTCAGTGCAAAGTCATGGATGATGTCCATGTATAGTTCATTACAAAGTCACGGATGATGTCCATGTATATTGCAGTACAAAGTCCTGGATGATGTCCATGTAGGCCTATAGTTCAGTACAAAGTCATGTCCAGTTCTGTGCCCTGTGAGTTTCTAGTGAAACACTTAGTACTAACAGTCAAGGACAATGTCCGTGTATAGTTCAGTGCTGGCAAATGGATTAGGATGCCATCGTTAATGGAAGCTTAGATAATAATTTAAGTGCCCCCTCAACGTATGTAATTTACGACTGGTTTTCGTTCGATTCCAAAACTGTCATATTCGTCCACGATACATGTTCATCAGGTGCTAACTTTGAAGGTATATGATAACAATGCTGTAGAGGCAATTTAGTGGTACTAGAATATGCATACTATTTTAAAAGCTGGCATACATCAAGGGTAATGAGCCTAGCTGGCAGTTAACGAGCGGAAACTGAAAGCTTCGTGATCACGTCGTCATTGGTGGTAAATACTTTGCCTCAGAGCTGCAAAACTCGCCAATAGTGTTGAAAACTAGTCCCCCCAAGTCCAATAGTCACAATGTAACGCATGGCTATCTCTACATTTCCTTTCCTTTACCTTCCTTTTTTCTTAAATAGAGTAGTGTCTTACCAAAACCGGCCAAATCCATAAAATCACACTTTACAGCTTACATTGAAACTTTGTGGTATTAGGGACGCCTGGTCATTAAGTGAGCTGGGTTTTTAATTAGGGCTGGGACTTTTCATCGTTTTATTTCAGTTATCGATTAATCGATTAGTTGATAAAATAACTCTTAATCGATTAATCGTTTTGTAGAATAATCTGTTGGTCGTTTAATCGATTCATTGTTTTGTCGATTGATGATGATGATGATAATTGTTGTTTTAAGGGGCCTAACATCTAGGTTATCGGCCCCTAATGATCTAGGTGATAGCGAAAATGATAATGAAATGGAAACCAGAACAAAATTATCTGAGACGGAAAATACGTACAAAAAGGAACTCAGATGGAAACAACTCACAATATGGTCTTACAAAAGGGAATTTAGAACGAAAAGATGCACAAAAAGAATAGATTGAAAAAGACCCACAAAACGTAGGCTAGATTCAAAATACGTACAAAATGCAATGTAGCGTCGAAATACTCACAAAATGCAACTGAAATTCAAAATACTTACAAAATGCAAATGAGATCGAAAATACGTACAAAATGCAATTGATGTTCAAAATACTTACAAAATGCAATTGAAATTGAAAGTACACAATGCAATTCAGATTGAAATATCCCAGTTCCAATCCAAATTATTCACAAAGTGCAATTGAAATTCAAAATACTTACAAAATGCAATTGAAATAGAAAATGCTTACAAAATGTACGGTAGATTCAAACGACTCATGTGGATTGACAATACTTACAAAAAGCAATTTAGATTGAAAATACTTGACAAAATGTAATTTAGATTCAAAATACCCACAAAATGCAATTGAGAATCAAAATATGTGCAAAATGCCCGCCAAACAAAATGCAATTTATATTCAAAATTCGTGCGAAATGCGGTTGTGGTTGAAAATACTTACAAAATGCAATTGAAATTCAAAATACTCACAAAGGTCCCTCCGCCATATTGAAAGACTTACTAAAAAGCAATTTAGATTGTCAATCTTTACAAAATGCAATTGAGGTTGAAAACAATCGCGAGATGTAATGTAGATCGAAAAAACATACAAAAAGCAACGTAGATTAAAAATGCCTTTAAAAAAGTCGCTAGAAGGGAATTTAGATACACGGTGAACCAAGTAACAAAAACAGTGCGGGAATCTAAAAGAGAAAAGTAAATATAATGAAATGAGGAGAGGAGAGGAAAGGAGAGGAGAGGGGAGAGAGGAGAAGGTCCGCCCCAAAGGTAAGGGACAGGGGAAAACGGACCCAGCTCAGGAATCCCTCGGGATCGCCAACTCCCGAACTCACCAGCCGTGAGCCCCTGAGGGTGTAGCATTATCTACTGTGCACCAGAAGTGGTGGGGCTACATACACCCTGCCTCCTTAAGGGCCTTGAGCACAAGGCAGGAGGTAAAATGAAAAGAAAAAGAAGGCTGACCCCTCACAGAAGGAGTGTATCAGGAAAGATGAGACAAGGGCCAATTAAGGCGGGAAAGTGAAAGACTCCCTAGGCCTCGGATAACCTAATACCGTCGGGGTCGGAAGAGAACAAGAGTTGACCAAGGGAGGTCGACAGGAAAGAAGACGGAGAGGAGCCCGGCACAAGTAAGTGGAAGCAATGCCGGACTCAGCTGGGGTCCCGGGGTCGCCAACCCACGCCTCACTAGATGTGAACCCCTGGGGGGGTTTTGTCGATTAATCGATATACTTCGCTCCATTCACTACGCTCTCACAGAAGCAAACCAGACATTAGAGTAATTAATTAAAATATACTGTATCGTATACTGTATTTTCAAATAATCTTCCTTCTTTCAGAAAACGAGGTTAAAACAAAATAAAACAAAAATGTGCCTGTCCTAAATTTTAAACATTGGACAAGGATTTAAAATTTGTGCTGAAAACGCATCTTTTTCTTTATTCGAAACCCTTCCCAATTTGATTGATGTTTGTCCTCCCACTGTCCCTGTCTCTTATTTGGTTATTGTTAACATCAACAAGAAAGGACACTTTGTTTATTTAGGCCAAAAGTAACTTTTATAAATTTCTATTCATCATTTCGAAAATAAGCGTAACTCAACTTAAGCGATGACCTCTCATTTGAACTTCTTCTCTTATTTCGTGTCTACTAATGAATGAATCAAGCCAGCAAATTGGTTATGTCAGGAATGGTCCCATTGGTACTGAGGAATTATGTATGTCTGTAACGTTCACTCTAAAAGCTACTGCATTATTACAGTGTAGCTGTTTTTGTTTCATTTTAGGAGTTTGGACATCGTAGTCATTTAGTCCCATGTACTTGGGTGAGTGTGGAATTTTGACTGATAACTTGTGTTATTGTGAAAGTTGTATTAGTGTGAGTATTTATAATTTAGGCGAGAATTAGGAAGGAGGCAACCGTGGTAGTAAGTTAGGAACCATCCCGGCATTTGTGTAGAGTAAAAATTAGAAACCACGGAAAACCACTTCTAGGATGGCTGAGGTGCGAATCGAACCCATCTCTTCACACGAGGCCTACTGTACCGCGTTCCAGCCCTCAGACCAGAATTAAATTGCTTGGTAGAGAAACCGTGACAGCCAGGTACGCTAGCCACTACACCAGGCGGTGGCACAGCAATATTTAAGTTAAGATAGCTTTGAAGCCATTTTCAGTGTTACCTTATTAACAATTGACAATCATAGATTAGTTTGGCGGAGGACGACAGTTTTTGTTGATGGGATCGTCATTTCTAAGTTTTCGCAACATTCAAATGAATAGTTCTGTTTTGGTGCTTAATGCCTTAATATTTACCAGTAATAATTACCACACTTACTATGTTTACAGACACGAGCCTCCGTGGCTTAGGCCGCAGCACGCTGGCCTCTCACCACTGGGTCCGTGGTTCAAATCCCGGTCTCTCCACGTGAGATTTGCGCTGGACAACGCGGAGGCAGACAGGTTTTTCTCCGGGTACTCCGGTTTTCCCTGTCACAATTCCACTCTAGCAACACTCTCCACTATCATTTCATTTCATCTGTCATTCATTTAATCATTGCCCCAGCGGAGTGCGACAGGCTTCGGCAGCCGGCAGAGTTCGTATCCTCGCCGCTAGATGGGGGCTTCATTCATTCCATTCCCTGACCCGGTCGGTCGACAGGAAGCAGGCTGTAGATTTTCACTAAGTTTTCTGACAGGTCTTCTTGTATTTTGAGGGTGTCACTGAAGTTTTGATAGTGTTTTGTAGAGCTGTTTGTCTTGCATGATGATGCTCGCTTGACGAGCGAAACATGTCACCCATTAGTTTTCTTCTTTTTTTCACTATATGAATCTTAATCACATGTAATTTATTTCAGGTTATTTTTCACATATTCCATTAATTGGAATCATTTTCGTGTTGACCTACTGGATATCTATCTATCTATATATATAAAGCACAAAGTTTGTCTGTCTGTCTGTCAGTCTGTCTGTCTGTCTGTTATGTATACAAATCTACACCGTTTCACCGATCTGAACCAAAATTTGTATACTTACCCTTTGGAACCCGACGAGTAACCCTGTCAACTTTAAATTTCGGACAGACCACTCCATTCCACGCATGTAGGCCCTTTGGCACAAATCTACATCGTTCACCGATCGAAAACAAAATGTGTATACTTACCCTTTGGAACCCGATGAGTAAAACTGTCCACTTTAAAATTTGGACAGGCCACTCCATTCCCTGCATTTTGGCCCTTGGCACAAAACTACACCGTTTCACCAATCTCAACCAGATTTTACATAATTACCGTTTGGAACTCGACGAGTAACACTGTCCACTCGAAATTTCGGACAGACCACTCCATTTCCCGCATTAAGGCCCTTTGGTACAAATCTACATCGTTCACCGATCGAAAACAAAGTGTGTATAATTACCCTTTGGAACCCGATGCGTAACACTGTCCACTTGAAATTTATGACATACCACTCCATTCCCTGCATGTAGCTCAGGAATTCCTCGGGGTTGCCAGCTTCCTAACTCACCAGTCATGAGCCCTTGAGGGTGTACCAGAAGTGGTGGGTCTACACACACCCTGCCTCTTTGAGGGCCTTGAGGAGAAGACAGGAGATATTATGAAAAGGAAAAGAAGGCAGACCCCTCGAAGAATGAGGGTATCAGGAAAGATGAGACAAAGCCAATTAAGGCGGGAAATTGAATGACTCCCTAGCCCTCGGATACCCTAATACAGTCTGGGTCGGAAGAGAACAAGAGTTGACCAAGGGAGGCCGACAGGAAAGAGAACTGAAATGAGCCCGGCACCATGAAGTAGAAGCGATGCCAGACTCAGCTGGGGTTCCGTGGTCGCCAACCCACGTCCCACAAGTTGTGAGACACTGGGGGGAGGGGTCAGTTGTGAGAATAGCTTGCTGATTCATCGCGATGTGACTTGATAGTACTTTCCATAGCCCGCCGTGTTATCTCCTGCTGTCTATGCTGATGCCAGCACAGGGCCGTTGCGAAACAGTGAGTGATTCCCGGTCAATCTGTACCGGACGGGGAACCCCGAACGTGTGTCATCATATTTCGTCATCATCTGCGATCATCTCAGGTTCGTGCAGCTTGGACCTATATTCTTTGTCTTTGCCGAGCAGTACGCTCTTTTACTTGACGCATCCAGTACAGGCCTAAGCCAGAAAATAAGGTTGAGACTTTGGAAGACATCGAAGCTAGACACCTAAATTACCTATATCAGTTTTAAAATAACACCATGTTCGTTTAGTAGTCATTTTTTCATTACCTTATTATTATCATCATAAGTGCAAATGACCTAGATATTACGCGCATCATACCAATAATCACCGCCGCATAAAGTCTTTCTCGACTGTGATTTTTAAAATATTTATTTTTGGTTGATTGGTTCTTAAGTTTAGGGGCTGCGACAACGCGGTCATGTAGCCCCGTGTACTTTGGGTGTGTGTAGAATCTGTCTGATAACCGGTGTTCATTGTGATGACTGTATTAGTGTGTGTTACCTGTTTTTAAATTTTAGTACAAACTGCAACTTAGAATTCTTCAAATAGTTCGTACTTTTGCCGCCAAGCGCCACCGTCAACGACTACTAGGCCAAGTTCGGAACTTAGCTACTAGACGCCACTGCAGTCGGCTCTTGGCAACGGACGTAGACATCTATGAGCGTTGTTTACCTATCCAATTTAGCTTCACACAGGTGTAATTAGTGGAAGGTTCTTTAACACGCCATAAATCTGACATGGGACCGCCGGCTTTACTTCCCCTCCGAAGAAAGGCATACTGACGGATTTTTAACGCTCTTAAAATATGCGACGGCTTCGGCCGGGTTTGAACCCGCTATCTTGGGCATAGAAGCTCAGCATGCTACCAAATACGCCACCGAAGCCGCCTTATAGTTATTTTTATTACAGTACATTGTGTACATTATACGTTGAAGTGTCAATTCAATACCGGTAGTAGTTTCCCTATCATCCTCATCATAAGAGCAAATGACCTACAGTAGATGTTACGCCCATTACACCATTAATCACCACACACAATAAGTCTTCCTCGCCTGTGAATTTTGAAATATGTATTTCTATTACGGTAGTTTGTAAGTTTGACGTGTCAATTCAACAGTAGTTTTTATTATCATCCTTATCAAAAGGGCAAATGACCTACATATTACTCCCTCATTGTCTTTGGGGGCAAATGACTTACATTTTAAGTCCATTATATTTCTAAGGAGACCTTAAAACATTGTCATCATTCCACCGGGCGAAGCCGGGTACTACTGCTAGTTAACATATATAACAGCATTAACAGCATTATTTCACAAATACTTGAAGAGGTAACACTAAATCAAGAAAGGTCAATATATTCAGCAATATTTATCACTGTTAAAAAAGTGTATGACATTAGTGTTACGGCATAACCTCTCCTAAAACATTCTTTATAAAATCGCATTTAATGGAAAACAAAGGGAAATGTTTACACACTGATGTAAAAAGATTTACGAGCCCCCTGTAGGACCTGTGTGATTCTGAGTCTTAAATTTAAAAAAAAAAACTATAATAATAATGCCACAGATGAATTCCTTTTTTACATGAATACTGCAGATAAGAAGTTATTTTATGCAAAACGAAATTAAGTTCATGCCTCATTTATATATAATAAGAAGGTATTTTTCATAGAAATAAAAAAAAATATGACACATACTGTATATCTAAATTCATAAAACACGTCTAGGTGATATTTCACGAAATGAGAAATGTGTGGCCAAAATGAACGTACCCAGCGCAATGGATTCGTAAAAAGAAACTTACAAAGATCCACTCCGTCCTACTGAGCTGCAGGAGTCTCAAAAACATAGACGTAACACGTATTTTCGAATTGTCTAAGATCATTTACACTTAGTTTTACGTTTCTCGATTAAACCGTTTCAGGGTTACGCGCACCGATAAGAAACATTTCAACCCCATTTCATCCATCATAATTCGAAAGAAAATCATCGAACACGTATCTCTTCGATTTCGTCAAAGGCCACTTATTTCAATGGTTCAATTCACTGTCTAACGATTTCAAGGTAAGAGGTGTAGAAGTAGAGGCCGAAGTGCTAACTGCTAATAGGGGATCATGGAGGTGACTCGTTCGCACACACAGGATTGCAGGCTAGGCTGGACGCTGCAGGGCTAATCTGTCTCAAATAAAAATGGATGAATGAATGTCAATCTATTTTTCCCAGTATTAGTTGATAAACCTAGTTCACGAATTCAGTTCCTATAATTAAATTCATATGCCTATATACCAGGTGAATCAGCTGCTACTAATAATGCGGCCCAACTAACGTGTGTTATCAGGAAGGTCGATATTTCTCTACTTGCGTCTAGTATGTTAGCAACGCACTACAACCAAATCGCGCAAACGATACTGAAAAAAATAATTAACGCTTAAAACTACGACACAGTGACGTGGAGAACGTTTGAAACAGCGAACTGGAGGAGTAACATACTCTCTGAGGTTCTTAATAAAGGTCTCCATCAAAGCCACAGCGTAGCGTAAACCACTGGATTGCCAATTAATGAACCGGAGGAGGGAAGATTTGAATCCCCAACGGACAAAACATTTTGCAACGTTGTGCAACATTATGACGCTTCAGTGCTAGAATCACATTTAATTATGTGCCAGATAGGCCTAAACGCAGTAGGCCTATAACGCCGCTATTACAGCCTTTATGCACTGTTATACGGTTGGATTGAAGTCACTCCAGTTATTTATCATGCATTCAATGTAGACGTTTACATGCTTCTTGTTTACGGGGAGGCAAGAGGGAATTAATTGCTGGCACTACGCCTATTTCGGGAAAGGTACCCAGACCGGCGATATCCGACTAGAAATACTGTCCGCAATGTTTAAAGATATTTACGAACAACAGGGGTACTTTAGACGATTCCACCTGTCCGAGAGAGGACCATAACATCTGGTGAGAATGAGGAGGAAGGTCTGGACGCAGCTCGCAATAACCCTCACGAGTACAAGAGAAATTGCACAACAGCTGAACACCACCCAGGAGTCCGTACTACGAATTTACATTTACGAATTTACCATATACCAGGAGCTCCACGGGCGAGATTTTAACACTCGGATGAATTTCTGTCAGTGGCTGTTTGGAAATGTGGAAGATGGTGCAGGATTCCTATCAAAAAATCCTGATCTCGGACGAATCAAGATTCCACAATAATGGGACCGTCAACCGCCATAACACGCACTATTGGATTGATGACAATTCCCACTGGGTGCGACTGGTGACCTATCAAGTGCAATGAGGAGTGAATGTATGATGTGAAATTTTGGGTGATCGCCTTATTGGATCGTACTTCATTGGGGAGCAGTTTGACAGGCACACGCTATCTACACTTTCTACGCTATGAGCATTGCGAGTTGGCAACAAGCAAAATAAAACTTAAATCACAAAAGGAAGAATGTCCCTGCCTCGTACTCGATCTTCTCACACGGAGAGTTTGGCATGCCCTTAAAAAAATCAAAAACATTGTTTTAAAGAATTTCAAAAAATCATTTTTTTAATTTAAAAAATCTAAAAATTCCAAAGAAGATATTTTTCAAAAATCAAAAAACTAAATTTTAATGAAGGTTTTACTACACCATGTCAAGCTGCTTGCAAATTACAGCTCACGTGAGAACATAAAATGATTGTAATGTCAATTTCATGTTTCACAGACGTTTTATTAACATCTTGTATCACTTAGAGGGCACACTCGTGGTTTCCGTTACATAATATTTTGCAAAACAGCTTTCTATTATTGTGTAGGCCGTTATTGCAAATACATCCGTTGTATCCGTTGACTGTGCATACCGGAAGAGAAGCACGAAATTAAAACTGCGGTTTGCATAAAACTGCATGTCTGTGGCACACAATGGCATGTGATTGTAGCATTGAAGCGTCATAACGTTGCAAAAATGTTTCCCCGAAGGGCGATTCAAACCTTAGCACCACTGGTCCATCAATTTACAATCCAGTGGTTATCCAGATGCGCTACACCTCGGCTTTGATGCAGACTTGTATTAGGAACCCTTTAGAGTACGTTACTCCTCCAATTCGCTGTTCCAAACGCTCTCCACGTCACTGTATCGTAGTTTTAAGCGTTGATTTCATGATTTGCAATACCCAGACACTTGGCACTTGGCAGATGATATGTTGCACTACAGTACAATAATTAACTGCAGCTACACCATATTATTCGAATGGTCTGTAGTCACATCGAGGAAAAAGTAATAGTGTTCAGAAACGTTTGCAGGATATGCTTGCAATGCATTAGTATCATGCGGGATGCAAGTAGAGAAATATCGACCTTTCAGATATCACACGACAGTTTGGCTGAAAAATTATTTTTTGGGCGTTTTCAGTTATTTACAATGTAGATAACAGGAATTTGTCAAAAAAGTAGAAAAAATATGTAAAATGGTCATTTTATAAGATATAAATGACTATGCTGCACCATGAATGACAACCCCACTTTTACAGAGATTTATGTTTGTGCGTATAACTTCTGAACTATTATAGATAGATTTCTGAAATCACTTCTTGTCTGCTCTGTTGTGCGCAGACTTTGTGTTGGTAACAATGACAACTTCCTGCATTGTTTAAGTTGCTAGTGGTTACTGAACATTATAATCACTGTGATTTTGCACTGACCTACTGAAGAAATATTGTTTAAGGGGCAGAACAGCGAGGTCATCTGCCCCAATTATTAACAATTGAATCGTTGATTTGAAGAAGGAAACAAGTCCACTTATTTGCAAACAGATAAGTTGAAATGCGCATTTATTTATTTATATTGTTTTTATTTACTTACTTATGTATTTGTTTACTTATTTATTTGTTCATTTATTTATTTATTTATTCATTTATTTATTTATTTATTTAAAAGGTAAAGGAAGTAGGAGAAGCAAATTAACCAGTGATGGACGAAATGACGCAAGTTATGGGGCAGGAATGTTCTAAGAATTGTCAGACGTAACAAAATGTAATGAAAAACTTCAACCTCATTTTTCTCAGTTTAACATTGCTCACTACTTCGGTACCATTTGTAAGAAAACTAATAAAGATAGGTCCATACATTTTTCTTTATGTATCAACATCATCTTAATGCACTGTAATAAGAAGGGATATCCCTTTAAATAATATGCAAAATGAAATATAAATATTTTTCGAAATAATTTTGGATTAAAACATCGTACCTTATGAAAAAAATCATATTGGCAAACGTGTTTCGTTTTTGCCAATAATCCTTCTTATTATTGCAGATAAAGATCCAAACAGTAATTCCTGAAAATTTCAATTGGCTAAACCAAACAGATTTTGAGCAAAGTGTACCAAAAATGTGAAGATTTAACATGGGCGAGATAGGCAGGTCTTTCTCAGATTAATATCGGCATATAATTTATTGCAATAATTCAAGAAAATTCAACACGGCAGCCGCACGACTCACTAAAATGTAATTGTTATTTCTGGTGACCTAATCGTCCCAACTGTAACCGAATTTATTCAGATACATGAAGCCCACCCTCGGGTTTTTACCTTGTGCGGTTAGTTTGGGGTATTTTATTCATATCTTATTATATTGGGTAAAAGTTGGGGGAGGAGCGGTGATTTCAATTGTGCCTGAGTGTATTTTTGAGGACGGATTCATTTTTGGATGTTCTGGGCTGACCAAACTCGCTGTTCATTCATTATTGGTTTTTGGATGTTTGATATTATAGAACACGGGGTTTATTGCAATTCATTACGTTTTGGGAACAGCGATAAAAAGACTGTATTATCACTGGATGAGCCGAAGGACAGTCCCGGGTGTAAGGATATTCATACGCCAAGTATTTATAATGGCGTGTTTAGTGCTCTTAAGATGTCTTCTTGCGAATCAGGGTTGTTCACTTGCCATGGTGCGATAACGAATAGCAAAAGCAGTTACAGTTCTCCTCTGAGCCTTCGGCTATTGGTAACTACATTATTTGTGTCCTTAAGCGAATCAGCGTCGTTCACTTGCCATGATGCGTTAACTGAAAGCTGGAACTTTTATAAGTTTTCACTGAGCTTCGGCTATTGAAACTTAAGTTATTTATGGTTCTGTTCAAATACCATGGGTTGTTGGTGCAAATCTTGCCCGAAGGACGATTATAACACATGGCTGTACATCTGAGCCTAATAGACTATTTGTGGTCGTCATGGAGGCAAGTGGTGGGAATTCATAATGGTGGATCGAGCAGAAGGAGAGTGAGAAACAACAATGTGATACAGCATGACGAGTGTAAATTTTCAGTACGAACAGTACCTGTGTTAAGATAGGAGGCCGATATGCCTAGGGTCACAAAAGTTGACCAAAAGTGTTTGTATATCTCTCGAGCGTAAAATCAGTGAACACGGTACTGTAAATAATTTTCTTAACGTGTTTCTAAAGTGTCTATAATATGTGTGTAAATATTGTGTATATATGTAAAAAGCCAGTACAGCCAGAGTATATGGTGTTTTTCAAAGGTGTAAGTGTTTATTCCTGTCTTGCATGATCCTGGTAGCATCAGCCGACTCATGTATAATGCCCCACGCCTGGGATAAGGAGTCTCAACGTCGGGAAAACAGTCATTTTAATTTATCCGGGAAGAATCATATGGTCAACTCTGGTGCGCACATAAAGTCGGGATATTAATGGTAAATTCGCTTGTGGCGTTTATGTAAAGGCAGTAAATTCTGTTGGTTTGTTTTCAGGGGGTATTAAAGTTAAATAAACTCTAGCGAGGAGGTGTGTGTGTGTGTCACAACATTGTGAAGCTTGGTATGTTGAACATACATTATGGGATAAATACAGTATACCGACATATCAAATATCGATGCGTCGCTCTACAAATGGTCAGTATAACAAGTTCATAGCCTATGTCCATTTGTATTAAAATTAAGTAACAGCAAAAAAAAAACTCACATACAAAAGAAGAACAGTTCTAAGTAGACATATTAATTTAGTACGAACCCGCAACGTAGCCGTGCGTATTAAATCGTTCACCACGTCAGTGATGGGGAGATGCTGCAAGATCGGAGATCGGAGGTTTGAATCCTGGCGTTAACAGTGTCTATCCTGAGTGTGGTTTCCCCCGGGGTTTTCCACACTCCATCCAGTCAAACGCTGGGATAGTGTTTCAAGTCCCAACCTACCCCATTCCTGACCATAATAATGACCGTAACACACACTACTAGAGTCATCACAAAAATAAAGGTTGTCAGACAAATTTAACACATTTGTCGCAAGCTCCTAATACGAATTAACGACGACAACATAGTCAACATTCGAATGGTTCACATTTACAATTCAAGTAACTCTTCCCATAAGAGACAGATCGAGCAGACAGTTCACTCAATGACCTAATTTTACCGCTCTGTTCAAATAAACTGAAGAAATTGGAGGTGGTTAGTTGTACTATTAATGGAGTCTTCCATTCAAATTTTGAAGATACAGACTAACTACAGTTATATTTTGTATGGGTTTAAGACCATTTTACAGCTAGCGAATCAGACCATTTCGTTTTCATGAATAAGTTACTGGATATTTTGTCACTGAATACCAAATATCACGCTGCTTTATTTTTATGATGAACTCGTACGTTTTTCATGGGACTACCTTCACTATGGAGGCAACAAAACAAATCACGGAGAGCATTCTCACATTCTAGAGTTCCTAGAAAATTTCTATTGAAGAACAAGAAGAGTTTCGCGGAAACGTGGCCAAAATGCAGGACTCGCTGAAATAGATCATAATATACTTTACACCGCTGAGCACGCGTCGCGTCGTTGGCACTTAGGCGTTTCTTGACATTCGCGTAAGTGCACTTTCCAACATGTTCAACGTTCATGTCAAAGCGGCCCTTATATTTGCTGGTTCAACGTGATAATAAGGCCCTAGTACTTCTTGTGTTTGTGAACTAATTATATATACTGTATTATGAGATACAAATCCGAGCTTGAGGTGTTATTGACAAAGGTGCTACGGGGCTTACGATGAGGTACAATTTCAACAAGTACAACTGTCAAAACTTGTAGTTATTTTTCAGATCACGGTGCTGTCATCCAAAATTGCGTTTATAGACACGCAGTTGAAGCCGTTTCTGAACTATGCTGTTTAACAGGAAGTGTTCTGACACCTGCTTCACACAGAACAACGGTGGAGATCTCCATTAATTATTCGAAGTTCGACCCGTAGCTCTTTCATTATGGCCTCAAAGCTTGATCCATATGAAGTTTTATTAATTGTGTTAGCAATTAAACTGTCGGTTTAATTTATTTGATGATATAATCTTATCAAGTTAATTCAATTAAGCATCAATCGGACTATCTGCAAAGCGTTCTACGAAGTGATAATGTCACAACCGTTTGAAGAGACCAAAGAGCAATAAATGAACCTCAGCAATTATCTTGAGCTTCCTAACCCGCAGCATCCAGTGAGTCAAATATATGAACGCTCACTTTAAAAACATCTGTTATGCTAATTGAACGGACATCTGACACTCAGCTGAGAGTGTTGATTTCAATCCAGGATGCAAGGCAATTTTTCTACACAACACAGCAATGTACCTACCGTGGTAGCTACCCACACTAAGGCGCACAGCAATTGAGCCAGGTTGGTCCGGACTCTAGAAATGAGTGGGTTCCAACCCAACTGTCGGTCGTCTTTGAAATAATTTTATGTGGTTTCCCATTTTCAACTGAAGGCAACTTTTAAACAAACCGTGGTCACCGTCACTATTTTCAGCGATTTATCAATGTTAACTTCTATTCTTGGGGCGTTGAAGAATGAATTAAGATGGCTCGATGCTGTTGATAAGCTCACTGGAGAAAGAAACAGTAGTCTTCTACCCCTATCGAAAGAGCACACTCGTTGCTTTGGAGCGCTGTGGATGACATTGCACTGGTACCAGGAGGTTAAGCGACACTTCACCGCTGGCAGTAAAGTAGAGATTGGTTGATTGATTATTTAAGGACTAAAAAGTCCCATTGGATGTATTTAATCCACTCTCTTACATAAAAATACAGCAGAGAGAGAGGTAGGTAATCTAGCTGAATGTCTTCAATGGATAAGCGCAGAAAGTGGACAGTAACTCACTGAAGGCGTATTGTGTGGTCCGAAAAGTTGCGATTTTGCCGGTGCACCAACGGCCCAATGAGGCACTGAACCCGCAGAGTGTGAGACCGAAGGTAATTGTGTGATGTTTTGGGGGTGGGCCCACTCATTATGATCCAGAATGTATAGTTCTATACTCTCAGTGACCAAGTATTGCGTTTTATTCCATACCTTCGTGATGAGTATGCTTAACACTCCAATGATCCAAGATGACAACAGCCATCCTCATTGGGCTGCGCGCATGCGTGACTGACTGTCGCTCTTCCACTGGCCCTCTCAAACGCCCGACCTTAATCCCGTAAAACATGTGTGGGACCATTTGGGACAGCGGATGAAATGCAGAAATCAGCATCCCACAATTTGGTGATCCTACGGGACCTAACCATGAGGGAATGGCGTTAACTAGATATGGTATACCTGCAAAAGCTCGTGGATCCTCTTCCTTGCCGTATCAAGGTTACTACACGGTATTAGAACGATGTCTCCGGCGGGTGCTGTTTACTTTTGTCCGGTGAGCTTATGCTGGTTGAGGTCCACGCGACAAGGGGAACAACCCCCACACTACCCAGCTGCAGCAATTACGACTGCACTTGCACTCAGGAAGAACAAACAGCTGTCCACACACAATACGAGCCGTTTATGCATTGCTTTCTAAACATGTGCCATAAAACTGGAAGCTGACGTATGCCTCATATTAATAACCTTAACCATAAAATACACTTACAATCAGGTGCAGAAATGCCAATGCAGTGAGTTCTCAGTTGCGACTTAAAGTATTCTGCAAGAAAGAAGTTACTGTAGCGACGAAATTCTCCACACATCGCATCGCTCAGTATATAGACCGACCTTACTGTATTGCAGTATGAGCAGGGTAGATTCAGTATATCTGATACATAAGCTAGAGGTAACTGATATGAGAGCAGCACGAATGATTGCTGGGACAAATAATTAGGAACAATGGCAGGAAGGTACTCGTAACGAAGATAATTGAACACGATGAAGCTGTTCGTATGAACAGACTCAGGTGGTGGGGTCATGTGCAGAGAATGGGTTGGGAGAGATTACCTAAGAGGTTAATGATTTCACCTGTATAGGGTAAGAGGAGGAGTTGTTGATTTATTTAGGGGCATTGCGTCATCGTGGTCATGTAGTCCCGTGTACTTGGGTGTGTGAGAAACTTTTCCGATAACCTGTGTTATTGTGATGGTTGTATTAGTGTGTGGATTTGTAAGTCAAGTGAGGATTGGAAAGGGGACAGCCGTGGACTTAAGTTAGGAACCATCCCGGCATTCGCTGGAGTAGAAGTGGGAAACCACAGAAAACCACTTCCATGATGGCTGAGGTGGGAGTCGAATCCACTTCTTCTTAGTTTTGCCTAACGAGGCTGAGAGTACCCCGTTCCATCCTTCAGACCAGAATTGAATTTCCTGGCAGAATCCGTAATGGAACGCGGGTCTCCAAAGCGACAGGCAAGCATGCTAGCCGCTATGCCACGAGGCGGTCTATAGGGTAAGAAGACCCAGGGGGCAATGGTTAGAATCAGTGTTGAACGATTTCAATGGGAGAGGAGTACAAGCACAGGAGGGTGCAGTGCTAACTGCTAATACGGGATCATGGAGGTGACTTGTTCGCAGCAGACAATTGCAGACAAGACTGACGCTGAAAAGAAAACAGTATCAAATGCAAATGACCTTGATATGTGTTCACCGAATTTCTGATCTCTTTAGGAGCACATCAACAGAACATCTCTGAAGGTAAGCTAACTTACTGAAACACAATACAGCTATCTCTCACGCTCAGTTAAGCAGCCATGAGCCGACTAGAGGGCAGTTGAGTTGGAGAGCCATGCGCTAGGTACCATCTCGGTAGCAACCCAAGCAAACTTATTACAGGGTGGCTGAGGTGGTAATCAGATTCACCTCCATTCAATTCTTCCCAGAAGACTGGGTGTACTCCTTTCTACAATGAGGGCCTTCCCTATAAAACGGAAGATCACCAGAGCCATGTGACGTTGAGTCAGCGCCAGATGACTTGCGTTTGCCAACTACACAAGAGCGGTTAGGGAAGCACAAGCACCAGATGCTGGCATTAAATTTATAATATACGGAGCTGTCAAGATACCTTAGTTGAGATAATTATGACTTGTGGTGAAGTATTGTAGCCTACCTCGTGTCCCGTGAACATGGTTAGGAATAGAACAAAACATCGAAATTTCCTATTGGAAACTTCTCTTCTCAAGAAGTCTTCCAGTAAATGTGCTCGTGCGTTTCAACGCCATGCGATTTTTACTTGTGGATGAACCTCAAACAAAAGGTATACAGAAACAATCCGCGTACTCTGGAGGCTCTCAAGAACGAAATAGCTGCACTGATGCAAAATATCTGGGAGAATAAATTACAGTGAGTGAACCGAAACTTCCTACGATGGTGGAATGTGTGTTTAGAAAATGAAGGATAGCATTTCCAGCAACTACTCTGGAATTCATGTAAGTATTGATGAATATTAAATACGTTGAAAAGTGTAAATGTGTTGAACTAGTTGGGCACTACGCTGCTGCTAGCGCCTTGCTCGACAGGCTACGAGCACATTGGAAACTCCTTCACACGGCGCCTGCAAGGTACCGTTCTATAGAACAGGCCCTCACTCTAGTTCTTAAACCAGGTATAATTTTCTTGGCAGAGTCGGGATTCGAACAGGAGTCGCAATACGTTCCCATATACCCCAACCATAGGGGAATTATCAAGCTGTTTTCCCTTCACCAAGATTTACGGCCACGAACATCTCAGCACGGAGGAGAGGAGTGTACCTGGGAAATGACCCATAAAACATACGTCAGCTGCAAGATGGTGTCACTCGAAGCATGCAGGAAACCGATACCAGCCAGCTGCTCCAGTACATCCTCAACCTGGAATGCAATGCCTGATGCCTCCCACTCCCACACAGAGTTGCCTCTACCCTTGGTAAAATGTAACCAACCGAGAATCCAGTTCACGTGCATGGAATGGAATGTACATAGTAGGGCTTCTGTGTGGAGCGAACCACACACCACGACATGCGCTTCACGATAGTTTGCATGCTCAAACCACAGTTTCTAGGGGCTACGGCATTCAATTGCTTCACTGGGTGGCCTCAGCAGCTCTGAACCTCGGCCATGGGTCACCACTTCATCAAATATTACTACAGTAAGACCTGCCTAAACCGGACCCTCTATATACCGGTAACCTGCACAAACGGGAAACAACATTCAGAACGGAGGCATTACCTATGTAAAATGACAATGTTGTTGTTGTTGTTGTTGTTGTTTGAGTCTTCAGTCTTTTGACTGGTTTGATGCAGCCCTCCATGCCTCCCTGTCCTGAGCTAATCGTTTAATCTCTACATAGCTACCACACCCTACATCCGAGGCAATCTGTTTAACATATTCTAACCTTGGTCTACCCCTACAGTTCTTGTCCTCGACCCTTCCTTCCATAACTAAGCTTGCTATTCCTGGGTGTCTTATTATGTGTCCTACGAACCTATCTCTTCTCTTCATTAGCAGTCGCCAGAAACATCTCTCCTCTCCCACTCGTCTTAATACCTCTTCGTTTGTAACCCTATCTACCCATCTGATCTTGATCATTCTCCTGTAACACCACATTTCAAATGCTTCAATTCTCCTCTTTTCTGCTGCACCAATAGTCCAAGTTTCACTTCCATAGAGCGCCACTCTCCAGACAAGGGCTTTCAAAAATGACTTCCTAATACCTTAATCTATATTCGATGTCAACATATTCCTTTTTTGTAGAATTGCTTTCCTTGCCTGAGCCAACCTACTTTTTATATCCTCTTTGCTTCGTCCATCACTGGTTATTCTGCTTCCTAAGTAACAGAAGTCTCCTACTTCCTTCAGCTTTTCGCCTGCCAATTTGATCTCCATAGAGTTTTCTGATTTATTTCGGCTGACACTGTAAACCGGAAAACTGCCTAACGCGGAAACGGAAAGAAATTCCGAAACTGTAGGCGTAAATAACCAGACTATAACTCTGTACTACCAATAATGGTCGCTGACAGCTGTCAAAGCTAGCACGTGGGGAAATGCTGCGTTGCCACTGAGGCAGATCATGACTCATAACATTCCAAGAGGCTTGCAGGAAGACACAAATACTGGGGAAGTTAGCACCCCTGTTGGCGGTTTAATGACCATGACGAGTCAAGGTACAGTAGAACACTGAGTCAAATCATGTGCTCACTGCTGTGTCGGTATACATTGCAACACTGCTCGCTGTTGCCATGGAGACCGTTACCCCTCTCGTCTCCACTCCTCACCTCACCCTTCAAGCGGATGACAGCTTTCACCGTTCATCTTTTGTAAATCAGAGTAGACGGATTATCTTATCTATAATACAAAGTTATGTACTAAATTTTGAGCGCGACTCTACTTGCACCAAAGTGTTAGGAAACATTAACTCTATTTTTTCCTCAAAGATGGAGCAAGTATGCTACATTTCCCAACATCTGTACCATTACTTCCTCCAAACCTCTTGTAATACCCACAGTTTCCTTCTGACAAATGAGAGTAGAAGTACGAGTAAAAGAAAACAGTGAGTAATCTTTAAAGGTGTTCATTTTACTGTGCACTGCATTTATTTATGTACTGTAATTCAGTGGCAATGACTTCTAAACTGGAGGAGAAAATTAAAGTTATTGAAGAACACGAGAAAAACCAACGTCCGGCTAAATAATTAATTGTGTTGTTTCAAGTGGGAAAAATTCAAATTATTTCATAGTAATCCTACGCGATAATACAGTATTTCTTTGTAGTGTATTTTGTGTGTTTAAAACTCAACCCTTAGTAAAACGGAACCTGCGAAAACGGAAAAATAAATCCGGAACGATTGCGTTCCGCTTTAGGCAGGTTTTACTGTATTAGCACGAAAGGAGATTATTTACTTCTCTCCTGGCAAAGGGTTAATGTACGTCCCTTTTAACAACTGTGGCTTATATAGAAGCCGGGGTGTCGGAATTTCGCCCCGAAGGGGATCTTTAACGTGCCAGTAAATCTACTGACACGGCTCCCTCGCATTTGCGCACCATCAAATGCCAACTAACTGTCCAGGATTCGATCCTGCGAACTTGAGTACAACAGACGAGAACGTTGCCGCTGAGTCACGCAGCCAGTCCTGACAAAAGGAATAAGATAAGAAAGTGAAGCCGCTGCTGGTCTCAAATACAGTATAAGTAAAATGCAATTATTTCGAAAAGGAACAGTTTGCGCTCCTCACCACCACCTCTCTCCTAGGAGTCGTCAATCACAATATTCTCCCGAGTTTATTGAGATACCTTCCCTGCGACTCATTGCTGTTGGTGCTTATTTTAGAAATTGCAACATCGTAGTCATATTTCCCCATGTATTTGTGTGTGTGTGTGGAATTTGTGTGATAACCTGTGTTGTGATGGCTGTACTAGTGTGTGTGTATATTTGTAAATTGGGGAGGAGGTGGCCGTGGCCTTAACCCTGGATGAGTAGGGTGCGGTCCAGGCTCACCCCAGAGTATTTTTGTTCTGGGATGGTTTGAAGCTGCTAGCACTGATTTATTTTATCTCCCCTGACTTTGTTTGTGTCGCCAGTAGGTAGTCAGTGCCACTTTGAGCTTTGGTCTGCGTATTTATCAGTTACCTGGCGCAGACCTTGGGGTGGTGTCGCACCCCACCTTACACAATGCAATGCTTTTCCTGTTGTGCAATGCTATGTCTGTCCGAGAAGTACAGACCGCAAAACCAAAGTTCTCTGTGGTGTTTGTAATAGACCTGTATGTCAGGAAAATAAAGTGATCACCTGTAACAGCTGCATTGGTTGAAAAGTGTGAAAATAACCTCTTTTCTGAAAAGCATATTTTAGAAGATTACTTTGAAACAGTTTCTTTCTGTATGTTCTATACTGACTCGAATTATTAAAAGCTTCCATTTTCTTTGCAATAAATTGATATTAGGTTAGTAAGATCAATGTATTAAAGGTAAGTTCAAAATGTTTCCACTAATTATATTTAAACATTAGTAAGTAGGGTTCGTACACACCGCACCTTACTCGTAGTGCTGTCATCCAGGGCTAAGTTAGGAACCATCTCAGCAATTTCCTGGAGTGTAGAAGTGGGAAGCCACGGAAAACCACTTCCAGGTCGGCTGGTCGTTGCTCGCTGATTGCAACAAGGGAAGAGAGGGGTGGGCGAAGACACCCGAGATGCACCGTCTACTGCCGATACCATTGTCTCGCAGTGCAATTTTCACGTGAGTGCAGAACTTGCGGTTCTTTCTCGGCCTCGTGTAGACTATAGCTTATTCTCTTTTGTTCTCCTGGAGATATTTAAATATAATCCATTTAATCCTGAGGTGAATGTGATGTTCTCTGGACTGCGACATTTGTGATGAATAAACTACATCAGTTATATCGCACGCGTGTATACCGTCGTATTTACCCTACAGCCGCCTCCCTCTCCTCTACATAGTGAAAATAGTGCAACACCCAGAATAGTTATCCTCCAGCCGCCACTGATCGATTAATTTCAGAACTCTTTTATGTATATTACTGTGTCTAACTCTCAACGAAGGTTGAGTTGCCGTAGATTTCAAGGATAGTAAGCACTTTATTCCTCATAGATTATCTAAATCCAATACAAACAATTTAGAGTACTGGACTGTCCGACGAGTTTCTGTCACATAACTTTTCTTCAGTGACTGGGATATGGCCCAGAAACTACCCTCCTTTACTCCATGAACCTGACAACGAAACCTAGTCATCGATAAATGTCCTTGAACTGATATCACTATAAGCAGCTGTATGGATTGGTCAATGGAATTAAACGGTAAACAAGATTTTGTTTGTAATGCCAAACACGAAGGAGCAGTGGGACTGAGTTTTGCAATTCCTGTAATTATTCATCTTGTTCTAACTTACCACACAACATCCTTCCTTCCAGGTCTTCCCCACTGAAAGTGCTTCTTTCTCTACGGTCCTCCTCCATTTCTTCCCAGGACGACCTTTCCTTCGTGCACCTTGCAGGTTCCATTCCAATGCTGTTCGTTCTGCAGATCCTACTGGCTATTTTAAGATACCATTTCCAATTCCGCCTCCTGATTTCCATCATGGTTGGAAGTTGATTTGTTGTTCTACAGAGTAGTTCATCGGATATAATTTAGGGCCTGTGTGTGTGTGTATGTATGTGTTTTACGTTCTCGGCCACAAGTGTTTCTAAACAATGACTCACAATTAAACGATTCAGACCCACTTTGAGTCGTTTTATTGTCTTTATGTTCGACCCTGACTGTTATGTGTCTGAAAACTGTTTCATAATGATGGTCATTATAACACTATTTTTCATTATGAAACAGTTTCTCCCACCAATCACAGCGCAAGAAACAGTTGTTTGACCAATTAGATAAGGATACCTTCGCGCATGCGCTCAAAATCCAACATGTCTATATAAATTACCGAAAGTGCACCGTCCATATGTTCGCGTAAATAAACTGGTGAATATGAGACAAGAAATAGCACTGTACCTTAATATACCCAATCCAATTTCTACATAGCGCGTTGATTTCAAACGACTACGGTGACAGTTTTACTGAATACTGTTTAACGATCTGCACATATGGCATTGAAGCACACAGAGCGCATGCGTCGGTCGGCCAGAGAGCTTGGAACACGGAGATATGCTACCTAGCGCACCACCCGATCACAAAATTCTAGTTACTGAACAGATATTTATGAATATTTATGTTAAAACATATAATTAAGTTATAATTATCGTCGAACATAAACAGTCGTATGCAACTCGCCTATAATGGTAATTAAGACACTCGTATGGAAATTATAAAACTCGCTAAAGCTCGTTTTATAAACATACTCGTGTCTTAATTATAGCCATTATAGGCTCGTTGCATAATGTACTATTATGTATTTATGTACTCTTCCTTGCAGTTCCTCTCTGTCTCTTGCAGGCCCTTGAATCTTGCAGCATTCATGTACAGTGAGGTCCTTCTCCTTAGAACGGAACATCGCAGGGGCCGTGTGGCTGAAAGGGCCACTGTGTGTTGCAGCCTGTCGAGCAAGGCACTGGCGTTAGCAGCAGGGTAGTGCCCAAATAGTTCAGCACATTTACACTTTGTAACGTATTTAATAATCATCAATACTTACATGAATTCCAGAGTAGTTGCTGGAAATGCTGTCCTTCATTTTCTAAACACACATTGCGCCAACGCAGGAATATTTGATACACTCGCTGTAATTCATCAGTGCAGTTATTTCGTTCTCGAGAGCCTCCAGAGTACGCGGATTGCTTCTGTGTACGTTTTGTATGAGGTTCCTCCACAAGTAAAAATCGCACAGCGCTGATACGTACGAGCACATTTACTGGAAGAGTTCTTGAGAAGATTAGTTTCAACTACGAAAATTCGATGTTTTCTTCTATACACAATTATGTTCACGGGATACGAGGTAGGCTACAGTACTTCACCACAAGTCTTAATTATCTCAACTAAGGTATCTTGCCGGCCCCGTTGTGTGGGTTGCGCATCTGCCTCTTACCTGGAGGCTTAAGGTTCGATTCCCGGCTCCGCCAGGGATTTTGGGAACGGGGTACACTCGTCTGACAGTGAGACAGCGTCCCAGCCACGAAAACGATGATTAATGGCCGAGAGAGCCTGATGCGCTGACCACGCGTCACTCCTACATCTGCAGGCCAAATGTACGGGAAGCGGTCGCTTGGTAGGCCTTTCATGGGCTGTAGTGACAAGAGGGGTGGGGGTAGTGGAGGGGGGAGTTCGGTATCTTGCCAGATGCGCATGCAATCAATGCTATGGCAGCAACTGGGGCTTTACATGCTAGTTATCTGGCCGTGACTCATGGTGACCTAACCCGCCACGCGGCTCCTGCAAGCCTCCGTTCTATAGAGAAGGTCGATGCTGTATTACGCTGGCTGCATGGTTCATGTGGCCCAACGCCATTAATGTAAAAAAGAAAGAAAATAAATTGATAAATAAATTAAGACCATGATTCTGAAGATAGGCCTATACATTACATTTTACGACCAATGTTTATATGAACGTTTCTCTTTGTTTATTGCATAACTCATCTGTGAATATTGGAACCTTTCTCCTTGACACCCTGTAGAACACACAGAAATGTTTTCAACATTATTGCTGCAAGGAATGTATTTTGTTGCAAATATGAGACGAGAAAGATAGGCATACCCTTAATCTGGGCCGCTCAGCATTGCCCTCTCCATATGCAAGTTAGAAATGAGACAAGAATGATAGGCCTACCCATAATGTGGGTCGGGTTGCTAAGCATTGCCCTCTTCATATGCAAGTTAGAAATGAGACGAGAAAGATAGGCCTACCCTTAATCTTGGTCGGGTCGCTCAGCATTGCCCTCTCCATATGCAAGTTAGAAATGGGACGAGAAAGATAGGCCTACCCTTATTAATGTGGGTTGGGTCGCTCAGCATTTCCCTCTCCATATGCAAGTTAGAAATGAGACGAGAAAGATAGGCCTACCCATATTAATGTGGGTTGGGTCGCTCAGCATTTCCCTCTCCATGTGCAAGTTAGAAATGAGACGAGAAAGATAGGCCAACCCTTAATGTAGGTTGGGTCGCTCAGCATTTCCCTCTCCATATGCAAGTTAGAACGTGCATAGGCCTTGTTAGTGTAGAACAGGGTCGTCCAAACTACGGTCCACGGGCCATATCATGCCCGCCAAGGCTTTTTCTGTGGCCCGCCTAACCCACCTGACATACTGTAGTTTCAGAGAGATACACAGAACGGACAATGCTACACAAACGTTTCTTCCTCAAACGTAAGCCCAAATATGATTTGAGGTATATCAGGCAGTTTTGTGCATCCTTGTCCAGTAGAGGGTAGTGAAAATAGACGATGCATTGTTAAGTTTGCAAGTCCACCCTCCGCCACGAGGACCATGAAACGATTAGGTCGGCCACTCTTGTATATGGGAATTCTGAGAGATAAGACCACTGGCTCTGAAGTATTGCCAATGCAAGCAAATAAATACCATGCGAACATATCCTAAAGCTATAGATCTATTGCTCGCAAACAAATTGTACTACTTAAGGAAATTGCAACTTATTGCGGGAAACGCATGCTTTCGGCCCCAACAAAATAATTCACTCATACGAGGTGGTCTTAAAAGAGAAATATGACGTTAAATTACTTCAATGTTGGTAATAGCTTTTATTGAAGTGATAGAAGCCATTTTGCAGTGTCGCGTAGTCCTATTAACGAAAGCTTTCTAGTCGGTCAACACAAATAGTACCCAATCACATTAGGCGGGAAATCAAGTATTTACTCTATATACCCTAACATAAGATACGTCTTTTAGGTTAGGGTATATAAATACCCATTTTCCCGCCTAATGTGAATGGGCGTAATTTGGGTTGACCAACTGGAAAGCTTTCTTTAATAGATTTTATACAAAAAGCTATCTCATGCTTTTAACAGCTTAATTTATTCCTATGTCAATTAAATTTCATCGATTACTTCGTACAAATGCTGAGAAGTACATATAACACCCTCTGCCTTCATGATGGAACTTTACCAACCACGCCTGTATGAAAGTTATACATTTTGTTACACTGTGCAAATGGCCCGCGACCGATGTTAACGTTAATTAGTGGCCCTGCAAGTGAAGTGGGTTTGGGTGGCCCTGGTGTAGAAGGAGAGGAAAACAGAACCCAAACACTATTGTTCTTAGACTTTACCGTACGTGGAACAAATAGAGCAAATGCCGTAATGATGAGACAAAAAACGTAAGTCTGGCAACCATGGGCAGACTCTGCGGTACACCGGTAGGTGATTGTTTCTTGTTTCCTACTGCAGCTCAAGTTCTTTACGACTACGTTAAAATTCGTTCTCAAAAACGGCTTGCTGCAATCCCATGCAGGCAGCTGCACCACAGTGCTTGCAGAACCAACCACAGTCATAAATTTGTGAGCCTGTTCTGCGCTGCGGTGAGCTTGGTCTGCCACACACAAAGCAATAAACCAGTCGTGGTCGCATCAATTCATTGTTACGGTCTGCTGTCGTCAAGTTATAGGCTACGAATCATAGAAATGCAGGGCTAGTTCCAGGATTAACTTAAAGAAGGGAAGCATAATAATTATGATTCCCATTCATAAATAAAAATAAACCGTAATCCAACCTGTACCCCTCTGCGCCATAGTGTTCGGCATTGAAGTACCTTTCGCGCTGTGATATCAAAACAAGCCACTAAAATTCACACGCCAATTTCGTATCAAAGGGTGAATGGCACAACTTTTCCGAAATACATTTCTTAATTGTATGTTAGTACCGACGTTTTGCACAAATTCGGTAAAATGTGTATCCCGAATTAGACTAATCTTCCTAATAGTCACGGGCGTACACTGTGACCTATACATGCAGGTCCACCTCGTAGCGTAGTGGCTTGTATTTTTGGCTGTAATCGCGGAGGTCTGGGTTTGATTCCCGGCTCTGCTAAAAAATGTAATTCTACTCAAGGGCTGGAACGGGGGTTTATTCAGCCACTTGAGACAGAACTGAGAAGAGGTGGGTTCGATTCCCAGCTTTACCAAGAAATGTAATTCTGGTATAAGGGCTAGAATGGGGGTTTATTCAGCCACTTGAGACAGAACTGAGAAGAGGTGGGTTCGATTCCCAGCTTTACCAAGAAATGTAATTCTGGTATAAGGGCTAGAATGGGGGTTTATTCAGCCACTTGAGGCAGAATTGAGAAGAGGTGGGTTCGATTCCCAGCTTTACCAAGAAATGTAATTCTGGTATAAGGGCTAGAATGGGCCACTTCAACCACTTGAGACAGAACTGAGAAGAGGTGGGTTCGATTCCCAACTTTACCAAGAAATGTAATTCTGGTATAAGTGCTAGAATGGGGGTTTATTCAGCCACTTGAGGCAGAACTGAGAAGAGGTGGGTTCGATTCCCAGCTTTACCAAGAAATGTAATTCTGGTATAAGGGATAGAATGGGGGTTTATTCAGCCACTTGAGGCAGAACTGACAAGAGGTGGGTTCGATTCCCAGCTTTACCAAGAAATGTAATTCTGGTATAAGGGCTAGAAAGGGGTTTATTCAGCCACTTGAGGCAGAACTGAGAAGAGGTGGGTTCGATTCGCAGCTTTACCAAGAATTGTAATTCTGGTATAAGGGCTAGAATGGGCCACTTCAACCACTTGAGACAGAACTGAGAAGAGGTGGGTTCGATTCCTAATTCAGCCATCCTAGAAGTGTTTTTGCGTGGTTTCCCCGCCTCAAATCCAGGTTAAAGCGGGGATGGCACGCAACTTAAGGCCGTGGTTGCCACCTACCCAAATGCTAACCTCACTAACAAATACAGTACACACACTAGTGCTGCCATTACGAGGATACAAGTAATTAGACAAATTACACACACACCCAAGTACAAGGGGATACATGACTACGATATTGCAAAGCCTCTAAATGAATCAACATCAAAAAACAATTGTGTACACAGCAAACCTTCTAGTTCATGTCGTGTAGGTTGTATAACTTAAGTCTCTCCTATTCTCCCTGCGAAGATTTGTCAAATGTTTCAGCTTGTCTACTGTATAATACAGGGTGAATTGGTATTATAACTTTCAGTCGGTGACCCCAAAAACAATTCCAATTACTGGAATATGTGAAAATATAACCTGAAATCAATTAACATGTGACTAAGACTGTCCACCCTCGGGGGTACACAAAGAATCCGGACTGAGAGTGTGCTGCCATTTGTGGACGTAGCAAAGAGTTTTCCCGTTAGATGGGGTTAATAGACACCTTCACGAAACAACTGCCCAGACGGCGTCAGTTTGTATGTGACCGTTTGATCGTAGTGTTGTTTTTCTCTTACTGTAGGCCTGTTCCGACTGCGAAGTTGTTATGGCAGATTTAAAAGAAAAAATAGTGTGTTTGAAATTGTGTTTACTGCTTGAGAAATCGGCAACAGAAGCTTACCAAATGGTTCAACAGGCTTTTAAAGAGGATGCTAAGAGCCACACACAAGTTTTTGAGTGGTTTGGGCGCTTTACACGTGGTGAGATGACTTGGCCCCACGTCAAACGCCGTGGTGATAGGCAACCTCTTCAACACTTTAGCAATGTGGCGATAAACACGCCTGCCATAATTCAGTCATTATGGCAGGCGTGTTGGAGAGGTTGCCTATCACCACTGCGTTATTTTAAATCTGACATAACGACTTCACAAGCGTAACACGAGAATAGGAAGAGAAAAACACCACTACGATCAAACGCTCACATACAAACTGGCGCCATATGGGCAGGTGTTTCGTGAAGGTCTCTATTAACCCCATCTAGCAGGAGAACTCTCTACTACGTCCACGAATGGCAGCGCGCTCTCAATCCGGTTTCATTTGGGTTCACCCTCGTATATACGGTATAGCACATCCTAATCACATATAATTTAGTTCAGGTTATTTTTTTCACATATTCTAGTAATTGGAATTATTTTGTGTTGACCGACTGAAAGTTGCAACATTAATTGTCAATAAGGCAACACTGGGCATTGGCTTCGGGGCAATCTTTATATTACGCTTATACTGTAACTTACTGACATTAAACTTAGCCTATATGTAAGTACATTCAGCCCAAACTCTTTTGAAATGAAAATCTCTGAGGGAGAACTTAGCAGGAGCATCTATCTCTCTTGGATCAACATCCCACATATCGCTGTCTTTAGATTATCCGTATTAACCCTGGTATAGTAACGTGGGGCACTGAGTGCAGTGACCTTGACGCACCTTGGCCGAATCGCTGTTTTATCGATGTTCTGGGGCATGCTATTCCCCACGTTAGTGTTCGTGCAACTTTTCAGCGGTATAGTGTATTTTTGTTTGTTTATCATCAACTACAGTCATTTGCTCTGAGTGTAAGAATATTGTGTGTTCAGGACACAAACTAGTGATTTGCAGGCAGTGTGCGTTATGAAAAGGACATGAGAGAAATACGAACGAAATAGACCTAATCTGAAACTTTTGATGATTTTCAGTGTATGTATATAATATGATTATTATAATAGTGTAAAACATCAGTGCTTTGTATGTTTTATTTTATATACTGTATATGCATTTCTGCCCCAGAGGAGTGCGTCAGGCCTCGGCAGCCGGCACAGTTCATATCCTCGCCGCTAGATGGGGGCTTCATTCATTCCATTCCTGACCCGGTCGGAGACTGGAAGCAGGCTGTGGATTTTCATTTTCATATGCATTTCTGATGTATTCAAATTAGTCGAAAACCAGAATATTGCAATTTAATTTATGGGGCATACAGTACCCCACGTTAGCATTAATATACCAAAACTCAACGTTACTACTCCCGGGTTAAAGGAAGCCATGGGGTTAGGGCAGAAGCAGTGCTTAAATACGCAGATTCTGCAGTAGTACGAAACTAAGCCAGTTATCATTTTCTTTCATTAGTCTTCATTAAGTTTTAAAGATTTCATTTTGCTTAGCTTATTATTTCAATAGGCCTTGATTGCTTGAAAGAATTGTGTTTCCATTCTGGTGTGCATGAATGGGCTCAATCGCATTCTGAAACCTGCTGGGATAGCGAACTGCACGCTACATCACACTCTTGTGCGTTACATTGCCATTTTCATGTTTAGAAGTCTTCATTTTCGCGATTGTTTATTGCCAATAAATCCCTCTCGGCACGCCGGAAGGCGGAGGTAGATTTCACCGGGTAAAAACAAATATTTTGAATTCACAAAATGTTCCAATTGTTGTATACCTGCACACGTTCTACATGTTTAGCACATGAGAAGCCGCATCTTCTTATAATATAGCCTACTGCTATTTACCATGTACAGTGAGATTCTTTTGCTGGAGCGGACCGGCGGCCGGCTGCCGGGCGCGCGCGCCTTTCGCCAGCCAACCGAGCTCGGTCCGCGGGGTTGCGCGAGGTGGAGGCGAGCTAAACAGTGTCATTAAAGTCCATTAAGTCACTAAACTGTCATCAACGAGGATGTGTAGTGTCAGCGCACAGATAATAAGGTAGCATAAATAACAGCAGCAATATTTAATTCAAGAAGCACAGATGTTTCTTTATTTCTTGGGAATATGGATGACCTCACGTCACCAGTTAAAGGTTAGAACTTATCTTTTCACAGAAGATACTAAAAATGTTCTCCTCCGGCTGACAGACAGACATCGTTACATTATGTCGCTACTCCTGCCCCCTCCCCCCCCCCTTGCGCGTTTACTGTAATTAATCGAAGCACAGACCTGAGCCCGTTTGTTGTTCAATTGTGGGTTAATTTAACATTGAAAGTGTACAGATCAATTACCCGCACTCTAGTGGAGCTGGAGAACAATATACGGCAGCAGATATCCCTCACAACAGAAGGGAATTACAACGTGTAAACGCTAATTTATTTACACAGTACAACGCCTGTCTGTTAGTTGAAGGGTCTGGCTGCGTGGCTCAGGGGTAACGTTCTCGCTTGCTGAGCCCAAGGTTGCAGGTTCGAAACCTGGCGCAGTCAGCTGGCATTTGAGGGTGCGCAAATGCGAGGAAGCCGTGTCAGTACATTTACTGGCACGTTAAAGATCCCCTTCGGGGCAAAATTCCGGCACCCCGGCGTCTCTAAAAGCCAGTGTAGTTAAAAGGGACGTAAAACCAATAACATTAATTATGTTAGTTGAAGGAGAACATTTTCAGCATCTTCTGTGAAAAGGTAAGTTCTATAGTCATGATTTTCTGGTGAATTTACCATTAATTAATGTACTTTGTAACGGTTTCCACCTGCGCACAAACCTTGGTGCGAGATCGGTTGGCTGGTGGAAGGCGCGCGCGCCCGGCAGCCGGTTGCCCGTCCCGCTCCAGCAGAAGAATCATCCTGTACTAGCACAACAGCCGACCAGCCGGACAAGAGTTTGAGATAACGCTATCTTTGCCTGGTCTGTAGAACCACACGGCTGTCAAAACAACAATATTGCTTTGATGACATCCCTAGTACAGTCAGCAATAATTTGTAATACCTATTTTGGGCTTAGCTCTTCCCTCATAAACTTGGAATCTTAATCGATAACATTTTGCTCAACCCTTGGCGTAAAGGCTCGGCCACACAGAACGCGGTCTACCATCACCCGCTAGTTTTTGTCGCGACGACGAGCGATCCGGTTGTAGAAATTTACAGATTGCCCGCCTGACCGCCGTGCCGCCTTCGATTATGATGAGTGACCAAACTGAAGTATTTACTGAAACTGTGCGTAAATACACATATTTGTTCGACAGTTCACACGAACTTTATACAAATGTTTTAAAGAAGACTAAAGCATTGAATGAGACAGCTCAATAATTCAATTTAATTTGTGTAACCTTTTTTATCTTCGATATATGGAAATTCATTATGTGCTTTTTAAAATGTGTTAATCGCAGAAAAATGCATAACGATCGACAACTGGCAACAACAAAAAAAGGCTTTAAAACTTAAAATAGGCAACGGAAGCCAAAAAGGCAAAATAAAAACTGGCTCTACTATCTCAAAATGCACGGAAACTTATTTATCTCGATCTGATTCTTTAGAATATCCAGCCAGGTAGAAAAGGCATCTCTGTCCACCTGAGTCATAATATAATTATTTCTTTGTCTTTGTGTGTAAGACAAGGACTGAAGATGAAAATATAGAGAAAGAGGGATGATTTGGCGGGTCTACGCTCGTGGAACCGTGAATTCGAGGTTCTGGACAACCAATGAGAACACATGACGCTCTTTCACGTGGGCTAGCGGCGTCAGTAAGCCAAGCCTGGTGATTACGCAGGAGTTAATTTGCTATTAATCCTACGATCGATTTCCATGCGGACCGGCATCACCGTGACCTCCAGAGTGTTACGATCTGAATGATTGTTATTGCATGTCAGTGAACCTATTATTATGGAATCTAGCTTCGAACCTACTCCCATCCCTAGAATAATTGCCCAAATTATATAAATACTGTTTCGTGTGCTGATGAACTTATTCTATTTTGAAGTATCGAGGGGACACAATCTACGACTTCGCGTGTCCAGGTGACACTTATTATTATTATCACTTTGAGTGTCGAGATGGCACATGTGATACTCTAACTTTTTAACTAACATTTTTGAACTTGTATTTTAGTTGTGTGCGTACAACTCAGTCTTGTAATCATAGACTCAGTGAAAATTAGGTAGTTACTACACTACAATTTAGGGCAGTATTCATCGAAATTTTGCTGTAGGACAATGTTGATGAACTAAGTAACCAAAGAGAGCAAAATAGCTAGCAATTGAAACGTGTGCTAATACACATTTTTTTCAAGCAGCAAGATGTACACCCAGGCCTATGAAGGACGATTGGAGTCCAATATCATCAACCAGGAGATGATGATGATGAAGATGATGTGCTAAGCATAGCATGTCAGGGGATGTAATCTGACAAGCTGGTTGGCGAAGGAATGGGTATTGAAAATTAATTTATATAACTTTGACAAACGGATTATGGTTTTAATGGGAATAATTTTGTGTAAATATTTGCTTTGTGTCTTGTTGTTAGTGTAGAGTCTTGTTTGTTTTGTTACTGACACACAATTTAGTGCATTCTGTAGATATTCTTGTGTTTTTATTGTGTTGTTCAAGTTTACGTGGCATCGCTTGCTCGTGGAGCACGTTGCTAGCGTAGCGCTGTTGATCAATGTAATCTGGAAATTAACGTTGTGACACAAGTGAATCTGAATTAAATTAGCATAAATGCAGTATTGAGGGGGGAATCTTAGTTATGATAGATGATTTATAATTAATCAGGCTGTTGATTTTATAATTCGGCATGTTACGAATATTTGTATACAAGAAGCCGTCCGCTTACCCGTCATCTTTGTTTTTCTGCTTTTAATTAAAGAGAGAGTGTCTTGAACACGAAGTTAGGGAAACTCTGAACTAGCGCCGACATGGGTGGATTTATTCTATCAGTCAGTCCATGCGGTGATGTGTCATTTATGTGATAATCGGATTTGCTTGCGGAAAATGTTTTATTACACGCTTCGTCATGCCGCAATCCGAGTATCAGCAATCAATTCCTGCGGGACGATTGTGCGAAATCTATATTGAATCTTGCAATTCTGAGAGAATTGGTGAGATGTTGTGTCTGCGATATTATTGTACGCGTTTGCAGGTTTGCAGAATTAACAGGGCCCTAGAAGCTATAGGTTGCCTGTCCTTGTTGTGACACGTGCTTGGGACTGTGACTGAAATAGATGATGTGTGAGAGATAAAGGGTGTTCCACTGTCGTGCTCAGATCAGAGACAGCTGACAAGGCTCATTAAGACTTGGGACTCTGGTCCGTCATTCTTCGAATGTTTACCATTACTTTAAAAGCATGAATGTTATAAATTAATTGAAACAGTATTCACGTCTTATCGTTATTTTCCGAGCGCTATATTGATCATTGTGTGCATTGTATTCATGTTTATATCAGCCTGTTTGGGCGTGTAATTTATGCTTTGTTTATGTCTTAGTTCGGTGACCCCGGGTCAGCCATGTTTGTTTTTATGATGTGTCACGTGTGGTCATTAGTCTAGGGAGCTTTTGTGGCAATTGCGGCGGTTCATGTATTTGTCATATGTCTTCTTGCATATTGTGTGGTTTCCAAGGAAATCTTGTAATTTAATGATTTGTAAGGGTAGTGTGTGTCAGGATATTTTATTAAGTGTACAGCCATTTTATTAGTGTATTCCCATGGGCCATAATTGCAGTTTGCAGAACGGCGATTCGCGACCTATCCGATTGAATCGTTTATAAGTGAACCACCGTTAATGTGTAATCCTTCAATGGTTAGTTAACACGCGCACACAATCTAATCAGATAGTTGGAATGGTATTTCCACATTATTTTATATGTTGTAATTTATGTTATTCTGGGATTAATCTCAGGGTGGAGTTTATTTTGTCTTTGTTTTCGTTTATGACGATTCAGTTATTAAATATTGTTTATTTTTTACTCCTGGTTTTTCCCCACTTAATTTCTAGTTTTAAGTTTACCTTATCAATCCTTGATACTATGGAAGCGAGATATTTTATTATACTCTAACACTGAAGAATCAAGAACTAAACGCGACCCCGGAGACAGAATCTTGCTAAAAGGCTTCTTTCAAGGGTGCAATATACAGTAGATATTTTAATGGTTTACCCAGCGTAAGCTTAAAAGGCGCATGAACGCAGGTATTTTTTCTACTCGATTCACTGAAATCGTCACTGCTCGGCTTCCTCTGGTCATAAACGAATGTTTTTCTTCAGAAACCTTCCTCGAGTTATCCTTTACAGAAAGTTGAAAACCGCATCAAAATCCATCCAGAGGTTCTCGCGATTACCCGTTACATCCAGCGGACCCTGGTTTATACTATTTCAGATATTACTCCTAAACCCTTAAATGTTGAGACTGTTTCTAATTTAACATTTTGTATATAATAACATCGGGGCACCATCCGTAATTTCACAGTTACACAGACTACAATCAGCACAATACCAGATTACTATACACACAAACAAGTATACGGAGCTAGTGGGCAAAGCCCCAGAATTTAACAAGCTGTGTATGCTTGCATTTCCTAGATAAAAATGCCTTACTTTATGTTTGTTAACATAATTATCAAAAGGAAAGGTGCCTCTCTCTAGGTGCTGAGTTCTTATATGATATGATGATGATGATAATTGTTGTTTTAAGGGGCCTAACATCTAGGCTATCGGCCCCTGGTTCTTATATGAATATTGACAGTGGGTTGTTTGTTATTATTAATATTATTATTATTATTATTAATATTACGAACCGGGTAGTTACGCACGATAATACGCAGGACCATGAGGCCAAGTTATCTCCAGTCTCGGAAGATGAGTGGATTCCTACACCTTGAGATAGTATTCCGTGGATCCACATTTTCAACTCAAGACAAATGATGAGTTGTTACCTTCTATCGTCCACCTCGTTGCGTAGTGGCTAACATTCTTGGCTGTCACCGCGGAGGCCCGGGTTTGATTCCCGTCCCTGTAAAGACATTTAATTGCGCTTTGAGGGCTGGAACGTGAGGCCAAACTGAGAAGAGGCGGGTTCGTTTCCTAACTGAGCCATCCTGGAAGTGGTTTTCTGTGGTTTCCCTCTTCTACTCTGGGTGTAGGCAAACGCAGTAATGGTACCTAACTTAAGGCCACGGTCGCTTCTTATCCAAATCTTACCTCAATTACAAATACACACACACTAGTACAGACATCACAGTGACACAGATTATCTACACACACCAACGTACACGGGGCTATATGACCTCAATTCACAAAGTCCCTAAAGAATCAACAACAACAACAACAACTTACCTTCAAATAGACCATTACTACTTCAGTCAAACTCCTTATTCTAATTCATTCCACTCTTATTAGCTCCTCTACCGAGGAAAGGCATACAGCTTTAAAATCCAACCACCACAAAGAAAGTTCATCCCTGCCCACGTAGAACGGAAACAAGAATTGGTTTGGTTTGGTTGGGTTGGGTTGGCTGGTTTCCTTGCAGACATGCCATCATACAATTAGCGGAGTTTCTCGACAGTTTGTGGAGAATGTGAAATAGGGAGGCGACAGTAGGCTACAGAGTATATTTATGACTGCAGTCCTAGTAACCTTGGCAATGTGTGAAACCGTACTGCAGTAGCTAATGATGTGTAGTGGGTTTTATTTCGTGATGCCAACCATATTTGGAAGTCGCTATGTTTGTAGCTACCACAAGAGCTAGTTATATCCTGATATTTATATTGGTAGCCATCTATTCTCTCCTGATGTTCCTTATGACTCTCCACTGTACTGCGCATGTCTTTGAAGTCACTACAATTTATGTTACAGCAATATATTAGTTGGTATTTCCTCATCCTTGCGAATGTTACTTATAACTTACGAATAGACCTTATCAGTCCCGCTTCAACGGGGTCGGGGATGAGATGAGATGACGACCGGATGCCCTTTCTGACCCAATCTCGTGAGAGGAGTTGATGAAAGATAAGATGAATGATCATGAATGCGATTGTGCAAGGGTATGGAAGGAAGAGGCTGTGGCCTGTTTGAAGAGAAGGTGGGGTTTCTAATCGCTCTGTCTACCAAGCCTGGAGTAGGTTCTTTTAATATGATCAATAGCTTGCCACCTCAATTACAAATATACAATGTGTGAAACCGTACTGCAGTAGCTAATGATGTGTAGTGGGTTTTATTTCTTGTTGCCAACCATATTTGGAGCGGTTAACGTGTCGGACTACCAACCCCAAGCTTGCAGGTTCACTCCTGGCCGTGGTAAGTGATTTTTGAAAGGTGGCAAAAATTACGATACGCATGTCATAGGATGTTGGCATGTCAAATAACCCATTTGAATTCAGTAGGCCATGTTCATAGTGGCAAAATTAATCTCGGGAGTTTCCGCCAACACAATGTTCTTCATTTCTCTACTAGAAAGCGCTATAGTGTTCAAGGAGCTTAGATATCTAACCTCCTTGACTTTCATAGTGCTTCAAGGAACAACGATATTTGACATGCAAGCTACCCTCTGGGTGTCAAATAACAAAGCTTGCACCCGGCACCGAGGCCATACGTTATTATTATATGATAAATAGGATTTTCTTGGAATAGGCTTCGATTAATTTTTTTAAATTCCTCTCGGCCTACAACTTAAGTGGTCGGGTTCACAAATGTCACAATAACCTTACATCAGACAAAACTCATGCAATACAGGATAATCCAGATTTGAAAATCTATAATAACAATTAGTTCAGTGAAGAACTAAATAGCCTATTTCCATATATCCCACTGGTCTTTTATATTGAAACTCTCCTGCCTATTACAAGGATTTTCCATGTGATATACTAAATAGCTCCTGGTTCACGACATGTCTCTTCTTCACCATCACCACTACAATGAGAAGTTACGGGTGCTAGAATAAATAGCTTTCAATATCAGTGATTAAGACTCCTCCCGCGAGATGGCATCATTCTGTAACAAACCACGAGAATTAATTTTTAGAAAAATCAAATGCACGGCTTCTAAGATTTACGAAAAGTAACCTACAGAATTTAATGCCATTAGATAAGGATTGTTATCTTTGCTCATCGTACGAATCAACTTTTCAATCGCCTGAATAAGAAAGAAGAAATTGAAAAAAATGGTTTTTAAAATCTCGAACGGATACATCGTGAATTTTCGAAAACAATTCATCGTTAGATGTATCTACACTAAGCTCTGAATACAGAGTTTCATTGCGCTCGAGTCATTCTATCGCCAGAAAAGTTATTTGTAATATTTTTGAGAATCACTTCGACGCCATGATGTTATGTGTTTTTCAGGATTAAGGCATGTCACATATTTGGCCTTAATTAACAGGCCTCTATCACCATTCAAAATTTCAGTTTGATTGATTAGATAGTTTAGGAGATATTGAGAACCGGTGAAATGTATCGTATGGACGCCATGTTATATACTGTATATGTTATAGAGTTATATATGCCAGCAGATGAATATTATAATCGTGGCTCATTATACCAATCTAAAATTCTATCGCTTGCAAACCCTCTACGAGACCCATAACATTATTGAGCAGTGTACAGACGTTGCAAAGCGAGTCACATATCCCACGCATGTTTCATTAACACTTTGAGAGAGTCTTCCGGCAGACGTCACGTAAGTCAGGACTCTACTTGTTATGCGTGCCACCTGTAGGGATAACATAAGAGGAGTACCTCGCTTTACGACCACTATCCACTGAACAAGAAACAAGGACACTTATTTATGATACTGAATAAGGGGAACGTAAATAAATTGAGAAATGAATCAGTAATGTTGTTATTTTACAGCACATATTTCATTCCTTATCAGATGCACACGACTAAGGTATGCTCTGAAAAGTCCTGTTTTACAACCGGCGTATAATTCAGTAGTTTCGCGAAGAAGGAATCCGCCTATCTTCATATCATATACTGTAATGCATATCTACCTTAAACGAGAGTAACCACCACTTCTTGTAGCGCCTAGCAGTCTATGCTTATCCAGGTTCGGTCATCAGCTCTGGCAAGAAATTTAATTCAGGTGTGAAAGCTGGAACGGAGTACACTTATCCTCGTGAGGGAAAACTGAGAAGAAGTGGCTCGATTCCCACCTCAGCCATCCTTGAAGTGGTTTTACGCGATTACCCATATATTCTCCAGGCAAACGCTGGGATGGTATTTAACTTAAAGCCACTGTTGCCTCAATTCCAATCCTCACCTTAATTACAAACACACTAATGTAGCCATCATAATAACATAGGTTATGAGACAAAATATCAGCACACACCCAAGTACACGGGGTTCAATGACCATGATGCCCAAGCCCCTCAAATGAAACAACAACAACAACAACAACAACAACAACGACTTAACGGAGACTATGGAATTAAATGTAGTACTGTATTTGCCACTCACTTGCACTCGCTATTATATCCGTCCTCTTCTAACACAGTAATGTTGCCTATTTCCCATTAATGCAAATCGATAAACGTAACAAGTAGTTCCGTGAAGAACTATATAGCCTATTTCAAAATATCCCACGGGTCTTTTCTATTAAAATTCTCCTGCCTATTACAAGGATTTTCCGTGAAACAACTAATAAATATTTAAATTTCGCATCGCAACCATCTTGCATTTGTGTTCATCAGGATTTTTAAAAGCCAATAGGTGAACTTATCTTAATAGCCTCCATCAACATACAAAATTTCAGATTGATTGCTGTAATAGATTCGGATATATTGAGATGCGTCGAAATATATCAGAAGATCGCCATGTTGGATTGTTCTATATTTAGGCCATAGAGTTATGTACCATTAGATGAAGAATATTACTTAAGTTTATTATTCAAACCAGTAATTATCTCTTTGCGTGCATACGTAATGACGTGGATTGTCATCATATGAGCTTTTGTGGTGCTAAATAGCCCAGATAGCAGTTCTCATGTAATTTACTGATGTTGAATTATTTCTTATGGCATTTCCATAATATGTTGTCAGAGTATTTTTTGCATAATCTGTCTGTCTATTTTTTCCAGCCAGTAATTTGCCATCTGAAAGTTTTTTCCCCTTCCATTCTTTCTTCAGATTTCTCAGTCGTGTGTCCATACGTTCCTGGACATGACCAACACATTCAGCTTTGGTGACTGACACACTAGGACCATATGGTTGCATATCTGACACAGCTCTGAATGTCTTTGTGTCACCATCACCAATGTATGTTATGTACCGTATGCCATGCCTTATCTCAGAACGATTGAACATGAGGTTAGTTTCCTCCCTGATGCACTGCAATTTTCATTAGGTTTCACAGCCTATCCTTGAACACATGGTGTTGAGTGTTGATTGCCATGGAAACTATACTTCTGCTTGTTGTAAGCAACCTTTTTCCCATAATGAGTACAGAAAATTCAAATCAAATACACGTAGCAAACACGTAGGAGAATGAACAGATGATGAGTCGTTGTTTACAAGACAAATTACTAATTAGAATGGCTGCTAGTATCAAATATTAAACACTTTACCTCCAAAGAGCATCAATGTGGAAGATATTCCACTTTCAGAACAACAATCACACGAAAATGGCCATTGAAATGAAAAGTCAGTATGTGGGTGTAGCGCCATCTGTGGGCGTACCGCAGAGCTCTTCAAATTGCCTATGCAATGTCTAGCATTTTAAATCATAACTCCTAATCTATTGCAGATATTTAAATAATTCTTTCACCAAAATGAACTAGAAGAGTGGGGCTGTACATTAAAACATAAATTGAAAAGTCGAAATTTGGAAGGTACCATACAGTATTCATAATGTTGAATTTTGGGCTTATGCCGTGTTTTATTATATTAAAATTCGACGCGTTTCGAAAGAAACCATGTCTTTCTTCGTCAGGAATAATCTGGAATACGACAATGATTGCTAAGAGAAAGCAACAAAGAACATATTGAACCCTTTATCCACATAAATTATTCATCATCTTTTGATACATTTCTACAGACAGCAGATATGAGAGCCAGACGGTGTTGGGAAATATTGAGAAATCAGTGGCCGAGAGGACACAATGGTTTAAGCTCCTGTGGTATTTTAGGAAGTAGCATAATATTCATGACACATAGGACAGGTGCAACTTTTAGCGTGGAGATGGCTTGGGTACGCACAATATGGCCTGTTGCTATGAGTGTTGGAGCCAAGAAGAAAATCGAATGCTACGATGTAATTGGTCAATCTTCATGTTAACCACTCCCTGTGACAGAAATACAAGTAAAAGCGCGCAAAGAACTACAAGAGTCTGAACCAATAATATCAAGACGCCCGGTTTGAGCGGCAACTCGGCTTGGTAACGCACCCTGGTAAATTAACGCGGGAGTTATCTACGGATTAATTCCACGATCGATTCGAGCCAGCTACAGCATAATCGTAACCTCCACATCGCTACGAACTCAATGATACCGATCGCATATTAGTCTGATAATTATTATGGAATATTTTTCCATAAATCCCCTTCCACACCTACCCTAGCCAGTTTCATTTATAATGGTCCAGAAAGCTTCGAGAGAACACACTTTATTTTGTGCGTCTGAGGACGTAACGTCGACACTTTTATTTGTGCGTCTGAGGACGTAACATTGACTTTTATTTGAGTTTTTGAGGAAGTAAGGCCGTTACTCAGGTGTCCGAGGACACGAGGCATACTCTGCAATATTTTCATGTATTTGAACATGGAACATTTTCGTCAAGTTATAAGTGTAACTTCAGTGATTTATTTGTAGTCCCAGTACTACCAGATAGGACCAGTTCATCGAAATAATTCACCAATAGACTGTCAAGGAATTTAGTACTTGATCGGTGAATTTAATAGGAAATATATCGTGTGTGTATCTGACAAAACTTTATTTAATTCAGCACGAGATGACGTCTAGGAACGAGGCCGGATCTTGGAACCAGCAGGACATTTGCCAGAAGATGTCGATGATGAGCTAAACATCTTAAAGGGGTGATGGCTGCAGATGTTTCCTTGACGCTGTTTTAAAGGATTGAGTACAAATGAATTTATTTATTTAATCAGCTATGGTATTATGGGACATATTTTTGTAGACATTTGTTTGCTTGTTTGGTAATGTAGATTCTTAGTTCTTGTTTACTGACACGTTAAGTATGGGACAAGTCGAGCGCTGTGTAATTTGTAAATATTGTGATTTTTGTTTGGTTCAACTATTCGGGGCGACGCGCAGCTCGTGCTCGCATTCGCTTGCGTAAATCGCGGTCAAGCATTATAATTCGGAGGTATGCCTTGTAACAAAAATGGAACTGAATTAATTTTGAGATTAAAAATAGAATTTGGAGGGTAAAGATTATTTGTGAGCAGAATTTATGACGGATCAGGATTATTTTGATAGTTGCTTTTCCAGCAGATCTGAACGGGATGGCACTTTGCACCCGAGTTTTTGTTGTGTATTTTTATGTGTCTATGGACACAATATTGGTTGATCTGTTTTGAGCCGACCCAGTGGTATGTTTATGAGTGAGTCAGTCCAAGCTTTTGGTGCGTAGCGTGATTTTATGATGTGTTAGCGAGAATATATCATTGTGATTATTCTGACTTGCTCCACATTAGCCCAGTTCATAACCTCGCGAGGCTGGACTTGTGGTATATATTTGTGTTTTCTTGCCATCCAGGTGGATGAGTGAGATATGTTGGCGTTTCCAGATGGAACTTGCACCTAGCTTGAAGGACTGAGAGAGATGGATGAGGCAGCGATGACTCATGCAAGAGGGGCGCGCTCAAATCAGATAACGCGACTTGTCATTAGTAACAGGACAGGATCCTGTACTTCAATTTAAGACGTTGTTTAAAAATTCTCAAATCCTGATCGGTTATAATGTGTATTTTATTGTTTAAATGGGCGTTGTTCATAGTTGTAAGGTAGCTTCCGAAACTCCTGTTTGTCTGGCGTTTTTATAAAAATGTAAACATAGTTTTCTGCCGTCAGGCTTGTATTTTGTTGCTGTTGCTTTATTTCTTGTGTGTTTATTTTACGCGTTCAATGACCCCGTGTGGCATTAGGGTGCGCGAGGCTATGTTCCCAATTTGTGATGCGAGCGTTTTGGCCTATTTCTGGCATGCTTTTTTTTTATTCCGTGTGCTCTGGCACCAGCTAGAATCTCAGGGAGATTCTACATCTTTTTATATTATTAGATCTTGCATGTATCAGTAGTAATTATAGTGTATTAATTAAGGGTGGGTCCCATAGCCGTAGTGTGATTTAAAAGATGCAACTCCGTGAGCAACATGACTGTTTCAGTTGTAAACGGACTCGCATCAGTACTCTTTTTCTTATTAACGAGCAGTACACCACGCATTATATAACGTCTTGACCAGGAAAAATGGACTTGCAGCCATGAGTTGTGACGAGCGAGTTCTTACCGCTCAAAGTTTTTGTTATGATTAATCATTTTGTGTGAAACTGTATTCACATTGTTTTGTTGGTGGAGCGAGTCTTACCGCTCAATAATATATTTATTGCTTAAGGGGGTGAAAGTCAGGGAGATTTCTTTTATTTATTATTATTATTATGCACATAATTTTTAGTCATTAAATTTCTTTTATTCTACTTGTTATTCATTTTATTTCTAGTATAGCCTCTGTCATGGACCTTTCTATTCATTAGAGCATGTTGTTTTTAAGCGAACTTTGCTGTGTAACGCAGTCAGGACTGAACACGACCCCGTAGATGAATCTTGAGAAAACCATGCTTTATTGAAGGGTGCATAGACAAGCTGGCTTAGCCAACGTGGGGTCTTTCGCTGTTTTAGGCTTTTCTAGCGGATCATAGACAAGCTGTTACCCTACATGTGGCGTTTCGCTGTTTTTGACTGTTTGAAATCACCGGAAGTGATATTTTGTTAACGTAATTACGGCGAAGAGAAATACCACCAAGAAATTGGAATATACAGTAGAATCACGAGTTTGCAAGTTAAATACGATTCACGTTTTGTTTATTGATGTAATTAGTAAAGTAATGTACGTGAAATCGGGCGCCCATTGATTAAATGTAAAATTAGATTTGTTTAGAAAGTCAAACACATGAATATGTTAGGAGGCTGGTAGCCTTAAATGACAATTAATACTTTGTTAATTAGTCAGTGTTAACATCAGATCTGGATAGTAATTTTATGACTGAATATGTGCGGGGTTAAAAAAATTATTAAGTAAAATTAGAACCATTCAGTGATGATTGATTTGTGGGAGTAAAGGGAATAAGTTTAAATGAACTGAAAGTGGTCAAATGAAGTAAATGTATGTCAAGAATTATATATGTGAGTGTCAGGGAGACATTTGCATGCCATCCTCCTGTTTTCTCAGTGATATATATTTTTGTGTGTGATAATGGCAACAGTAGCGGAGATCCAGGCGATCATTGAAAGTGCCACGGCACGGACCCAGAAACTATTAAAGGAACAGAGTGAAAATTTAGACATTAAATTAGCGGAACAAAATGAGTCATTCCAGACTCAAATGAATGACACTATAAAAACACAATTAGCGGAACAGAATGAGTCATTCCAGACTCAAATGAATGACACTATAACTAAACAATTAAACGAACAGTCAGGCGAGTTTAAAACACAATTAGCCAAACGGAGTGAAAATTAAACGCTAAGATATCTGAACAGAGTGAGTCATTAGAAATTAAATTAATTGAACAGGGTAACTCATTACAAGCGCAAGTAAATGAAAATATAAACAAACAATTAGAAGCGCAAGAAAGTAGAAATACGAGTCAGTTAGCCACATTATCTGCAGAGATGAAAGAGTACACTACACAGCAGATGGTTCAATTCGCGCTTGATATAAGTAAGAATAACGACAAACAGCTAGGTCAGATACAAAAATTAGAGGACACCTTCAACCGTAAATTAAATGATTTGGACGAAACTGTATTGGCAAAACTAGCTCAGATAGAATTAGCATGCACGGTAAATAACAGTAAGGTTAAAACGGCACAGGATGGTCTTGAAAAGCGGTTTGATAAAATGGAGGAGGATTCTACGTTTATCCAGGGACAATTGTCAGCAGTAAATGAAAGTATTACGGGCCTGTTAAAGGACATGGACAAATTAGAAATACAATCAGCAGAGCGATGGCGAAACATAGACTCGGACCAGGATAATTTGAAGAGTACGATAGATGAGAATAATCTACGTCTAGAAGACAGGCTTGAGAAGATAGAATCGAATCAGGGGGACACGAAACAGCAGATGGAAGAAAAACTGGGAGCGATTAAAGATAGCATCAGAAAGGATTGGCGTAAGATGAGCAGCGACTCTAAAGAAGAAAGGTTAACAATCATAAATACCGTAGGTGATAACCATACACGCATTAAAGCACTTGAGGAAGAAATCAAGAGTAAAATGAAGTAACAGTCGGACAGAATCATAAAAGCAGAGTTGCGTTCACTAGGACAGAACACGTTATTTCAGACAGAGCACGCTAAAGATAAGGAAGTTGACTCAGCAAGCCAGGGGGCAATTAGCGCGGCGAGTAGCCACGGACTGACAGGCAGCCCATTAACGACTAACACAGAGGGATTTCACAACAACGTTGGAGGAACCTCTACTCCTCAGCATGACTATCAGCACCCTCAAGTCGTACAAGTAATTCGATCAAATGCATTTAAACCAAATAAATTCATAGAAAATTCTGGTGTCACACCGAAGGCGTATCTTAAGGAGATGGATGACTATTTTAATGACAATAATATACCGCCCGCGCGTCTTTTAAGACTAATGGAACGATTTCTTTCGGGAAATGTACTTACGTGGTTCTTGAGCTTCAAGTATACTTTCGGAGGGATGGACGAGTTCAAGAACGCGTTCCTTAAAAAGTATTGGTCGGCTTCTCTACAACAAAGCCTTAGAATGGAACTTTATTCGAGAAAATATCAGTCGACTCAGCAGACGAAATATTCAGATTTCTTTTCGCTACAATTGTTGAAATTTCGGGATCTAGATCACCCTTTAGAAGAATCGGAGCTGGTTATGACGATTGCACGGCAGTTGCCAGTAAATGTTCAGCAGGTGTTAGTAGCAGCAAACGTGGACACAGCGGTTCGAGCCGAACAAATCTTACGTCAGATTGAAGAGACAACATCTCACTTGCAGCAAAGAGGGGGATGACAGCTGGAACTTGTAAACACAACGGAGGTGGTTAAACCCGCTCAAATACACACGAGGTCGCAGGCCACAAATACAAGTGTGTCAACAACACCAAGACGAGGTCAGGAGGGTGACGAAAATAGGTCATACCAGCGTCATGAAAATAATAATGATAGACAGACCCAGGGCAACAATAGGTATCAGCAGCGAGGATACCTACAATGGAGAAATAATAGGAGAAATGAGGGACCCTACAGACGTTACGAAAATAACAATAATGATAATCGACAGTGGCGTGAAAGAAGATATCAGAACCAGGGGAACTATCAGAATTATAGAAATGATTGGAATTACAGGCACGCCGAATCGCAGCGCTACCTGGAAGAACTACACGCTAATGGAGGGGACGAACAAAAACATTGGGAACATGCAATTAATAGGAGGTCAAATCCAGATACTCACATTGAGGGGGCCGAGAGTTTATTGAAGCAGGAAGAACGCCAGAGAAATACGCGACAGAAGGATGATTGGTAGTCGCGGGGGTTGTAAAAAAAATCCCAATAATTGAAAAAGGACTCACCCTGAGAGAGCAACAGCCGGATCGTGAAGAAGGATGGGTCGTGGCACACATACAAGAGTGGATAGCTTTGCCGGAAGATTGCCTGGAGTAGATTGTAAAACCACGGAACGATGATATCAAACAACTACCTATTATTTATGCCAAGATTGGTGGAATTAACGTGAGATGCTTAGTTGACACGGGGTCACAAATCAGTCTTGTATCGGAGGCTTTGGTTCGAGAGTTGGGACGGAGTCAGAATATTCCAGTGATTCCAGTACCGCAACTCAAGGTGAGGGGCGTTATTCCCGAAAGCACCGTCAGTTGCAAACGTCAGGCATTTATAGAATTGGATATACTAGACCATATATTTGGACAGACTTTTATCATTATGGCTAAAATGAATTTTAACATTATTTTGGGTGCAAATTTTATTTGTGACTACCAGGCAGTCATAGATTTGCACAATAATACAGTCAGTTTTAAGGAGTTTGATAAACTGAAGGATGTGGGCTTACACATGGATGAAATCACTACAGGGAAAGACGTGAGTTCATGGGCATTGGAGGCAATCGCAGAGGAGACAGAAGAGGAGATACGAAAGGCGGAAGATGACCTTATAGATGTGGCTGTTGTGGAATTAAATGAAGAGAGTGACTCTCAGGAGATATGGGCTTTACTAGCAGAAGGAGACGACAGCGATACTCAGTTTGTAGAACTATTACAGGAGCGGCTCAGTGACATCCAACTAGGGGTTGAACATAGGAAGAAACTTGAGGAGATCTTAAGAAGACACAAGGCAGTGTTTGACACAGTTCCAGGGAAGATAATAAACTATCAGTATTCTATGCAGGTTGAGGAATGGTCCCCATTTCGAAGTAAATTGTACCCTATACCAGAAAAACATCGGGAGCAGGTCAAAAGGATTATTGATGATATGTTGCAAGCTGGAGTGATTAAGAAGACTCCTACACCTTATTTAAATGCGATTTTGGCAGTCACAAAACCAAATGGATCCCTTAGACTTTGTCTAGACGCCAAAATCTAAACATGCGCCTTATTTTTCCCGAGTATGACAGAGCGCCAATCATCAGAGACGTCTTAAAAGGATTTAAGAACAAGAGTATCTATTCGTCCGTAGATCTGACGAGTTCGTTTCACCATATCGAACTGGATGAGAAGTCACAGCTTCTTACTGGCTTCTTGTTCGATAATCAGACATATTGCTTCGTCCGTATACCCTTCGGCGTTAAAACAGCTGGATGCGCATTAATTCGAGCCTTGGATCGGAACCTGACCGAAGAAGTGAAGGAAATGACGGTACGATATATTGACGATATACTCTTGCCTTCAGATAACATCGAGACACATATAGAAAATTTGGATAAGCTTTTGGACAACCTTAGAACTGCAAACTTTAAAGTCAACTTGAGGAAATCCCATTTCTTCAAGAAGGAGATTTTATACTTGGGGCACATCATTGACCAGGAGGGAGTGAGACCAAACCCTGCGAAGATAGAGGCAATCAAGAATTTCCCTACACCAACGAGAGTGAAACATATCAGAGCTTTCCTTGGCGTGACGGGCTTCTTTAAGGAAAACTGCCCGGGATATACTGAAACCGTAGCACCTATGCAGGAGATGCTGAAGAAGAACAACAAATGGCTTTGGAACGCTGAGTGTGAGAAATCATTTCAAGAGACTAAATTATTACTGGAAAATTGTATCAAACTAGGTTACCCAGACTTTCAACGGAAATGTATTATCCAAGCGGATGCTTCCATGGTTGGTATAGGAGCGATGTTATACCATGAGGATCCAGCTAACCTTCAATATCGTGATTATTTAGCATTTGTGAGCCGCAGATTGCGTAAACACGAGCGCAACTATACGGTCACGGGACTCGAATTGTTGGCAATACTTCATGCTTTGCAACAATGGAAACGAATTGTATATGGTTACCCCATTGTTATTAGAACAGACCACAAAGCACTAACATTCTTGTTCAAGACATCTATGGCTAGCGAGCGTGTGACACGTTGGTCCATCTATATACAACAATTTAACATCGAAATTGAACACTGCCCAGGAAAAATGAATGTAATTCCGGATGTATTAAGCAGGAACCCCGAGCCTGATAGCGAAGAAACAGCGATAGTACAGCATATTGGATTAACAGCAAAGGACCATGCATTCTTGGAGGAATTACGGGATATACGACGAGAGCAGAAAGCAGAACCGTGGATGTACCAAATGATCCAGTATTTTAAGAAGGAATTACCAGCAGGAACCCCAGCCTACAGAGAAGCGAAAGCCAGAGAAGGAAGATATGTCTACCTCAACAATTTACTGCATAAATGGATAGATGAAGAACACACCAAATTACGTATCATGGTACCTGCATCATTACAAAGAGGACTTACTTGGCACATACATGAAAGCTTCGGTCACGTGGGAATTGACAAGGCACAGGCGACCATAGGAGAAACGTTTACATGGCCGCGAATGAGGACTACCATCTGTGACGTAATAAAGACTTGCGATCCCTGTCAGAGGACGAAGCCGAATAATTACTTAATGAGGCAGTATCCTAGACCATTGCTACCTCAGAAACCCTGCGAGCTTGTGGCCCTGGATTGTTTCGGTCCAATCCCGAAAGGTAGGCGAGGTTGCCGTCATTTACTAGTGTGTATTGATGTGTTTTCTAAGTTTGTTGTATTGTGCCCCATTCAGAAAACTACATCGAAACAAGTACTCAGTCGTATTCGAAATAGAGTTATTCCAATCCTTGGAAAACCAGAGTTTATATTGTCGGACCATGGAAGTTATTTTACGAGCGCCGAATTCAAGAAAGGTATGGAGGACTTGGATGTAAAACACATGTTTAGTAGCGTTCGCCACCCTCAAGCTAATCCTAGCGAACGCGCAATAAAATGCGTTACTAAATACTTAAGGATCTTTATTCCCAATGAACATCACAAGTGGGTAGACAGGATCAAAGACGTAGAGACCTGTATGAACACAACTAGACATGAGTCGACAGGCCAGATTCCCATGGTCTTGCACATGAACGAATATCCAGTAAGATCGTGGAGCAACATCATCAATTGCCCACAAGATCCCATGGTTGGTCATGAGTTGAGAATTGAGAGAACGAGAGTCCATATGAGAAACCAGGCGGATCGCAGATTACGTCGTGTCAGAAATAAGAGGTATCACAGAGAACTATTAGTCAACGAGTTTGTATTAGTACGGAAACCAGCGACATCTGATCCAGAAAAGAAGGTATTCAACAAGTTCAGTCCAAAATTTATCGGACCCATCTGTATTGTACGTAATCTTGGTAACAACGCATACAGAGTAAAAGAATTGAGTACAGGTAAAATGTCTGTCTACAATGCGGCGAATTTAAAAGTGTATTTTACTAGCGAACCTTGGGAACGCAGAAATAATGCTACAAATTGAATATATGGAAGTACTTTTGCACATCCAACTATACGGGGGTCAGTGAGTACGTCAGTTGAACGAGGAAGTTGGGAGCAGCCTGTTGTGGTCAAACACTAATGAGCTCTGACGATCATGACACAGCAAGAGAACGAGCGAGAGAGATCAGGATACTGGACAGGAGAGAGACTAGCCTTAGACGATCAGACAAGAAGGCAGGCTTGGAATGTCTGAATGAATGAGGGGGAAGGAAGTAAACACGAGTGCGTGTCGACACTCTAACGACAGTGGCGGCTAGACCAAACTTATGAGAGAGAGAGATTTCTCTAGGATTGGCAGAAATGGATTACAGATGTTATGTGTTTTTAAAAAAATCGACTATATGCTATGTTCGATTTTTTCCATGCAGGAGGATTGTGAACCATTTATCCACAGGCTGTATAAAGGATTCTAATAAATTATTCATCATCTTTTGATCCATTTCTACAGACAGCAGATATGAGAGCCAGAAGGTGTTGGGAAATATTGAGAAATCAGTGGCCGAGAGGACACAATGGTTTAAGCTCCTGTGGTATTTTAGGAAGTAGCATAATATTCATGACACATAGGACAGGTGCAACTTTTAGCGTGGAGATGGCTTGGGTACGCACAATATGGCCTGTTGCTATGAGTGTTGGCGCCAAGAAGAAAATCGAATGCTACGATGTAATTGGTCAATCTTCATGTTAACCACTCCCTGTGACAGAAACACAAGTAAAAGCGCGCAAAGATCTACAAGAGTCTGAACCAATAATATCAAGACGCCCGGTTTGAGCGGCAACTCGGCTTGGTAACGCACCCTGCTAAATTAACGCGGGAGTTATCTACGGATTAATTCCACGATCGATTCGAGCCAGCTACAGCATAATCGTAACCTCCACATCGCTACGAACTCAATGATACCGATCGCATGCTAGTCTGATAATTATTATGGAATATTTTTCCATAAATCCCCTTCCACACCTACCCTAGCCAGTTTCATTTATAATGGTTCAGAAAGCTTCGAGGAAAGCGTCTGAGGACGTAACGTCGACACTTTTATTTGTGCGTCTGAGGACGTAACATTACTTTTATTTGAGTTTTTGAGGAAGTAAGGCCGTTACTCAGGTGTCCGAGGACACGAGGCATACTCTGCAATATTTTCATGTATTTGAACATGGAACATTTTCGTCAAGTTATAAGTGTAACTTCAGTGATTTATTTGTAATCCCAGTACTACCAGATAGGACCAGTTCATCGAAATAATTCACCAATAGACTGTCAAGGAATTTAGTACTTGATCGGTGAATTTAATAGGAAATATATCGTGTGTGTATCTGACAAAACTTTATTTAATTCAGCACGAGATGACGTCTAGGAACGAGGCCGGATCTTGGAACCAGCAGGACATTTGCCAGAAGATGTCGATGATGAGCTAAACATCTTAAAGGGGTGATGGCTGCAGATGTTTCCTTGACGCTGTTTTAAAGGATTGAGTACAAATGAATTTATTTATTTAATCAGCTATGGTATTATGGGACATATTTTTGTAGACATTTGTTTGCTTGTTTGGTAATGTAGATTCTTAGTTCTTGTTTACTGACACGTTAAGTATGGGACAAGTCGAGCGCTGTGTAATTTGTAAATATTGTGATTTTTGTTTGGTTCAACTATACGGGGTGACGCGCAGCTCGTGCTCGCATTCGCTTGCGTAAATCGCGGTCAAGCATTATAATTCGGAGGTATGCCTTATAACAAAAATGGAACTGAATTAATTTTGAGATTAAAAATAGAATTTGGAGGGTAAAGATTATTTGTGAGCAGAATTTATGACGGATCAGGATTATTTTGATAGTTGCTTTTCCAGCAGATCTGAACGGGATGGCACTTTGCACCCGAGTTTTTGTTGTGTATTTTTTTATGTGTCTATGGACGCAATATTGGTTGATCTGTTTTGAGCCGACCCAGTGGTATGTTTATGAGTGAGTCAGTCCAAGCTTTTGGTGCGTAGCGTGATTTTATGATGTGTTAGCGAGAATATATCATTGTGATTATTCTGACTTGCTCCACATCAGCCCAGTTCATAACCTCGCGAGGCTGGACTTGTGGTATATATTTGTGTTTTCTTGCCATCCAGGTGGATGAGTGAGATAAGTTGGCGTTTCCAGATGGAACTTGCACCTAGCTTGAAGGACTGAGAGAGATAGTTGAAGCAGCGATGACTCATACAAGAGGGGCGCGCTCAAATCAGATAACGCGACTTGTCATTAGTAACAGGCCAGGATCCTGTACTTCAATTTAAGACGTTGTTTAAAAATTCTCAAAACCTGATCGGTTATAATGTGTATTTTATTGTTTAAATGGGCGTTGTCCATAGTTGTAAGGTAGCTTCCGAAACTCCTGTTTGTCGGGCGTTTTTATAAAAATGTAAACATAGTTTTCAGCCGTTAGGCTTGTATTTTGTTGCTGTTGCTTTATTTCTTGTGTGTTTATTTTACGCGTTCAATGACCCCGTGTGGCATTAGGGTGCGCGAGGCTATGTTCCCAATTTGTGATGCGAGCGTTTTGGCCTATTTCTGGCATGCTTTTTTATTCCGTGTGTAGATATTGAGAACCGTCTAAATATTTCGGATGGTCACCATGTTGGATTTTTATATATAGGCCTTAGAGTTATGTACTATTACATGAATATTATTGTGTAGGTATTTTATTCTAACAGCAGTCGCATGATTAGGACACATGAAATGAAAACGAGATTTTAAAATTTCGCTCAGCTACCATCATGTGGTTATGAAAATAATTTAAATGAATTAGATGCCAGTAGATTAAAATTTATATAAGAATATACCGTACCAAGTTTCACTGTGCTCGGATGGTTAAATCGCGAGATACGTCCATTTGAATATTTAAAATTCGCGTCACCGTGATGTTTGATTTGTGCTCACCAGGTTATTGAACGTCCCATAGGAGAACTTGTGTCTATAGCCCCTATGCACATACAAAATTTCAGTTTGATTACCGCCATAGATTAATAGATATTGAGAACCGTCTAAATATTTTGGATGGTCGCCATGTTGGATTTTAATATATATACGCCACACAGTAATGTACTATTAGATGAGGATTATTGTGTACGATCAATATTCAAACGTTGATTTTGATCGCATAATTAGAACACAAGAAATAAAAACTTAATTTTAAAATTTCGCACAGCCGCCATCTTGAGGTTATGTAAACAATTGAACTGAATTGGATGTCAGTGCATTTCAATTTGTATAGTTAATTGCTGTACCAAGTTTGACTGAGTTCGGATCGTTGAATAGCGAGAAAAGTATATTTAAATAATTCAACTTCGCTTAGCCCCCATATTCGTTTTGTAGTTAACAGGTTTTTGAAGGCCACATAGGTGAACGTCTAGTAGTGCCCTTTATAACCGTACAAAATTTCAGGTTGATTTAAGTAATAGTTTCGGAGATATAGGATGCCGGTGAAATATTTCACACAGTCGCCATGTTGGATTGGTGAGACATAATAAAATGTAAAAGGCACGGTCGGGGTCGGATGACATAGTACTATGACCTTACCGAGTTTCATTGAAATCCCGAGCCGTTTAGAATTAATTAGGGGGGGCGCACTCACGGACGCGCGCGCACACACACATACACACGGACAAAATGTGACCCCAACAAGCCTATTTATTTCTTAAATGAAAATAGGCTAAAAACGAGATTTTTAAACATCTCACAGCCACCATCATGTGGCTAGGAAAGCAATTGAAATAAATTAGACGTCAGTGGATACAAATTTGTATAAGCATTTACCGTACCAAGTTTAACTGCGCTCGGATGGTTAAATAGCAAGAAACGTTCATTTAAATATTTAAATTTCGTGTCGCCACCATATTATATTTGCGCTCACCAGGTTATTAAAAGTCCCATAGATGAACTTATGTTCATAGCTTTTATCAACATACAAAATTTCAGTTTGATTGTTGTGAAAGTTTAGTAGATATTGAGAACCGTCTAAATATTTCGGATGGTCGCCATGTCGGCCATAGAGTTGTACTAATAGATGACGATTATTGCGCAGGTTCATTATTCAAGCGTTGACTTCGATCGCATGATTAGGACACAAGAAATAAAAAATAAAATAAATTCGCATAGCCGCCATTTTGCGACTATGTGAAAAATCTTATTGTATAATACGCTAAGGCTAAGGTGTATGTTTCACAAAACTCAAGCTCCTAAACCAGAGAGAGTTAGAAGGTGTGGTTTGTACCAAAATCTTCCAAATCGTCTCAATAGTACAGGAAAAATCTTGCATTTCTTGAAAAGTCAACGGAAATATATTTATTTGTTTATAAAGTGCTTTTAAACAAATAAACAACGACGATAGCCCCTACCAGAACTGTGTCGCATCCAGCCCGTATAACACTAGAGCCGGGCATGTAGTCTGCACACATGGGGCGCACATAACCCATTATGCGAGAGTTCTCGCACGGGTTCGCTAGTTGAACTAAATTAGATGTCAGTGCTTTACAATGTGCATAAACATTAGCTTTACCAAGTTTCAGAGCGACCGGAAGGTTGATTAGCAAGAAACGTCTATTTCAATATTTCAACTTCGCTTGACCTCAATGTTCGTTTTGTACTTAACAGGATTGTGAAAGTCACATAGGTGAGCTTCTAGTAGTGCCGTTTATCACCGTGCAAACATTCAGGGTGACATCGGTAATAGTTTCGGAGATATAGAATGCCGATGAAATACTTCGCACAGCCAGCATGTTGGATTGATGAAACATAATAAAATTTAAAGGTCATGGTCGGGGTAGGACAAAATAGTACCAAGTTTCATTGAAATCGCTCCAACCGTTTAGATTTTATTAGGGACACACACATACACACGCACACACAAACGGACAAAAGGTGATCTCATAAGCCAATTTTTTATAAATGAAAATAGGCTATTTTAGGAATTACTTGTTGTGAGTTTTATTTATACACATCTGTTCTTACGAGCATACTGGTGGTAGGACTGGGTTTCAAACAAGGTTCCAGACTGCACCCGGTCAAAGCTGAGCACGACTGCATTAGCCAACTTTACTTCTCTTAAGTGTTAAATCATATTCCGCCCACGAGGACAGATTGACATACACACGCCGCGCCGCAGGCACCAGGCATGAAACAATAGCATTCTGTAAGGCTCTGCTACTCCGGAGGTGAACGTTCCTTCTTTCCTTCTAGTTGAGGAAAGAGGGAGAAACAAGGCACATCTTATTTGACACCAAATATAACACAGGTTATCGGCAATGCTATAAAAGAATAGGTTCGATTTCTAGAAGAAAAAAATGAATTATTTATTATTAAATTTATTATGTAGTAAGAAAATAAATTTCGTAGGCATGTCATGACGTCAGAGCAACACATGGCTGATCCCAGGGCAGCTAAGCTCCAACAATCAAAGCCAGTAGCTGACGTAGCCTCATATCCTGTGATTCTGGCAGCGATTAAACCCCTTGTGTGAAGAATCGTATGAGCGCAATTTATTTTAATATTCTGCACGAGAATTTATTCTTATGCAGGCAGGAGAAAATAACTCCCAATACTGAGTGTGACAAAAGTACTTCATGCTTTATTTCCCATCACGGATACAAGGTACATGAAAGATGATGATAGTAATAATGTTATTGGTTTTACGTCCCTGTTAACTACTGTAGCTTTTAAGACGCCGGAGTACCGGAATTTCACCCCGAAGGGGAGCCTTAACGTGCCAGCAAATCTACTGACAAGGCTCCCTCGCATTTAAGCACCCTCAAATGGCAACTGACAGAGCCAGGATTTGATCCTGCAACCTTGGACACAGCAGGCGAGAACGTTACAGCTGGGCCACGCAGTCAATCGTATATGATAGACGATAAGGTATACATGAGCACAGAACGTATGGTTGAAGAGCTGTGTGTTGTACAGGGACGTAGTATGAAGGTCAGTAGCTCAGCGTACTGTGGGTCCCGGCAAGTAGACGACTAATGGACGCTAATGGTCATGTCCATATTTAATAGCACTAATGTAAAGTAACCAGCCCTTCAACCGGAGCGTGACCACCTCGAACACTGTTGCCGGAAACGAACGTTCACTTCTTGCGAGTACACACAATTGCACAATTGACTGGGCTTGGGACATCATCATCATCAGCCCCGGGTAAATGGGCGTGTGTTGAACTTGTCGTATAACATGTGTTTCTGCAAGGACTGTAGTAGTGTGTGTAGCTATAGCTGCATTGGGGTTAGGGATGGGGTAGGGAATCGAAACTCTGATCTCCGGAGTTGCTGCAGCTCCCATCGTGGACATGGTGAACGATTTAACGCGTATGGCTACGCCAGCGCCACGGGGTACAAATAATGTAACAGGATAAACCTCCAAATAGAAGTTTTACGCATTTTTCTCGGCCGCTTAGCTAGCTTTTACACCAGAGTGAGGAAGCATGCAAATACAATATTAACTAATTGCTCGAAAGTCGGTCCTGAGAAAGTTGACCAAGTGTTAACTGATGAAAGGTAATGTTAACAAATTGACCGAGTAAAGTTCAAGCAAAAAACTAATTAAAAATGTTCACGAATTAACGGAGTAAAAGCAAATTACAATCCAAACTCTGCAATGTCTTCTCCCTATAAATGAAGATATACACGTAATGGTTATTTATAAACTCACCATAGCAGGTCCCAAGCCTAGTTGAGAAAGGAGGCGAGTAAATGGCTGGACAGAGTCTTGGGAGTGATGGGGGACACTGATTTCGAGTGGGAGTATCTTGTAAATACCTAGAAACGCTCCAGTTATTAGGCTTTTCCTAGTAATGCAATCAGAAAATCATCCTAGCCGCGCATAGGTGCCTTAAAACTTGATACGCTCCACTAAGGGGGAACAAACCTGACAGAAACGTCCAGCACGGATAGTTGCTGTGAGGAGGCAGCCCCTCCACTGTGCTAGCCGATGTAGGGTAAAATCATCAAATTCTAAGAACACTAACAGTCAGACGGATAAACTTGATATGACCCTGCGAGAAAAGGACTATGAATGCAGCACATTGGTAAGGTGGGACTACACAGCGAACCAGAGGTTAGGAGCGACCCGACGCCGAGAGGGAAGAGGAAGAGGAAGAGGAAGAGGAAGAGGAAGAGGAAGAAGAAGAAGAAGAACTAAAATATGGTTATTTACAAAATACATTTTTATGTTCTCTTTATAGTATTTTTTAGGATATTTAGTGGAGTCAGATACACTGAATACTGGACTATCAGCAAATTTCAAAATTTGTTGGCAAATTAAATGTAGTATACTGTATTATATTTATCTACTATGGGCATTTCTATTTTCGTGTGTCCCTCTGTAAGTCTGGCCCTTACAGTACAGTAGTGATTAGTTGGTTAGGATTCGTTTAGGGGCCTTGCGACCTCGTGCTTATGGAGCCCCGTGTACTTGGGTGGGAAGGATCTGTATGATTTAACTGTGTTATTGCAATGGCTCTATTAGTGATAAGATTTGTATTTGAGAAAGGGATGGGGAAGGAGGTTGTCGTGGCCATAATTTAGGTATCATTATGGCATTTGCCATGAGTAGAAATGGGAAACCACGGAAAACAACTTTCAGGATGCTGGGGTGTGAATGAACCTACGTTTTATTCAGTTACGCCTCACGATGCTGAGTTCATCCCACTCCAGCCCTCAAACCAGAATTAAATTTCTTGATAGAACCAGGAATCGAGCCCGGACTTCCGTGGTGACAGCCAAGAATGTTAGTCACTGCGCCACGAGTGATAGGTATTATACTCATCAAATCTTTCTCAAAATGTTATGCCATGACTTTAACATTTACACCTACAAGGATTTATTCATGTCAGAGTAAGCAGAATAATTCTTTTCAATGGCCTGTGAAGTAAATTTAAAAAATTTCTACGCTGTCCCGTAACTCCCACGAGATACCGTAGTGTAGGTTTACAATGCAGCAACAAAACATTTCTGCTCGCGATGTTTTGCGATTTCATTGGTACTTATCGGGTCTTATAGTTCAAGTTTTCGTGAGAGAGATGCTATGGTTCATTTGTTTCATAGCTGTCTTTAATACTGAACGAGTATCTTCAGTGCACCGACACCTTTCATGGAGCGCGCGTGGTCATTTGGAGATCGCACAACCCACAACACCACCAACAAAGAAAGGGAACAGTTGGTCCTAACACAAGACCTGCCGACGAGTTCATATTACGATTACACGCGCAAAGGGAGTGTCTACAAGAATCAGCAATAAAATTCTCTCCTATTTTGTTTTACGACCAATGCACTAAAGCCAAACTGTAAATGCCTGAAAACATAAAATGTCCCGTAATATCGCACTGTGCCTCACCACAAAGAATGAATTACCCCACAGAGATGATGCAGCCTCCATGTATGATGCATGCTCAAAGAACTAGGCTATAGCTGGTAAGAAGCGATGTTCGGTCAATCGAATCATTTAAAGATTACTTGAAAACGATTAATCTGCTGACCATTCTATCGATTAATCGACTAACCGAATAATATATTAATCAGCTAACCGAAGAATCGATTAATTGATTACTAGACACGAGATAAGAAAAGAAATTTAAATGAGAGGTCGTCACTTGAACGCTTATTTTAGGAATGTTTTATAGATGTCTATAATAGTACATTATGCAACGAGTCCATAATGGCAATCATTAAGACAAGAGTATGTTTATGTTCGACGATGTCGAAATATAAATATTGTATGTCAGAAAACTGTATCATAATGAGGGTCATTATAGTATTATTCTTCATTATGAAACAGTTTCTCCAGCCAAACAGAGCTCATTCATTGACAAATTACGTAAGGATAGCTTCGTGCATACGCTCAAAATCAAACATGCCGGACATGAATTACATGATTTGAAAGTTCAAAATGGATATCGTATCAACCATTGTAGTTACAATCCCAAACACAAAGACGAAATCAGCACGAACCTTTACGGTAACAAGAAAATACTATGACATATGCAAGAAATTTATACATCTACGTCCAGAAGTTAGCAACACAGCATCCTTCTACATAAGTTACTGACATGGAAAGTGCACCGTCCCATATGTTCGCGTAAATAAACTGGCGAATATGAGACAAGAAATAGCACTGTACCTTAATATCCCCAACTCCAATTTATGCACAACGCATCGCTTTCAAACGACTTCAGTGACAATATTAGTGAATGCTAGTTCTGTTCGGCACTAGAGATCATGCAGGCTGTAAACAATAGCACTGTCAAGCAAAGTAAATGGTCTCTGCTTTCGAAATTCGTTGACCCACGCATGCGCTCTGTTCAGTCAGCAAACCACCCAGCACGCTCTGTTCACTAACTTAAGTGACTGAATCCCACAGATACTTATGAACATTTATGTTAAAACATATAATAAAGTTATAGTTATCGTCGAACATAAACAGTCGTATGCAACTCGCCTATAATGGTAATTAAGACACGAGTATGTTTATAAAACGAGCCTAGAGAGTTTTATAATTTCCATACGAGTGTCTTAGTTACCATTATAGCCGAGTTGCATACGCCTGTTTTTGTCGACGATAATTATAACTATTTTATGTTCGAACATAAATATTCATAAATATCTGTCGAGATTTCGCCAGTTTTATGTACTGAACAGAGCGCATGGGACGCAGAAAATACCTTGTATTTGACCATGGCCTCTTCAAACACCCCACTTTGACGCTAACCTCGCAGTGAACTTTAAAATAGGAGGCCGTGGAAGTCAGCGCAGTTGCGATGCTATCCTTACCTAATTGGTCACGCAACTGTTTCTTGAGCTCTGATTGGTGGGAGAAACTGTTTCATAATGAAAAATAGTGTTAAAATGGCCCTCATCATGATACAGTTTACTGACATATAATATTTATATTTCGACATCGTCGAACATAAAAGTTACTTTTTGCTTAAATATACAAAAGTGTTCTTCCTTGTTTATGTTAACAATAACCAAATAAGAGACAGTGACAGTGGAAGGACAAACATCAATCAAATTGGGAAGGGTTTCCAAAAAAAATGTAAAACGAAGAGTTTTGCAAATATTTTGAATTCTTGTTCAATGTTTACAATTTAGGACAGGAACATTATTATTTTACTTTGTTTTAGCCTAGATTTCACAAAGAAGGTACACTATTTAACAAGTAGTTCTGTGAAGAACTAAAGCCTATTTACATAAATCCTACTTATGTTAATTGCCTCTATCAACATACAAAATTTCAGTTTGATTGCTGTAATAGATTCGCAGATATTGAGAACCGTCTAAATATTTTGGATGGTCACCATGTTGGTGTGTTATATATATATGTATAGGCCATAGAGTTATGTACCATTAAAGGAAAATTATTGCTTAGCTTCATTATGCAAGGTTTCACTTCGATCGTATGATTACGAGACAAGAAATAAAAACTTAATTTTAAAATTTCGCACAGCCGCCATCTCGATTTTATGTAAGCCAGTACATTGCAATATGTATAATCAAATACTGTACCGTATTTCACTGCGCTCAGATGGTTAAATTGCGAGAAAAATCTATTAAAACGTTTCAACATCGCTTGGCCGCCATGTTCGTTTTGTACATTACAGGGTTTTGAAAGTTACATAGATAAACGTGCAGTAGTCCCCATTATCATCGTGCACAATTTCAGGGTGATATCAGTAATAGTTTCGGAGATATAGAATGCCAGTGAAATATTTCGCACAGCCGCCATCTTGAGGTTATGTATACAATTGAATTAAATTAAATGCCACTTGCTGCACCAAGTTACATTTTGTTTGGATGGTTAAATCGCGAGAAAAGTCTATTTAAAAGGCACAAATTCGCTTGGCCGCCATGTTGGTTTAGTAGTTACCAGGTTTTTGAAAGTCTCATCGGTGAATTTCTAGTAGTGGCCTTTATCACCGTACAAGATTTCAGGGTGATATCGGTAATAGTTTCCGAGATATTGAATGCTGGTTAAATATTTCGCACAGCCGCCATGTTGGATTGGTGAGACGTAGTAAAATTTGAAGGGCACGGTCGGGGTCGGCCTAAATGTTGCTATGACCTTACCGAGTTTCATTGAAATCGCTCCAGCCGTTTAGAAGTTATTACGGGGACACACACATACACACGGACAAAAGGTGATCTCATAAGCCTACCGGCCGCGGTGTCCGAGAGCGCTAACGCGCTACCTCGTGTTTCTCTGACATCGGGAGAGCGTGGGTTCGAATACCACCTCGGCCGTCCTGAAAATAAAAATGGTTTTCGTGGTTTCCCATTTTCACTACCAGGCAAATGCCGGGACGGTTCCTTCAATAGGTCCACGGCCGATTTCCTTTCATAATCCCTTCCCTGACCCGTCCTGAAAAGAAAAATACATGGCCATTGGCTGCATTAATATTATTATTATAAGCCTATTTTTTTCCATAAAATGAAAATAGGCTAAATATATGATACAATATATTTTAATTAAATAAATGTCTGTTTTGCTTCTGTGAGAGCGAAGTGAAAGGAGCGAACTATTGTACATCGATGAATGAACCAATTAATTATTCGACCAACCGATTAATCGATTAAACTACTAATCGTTAAAATGCACAATCTAATGATCGTCATTATTAGCAATTAATCGATTCTTCTGCTTTGATTAATCGATTATTTGACAACTGGAATGAATCTACGAGTATTAAAAGTACCAGAACTACAACGAACACACCAATGTTAAGTTTGACAGATGACAGTAACAAAATTGAAGTTATTTTTCCCAATCTGATGAATGTTGTTGTTATATCATTTAAGAACTTGGACATCATCGTCATCAACCCCGTGTACTTGAGTGTATGTGTAGAGTTTGTTTGATAACCTGCGTTACTGTGATGTCTATAACCATGCGCGTGTGTGTTTGTAATTGTGTAGGTTGGGGAAAGAGGCAGCCATGGCCTAAGTTAAGAACCATCACAACATTTGCTGGCAGCGGAAGTGGAAAACCAAAGAAAACTACACCGTTTCTTTGGGATCAGGGATGAAATGCGATGGCTTTTTATTGTTTTACGGCCGGATGACATTCCTGTCACCAACCTCATGACAGGAACTAATGATGGATGACACGAATGAAGATGAATGAAACTAAGCAAGAAGTTGGATGGAAGTGGCCTTGCTCCTTAGCACGCGTAGCTACCACGGTCAGTTATAATAATAATAATAGGAATAATAATAAGTATGGTACGCAACATTTAATAAATTAAATTTTAAAAGTCAAAAGACTTCATCTATGGAAGCAAGGAATTCCACGGATGAGTTTCGGAAAAACACTTACAGGAGTAAGTGGTACATTAGGTTCTGTTAACGAGTTTAACACAGCTGATCTCACCTTCGCCCGGCTACACTTGGGTGATGAGTCACCATCGCAAGGTCAAGCAAACCTAATTCGCAAATCATGGCTGCAATTAACACTTAGGGTAATGGGATATATCCGCTGCCTCTTCTAAACGTTATTCACATTGCTAATTCATACCAATACAGTTTGAGCCCAAGGCTGGTAAAAGGCCTGCACCCGGCAGCAATATTACACGATCATGGCCCACTTCCAATGGGAACTTAACATTGATTTCTGTAAACTCATTTCATACATTCAACAACCCCTGTCGACTGATACAGTGGATTATTTAGTGTACTGCAGTGTATTTACTGAACGTGTTCACTACTGGTGCCTCGAAGAGACTGGGCCATATAGGAACTAGAGCTGGCAATAAGCGATGTCCAGTTAATCGATAAACTCGATTAACTATCAATTAATCGAAGAATTTTAAATTAATCAAAAACGATTAATCGATTAGTGTTCTGACCGTTCAATTAATTATTCGACTAACCAAATAATAGATTAATCGGCTAACCGAAGAAACGATTAATCGATTAGTGTTCTGACCGTTCAATCGATTATTTGACTAACCAAATAATAGATTAATCGCCTAACCGAAGAAACGATTAATCGATTAGTGTTCTGACCGTTCAATTAATTATTCGACTAACCAAATAATGGATTAATCGGCTAACCGAAGAAACGATTAATCGATTAGTGTTCTGACCGTTCAATTGATTATTTGACTAACCAAATAATAGATTAATCGCCTAACCGAAGAAACTATTAATCGATTAGTGTTCTGACCGTTCAATCGATTATTTGACTAACAAAATAATAGATTAATCGCCTAACTGAAGAAACGAATAATCGATTAGTGTTCTGACCGTTCAATCGATTATTTGACTAATCAAATAATAGATTAATCGCCTAACCGAAGAAACGATTAATCGATTAGTGTTCTGACCGTTCAATCGATTATTTGACTAATCAAATAATAGATTAATCGCCTAACCGAAGAAACGATTAATCGATTAGTGTTCTGACCGTTCAATCGATTATTTGACTAATCAAATAATAGATTAATCGCCTAACCGAAGAAACGATTAATCGATTAGTGTTCTGACCGTTCAATCGATTATTTGACTAACCAAATAATAGATTAATCGGCTAACCGAAGATATGGTTAATTGATTAGTAGACACGGGATAAAAGAATAGAAGTTTCAATGAAAGGTCATCGCTTAAGTTGAGTTATGCTTATTTCCGGAATGATGTATGGATATCTATAAAATATACTTTTTGCCTAAATATAGTCTAAAAGGTGCCCTTCCTTGTTTATGTTAACAATAACCAAATAAGAGACAGTGACAGTGGAAGGACAGACATCAATCAAATTGGGAAGGGTTTCCAAAAACGAAAACGAAGAGTTTTCAGCAAATATTTTGAATTGTTGTTCAATGTTTCCAATTTAGCACAGGAACAATTTTGTTTAGCTTTGTTTTAGCCAAGTTTTCACAGCGAAGGTACATTATTCAAAAATATATAATACAATATATTTTAATTAAATAAACTAGCGGACCCGTGCCTGAAATCTCGCTTGTTCATAAACCACACTTTCCCCAATAGGTTTATAATGAGAGACTTAAGGAGAAAGGCTGTTATGTTTTTATTTCAACCAAATGATTATAGAACACTATTTACATTTCAGTTAGAATTCCAAGTTCTACGTTCCATAATTTAAGAAGGCAATCACTGAAAATTGGATCAACATAACACTCACCGGTTATTCGATATTTATGAAACTATACGATTTGAGTAGGCCTACTCATTCTTTTGATTTACTGTTTCTGAAATCCATGCAAAATGATACAGAAAATACCTCACAATGTTAAAATGACTAGAAACAGGCGTCACAGCAGCCAAAATGTGAAGTGGGCTGCAATTATGGAGTGTATTTTCCTACAGCAACAGTATCTGAAAATCGCACACTTGGAACATTTTTTATTAAAAGTCACTTTTTAAAGAATTTATAGATATTTATGGAATTAGAGTGCAATTCGTCACTGCTAATGTCTATTCCCTTTCATTTGAATGCTCATTTGTCACGATTGGTCGCTTGTGAGCGCCACAGGAGGGATCTATCCTACTGAAATAATATGTACTAGCGGACCCATGCGAGAAATCTCGCATGCTCATAAACAGCACTTTCCCCAATAGGTTTTACTAATTGAACACTTCTTACAAAAATTTATATTTAAGAAATTAGAATGCACTTTGTCCCTGATAATGTCATTTGAGTGCAGAGTGTGCTGTAACACTCACCGGTTATTCGATATTTATGAAATTATACGATTTGAGTACTCATTCCTTAGATTTACTGTTTCTGAAATCCATTCAAAATGATAAAGTAAATACCTCATAATGTTAAAATGACATGAAACGGGCGTTACAGCGACCAAAATGTGAAGTGGACAGCAATTATGGAGCGTATTTTCATACATCAACAGTATCTGCAAATCGCACACTTCGTACATTTTTAAAGTCATTTTTTAAAGAAATTATTGATATTTATGGAATTAGAGTGCAATTCGTCACTGCTAATGTCTATTCTCTTTCATTTGAATGCTCATTTTCACGATCGGTCACTTGTGAGTGTCGCAGGAGGGATCTATACTACTGAAATAATATATAATGTGATGATGATGATGATGTCTGTTTTGCCTGTGTGAGAGCGTAGTGAGAGGGACGAGGTACATCGATTAATCAACAAAACAATGAATCAATTATTCGACCAGCCAATGAATCGATAAAACAATCAATTAATCGATTAAACGAAAAATCGATTAAATGTTATAATCGATGTTTATGCTCCGATTAATCCATTATTCGATAGCTGATATTAATGTACTAAAAGTACCATCCCTAATAGGAACACTGTGGGTGAATAGTTCATTTAAATTTCAAGTGAAATTCATTACCGGAGAACTACACTCCTAAATACCGCTTATAAGCTGTTCTTTAATGTTCTATTAAGTTACAAATCTATGATAACAAATAGTAGGATAATACCGGGTGAGTTAACCGTGGTCGTTCCGGCATGACTGCTGGCAGTCGCTCACATCCGGGAGGTGAGGAGGTTCGAATCCCCCCGCCGGCAACTCTGAAGATGGACTTCTGTGGTTTCCCATATTCCTTCCAGGCAAATGCCGGGGTTGGTCCCTAACTATAAGCCACAGCCGCTACCTTCCCACTCCTCGTCCTTACATTCCAACTATCCTCCCCGACGGTACTTGTAGCTCACCGATTGGGTGTCCGCCTCGAAGCAGCTACAAAACTGGCGAGCCGAACATGTCCTTGGACACTCCCGGCATTAAAAGCCATACGCTCAAAATAAAAAATAAATAAAAAGTAGGATATTATCAAATTCACAAAAATAGACGCGTTGTTGATCAAATCTTTTTTGTCCGACGGTGGATGGGAAAATGCCACGGACCACCTCGTGGTGTAATAGATAGCGTTCTTGGCTGTGGCCCTGCAGCTCCGGGTTCGATTACCGGCTCTGCCCAGGAATTTACTTTTGGCCTGAGAGCTGGTACAGGGTACACTCAGACTCATGAGGGAAAACTGAGAAGAAGAGATGGGTTTGATTCCGACCTCCACTATCCTGGAAGTGGTTTTCTGACATTTCCCACCTCTACACCACACAAATGGCGGGATGGTTCCTAACGTAAGGCCACGGCCACTTCCTTCCCAATCCTCACAAAAATTACAAACACACACACTACTTCAGTCACCATAGAAACACAAGTTATCAAATTGAATACACATCTTAGTACACGGGATTGATGGCCATAGGTGTCTCAAGCCCCAAATACTAAATAGCAGATACAACAACAATTTTAATATTATATAGGGTGGGTGGGGTATAACTGTTGATGTTTGAGTCTTCCGTCATTTGACAGGTTTGATGCAGGCCTCCATACCTCCTTGTCCAGAGCTAATCGTTTCATCTCTACATAGCTACCACACCTCACATCCGATGAAATCTGTTTACATATTCTAACCTTGGTCTATAAATACAGCTCTTGTCCTCAACCCTCCCTTCCGTTACTATGTTTGCTATTCCTGGGTGCCTTAGTATGTTTAGTACCAACCTATCTCTTTTCATCATTAGCAGTCGCCAGAAACATCTCTCCTCTCCCACTAGTCTTATACCTCTTCATTTGTTACTCTATCTACCCATCTGGTCTTCAGCATTCTCCTGTAATACCACATTTCAAATGAATCTATTCTCATCTTTTCTGCTGCACCAACATTCCAAGTTTCACTTCCATAAAGTGCCACGCTCCAGACAAAGTCTTTGAAAAATGGCATTCCAATACCTAAATCTATATTTGATGTCAACAGATTTCATTTCTGTAGAAATGCTTTCCTTGCCTGAGCCAACCGACTTTTCATATCCTCTTTGCTTCGTCCATCACTGGTTACTTTCCTTCCTACGTAGGCAGCAGGAAATCTAAAATTTCCCAGGTAAGGAAGTGCCGAGGGTCGTGAGGAACGTGCGTGGTTTATTGGGAAGAATGTTTTCAACACAGCGTTTAAACATGTCTAGCAGGCAAATCGTTCCTTCTATTCACTTTGTGTTTGCACCAGGTTGCGTAGCATAACAAAACTAAGAACATTGAAGTGATGGAAGCCATTTTTAGTGTTTCCTAGTTCTTTGAAGAAATCTTTCCAATCGGTCAACACAAATTACATTAGGTGGGAAAACAGGTATTTATATACACTAACCTGAAGGAAATAGGCCTATTACATATTACAAAATAACACGCTTTTATGTACAACAAGTAGTTCCGTGAAGAACTAAACAGCCCATTTTCATATATCCTACTTATATAATTGCCTCTATCAACAAACAAACTTTCAGTTTGATTGCTGTAATAGATTCGTAGATATTGAGATTCGTCTAAATATTTGGAATGGGCACCATGTTGGATTTTTATATATAGGCCTTAGAGTTATGTAACATTACATGAAGATTATTGTGTAGGTATTTTATTCAAACTTCAATCGCATGATTAGGACAAAATAATTAAAAACCGGATTTTAAAATTTCGCTCAGCCACCATCATGTGATTATGAAAACGAATTTAAATGAATTGATGCCAGTGGATTGAAATTTATATAAGCATATATCGTACCAGGTTTCACTGCGCTCGGATGGTTAGATCGCGAGAAACGTTCATTTGAATAATTAAATGTCGCTTCACCGCCATGCTGGATTTTAGCTCAACAGGTTATTGAACGTCCCATATGTGAACTTATGTTTATAGCCTCTATACACATACAAAATTTCAGTTTGATTGCTGTCATAGATTAATAGATCTTGAGAACCATGTAAATAATTCGGATGGTCGCCATGTTAGATTTTAATATATGTAGGCTATAGAGTTATGTACTATTAGATAGGATCATTGTGTACGTTCATTATTCAAACTTTGATTTCGATCGCATGATTAGAACACAAGAAATAAAAACATAATATTAAAATTTCGCACAGCCGCCATCTTGAGATTATGTAAAGAATTGAACTAAATAAGATGTCAGTGCGTTGCAAATTGTATATCCATTTGCTGTACCAAGTTTCCCTGCGTTCGGATGGTTAAATCGTGAGAAAAGTCTTTTTAAATGTTTCAACTTCGCTTGGACGCCATGTTCGTTTTGTAGTCAACAGGTTTTTGAAAGTCAAATAGGTGAACGTCTAGTAGTGCCCTTTATGACCGTACAAAATTTTAGGGTGATATGAGTAATAGTTTCGGAGATATAGTATGCCGGTGAAATATTTCGCACAGCTGCCATGTTGTATTGGTGAAACGTAATAAAATTTGAAAGACACGGTCGGGGTCGGCCAAGATGGTACCTTACCGAGTTTCATTGAAGTCGCTCTATCCGTTTAGAAGTTATTAGGGGGAAACATACACACACACGCACACACACGGACAAAAGGTGATCCCATAAGCCTATTTCTTCATAAATAAAAATATGCTAAAAGTGGGGAGCATGTTCTATAAGTTTATGCCCCCAGCTCCGCTGTAAGCCCCCCCCCCCCCCAGTTTTGTACATAAAGGCGTATTATTTTGTAATAAATATCTTATATTACATTTCTTTTGGGTTAGGGTATATAAATACTTGTTTTCCCGCCTAATGTGATTGGGTACAATTTGTGTTTACTGACTGGAGAGCTTTCTTTAATAAAACAAAGAAATGTGGCCCAGAGTGGACCTGCGTACAGGAGGAGCGGTTCTCTAAATATCCATATTACTGCAATCATTTTCTGAGAGAGCGTTAAACGTACCCTCAGTGATTGCAGTAAAATTAAATTTTAGGAGAACCATTCATCATACGAAGAACCCCTGGGTCACATTTCTTTGTTTTATTATGCTGCACATCCTTTATTTTAATACTCACGATGTGATTTATTAATCTTACTGAGCATGGTGTTTGTGCCATTATGCTATTAGGGAATCGCTGTAATAACATGTATCAGGTGTTGGTTGCAATAAACAATACTCTCGTCCCTATCTCTGGCAATCCAAGATTTGGAACAAAGGGTATTCGAAATTCTAAATTCTTTAAGCTACACAACCCAGTGCAAGTACAAGGTCTATAGAATGAACGATTAACCGGATAGTCGTGTTTAAATACTGTAACGAAAACATTTTCTCCCACCAAACCACGCGCATATTGCCATGCGTTTTTCTGGACTTTCAGCACTTCCTTACCCGGGGAATCGTATGTTCCTTAGTTATACTCCCAACCCCCCTGTACCCCCAAATCCCCAATATTTTCTAACAAGTATATCCGTTTTCTGTGCTAAGAAAAGCAATATAACCATCCTCAATATTTAATATTAAGTTCGGAACAGAAGTTTGGACGCCAATGACGATCAACCCATTCTGGCACTCCCTTCCCATTCCAAACAATGGAATAGAAGTTAGTTCATATCCTGACTACATATGTATAGAGATATATTCAGCTAATTAAGAATGATTGGCGTCCAGCCACAGGGGGCTAGAAGCAACACAGTTCTGGAAGGGATTCATTCATTCATGTATTTATTTCTCCATGGTAGTATGTTCATATACATATGAGAGTCGTCAAATCATAAAATACATAATTACAGAAATACAGACAGATAAACACAATGATCAATATACAAAAACGAACACTCATGATATCTCTGTGCACACTGTCTCGAATTCTTCTACGGAATGTCAATGCATGCGAGATTTTCAAAATGAAATTCCATGTCCCATGGTTCAGATTCAACGTAAAACGGAAGTCCCGTGGCTCATGATTACAAGATTAACTGTCACGTAAAACTGCAAGCTTCCTTCCTTCTTCTACGGAATACATTACCTTATCTGTGAGCCATTTTTTTTTTGAATTTTGATTTAAATGTGGAAATGGTTCTGACATTTCTAAGAGTTACGGGAAACAAGTTAGAATATTTGGAGACAGTAAACAAAGGATCCTTTTTTTTCTGAAAGCTCCCCTTTAAAATTGACAGTGTACATCCATTTTGTTTCTAGTATTGTACGAACGTAGATTAGATTTTTTACAATATTAGAATTTCCAGTCAGAATGTGTCCCTTAATATACAAAGAACTATTGAGCAAGTACAATGATTGTAATATTATTATTTGAAATTATAGAATTCATTCCACAATAAAGGATATCAATACCCCCGATCCCCTCAATATTGAGATGCAAAATATAGCCTATCTTATGTGCAGGGCGTCTATAGTACACCCCTCAAAGTTTCAAGATGATCGGAACGGTCCATCAGACGCTAATCTTGGACAAATAAATACCAAACAGGCAGGAACTTTACTATTCAAATACAGATTGGCATTCCTAACCGACGGTGCTCGGGTTACAAATCTGAACACGGGGAGGATCTACGGTATAGAATATCCATAGTCAATGGATCCACAACACTCCATTGTAGCCATATTCTTAAGACACATGTACCTACTGAGCCATTTTTATGAGATATATAAGTTACTCCTTTGTGCCATTTTTATCTGACGTGATCAATGCACGCCTTTGTGAAACCTTGGCTGTGAAGCTATTAATAGCCCTCTGATGTCTTAATACCATATATGGACATATCTGCATCTTGTCCCCTTATTGGCCAGTGATTTATATTTTGGAAGGGGTCGTGACCAATCAAATTTTAGCACGCAGTTACCTTTGTGTTGCGTCGTCATTTGCTTTGTTTCGAGGCATTTCTTCCTTGCAGCCAAGTAGGCTAGACGTATTCCGATATTCTAGGGAAAGTGCCCGCGTTCAAGGTGAAACCATGGCGAGGTGTCTGTATGTCGTAATCAGTAATTGCTTTACTGTAGTTCTGTTTCATATTTCGGTAATTTAAAACTCTTTTTCTGTGTTATTTTCTTTTGGTCGCGTGTACCTGCCCCCCTCCCGATATTTTCCCTCCGCCCTTTGTGTGCGTGTAATTGCTGGTAAGTTTTTGTTTTGTATGATAGTGTTATTTTCATTTATTTTGATAACGTAGTTTTTGTACTTTAAGGGTTGAAAGTCATGTATGTGGGCTTGTCTTCGCTTTTACTCTGGTGTGCTTGACGGTGGGTTTGCCTACCTTGTAGGGGGCATCTTTGGGTCTGTCATCCAGAGTGTATCTTATCGTAGAACAACATAACGGGATTGGAGATTATTTTTCTTGCTTCCCGTAATGCTTTGTTCTTTATCTTAAAGAGTTCACAAAAGGAGGTCTCGCCTTTGCTATTTTGCTGGTGACCTAACCTGTGATATTCTTGTGTCTGTGAATGCCCATATTTTGCGCATCACATATTTTCGTCGTCTTTGTGTGCCCTTATCTCCTACGCATACTTTCAATTTTTAAAGTATATTTTTGGCTTTGCCGATAACTTAATGTAATTTTTCCTTTTGTCTAAATTCCTATTTTTCTCGTAACTCACTAGATCTTGCATGTGCCTCCGCGTCTTTCTTCCTCATTCCTCCCCTCCCTCTCACCCCTCTCCACCCCGTTCTGAACCATTGCACCCCCCTCCTATTTTGTTCATCCCTTTTGACACGCTTTGTCTAAATTGGTAGAACGTATCTTGACTTCGTAGAGTGTAGTCGTTTCTGAGTTTTGTCTTTTTTTATTTAATTGCGACATACTTACATTTAGTCATCGTTTCATCTTGCCTTGAACACGTTACTTTAACTTATCTTATTTTATTTCATTTTAATATAATTTAATTTAGTATATTTTCGATTTTCTTCCTAATTTGTATTTTTCTTTCGGTAAATTAATTTTGTGTTTAATTTGTTGGTCATTTCTCTTCCTGCTTTTAATATCTCTGGGATCGTTGTACATTGTGGTTCTTATTTAAATACATTTTATCTTTGCCTAAGTATCTCTGCTTTTGCGTCACGCCTTATTTTAATTTTGGTTACCTTCTTCGAGTTTTGTCTGGTTTTTACTACGTTTTGGTTTGTCGGTCTTATTAGCGTACTTGTGACGTTAATACGACCTACACGGCCTCTGATTTAAATTTGTTCATCTTTGGATTTTACTGTAGTTTAATTTTAATTAGCTTTCCCCCTTTCTTTTGGGATTGCTTTCTGGTTTGCCTTTTAAAATTTGGGCCCAGCGAAAGCCAAACAAGACTGCGATCTCCCCGTTTTTCTTTCTTCTATTTTATTTTTATTTTATATTTCTTCGGGGATAGGGGAAGAGCTTCAGCTACGTTTCCACTGACGTCATCTGCGTACGTAAGTATATGTTTATTTCTATTACTTCATCTTAAGTTGCGTACACTACCGATCACTCAAATATTTGCAATGCAATGCAATCTGTATTTGAATAGTAAAGTTCCTGCCTGTTTGGTATTTATTTGTCCAAGATTAGCGTCTGATGGACCGTTCCGATCATCTTGAAAATTTGAGGGGTGTACTATAGACGCCCTGCACACAAGACAGGCTATATTTTGCATCTCAATATTGAGGGGATCGGGGGTATAGATATCCTTTATTGTGGAATGAATTCTATAATTCCAAATAATAACATTACCATTATTGTATTATACTTATCAACAGTTCTTTGTACATTAAGGGACAAATTCTAACTGAAAATGCTAATATTGTAAAACAACTGTTCTACATGCGTACAATACTAGAAACAAAATGGATGTACACTGTCAATTTTAAAGAGGAGCTTACAGAAAAAAGGATCCTTTATATACTGCCTCCAAATATTCAAACTTGTTTCCCGTAACTCTTAGAAATGTCAGAACCATTTCCACATTTAAATCATTTTTTTAATGGCTCACAGATAAGGTAATGTATTCCGTAGAAGAAGGAAGGAAGGAAGCTTGCAGTTTTACGTGACAGTTAATCTTGTGATCATGAGCCACGGGACTTCCGTTTTACGTGGAATCTGAACCATGGGACATGGAATTTCATTTTGGAAATCTTGCCTGCATTGACATTCCGTAGAAGAATTCGAGACAAAGTGCACAGAGATATCATGAGTGTTCGTTTTTGTATATTGATCATTGTGTTTACCTGTCTGTATTTCTGTAATTAGGCCTATGTATTTTATGATTTGACGACTCTTATATGTATATGAACATACTACCATGGAGAAATAAATACATGAATGAATGAATCCCTTCCAGAACTGTGTTGCTTCTATCCCCCTGTGGCTGGACGCCAATCATTCTTAATTAGCTAAATATATATCTGTACATATGTAGTCAGGATATGAACTAACTTTCTTTTCGCTAAAGAAGAGCCTATTTTCTACGGAGACTGCAAATTCAATAGGAACTTAAATTAAATGCCCCATTCTACATCCTGCCCGCAGCAAACTGCTTGCATTCTAACTTATTAGCACCCTTAAAGCAGAGCGCTAATTGTTACCATGTTGGAAATGATTCATACCTTCCTCATGAAGAAGTGTGGGATGTGTGAGACGGCGCCTCTGCAGTCCACTTGCCACGAACAGGCCAAGTCTAAGAGCGAACAAGGTTCTCTCTCAGCATCTCCGAAACAATTGACCTGAATTACTATATATTTTACGTACGGTCAGTACCCAAAATGTTGTATATTTAGAGTCAGTCTCCATGCATTTCTCACTTCCACAACAGCTAAGGTCTTTTCAAAGAATCATGATTATAAATAGGGAATCTACTAGCCCAGTCGAGTTCACAAGAACTGGCTCGGGGCTAAGATAAAGTGCAAGTGGGACTGTATACAAACTGCATTATTTACTCATTTTTGTATCTTCAAATAAATACTTCTCAATTTAATGTTCACTATTTGGCCGGAAATTATAAAGTATAGGCCTAGTGGAAAAGCATAGCATGGTTGCATAGGAAAATTGAATTGAGGGGCAGATGACCTCGCTGATCCACCCCTTAAAACCTCAATAACTAAATAACTAACTAAAATCGAATTGGTATGGGATTTAGGAAAGTTGCCCTGTGACCATACAAACGGAGTAATCGCCCCAATTTATAAGGAAGGTAACAGGAAAGGTAGCAACAATTATCGAGGCATTCCTTTAAAAAGTGTCCGGGCAAAGTGTACTCAGGCATTGTGGAAAGGTGAGTTAGATCATAGACCGAGAGAAAGATGGATAACAACCTGGCTTTAGACCTCAAAGAGGATTTCAAGATCACATTTTTAATATGCGCCAAGTTATAGAGAAATGCTATAGAGAAATGTTTTTTAGATCTATCGAAGGCGCATGATAGAGCACTCAGAGATAAGATGCTGAGCATCCTGAAGGATTATGGTATCGAAGAAAGGCTGCAACAGGAAATCAAAAGTATTTACGTTGATAATCAGGGCTGCAGTGAGAGTTGATGGCAGGATGAGTTCTTGGTTCAAGGTTCCTACAGGAGTGAGACAAGGCCGTGATATTTCACCAATACTGTTTATTTTATTATGGACCATTTGCTGAACTGCATTAACTGGCTGGGTGGGATTCAAATAGATGAAAACGAGGTAAGCAGTCTAGCCTATGCTGATGACCTGGTTGTAATGACGGACTCAGACGAAACCTTCCAAGACAACATCTCAGAGCTTGAACAGAAATGTAGAGAATATACTCTAGTATGGAAATCAGCATTTCAAGAACGAAGAGGTTATGTTGGAAGGGAAGAATCGCAAGAAAATAGAATGCCAGATAGAAGGAACTAAATTGGAGCAGGTGGACCATTTTAAGTACTTGGTCTTTGTGTTATCTTAGGATGGTAGTAGTCTATGAGGAAAGCAATAGAGTCGAGGTGCTCAAAAGTGAAAGCAGTGAGTTCTCAGTTGCGATCTACAGTATTCTGCAAAAAAGACGTTAGAGTAGCCACAAAACTCTTCCTACATCGCTCAGTATTTAGACCGACCTGGAAGTGAGAGCTGGGTTGATTTAGGATATGAAAGTAGCAAATAGATGGGAGCAATGGTATGAAGGTATTCCTAATGAAGAGATAAAGGCCACGTTAGAAATATAAACGCTAGATGAAGCTGTTCGTATGAGTCTACTCAGATGGTGGGGACATGTGAAGATATAGGGGAAGAGAGATTACCTAAGAGGTTAATGAGTTCGAATTTAGAGGGATAGACAAGCAGAGCTAGACCTAGGAGTCGATTGTTAGATTCAGTGTTGCATGATTTCAAACTGAGAGGTGTAGAAGCTGAGGGCGCCGCAGTGCTAACTGCTCTAAGGGGATCATGTAGGCGACTTGTTCGCAAACAGAATCGTGGTGACTAGAATGGACGCTGAAAGGCAAATCAGCCTCAAATTAAATGTATGTATGTAAGTATATAATTAAGTACAAATAGACAATGGAATACCGAGGTATACCTGTCACGTGTAAAACGAGGCATGGCAAAGTGGCGAGTAGGGCAGTAGGCCTATGTCAAGAGAACCTAAGAGCGTAATATCGTTTCTGTGAGGTACGAAAATGAACGATTTATGTGAATGGATTTGGAAATGTCAGCAAATCGGGTCATGATTGTTTCAGTGTACGCTCCATGTGAAACGGTGGATCAGGACGAAGTTGAGAGTTTTTATGCGGCACTGACTGATGTGGTACTGACAAGTGAGAGTAAACAATAAGGATAGTGTAGTACTGATGGGGGATTTCAATGCTAGGATAGGAAATATAACTGAAGGGTATGAGAAGGTAATGGGTAAATGGGGTGAGGATAGGGAAGCGAACACCAATGGGAAATATTTAATGGGGTTCTGTGCTGGCATGGGGTTATCAGTTGCAAATTCATTCTTGAAGCATAAAGAGATTCACAGATACACATGGGAGGGTAGAGGAACCAAATCAAACACTACCTAGGTATATCATTACTGACTTTGAATTTAGTATGGAAATGTAGGGTATTCTAGTTTTCTTTTGATGAAACAGACCACAAACTGATCTTCTGTGAATTAAGAATAGTTAGATATAAAGTGCAAAAAATGAGGGCTGTTTGCAGACGGATTAGGGTTGAAAATCAACAAAATATAGAACATGGCAGAAATACATGGAAATGATTGATTATAAATTCCAAATAGTATATTGTAAATAATTGCAGGACATTGAAACGGAGTGGTCAGGATATAGGGTTGCAGTACTAGAAATAGCAAAGGCATGTATTGGGACAACAGTGTGTAAAGACAGGAAAACGTGCACATCCTGGTGGAATGACATAATAGTTTCTGCTTGTAAAAGTAAAAAGAAGGCTTACAAAAAGTGGATGCAAACAAGGAACAAAAGCAAACGAATAGTAAGAGTCCAACATGAAATCATGGGAGGAATATGGAGATAAATTAGAAAAGTTAGCGGCAGGAAAACCTTTCTGGAGTGTTATAAAGAATGGAGGAAGTCGCCTCCGTAGCGTAGCGGTCAGCATAGTTAGCTGCCGCCCCGGAGGTCCTGGGTTCGATTCCCGGCTCTGCCACGAAATTTGAAAAGTGGTACTGCACCATTATTCATAAAAGGGCTTAAGTACAGACATGGTTACAGTATTTTGGGAACACCCTGTAACTTCCTAACTTGCCTCTGAAGTCGATCATAACAGCTGGTCTGCAGCAAGAAAAAGCCATGCTATCAAGAAAGAGATCGGCAGAGCTCGTGTTTCCGACGAGAAACCCGAAGCTCATCGATAATAACCATGTTGACTGTGTCTAACACTACATCGATCGATTCACCTGAGAGTGATTAATACAAATTAATGCATATTTAGCGCTTTATGTAAGCAGATACATGTGTCTATATGTATATTTCCATGGCAGAAAGCCATTATTAAGAAAGCCATTATTAAGAAAGTATGAAGAACAGAAGATGCTATGTTAACTCACTGCTGATTACGTTTCGACTGCGATATATTTCGTATCGAGTCATGACGTGTGAGGAAGGAGTGGGGGGAGCAGATGTGAGACTCAGGCGACCTCGTGCAGAGCGCAATGTGTATAGAACTTGACAGCGCAGAGGGTTGAGCTGGAAATCAGTGAAAGTAAAATCGCCAGCTAACGGGAGTTTTAAAAACGTGTGACCGTGCTGAAGTGTATTCTAGTTCGTTGAGCATTCTACGTGAAGTAGAAACGTGTTTAATAGGGCTCAGACATGGTCTTAAACATGTAATAATTTACCTCTGCGACTGTGTGTCTACAGCAACTAACGGGCCATGCGGATGGATACTTTTATAATCACGACCGCGAGCTCAGCCGTGATGTGTCACGAAACTCTGCATATAATCCGTCGTGGAAATGCAGCCTAGATTTGATTCACTCTTCACTGTGATTATTCTTTTTGAAAAGAGTACATTCTCAAGCAAGGTGTCAAGGGGAAGGGACAATATGAAGCTTATATCCACTACGATGGTAGGCTAAATTGATTTAAGAATACTGCATTAGCAGGGTGCAGCGGGGACTTGTCGAAGGCAACTTTCATTTAGCATGAAGTGTGCACGCGACTCTCGTATCGAGAGGGGCCGCGTCGACCCTCGTGAACTTGTTCACACGCGCGTTCTCATATTGGATCTTGTTAGTGACGGTTCGAGTTCACCTTCGCGTCGTGACGAGTCGATAAACTGTGTGCGGTCCATCCGTTGGTGTTCGAATATGTATGGGAAGATATCGCCAGGATATGTTGGAACTATTTCGACCGACCGGGTGTTGTTCGAGCCTGGGAGGACTTTGGTTCGTTCTATGGAAACCCAGTTGAAGTCCAGCATATTTTCTGTTGGTCCGGAGCTGATTATGGCCAACGATATCCTTTTTTCCTCATCTAGATTCGCCAAAGGTACTGATCACTTCAACTTGTTACAGTAGTGTAGCGTGGACATTTATAAATACCACTTTGCCATATTTGATTTTGTAGTTTAAATGGTTGAGTAGAAAGTGCAGGTTCGATGTTCATTTCGAAACTGACCTTCTATGATGCCAGGATTTTGACTCATAAAAATGAGTGCATCCTTTGTGTAATTTTGATGAATAAATTAATAATTTCAGTAGTATTTTACAGTATTTAAACTAATATGCTCATTCTTATTTGTCGAGAAGCAAAAAGTAGGAAGAAGATTTACAGTTTTTCTTGTGTAAGAACATTTATAGTAACGCAACTTTCTTTTGAGAACTTTGGTTGAGTTTTCATATTCTAGTGCATTGTTCTTTAAGCACTTTCGCTTGGATTATCGTATTCTTTGGAGGGGAATTTTCCTTTTCGTATTTTGATTAAGATATTAGGAAGTTTTCGGACCCAGTTATTCTAAATGTTACTTCGAGTCCTTGGACTATATTTTCTTCAGTTGTTTTTTTAATTACAGATTTAACTTGTGTTTTCTGAGCGTGATTTTCGAAATGGATTGCCTAATGGGTCATTAGTCGCTTAGCCTTTGTTGCTAACCTAGATCCATGCTGTAGGTCTAATCCATCGACATTTTCGCGTTCGGGAAATTCAGGGAGGATCTTATTTTGAGATTGAATTTATTTTTTTATGGACCACTTTACAACCTCAGTTTGTGTGGTTGGGCAGCGTTATATACAGTTTTTTTTTTTAAGTTAACACTGGATTAAATTGATATCATTGCCTTTAGTGCAATAGTTTTTCTTTAGTAAGAGGGTATTTGAACGACATCCAAATTTGCGAGGATAATCCCAGGGACGACTTACTATAAGTCATACGTTTAAGAATTATGGATCATGAAATAAATCAATGTAAGGCAAGTTTTTAAAGATAGGTGGAATATTTCTGAAATCCACTGGGCTTTGTTGGTAATCTGTTACGGGATCATATTTTTCGAGTTCAGGATTTTTACCATAAACAGCTGATTTGCATAATTGTGGATTTATAACAGTAAGGCTCCTATTATAGGTGCATATTGGTCTTTAGAGAGGCATATACTATGAGTAATGTCTTTGTGTTTAAGTATATTAATGCAATGCTTTGTAAAGCAGATTTTTCTTGTTGAAGATTGAGCCAGGTGTGCCAATCAGGATTAGATTGATTGGGGTTTTAACCCAGAGAGAGGTGTTGTTTTAACCTAGAATGGTTAATAGTTGGTCATTGTTAACTTTATCGCTGTTATCGTGAAAATGCCTGTGTGAAGATTAATATTTTTCCGAGCAGTATTATTGGGAATCTTGAGTGGATATTCGGTTAAATATTTCCAGTAAAACTAATATAACAATTTTGTCATAAGATGTATGTTTAAAAAGGAAACCGATAACTATTTAAGACTGACTTTACAATTAATTTTTGCTTAGCTTAACTGTTCGGCAGAATTTCCCTAAAACAAGAATTGAAATAATATTAAACAGAAAGGAATGTCGTGACTTCAAGTCAGTAGGAAGAGAATAATTGAAATTATTCTGGAATTTTGTGTAAATTATATTCTGTAAATAGGCCATATGAATTTCTTCATTCAATAACAATAACATATAAAGTTACTGAAGATGTCGTGTAGGATTAGTAATTATAACCAGGATATTTTTGTATAAGATGTTATTTCCGTTAAGGAACCGAAATTAATTTAATGTATTCAAGTCTTATAATATTTCTCTTTTTGTGAATGCTTACCCTATGGGATTGATCATCATTGTTATTATTAATATGCCTTATATTTTAATCAGCTAAAAGTTAGTTGTGATAATGGGTAATATATATATATTTTTTTCTGGAAGATAATCCAATATAATCAATGAGATTTTTTTTTTGATTGGTCGTGGTATCGACGAAATTGATATTCTTCTGTCTTGTTTATTCTTACAATAAATCACTTTACTACTTGGTTTTAATTATTGCGTGATGCTTTATAGAGGTGATGGAAGGGTGTATTAAGGGGGCCATCGCTAGGTATTTTAGTGTTTACCACACCTTTGAGATTCTTCCTTTTGAAGAATTCTCGTGTTTTGAGCTAGTCTTTTCCTTTTCTGAGCCTTGGTCAGTCTTAATACATCCTGTTAGGTATTCGAGTGGCCCTATTATCCCTGTGTCTGTTGGTAGAACTTGGGGGGTCTTTAGAGCCGGGGCATTTTCAGGTTCTACGATCCAGCTGCTATCCAGGGATTCAACAGGTATTGGTAGGTAAAAGGGTACATTAGGTGGCGCCCAGCTCAGGGGCTTCGAAAAACTGGAATACCAGAGCGAATTCCAGGGAGTTGAATGCCATAATTCTGCCAAAATTGAAACTGAAAGTACAAAGTGGAAATTAGTTTTATGATCATGTAACACAGATCGCGAATTGGAACACCGTGTTTCTTGTGTGACTATGAATCGAGGCGATAAAATAATGGTGAACCAATATTTTGGCACGAACTATTGGAATTCCTATGGAACAAAGCAATTACGAGGATACTCGAGCTACTTGACCCACAAGTGGTATTGCAACCATTATTAATTTTTATTTTATTTTATGTATTGGAGTGGTGCCACACGCTTTGTTAATAATTTGTTCTACTTGTTTCCGGCTGATGATCATTGCTGACATCATTAAAAATAGAAGTATTTGTAGTAAATTTAAAATTTAAGTAATGGTAGAATCATAGACCTTCACCAATATAAACCAACACGCACTTGTATATGGTCGATCCCAAATGAAATGGGGCACTTTGTGTTTAGACATAAGTTTATTTTAAGGTAACGCCAGACAATAAGAATGAGCATATATGGTAAATGGTGGTTGTTTGTAGATGTTCTCGCTGTGCTTTGTTGGTGTGGTATTCTTATTTCTTGTGAAGTGTAGTGAAGCATGTCTGAAGGTAATATGGTGACTGTTGGTGACGTTAAGAAGATGTTTGAAATTATTCAACATAAAATGGACAATTTGAATCAGGACATAGAAAATATTAAGGTCCAAACTAAATCTGCATTAGACCATATGTCTGAAACTGTTATTCAAAGTCAGGTAGTGATAAAAGATGCAGTTGCTGAAGGTATCAGGGGGGAAATTGATACTATGCAATCCTCCTTGAAGGCTATCAATGACAGTTCTAAAAGGGTAGAAAAGAAGGTTACCAGTGTAGAATCTAATATCGAAGATATCCAGGACGATAATAGAAAAACTCAACTAGATATCAGTACATTACGGGCTAATGTTGGCCTGGTACAGGTTGCCCAAGAAAGAATCCAAAATAGTCAAACTTCAATGCAAACTAGTCAAACATCAATCCAAACAGATCTTAACAATATGCAAACTAGTCAAACATCAATCCAAACAGATCTTAACAATATGCAAACTAGTCAAACATCAATCCAAACAGATCTTAACAATATGCAAACTAGTCAAACATCAATCCAAACAGATCTTAACAATATTCAGACTAGTCAAAGGGGAATTGAGGAAACTGTAAAGGATGTAAACTCTAATGTAAGGATTATGCAATCCCAAATCAATGATTTAAGAACAGATGTGGGATTAATAGAATCCAGTCAAAATAAAATGGAGCTAGAGGTCCGAAAAATCGAATCTAGTCAAAATCAGACGGAGGTTAAGTTAATGGAGCTAGAAAAATCTAATAAAGAATTTCAAGTTGAGATTAGACTAGACTTTGAAAAGAGTGTGAAGCTCAGTAAAAAAAATTTAGAAACACTTCAGCTGCAGTTTTCCCATGACACTAATCAGACCCAGAATAGCCTGGAACAGTTGAAATGTGAAATGGGGACACTCCGAGCTCAAGTCACTGATCATACGAAACTTCTCAGGGATGATTTTGACATCGATTTGAAAGGGATCATAAGTGATAATATTGTAACATTTCGTCAAGATATTATGAAAATTAATGAGGAATGTTTTAAAGTTGAGAAATCTAAGCTAGAATCTAAACTTGCCACTGGTCTTGCAACTAATAGCAAGGACATAATAAATGTTAGGGAAGATCTAAGCAAAAGAATGGATGGAATTCAAAATACTCAGGTTAATAACATATCCGATTTAGAGAAGCGTATTAACAGTGTTGAAACTAAAGTCGACCAAAGTAAGATAGAGTTAAATGAGGTCAGGGAGAAGAAAACTTCCGAGATTAATGAAATTAGAAGGGGTCTCGAGCAAATTAATCTAGAGGGGCATATCAGTTTGGATACTCTAAAAGATCAATTGCGATCACTTTTACAGTCCGATTTTCGAGTTGTAATTGAACAACCTGAAGTGATAGTACCTGATGGTAGGTAAAAGGGTACAGTACGAGGACTGGAACGGGGTCTATTCAGCCTCGGGTGGCCCAAATGAGTAGTGGGTGTTCGATTCCCCCTCAGCCATCCTCGAAGTGGTTGTCCGTGGTTTCCCACTTCGTCTTCGGGCAAATGCCGGGATGGTACCTTCTTCAAGGCCACGGCCGCCTCCTTCCCTCTTCCTTGCCTATTCATTCTACCCATCCCTTACCTTCCCTCATGAGGCCCCTGTTCGCTTTGCAGGTGAGGCCGCCTGGGCGAGGTGCCAATCCCACCTCACCAGTTGTATCCCTTCCGATTCGATGTTCCCAGCTCTAGGACACTGCCCGTAGAAGCGGTAGTGGTGAGTCCCCTCGCTGAGTCCATGGGTTCCACCAACCTGGAGGGTAAACGACTAAAAAAAAAAAAAAAAAAATGGAGGAAAAAGGAAAATGAGCAGTCTTCCTGATAATTCAGGAAAACTCATTGTAGATACCAAAGAAGCACGTGGGAGACGGCAGGAATTCTTCAAAAACTAGCTAAATGTTAATGGAGACTTATCTGGCAAAGTAGCAGCTTTTGAGATTATGCAGGACGAAGATGAGGATGGGAACAGGATCACGTTTGAGGAAGTAGAGAGGGTGGTAAATAAACTACAATATCACAAAGTGGCAGGGGTACATGAAATTCGGCCAGAAATGGTAAAATAATAACTGTAACTCAGTTACTTTCTTAGTTCCTGTACTTAGTAACGTTTAAAATAAAATAAATACGATTATGGGATAAGGTTCATGTGTAAAAGGTTAAACCATCTGAATACCAAGCCGCGCCGTGCCATCTTGAGACAATGTAAATAATTCGTCACGGAGTTATGCATGACTACATAAAGGAACGCGCGCATGAACGAAAGGCATGTCCAAGGATGACAAGTAAGAGATGTGTGACCGCAGTATTTTAGTGTGAAACCTCCGCATGTCATATACGAAGACATGAGAATAGCAGCCAGCAGTTTACGCCCCACTTGTATACTGTTGCATGCTTTATGTCTGAGCCAAACCACAAATATATATATATAAATTTTAAAATTAATAACAACAATAAAGAGCATGTGGTGGTAAGGGGTCGGATGTGTGCCGTCACGCCCATCGCAGGGTGTGGCAAACTTAGTCGCCATTGTCGTGCTACACAACGCAGCCTTTGTTCGCTGTACAGCGTGTCTCCATGCTATCCAGCAAGTACATTCTTCATTTCTTCGATATACAGCATGACTTCATGCTATCCGGCGAGTACATTCTTCATTTCTTCGATATACAGCGTGTCTCCATGCTATTCAGCGAGTACATTCTTCATTTCTTCGATATACAGCGTGACTTCATGATATCCGGCGAGTACATTCTTCATTTCTTCGATATACAGCGTGACTTCATGCTATCCGGCGAGTACATTCTTCATTTCTTCGATATACAGCGTGTCTGCATGCTATTCTGCGAGAACATTCATTTGTTCGCTGTACAGCGTGTCTCCATGCAATCTGGCGAGTACATTCTTCATTTGTTCGATACACAGCGTGTCTCCATGCTATCCGGCGAGTACATTCTTCATTTGTTCACTGTACAGCGTGTCTCCATGCAACCCGGCGAGTACATTCTTCATTTGTTCACTGTACAGCGTGTCTCCATGCAACCCGGCGATTACATTCTTCATTTGTTCGCTTTACAGCGTGTCTCCATGCTGCCCGGCGAGTACATTCTTCATTTGTTCGCTGTACATCGTGTCTCCATGCAACCCGGCGAGTACATTCTTCATTTGTTCACTGTACAGCGTGTCTCCATGCAACCCGGCGAGTACATTCTTCATTTGTTCGCTTTACAGCGTGTCTCCATGCTGCCCGGCGAGTACATTCTTCATTTGTTCGCTGTACATCGTGTCTCCATGCTGCCCGGCGAGTACATTCTTCATTTGTTCGCTGTACAGCGTGTCTGCATGCTATCCGGCGAGTACATTCTTCATTTGTTCGCTTTACAGCGCGTCTCCATGCTGCCCGGCGAGTACATTCTTCATTTGTTCACTGTGCAGCGTGTCTCCATGCAACCCGGCGAGTGCATTCTGCATTTGTTCGCTGTACAGCGTGTCTGCATGCTATCCGGCGAGTACATTCTTCATTTGTTCGCTTTACAGCGTGTCTCCATGCTGCCCGGCGAGTACATTCTTCATTTGTTCACTGTACAGCATGTGTCTCCATGCAACCCGGCGAGTACATTCTTCATTTGTTCGCTATACAGCGTGTCTGCATGCTATCCGGCGAGTACATTCTTTATTTGTTCGCTGTACAGCGTGTCTCCATGCAACCCGGCGAGTACATTCTTCATTTGTTCACTGTACAGCGTGTCTCCATGCTGCTCGGCAAGTACATTCTTCATTTGTTCACTGTACAGCGTGTCTCCATGCTGCCCGGCGAGTACATTCTTCATTTGTTCACTGTACAGCGTGTCTCCATGCAATCCGGCGAGTACATTCTTCATTTGTTCACTGTACAGCGTGTCTCTATATAATCCGGTGAGTACATTCTTCATTTGTTCACTGTACAGCGTGTCTCCATGCTATCCGGCGAGTACATTCTTCATTTGTTCGATACACAGCGTGTCTCCATGCTATCCGGCGAGTACATTCTTCATTTGTTCAATATACAGCGTGTCCTCATGCTATCCGGCGAGTACATTCTTTATTTGTTGATATACAGCGTGTCTGCATGCTATCCGGCGAGTACATTCTTCATTTGTTCGATATACAGCAAGTCATCGTGCTATCCGGCGAGTACATTCTTTATTTGTTGATATACAGCGTGTCTCTATTCTATCCGGCGAGTACATTCTTCATTTGTTCGATATACAGCGTGACTCCATGCTATCCGGCGAGTACATTCTTCATTTGTTCGATATACAGCGTGACTCCATGCTATCCGGCGAGTATATTCTCTATTTGTTGATATACAGTATAGCATGTACCAATGTTAACTAGCAAATACATAATTTGCTATTAAACAGCATGTACCAATGTTGTCTAGCAAATACATTCTTTATTTGTTATTAAACAGCATGAACCAATGTTATCTAGCAAATAAAGTCTTTATTCGTTCAATATAGAGTATGCACGAATGCTATCAAGGGAATATATTATTAGTTCGATATACCAATGCTATAAAGCGAATATATTATTTGTTCGATATACCAATGCTATCGAGCGAATATATTATTTGTTCGATATACCAATGCCATCTAGCGAATAAACAAGGGTTGCTTTTTTAGTTTTGGCAACGATGCTGCTGCTTTATGTTGCAACGGTGTTGGACTCTGCCATTGTTACCAAACGTAGCTAACCTGTATCCCATCCCTTAGAGCATATGACCTCATCCGTCCCCTCCCCCATTCGTATGCAGTGGCGCCGGTTAGATGAGTAGTTGTGGGCAAGCGCTCGCGCAAGAAGGTCGCAATGTTTTTGAAGCAGGAGCAGAGAACGTGGATAAAAATTTAGTGTGCTAGGGGTCGCACGGCTCGAAAGTGCCACCAATGACTGCAAGAGGCGTGCGGTGCATCTGCGTTACCTTACAGAACGGTGGCAAGATGGGTTGCAGCCTTTCGAGATGGGCGCGAACGTGTGGAGGACATGCCTCGATGTGGTCACCCACCAGTATGTGATGAAAATGTAAAGATGGTGTCCGCGTTACTGGAGGCGGATCGGAACGTAACGCTTCGTAAATTAGAGCAAGATGCAGGACTGGCGAATTCGACTGTCCTCCACATCCTGAAGGACTGCCTGTAATGAGGAAAATTGCCCCAAAATGGGTTCCGCATGACTTAACCGACATGCAGAAATGGCTGCGATATGACGCTTCTCGTACGCACTTGCAGCGTTATGAGCGCGAAGGAGAGGACTTCTTACAGCGTATCATAACCATTGACGAGACGTGGGTCAAATCTTATGAGCCACAGTTGAAACGCCAATCGAATGAGTGGCGGCACCACGGATCACCTCAAAAACAAACAGTTCGACAAACCCCCACCAATGTGAAGGTAATGTTGATTCCTGCCTATGCTTGGGATGGTGTGATCATAAAACATACCGTTCCCCCAGGGCAAACCGTTAATGCGGCGTACTATTGTTCGTTTCTGCAAGACCATCTCCTAGCAGCTCTGAGAAGGAAACGGCGACACCGCATCGATACTCCGCCCATCGTTCTGCATGACAAAGCTAGGGCACACACAGCAGGAGTTGTGTCTGCATCGTTGAATCGCTGGAACTGGGAGGTGCTCTATCATCCCCCCTACTCTCGAGACTTAAGTCCCTGCGACTTTGATCTCATCCCGAATATGAAGGAGCCACTGCGCGGGAACCGCTACCCTACAATAGGAGATGTTGTGCAGGCTGCCAAGCGCTCTCTTCGCACCATCGATAGATTGGGCAGTGCCAACGGAATTCAACGGCTTCCGCGTCGCTGGGAACACGTTGTACACAGTGCGGGAGACTACATTGAGGGCCTATGAAACTTGGAACCATGTAGGTGTGTTATTTATCAATTTATAACATAGTTGCCAAAACTAAAAAAGCAACCTATGTATTATTTGTTCGATATACCAATGCTAACGAATATAATATTTCTTCGATATAACAATGCTATCGAGCGAATATAATATTTGTTCGATATACTGCACCCGATATTGCATGTTCGATTCGGCGATTGGACACCGAAATGATTTGTAGAAGGCGCAGCAGCATTGGAACAGCACTGAATGTACTCTATTAGCATGTAAACTCTTTGCACCCAGCGGGAACTAATAATTATGAAAAATTCCATTTGTGGAAAATTATTACATATTCTGAAGATCTTTAAAATTATTTTGAATTATTTGTGAGTGTTTGGTAACAATGGAATCATTTATTATATTTCAGAAAGGCGAAATATGGATTTTGTACGACACACGAGGCTAGACGTCAGTTCCGTCGACTGCACACACCCCACTTCTTGTCGTACGTCTCGTGGAGACAGACGTGTTCTTCGCCCAAGTTTCAATTTTTGCTAATAGCAATAGTGAAATCCGACTGTAGTCGTGGAATTGTTAAGCATCCTTGGTTTAGTAGCAGTGGAAAGTATTGAAAGCAAATTTACGAGTGTATCAGAGGCCGTATTGGACTCATTTATGTACGATCAGTGAAATTAGTAAAAACGTGACTGTATTGGTTTGTCGACCGCATGGTTAAAAATTCACGTGCAGAAGTAAGTACTGATTGTGAGTGTTAATTAAGTGAACTGTGATAAATTGAATATTGTAAAAACATTATTACAAGTGCTACGGAAAACTACGTAATTTAAAACTTCATTTGCAACAGAATTAGTAATATTAACATTGACCACGTGTTCAGCGTATTGCAACGAGTCAGTATCCGTGTGAGCATATCACAAAAGTGATATCGTAGAAGCTGTTGCGGAGTTTTTGGCTAATTTGAGATCCGCACCTTAAATTCAGTGAGATAGTATTCGTGCACAGTTTAATATTAGAGTCTGTGAAAATCCCTGTCCCATCATCCCAAGTTATGCTGACCAAAGATGAATATAACTGTATTACTGAAGGAAGGATGATTTGCTAAACCAGAATACCTTGGGGGAACTAACCATGGAACTACACGCATAAGCCATGAGGAGATGACATGAGCTAAAGTCTGAACTCGCTAGCCAATCCTGAAGCGAGTCACGTGATCATAAATCGTGCTTAAATAATTCTCTGATCCTAAATAAGAGCTGAATGCTAAACTTAGTGTATTTTGATGAACCGAAGTTAGAGCTCGTTGATCTTCGTTATCTTAGATATATTTTTTGACTATTTTCCTGACATTTAGACGACGGCCAATTGGTGACGTGATAACATTAGTACCCGCATTATATTGGTGGCAACGTGAGTCGTGGCATTTTCGCCATAGCAGTTGCAGGCTATTTTTCTTTCTGTCTGTCTTTCTTTCTTTCTTTCTTTCTTTCTTTCTTTCTTTCTGTCTTTCTTTACCCACATGCCCCCCACACTTATGACAGTTTGTCACAAACAGTGGCAGATCGTGGGGGCAGGCTGTCACTTGCACAAAATACAGGAGTGTTTGCATTTTGTACATATTCGTGTTGTAAATAGATTAATTGTTTTTGTTGTTAGAATGATTGTGCATAGCTTTGATTTTTCACTTTTAATAAACGCTTCTCGTTTATTTTATTTAATTTCAGATAGGATTAGATCGGATAATTAAAGATAAATGTAAATGTTGGAGATGACACCGTCGTAACACAGCTATTTGTCCCTTGCTTGTAAATTTAAATGAACACTAGTATTTGTAAACAAGTAAATGTCTTGCTTTGCTGTAAATTCACCGATGTCGTTAACCTCCCGTAATTATTCTCGATGTATTGCTTAGGGCTGATTTTACGTGTCATGCTCCTAGTTAGTTTGCTATCGCTTTTTTGTATTCAGGATTATGAGAGGCTTAAATTATATTTCGCAGATAGGACTTTTTATCTTTCTTTCAGGGCAGATTAGTACGGACTAGCCGTTTGACACCTCTCATAACTAGGCTAGGGATCTGTTCTTGATTAAATACACTTATTGGGTTTTAACTTAAGTCTGGCCTCTTTCTTGTTTAGTTGTTATGCCGATGCATTCCTCTGGGCTGGTAAAAATATAGAACCTCACCTATTCCCGACACCCCCGATAGCAGACCTACGTGCTGAACCAGTCCAAGAATGTGTCATTCCCCATACTTGTGTGTTGGTTGGAGGAGGATCTTGGTAGGGCCATTTGAAACCGGTGGCTCCCCGAAATCCTTGTCTAACGGGCACAATACTAATGCTCTCTAGCGAATATATTATTTGTTCAATATAAAGCCTATACCAATGCTATCTAGCGAATATATTATTTGTTCATACAGAGCCTATACCAATGCTATCTAGCAAATTTATTATTTGTTCATTATAACAATGCTATCGAGAGAATATATTATGTGTTCGATATACCAACGCTCTCTAGCAAATATATTATTTATTCAATATAAAGCCTATTCCAATGCTATCAAGCGAATATATTATTTGTTTAATATAACGCCTATACCAGTGCTATATAGCGAATATATTATTTGTTCGATATGAAGCCTATACCAGTGCTATCTATCGAATATATAATTTGTTCCATATAACAATGCTACCTACCAAATATATTATTTGTTCAATATAACGCCTACACCAATGCTATCTAGCGAATATATTATTAGTTCGATATAACAATGCTATCGAGCGAATATATTATTTGTTCGATATAAAGTCTATACCAATACTATCTAGCGATTATACTATTTGTTCGATATAACAATGCTATCAAGGGAATATATTATTTGTTCAATAAAAATGCTATCTAGCGGATATATTATTTGTTCGATACAGCAATGCTATGGGACGAATACTTAATTTGTTCAATATCAACTGCTATCTAGCGAATCTATTATTTGTTCGATGTAACAATGCTATCAAATATATTATTTGTTCGATAACAATTATTTTCTAACGAATATATGATTTGTTCGACATAAAGTCTATACCAATGCACAGAGTCAGGGAAGTTGTGAGAACATGAGAGCTTGGTGACAAGGTTTTTGGACAAAAGAAAGGCCCGATGATTGGCGTAGCAGTTATTGTGGATTTTGCACAGTAGTGGATACCCCCTCGTGGAAATTGATGTCAACTTAATATGCAGTGGGAAGACAGAGAGGATAAGAAAGTTGGAAACAGAAATAAGTATTAACACCGTCCACAACAGCAAGGGTTTAGTTTCTTAGAATGTTACACAGCTGAATAACAAAATTAAATGTGAATTCTTGAGAAAAATAACATCCCATAAGAATTAAAGGATTAATTACATGCGTAGCATAGATGCAATCTCATATTACTCCGCCAAGAATTCTGCGGTTCTATTGGCTAAAGACACAAGTGGAAGGGGTTAGTCTGTGGAAATCACCTATTTATATGACACAAGGAACTGGCGTTACATTAATAATTAACGATCCAGTGATTAGAGCAATCAGCTAAGTTCACAATCCACTCCAACCCGACCATTTAATAATAATCAAAGATACGACACTAAGCAAGCAAACTTGAAGGTCAATCACCACTATCAATTATTTAACAAAAGAAAATCACATATAACTAACATTGAAAATACCATCACCCTTACTTGTAGACATAGATTTAAAAATCGATATATCTCGGAAACGGTTGGTCTTATCAAAAAAAATATATACATGTGTAAGATCTCCGCGGTATGCAACTTTTTTACTCAAAACTATTTTTTGATATCTCTCACCGTTTTCTTTTTTTGGGGCCCTGAAAATGTCCATTGTGCGTGACATTTTTGCGTTTAGCTAAGTACTGGTCGCAATTTTCAAGATATTAAGCTGAAATTTGGTGCGATGAAAGAGTTATTGACTGTGACGAATCCTATTGTTGGGCGTTAAGATCGGTACAGGGCCGGATCTTTTATGGGGCCCTGAATTTCAAACTTTATTTTAGAATCGATATATCTCGGAAACAGTTGGTCGCATCGAAAAAAGTTAAAAGTACAGGCATGACGAATAGAAGGAGAAAGTGATATATGGAATGCATTACGGAACTACTTGTTACAACATATTGAATTGTTATCCTAACGTACTGTATTGCATATCAATGACCATAGCAAAAGTTTAACTTTACATTAAATGTGTGAAACTGTATTTAATCTCATTAAATGAACGTCCTAACAGTACAGTCAACTGCATTTTTAATTATTACGTTGGGAGGCAGTCCATGGACTGGGCAAAATTGTTTGTGATTTCCACCCAGTTCATGAAATAGCTTACGTTAGAAACCAGTTCACGAACTGATTCATAAAGTGGGCAGATTCACAGTCTATTTGTAACTGCACATCACAAAAACAGTTGGAACAGCAGATCGTGAACGCCTTCAAGGAATTAGAAACGAACTATAGAGCTGAGGAGTAGCACTCCCATTCATGTGGATGTCCCTGAAATAAAGTCGTGGTCTGAATTCACGTCACCGCTCTGTATTTAAACCGCGACCTGGTCTGATGACGTAAGCATTTGATGCAGCATAATTATAAGAATTATGTGCTGTATGTCCCAAACAACTCCCTAGCAGTCTGGATGTGAGGGCAAAACAAGTTATCCATCTCATCCTCCTTCTTCAACAGCTCCCAATCAATTCACTAAGGGTTGCAAACAAAGGAAATCTTATGTACCTGTGTTGTTTGAGTCTTCAGTCTTTTGACTGGTTTCATGCAGCTTTCCATGCCTCCCTGTTCGGAGCTAATCGTTTCATCTCTACATAGCTACCACACCTTATATCCGAGACAATCTGTTTTACATATTCTAACCGTGGTCTACCACTACAGTTCTTGTCCTCGACCCTTCCTTCCATAACTAAGCTTGCTATTCCTAAGTGTCTTAGTATGTGTCCCACCAACCTATCTCTTCTCTTCAATAGCAGTCGCCAGAAAACATCTCTCCTCTCCCACTCGTCTTAATACCTCTTCGTTTGTAATCCTATCTACCCATTTGATCTTCATAGACTTGCCATAAATACTGCCAAAAGTGCCCCTATCAACTAAACAAAATTATTGTGGGCATTGGAACCTCCGATCTCTGGACTTGCAGCAGTTCCCCATCCCAGTCGTGGTGAGCAACTTAACGCGCACGACTACGCCGCGATGTTCCTTTTTTAGGCGACGGTCTAGTGATAAAAATAGTTTTTCGGTCATTTTGGCAGAAATAGCCTCAGCATTTTGGAGAAATAGCATCAGACGCCGAGAGTTGTTTTACCCGTAAAAACTAACACCCATCGTATCTATATTTTAAAGGAATTTTAAATTTGCAACTATTTTCTTTGGAGTTAGGGCCTTTGAAGTAGGGCTGTACATATTCCAATTGTTCGAATAATATTCAAATACGAATACTGTATTTGATTTGGACTGTTCCAATTATTCGCTCATTCGAATTTTGAAATATTCGCATTAGTGAAATAACCCGGATATTCAGTCAACAAGTTGAATAATTATAATAAACATAGAAACAAAGAGAAAGGAAAGCATAAAGAGAAAATTAAGGAAAGAGAGAAAGAAAGACGAAAGGAAGAAGCATATAACAAGTGATGCTTGTTTTGAATTACATTTATTTATAAGGATCTATCTGGTTGAATGGAAAAGGGGATAACCCCAATTCGACCCCTTGGATTCGCCCCTGCTTCGAACAACTCGCCCACTGGACACATTTCTTTACACAAATTGCTGTAATTTTCGGGTACTTATCATCTTCGAACAATTTAAATATTCCTACGTATTATTTATTATTTTTATTTAATATTTAATATTTAATATTTATTATTTATTATTTATTATTTATTATTTATTATTTATTTATTATTTATTATTTATTATTTATTTATTATTTATTATTTTTATTTAATATTTAATATTTAATATTTATTATTTATTATTTATTATTTATTATTTATTATTTATTTATTATTTATTATTTATTTATTATTTATTATTTTTATTTAATATTTAATATTTATTATTTATTATTTCTTATTTATTATTATTATTTATTATTTATTATTTATTCATATATAACTCGTGGAGGCCATCTAGGACCACGTTAAGTCTTGCTTCGCTAATTTATAATTTATAATTTTAAATTTTAAATTTTGATTTATAATTTCTTATTTCTTATGTATTATTTATGATTTATTTTTTATTATTTAAGGGAACCAGGTAGTGTGGAATGACCGAAAACAACATTTTTGTTTTTAGGTTCAAAAAATTATCTATTCTTTTCCGATTACACCAATATATAACACATTGGTATAGAAACCATATTTGTGGTAATTATTGATATTTTAATGTAACCATGCATACGTCAATTACATGAAACGACTCAATCTTTAGCCTTAATTTTCTCAAGATTAAAATTTTTCGATATTTTGGGCCTTTTTCTCAGGAACCACATGCCTCATCAAGTTGAAATTTTCTGAAGTTATAGATGCTTACAAACCAAAAGCTGCGAAGCAAAATGGAAGTAATCGAAAAAAAAAAAAAAAGATTAAAAATTAAAAAGGGCTCAAATAAAGGCGAAAAGATATTGACGATATCAAAAATTCATAAAATCGAAACCAAAGGCCTGACAACAATAACTTTGCTTCACAAGCTGTATCAATAACAATAGATTAAGAATTATAGATTTCACCCAATTATCTATTTTAACACCAAGACGACAGCAGTGGCTACGCTGGCTAAAGCGCAGCATTAGGTCATGGGGCCAAGCTCTCTGCTGACTCGGTAGACGCGTGGGTTCGAGCCCCACCGTCGGCCGTCCTTGAAATGGTTTTCCGTGGTTTCCCATTTTCAACACCAGGCAAATGCTGGGACGGTACCTTCAGAAAGGCCACGGCCGCTTCCTTCCACATCCTTGCCCAGTTTCATTCACCATCATTCATTTCATCTCTCATTGACTCCTCTCATGAGGTTGGCGTCAGGAAGGGCATCCGGCCGTAAAAACCATCGCCACAAAGACTTCCATCGCATCTCATCCCCGACCCCGTTGGAAAAAACGGGAATAATAAGGGGTAGACATACACTCTATTTAAACACCAGAGAAAAAGGTACCAAAATACAAGTACTCTTCTAAATTTTTCGGAAAACTTCAAATGTTCATTATTTTTCAAAGTTGTTTTCAATTTCTATAATTCACTATCAAAACACGGCCATGGATGTTGTTAATAACTTGTAAAAATCTCAAATTTCTAGTTGTCATGGTTATCTAGTAACAAAGCTTTAACTAAAAAGTTGCATTGTTAGCTAATCTACACTACCCGGTTATCTTAGTATTTATTAGCTGTTATTTATTATTTATTGTTCATCACTTATTATATATTTTAACAATTGGCTATTCGAAATAACCGAGTACCAGTACTTCGAATGTTCAAATAATTCTAACAGCCGACGCATTCGGACATCCGCAATGTTCTAATACTTTGATCATTCGAATAATTTATTCAAGTTTCGTATTAGCGAATATTCGAATGGCACTGTATGTAGAACCCCACTCTGAAGTAACACAGTGCCCGACCCCGCCTCCTCAGTACTCTGACCTGGTCGAGGAAGGAGTGGCTTTCCCCTTGTGCAGACTTTATTTGGCCTTCAGATAGTGATTTATGGTTAAATAATCACATCTAACATTTGACACTCGCACTCCGTTGACCTATGTAAATGAGTCCCGACGTTACTTAACAGTGCTCACGATTCTGGTACTCCACTTATTCCAGTTATGGTCTTACTCTGAAAAAGGACAGATTAAAACAAAGATAACAGTTCTGAAAAAAAACCGCATCATTATAACTTTCATGGTATCACCATGACTGAAGAGATGGCTATTTCTCTGGCAACGAAGTCAATAAGTCATGTCAAGGGCTTGGGACATTGTGTGTGTGTGTAGCATGTGGTTGTAGTAGACCAATGTGTGTAGCTGTATGTTTAAGGAGAGGGTGCACCGGGAATTGAAAGTGGTACCATCCCTGCATTAGCCTGGAGAGAGAGTGTGGAAAAACTCGGGAGAAAACCAAACTGAGGGTGGCCGCTCTCAGCGCAGGGGTCGAACCAGTGATGTACGAACTTGCTGCAGCTCCCCCGGGCTGCCATGGTGTGCGACTATATTGTGGGATAATCAAAAGGAGTATGAGCTCTTGGGCCACTGATGGCAATAAAAGCATTCCACCTAATCCATCACCATCACTATGATCAGAGTCCTACTCCGTGGCTAAATGGTTGGCACGCTAGGCTTTGGCCCGAAGTGCCCCGGGTTCGATTCCCGGCCGAGCCATCAGGGATATTAATCTCCTGGGGTTAATTCCCGTGGCTCGGGGACTGGGTGTATGTGACGTCATCATCATCACTTCATCCTCATTACAACGCGCAGGTCGCCCACGGGCGTCAACTAGAAAGACCTGCACTCGGCCTCTCCGGAGACCACACGATCATCATCATCACTATTATCAGAGGTTGCTCTGGACTAGGTGCTAATTAATAATAATGTTTTGACCACTGCGGCTTTTAGAGATGCCGGAGTTCCGGAATTTTGCCCCGAAGGGTATATCTAACGTGCCAGCAAATCTACTGACACGGCTCTCTCGCACTTGCGGACCCTCAAATGCCACTTAACTGCGTTAGGATTCGATCCTGAGACCTAGGGAACAGCAGGCGAGAACATTACTGCTGAACCACACAGCCAGTCAAGGTGCTTACTGTATTAGGTGACCTGCATGAAACAGTACATTTTATTAACCAGACAACAAAAATTAGAGAATCAATGCAGTATAAATATTTGTCAACATAACATATGCTTAATCAGATACACTATTACCGGAACTGATGATCACGATGTCTCTAGCCCCTAAATGAATGAACAACAAGTGCTTGATACAAGGAGTAGATAGTGTTATTCTACAGTAGATGAAGACCGTAATCTCCCCAGCCAGGCACCGGAAAAAGTTATAGCCTACTTGAGGAATTCTATGAGGATAATTAGTCTAACTTATTAGCAGACTAGCAGTAGTACCCGGCTTCGCCCGGTGGAAAGATGATAATATTTCAGTCTCCTTAACACTCAACGTCATAAATTATATTTATTTATGTATTCATTTCTTACATTATCAAACCCAGTGACAATGTTTATACTTAAGTCACTATGGGAAGGCTCTGTAAAATAATGATCATTCTCGTGATATTTGTCTTCAGTCCGAGTCGAGATATGTCGTTAGCGGTCCCAGAATTCGTGACATCTCAGTCGTAGAAGACTTTATGTGGTGGTGATTAGAAATATAATGGACTTAAAATCTAGGTCATTTGCCCCAAATGACGTTGAGGGCGTAACATCTAGGTAATTTGCCCTACTGATCAGGATGATATTAAAAATTACTACATAACTGACATATGAAACTTAGAAAATAATAGAAAAAGTTATTTTTAGGACTCACATTTCGGGAAAGACTTGATTATTTTTTGCCAAAGAGCTCCCACTTAGATCGCTATCTGGTTAAAAGTTTCGTCTTGTTAAGGTTTAAACTGTACGATAAATGTCTGAAGCAATTCCTCAAAGAGAAGCTTCCAGATTTCGCAGTCGATATATCGTTAACGTTCCTGAGCATCCGGTTGTCTTTTCTTCTGACGCAAAACATCTTCTACATAGTGATGATGAACACAGAAGCGACTACTGGCACATGTAACTTATCAACGAATGGGAATAATTGATACTTTATTGGAATGAGAGGTCATTTGCCCTTTTGATGAGGATCACAATGAAGACTACTACTACTACTACTACTGAACGGGTATATCAAACTTACAAACTAATGGAAATACATATTTTTAAAATCACAGGCTAGATAGACTCTGGTGTTGCTTAGTAGTATAATGGACGTAACATCTAGGTCATTTGGCCCTTTGATGAGGATGATAATGAAGACGATTACTACTGAACGGGTATATCAAACTTACAAACTAAAGGAAATACACATTTTTAAAATCACAGGCTAGGTAGACTCTGGTGTTGCTTAGTAGTATAATGGACGTAACATCTAGGTCATTTGCCCCTTTGATGAGGATGATAATGAAGACGGCTACTACTGAACGGATATATCAAACTTACAAACTAATGGAAATACACATTTTAAAAATCACAGGCGATGAAGACTTATTGTGTGTGGTGATTAGTGGTATAAAGGGTGTAACATCTAGGTCATTTGCCCTTATGATAATAATAAGGTAATGAAAAATGACTACTAAACGAACATGGTGTAATTTTAAATCTGATATAGGTAATTCAGATTACTACCTTCGATGTCTTCCAAAGTCTGAACGTTATATTCTGGCTTAGGCCTATACTCGATGCGTGTAGTGAAAGAGCTTATCGAGTACTGCTCGGGTCCAAGCTGCACGTAGCTGAGAATATTGCAGATGATGACGATATATGATGACAGACGTTCGGGGGGGTTCCCGGTCCTATTCACATTGACCGGTGAATCACTCATTCTTTCGTAACACTACAGCGGTTTGAGCAAAGACCCTGTATGAACATCAGCATAGTCAGCAATAACAGGTAACACGGCGGGGTCTGGACATTTTTCTCATGTCACCTTGCGACGAATGAGCAAGCTATTCTCACCCCTGCCCCCTCTTTCCCCCTCCACCCACCAGGGTCACAACTTGTGGGACGTGGGTTTGCGACCACGGGACCCCAGCTGAGTCCGGCATTGCTTCTACTTACTGGTGCCGGGCACCTTTCAGTTCTCTTTCCTGTCAGCCTCCCTTGGTCAAACTCTTGTTCTCTTCCGACCCCGATGGTATCAGGTTATCCGAGGCCTAGCGACTCTTTCACTTTCCCGCCTTAATTGGCCCTTGTCTAATCATTCCTGATAGCCTCATTCTTTTCTTAATATCTCATATCTTCTACTCAAGACCCTCAAGGAGGCAGGGTGTGTGTAGCCCTGGTGCATCCTCAAGGGCTCATGGCTAGTGAGTTCAGGAGCTGGCAACCCTGAAGGTTTCCTGAGCGGGTCGGGTTTTACCCCTTTTTTCCATTGCCTTTGGGACGGACCCTGTCCACTTTCCGGGAATGGAGTGGTCTGTCCGCAATTTCAAGCAGACAGTGTTACTCGCAGGGTACCGAAGGGTAAGTATACAAATTTTGGTTCTGATCGGTGAAACGGTGTAGATTTGGACCAAAGGGCCTAAATGCAGAGATTGGGTTGGACTGCCCGAAATTTCAAGTGGACAGGGTTACCCGCAGGGTTGCAAAGGGTAAGTATACACATTTTGGTTCTGATCGGTAAAACGGTGTAGATTTGGACCAAAGGGCCTAAATGCAGAGATTGGGTTGGTCTGTCCGAAATTTCAAGTGGACAGGGTTACCCGCAGGGTTGCAAAGAGTAAGTATACAAATTTTGGTTCGGATCGGTGAAACGGTGTAGAAGTTTGCCAAAGGGCCTAAATGCAGGAAATGGGGTGGTCTGTCCGAAATTTTAAGTGGACAGTGTTATTCACAGGGTTACATAGGGTAAGTATACAAATTTTGGTTGAGATCGGTGAAACGGTGTAGATTTGGGACAAAGGGCCTAAATGCAGGGAATGGGGTGGTCTGTCGGAAATTTCAAGTGGACAGGGTTACCCGCAGGGATCCGAAGGGTAAGTATACAAATTTTGGTTCAGATCGGTGAAACGGTGTGGATTTGTATACATAACAGACAGACAGACAGACAGACAGACAAACATTGAGCTTTATATATATAGATAGTATAAATGACATAATGCAGTAAAACCTGCCTCCAACGGAAATGAACGGGACTTGCATTTTTTTTTTTCGTTAAAGATAGGTTTCCGGTTAACGGAGGTAGGCCTATCCTAAAACAATAAAACATGGACATACGGTACTGAGAAAAAATAAAATGGTGTACATACCTTATCCAGTGTTGTAGTTACACATTTCTCCTAGGAATTAATACAGTACTGTACATGCAAAACTCACACTGAAGATAGGTATTTCTTGGTTGACAGCTCATTAAAGCGATCATTGGGAAAGGCTTGAGCAACAGGAAACAGACAGATAACCGTACACATTAACGTATAAGTTGCAGAACAAAAGGAAAAAGACCTACAGTATTTGCATATTCCTTGCTAGCTACAGAATCAAATGTTACAGCAGTCAAGGTAGACTTTCAAAGGGTGCCTGAAAAGTTTCTGAACACAGCATTCCGGAACTTGGAAATTTTATGATTGTTAGGCGTAGGGATGTGGCGGCCCCATCGCCCAGTGGGAAACCACTGCAATCAGTCATCTGGGTATTGGCGCGAAAATCATACCTAAGTGGGTAAGGAGGAAATGCCTGCCCAAACCATGACCATCTGGGGCACCCTGCCTCCAGGGGATAAATATGGAGGATTGGAAGGTAACCCAACAAACCACTCTACGTTGGGCTAATCACCCATGTGGAGGTGAAGAGATTCAGAGAACTACAAGTAGCCTCGGATTGGACGGATATAAACGACGACGACCGGAGTGGAAACGGACCAAGAGATTCGGAACATGGAATACATGGGAGAATAGGATTGAGAGATTGTGACAAAAAAGGGGGGGGGGGAAACTGTTGTGGAAATGAAGAGAATGTGCAGAAATAGAACGGAATGGCAGAAATGGCTCAGACGAGGCTACCCCGACGCTTGAAGGCATAAGGGAATTGAAGAAGAAGAAGAAGAAGAAGAAGAAGAAGAAGAAGAAGAAGTAATTATGATTGTTGTATTTTGCGATTTTGATTTATGTGGCTTTTTAGATTTATTTATTTATTTTTTGTTCTTTTTAATTTTTGAGCTTTTTTTTACTAATTTTGATTGTTTTTTTGTTTTTTATGTATTTTGAATTATTTTTGATTGTTTTTTTATTTTTATTTTTTATTTTGACCAATTTGCTTTGTGTTTTAGGACTGCCAAACACTGGTGGGGATTTTACAAAAGAGAGAAGTGGGGGAAGCAGAAGTGTATCCCGTTATCGTCGCGGTGACGAACGCTACCATTCTAGGGTTCAGTAAGATAGGAAAGGTGATTCATCAAAGTTTAAACTGCCCGTAGTTCTCATAAACGAGCGAAATAATTTATAAAGACGAGATGCTTGCGTGGGTTTGTCCATGAATGCGACAATGGTTATGAAGATCAATTTCTAACAGTGGTCTTGTGCTGGCACGTCAGGGCCGCTAAGAAATATTCGCTGTACAAGCAGCAAGACAAGTTCTGAGACAGAATTACGGTCAAGTTCCAAACAATGGCACATACAAGTCAAGGTAGCAGCATGCAGTAAGTGTAGCTAAAATGTTTCGAATGCTGCTTCTCTCCTTTAAAGGTTTGTTCGGACAATGTTCGCACTGACCACTCTACGATGGCATTGCTAAATTCAAATGATCATCGTTATAAGGTAACCAGCTTCACGAGTTACTGTCAAGATAACCTCTACCAATAAACAGTGCCACATGCGGAGCCATCCCATTGACGAAACCTCGAATAAGTTTTCAAGCTGCAGCCGATGTCTTTTTTGGGCAATGTTTTGAACCTAATTCCACTGGAAGACTAAAGATATCTATAGAAATACCTATACGTACAGTAACTTCTGAAGGATAATACTGGACATGTTGCTGGTGAACCACGCTAATTCAGGTGAATACGCGAATCAGAAGAGGCTGGAATGCTGTAAATATTTCAGACTGTTTTGCCATTCACCATCCAGTCTCGTCTGCAAGCCTCTGTTTGCGAAACGCTCGGCTCCAGGATCCCCAATCAGCAGTTACAACTGCGGCCTCCTATTCTTCTACATCTCACACTTTGGAACTGATTCTAACGATCGCCTCCTATGTCTACATCTGATACACTTGGTCTCCACAGCCGAGCTCAATGACCTCTTATGTAATCTCTCCTCCCCCATTCACATCACATGGCCCCACCATCTGAGTAGGCTCATACTGAACGATCAGCTTCATCTAACGTGTTTATTTCTAACATAGCCAATATCTCTATATTACGAGTACGCTCCTTCCATTGCTCCCATCTATTTGACCCGCCAATCATTCCTGCTACTCTCTTATCAGTTACCTCCAGCTTATGTATGAGATATCTACCCAGCTCTCATTAACATTGAGCAAATTTTCGAAGTATTCTAGCCATTTTTCGAATGCTTCCTTGGTATCTACAATAAGTGTCCCAGAATTATCCGAACTTTCTCTTCACCCTCCATTTATTCACACAAATTCACTGTCACCTGACCGAACATTTACAAATTAAATGAAATGAAATGAAATTAAATTAAATTAAACAAAACAGAGAGGAAGCAAGAATTTTCTTTATTTAATTACGGCTATATATTATTTTAAAAATAACATCTCACTAAATTCAATCTCCGAAAATGATTAATGTTACTGTCTATTGGAAATTAGCAGTTTCACTTGTATATTATCAAGATATAAAACGTTTAGCGTATTTAATGTTCAAGTGCTCTCTCACGCTCTGGCTTCTTGATTCCCGATAAACAACAACTCCTTTTGGACCTATTTAAAACGATGTTTGCTACGTACAACTACAGCAGAATATTATTCCGATAATTCAATGAAAAACACTTTCTTCAATCTTCATGTGGCAATTAAAATTGAATATCACCATTGTATCGAGTTTACACAATAAAATTTCATCACACCACCAATGTACCCAGAGTATTTCTACATCGATGATGTGTTTATTGTAAAGGAGGTCTCACTCCAAACGAGTGATTTCTAACTTGAACATGAATTAGGATTATTTTTTTCACAACACACTTCATTAAATGCTGTTATGTCCAACCAATAATTCTCTATGGTGAATTCTCGATGCCAAATACTTGTTTTGCATTAAAGTTTGAATTAGAATTATAACATCCACAAGCACTTATCAGAAACTTCATTTTTTTTACAAAACTCATTGCAGATTACAGAACAAAAATAAATAAAGGATTTTATTTGAAACAAAAACAAGATGTTGAGTATAGAACATATAGCCTACTTGCTCCTTAAGGTGAGAGTAATTCTTTGTCCTTATCAAGCAGTACAATTGATTCATCTTGTAATGAGCGGTTAGAGTCGCACCCAATGTAAGACACTTCGTTTAATTCCGGTCACCCGTCCAGAGGAATTGATCCTAAAATCAGAAAAATACGTCCATCCACCATCTTGAGAGTATAGAATCGTTTATCATGCGTCTTCTGAAGAGAAAGTCTTTTGTGTGAAACTACATAGCCTATTTGCAGCGTTTCTTCATTGGAACTGTAATAAATACTGGATTGTCAATATTACTGACATGAGGGTAGCGGCTGCAAACTACATGCAGTGTGATAGTCTCACGGCTAATGTTAGCGAGGTATCTTATATGCTTCTCCTCTTACAAAGTTTCGTGTTAATTGCGCAATTGGCTCCCGAGTTATTGATTTTGAAGTTATAAAGGCCCGCTCAGCCACCATTTTGAATATATGGTGAGACTGTTCTTTTATCCTGAGCGCATAACGGTTCTATTTTAATACTAATTCGAGATATTGCAGTTCTAAAATAAAACTATTTATTTTTAACATTCCATAAATTCAAGATGGCCCCTGCGCGCTATATTCAGTGTTATATTCTTATGATTAATTCTGGCAAGGTATTTTCTATGGTACTCCTCTCTCACCAAATTCATGTTTATTGTGCTATTGTATCATGAGTGAAAGATAGTAAAATTTAAAAAATAACCCCAGCCTCAATCGCGAACTATGGAGTCGCTGTTCTTTTGACTTGGTCATAGGAAGACACTACTGTACTGCTAATTTTTGTTGTTGTAGCTTAAAATTACTTTCGAGTTATTCACTCTCATATTCCATATTTTCAGAAATTTCAGTGTGTTATTCTTGTGGCTTATTTAAGCAACGTCCCTTATATAGTACTCCATTCTTCGTAAGTTCCAGTTTAATTGCACAATTACATTCTGCATGTTTCACCATTACGTTTAAAGATTACGCCCAGCCACCATCTTGAAAATTTAGAGTCGCTGTTTGTTTGCATTGGGCATAAAATCTCCAAACAAGTTACTACATTTCACTATTTTGGTCATTGTAGTTTCAAAACACAGAAAGTTATTTATTTTTAAATTATGAAATTTCAGGATGGCCAAATGCGAGGGAGCCGTGTCAGTAGATTTACTGGCACGTTGAAGATCTCCCTAGGAGCAAAATTCCGCAACCCCGGCGTGGCGTCTCTAAAAGTCGCAGTAGTTGAAAGGAAACGTAAAACCAAAAACAGTATTATTATAAAACGTGACAGCAACGAAAATCGCTATGTATGTACACTTGGCGACCATGATAAATCAGCATGAGTGACAAACTGCGCAATTTCTGTGAAATGATTCCTGTCAGAAATTGTCATTTTATAATGTTTTAAATATAAGCAAGCACCTCTTTATGAACCAATCCAGAGACTCAGATTAGCAAAGATCTCACAGTTGACCTGTCATTATGATCATCTGGCCCTAAATAAGCAACAGTACCAAGCTAAGTAATGGTTACAGTTATTGAATATAGTGTCGAGATCTACGCGGAGCAAGCCGAGGTGCTAGGTAGGAGTCTAGCGGTAACGGTACGAAGCCACTGTTCAAATAACCAGCTCATCACGCAAATCGTTCCTATTTAGTTGGGGTTTCAAACTTTTAACACCAGGCCTTGGGCTAGAAGTAATGGAGTATCTCAATGGCTTCATTCGATCTTACTGTTTCTCCAGCCAGTCAATTTGCATTGCCCATCTAATAGCTGACATTAAAACTTGATCCTCCAGTATTAAGTGGCGACTTTCTCCAGCTCAGCACATGACAACAAAGGCACATTTAGACTTGGACTTCGGGCATTATTTCTATCACTTGTGGCCACTTAAAAATAATTCAGCATTCGAGTTCCCATTAGTCGAGTCTACCACATTATTTAGACTCATCTGCTCTAGGGAAGCACCTCTCTGTTCGCAGGTTAAAGCTGTTGTTGCATCACTTAGGAGCAAGGGACATTTGGTCATCAGCCTAGTGTACGTGTGTTACAATGATTTGTTGTTGTTGATGATAACTTGAGGGACTTTGCGATATCGTCGGCATGTAGCTCCGAGTACTTGGGTGTGTGTAAAATCTGTATGATAACCTATGTCACTGTGATGTCTGTAGTAGTGTGTGTATTGTAATTGAGGTAGGATTTGGGAAGGAAGCGGCCGTGGCCTCAAGTTAGGTACCATCCCGGAAACCACGGAAAACCACTTCCAGAACTGTCTGAGGTAGGAATCGAACCCGTCTTTTCTCAGCTTTGCCACACGAGGCTGGGTGTTTCCTTTTCCAGCCTTCAGATCAGAATTAAATTTCTTGGCTGAGCCGGGAATTGAACTATGCAACGATTCTGACGTGTTGCAATTAATGCAATAGTGTGAATCTAGAGTTCAGGTGGGTGCGACCAAGGTAAGTTTACCATCCCAACATTTGTTTGCAAACAGTGTAAGGATAAACCTCAGTCAGTACCAGAATTTGAACGTCAAACCCCATAACGAGCAGCGCCACGCCACCTTCTGAAGATCGTAGATGTCAATCACAAATGTTTCCGAGTCATTCGTGGCCGATTTAAAATTTTATTAATGCAGCCAACGGCCATTTATTTTATTTTCAGGGATTTTGAAAGGAAATCGATCGTGGACCTGTTGATAGCAACAGTCCCGACATTAGCTTGGTGATTTTTTCTTTTGTCGTGTGGCCTCCTGAGTGGCCAAGTGCAAGTCTTTCTAGTCGACGCCCGTGGGCGACCTGCGCGTCGGGATGAGATGGGATGGATGAAGGTGAATGAAACTGGGCAAGGATGTGGAATGAAGTGGCCTGTCGGAAGGTACCGTGCCAGCATTTGCCTGGTGTTGAAAATGGGAAACCACGGAAAACCATTTCAAGGATGGCCAACGGTGGGGCTCGAACTCACGCGTCTACCGAGTTAGCAGAGAGCTTGGCCCCATCACCTAACGCTGCGCTTTAGCGAGCGTAGCCACTGCTGTCGGTTGCCTGGTGGTGAATATGGGTAACCACGAAGACCATTTTGTGGACGGCCGAGGTGGGATTCGAACCCACGCTCTCCTGATGCCAGTGAGGCACGAGGTGGCACTCTCGGCCACCGTGGCTGGCGATCGTGATCTATTGTTAGTTGTAAGCAGAGCTCCTCCTTCCACAAGTTGAATATGTGGCTTATGACCACTAGACTACTCGGCTTCAGGGTAGAAAGGGGGTACACTCAGCCTCGCGAGGACTGCTGAGTGTTCCATTCATAACCATCCTAGAAATTGTTTCAACTGCAGGAGAATTCCGGGATGGTACATCGCTCGAGGACATGGCCACCTATTCCCCCCATCTTAGCCCAATTACATATGCAGCACAGTAACACAGGTTATCAGCAGTGGCCTAGCAGGAGACCCAACGGGGTCCCCTTCGTTTCGGCCCAGAGTACCTACGTTTTGAGCTGTTTTGGGTATTGATTGTCGTGCATACAGTCTCCAACTTACGTTTCTTTACACATTACTGTGGGAGTTGGGAGAAGGGCTCTCAATAAAGCGGACCGTGAGGTACAGATAGCTGGGCATGATACATGCACAGCGGATTTTACACAGTGTATCGGTATGAGGGTTGTTTTCAGATTGTTTTTGTTGTTGGTTCGGTTAAGGGGTTTGCGACATCGTGGTCCTGCAGCCCCATGTATTGCTTGGGTCCAAGCTCTGTGAACTTGCGGGGTGAGGTGAAGTTGCAGGCGGGAAGAGAAGGGCCTGTCAACAGCCCGCTGTGTTACCTGGTATTGCTGTCTATTCCAATACTGCTAACATAGGGCCTTTGCTGAAACCGCTGTGGTGTTGCGAATGAGTGAGTGAGTCACCGACTAATGTATTTGGTTGTGTTACTACGAACGGACCGGGAACCCTCATCACTCGTCACCTTCACTCCTCATAGTCCGCGATCCACATTTCTCTCAGATTCACAGAGCTTGGATCCGAGCAGTACTAGGGCGTGTGTGGGATCTGTCTGACAACCTGTGTCATTGTAATGAATCTGGTAGTATGTGTATTCGTATTTGAGACTATGATTTTGAGGGAGGCGGCCATGGCTTTAATGTATGAACCATCCCAGCATTTGCCTGGAATAGAAAAGTGAAACCACGGAAAAGCATTTCTAGGACAGCTCAGGTGGGAATCAAACCCTCAGTTCTGCCTCACAAGGCTGAGTGAACCCTGTTCCAGCACTCAGACCAGAATTTAATTTCTTGGCAGAGCTAGGATTCAAACCCGGAACCCCGTGGTGACAGCCGAGAATACTAGTCACTGGACGAGGAGGTCTTACTTTTGGAGAATATGTTACATAGGAAAAAAGTTAACACATAAATGATTCTTTGTCATTTACACAGTGACATTTGCATCTTTCAAGCCCTTTGTGCTAAATGAAACCAATTTCATATTTCCTAAAATAATCTAAATTTACATTTGTTTTGGGGAGGCCTCCAAGAAATGCGTTACGCCACTGGTTCAACAGATTCCACAGACATATGGGGCTCATGACCATAATATCCCAAACTTTGGCGTTTCTATTGGTATTTCCGACTATCATTAATTTGAATTAAACCTCCCAGAGTATAGCACTGTAGCCATTCAACGAGGAATTTAGTCATTATGAAAGGATACGGGAAACTACAGTAGATATCGTTCATGCCCCAACCGTGATTTGAATCCGGGATGCATTGGTGAAGTCTGACGTTCTAAACTTCCGGAGCCAAGGAATGAACTTCCTATTTGAAGTACACAGGATACACACAATGTCTATTGCTACAACAATCGCTCATAGGTATTAAAATACAAAATGTACGAAGTGTCATGTTACACTACATAGAAGAATCCAACGTGGTTCAATAGTTCTAAAAATAATACAGAAACAAAAGTTTGGTGCTTTTCAGTCGGTCAACACGAATGTATCCAAATAGAGCTGGGTTATACCCTAATCCTGAAATAAATTACATAAGATTAATAAATACACTAGGATGGCCAGTTTCGATCGTCAAGCGATCATCATCAGATCCATTACACTTAGGCTATAACATCTATGTTGGAGACTACAGGTGAAACATATATATATAATATGTACAATTCTTTTGTTGCAGTGTTGGTAATGCAACAGTCGGTGTATGCAAAATGTGGTATATCTAGTGTTAGGTGAACTTCTAAAATAGTGATAAAAATCCGGAAATTGTCTGTTAGGGGTGATTATATGGTTATACAAAATCAACTATGGTTATACTGTAATAATACAGGCTTATAGTTGATTTTGTATAACCATATAATCACCCCTAACAGACAAATTTCGGATTTTTATCACTATTTTAGAAGTTCACCTAACACTAGATATACCACATTTTGCATACACCGACTGTTGCATTACCAACACTGCAACTAAATAATTGTACATATTGTATATATTTTTCACCTATAGTCTTCAACATAGATGTTATAGCCTAAGTGTAATGGATCTGATGATGATCGCTTGACGATCGAAACTGGTCATCCTAGTGCATTTATTAATCTTATGTAATTTATTTCAGGATTAGGGTATAACCCAGCTCTATTTGGGTACATTCGTGTTGACCGACTGAAAAGCACCAAACTTTTGTTTACTTAGGCAATACTGAAAAATGGCTTCAAACCCCACAATAACACAGAAAGAAAATACAAATTACGTGATGATATCAACGGAACTGAGCTATAAAATATGCACTTTGAAATATCTGCTTACCTGTAATTGTCTCCTGGTCAGAGTCCAGTTCCTCATCGAGGCCATCGTCGTCAGCGGCGGTGGGGATGGTAGGGTCTGTAGGTGAGACGACGTCAATGACGGTAGCGTCATCATATGGTTTCGCGGCTGGCGCGGGTTTCACTTCCTCTGTATTTTCTGCTACCCTTGGCGTGGGTTTCAACTCTTTCATATTCTCTGCTCCCCTTGGCATGAGTAGCATCTCCTCCATATTTTCTGCTACCTTTGGTATGAGTTGCACCACTTCCTCTGTATTTTCTGCTACCCTTGGCGTGGGTTTCAACTCTTTCATATTCTCTGCTCCCCTTGGCATGAGTAGCATCTCCTCCATATTTTCTGCTACCTTTGGTATGAGTTGCACCACTTCCTCTATATTTTCTGCTACCCTTGGCGTGGGTTTCAACTCTTTCATATTCTCTGCTACCCTTGGCATGAGTTGCACCTCTTCCATATTTTCTGCAACCTTTGGTTCAGGCTCTACCTCCTCCATACTTTCTGTTCTCCTTGCGGAGGGTATTATTTCTGCTACCCTGTCACTCGATCCCTCCACTTGGCACGCACTGCTTGTGGTGGCGTCTTCACTGCCCCTAGTAGCGCCGCTCATGTCGTGCACGATACCGCTGTCTGCACACCAATGAGCTCCCACTGCCCGCGCCTCGAGCTTATCAACACATTCTGACGAAGGCGAGGCCCTGCAAAAAGAATGCATTCATATAGCCACATTTAGCACAGAGAAAGAATTCCTGCCAAAGGTCACTAATCAGCGACACAGTAGTAAATAATTTTAATGGTTGACATTCATCACAAGATACCAGCATTTAATTCTCCACCATAATAAAACCAAAACTGATTCCTAATAACAGAATACTGAACATTTCCCAAGAAACACCAATATTCTCAGTTTGTGTGCTAAGAGCAATGCCTGAGCGAAGCACCGGTACGCTCTGGCCCAAATACAGAACTGATTAAGGTACCATGTTCGATAGCTGCGTGCAATGGGAGAAAGGTTGGTTGGTTCCTCAGTTTAGGGGCTGTGACAAGGCGGTCATGTAGCTCCGTGTACTTTGGGTGTGTGTAGAATCTGTCTGATAACCGGTGTTAATTGTGATGGCTGTATTAGTGTGTGTTATCTGTTTTTAATTCAAGTATGGACTGTAGACATTGAATTTTCAAGTAGTTCCCACTTTTGCCGCCAAACGCCACCGTCGACGACTACTAGTTCATAACTTGGTTACTAGATGCCACCGAAGTTGGCTCCTGGCGACGAACGTTGGAACCTAAGAGCGTTGGTCAAATTTAACCTATAATTTAGCTTCACACAAGTGTAATTAGTAAAAGTTTTTTTTAACATGCCATAAATCTATGACATGGGACCACTGGCTTTACTTCCGCTCCCCGAAGGAAGGCGTACTGAGGGATTTTAACGCTCTTAATAAATCAGACGACTTCAGCTGGGTTTGAACCCGCGATCTTGGCCATTGAAGCTCAGCATGCTACCAACTACGCCACCGAAGCTGCCTAAAAATGGGAGAAAGAGTGTTTAGTTCAGTTGTTAGGAAAAATAACATATGGAGGGGGAAGTATCCCTGAACATATGTATTGCAACTGATGCTCAGACAATCTTATTGTTGTTGTTATTGATGTTGTCGATTCATTAGGGGCTTCGCGACATCGTAGTCATGTAGCCCAGTATACTTGGGTGTGTGTAGAATTTGTCTGATAACCTGTGGTTCTATGATGTCTATACTAGAGTGTGTGTATTTGTAATTGATTGATTTATTTCCACGGCAACACTTAGAGCTAAGGAGCTCCTTTACAGAAGCGCCCTATATTCAATAAGATTATGGCTTATAAAAATAAGATATTTCGCCAACATTCACAATATAAATGATAATAATAGTCTAACAACGATAGTAACAATAGGACAGTAATAAAATAATAATAATAATAATGATAATAATAATAATAATAATTATAATAATAATGGAAAAATTATATATAAAAGAGTGCATACAGACCCAGTATCAGCCTGATAAACAAAATCCATATATAATAAATGTATTAACGCAGGTAAGTTGCCAGCTATTGTCCTGAAGTTATAATTAAACATAAAAATAACCTTTTAACATTATGCAGTAAAGAGCTGTGAAAGGTACACTGCTCGAACAAGCAGGATGAAAGACGACTTTTAGGACTGGAGTAGGAAGTGGCCGTGGCCTTAGCATACAGTAAGAACCATCCCGGCATTTGCCTAGTAGCAGTATGAAACCATAGGAAACTACTTTCAGGATGGCTGAAGTAGGAATCGAACCTACCTCTTCTCAGTTTCGCCTCACGAGACTGAGTGTACCCCGTTCCAGCCCTCAGACCGGAATTACATTTTTTGGCAGAGCCGGGAATTGAACCCAGGCCTCCCCAGTGACAGCGAAGATTGCTAGCCACTACACAACGATGCGGACTATCTCTTTTATGACGGGAGTAGGTGTCAAGAGAATGATATTCGAATAGAAGTGTTTTTAAATTTCTTTTACCTTCATTTTGGAGCTTGGTTACCGTGGTCATAAGTGCCATGTACTTGGGTGTGTATATAATTTTGGAGATAAACCATTATTATGGCGTCTGAGGTTAGGATTGGGAAGCAGGCGGCAGTGGACTTAAGTTAGGAACCATTTAGACATTTTCCTGGAGAAGAAGTGGGAAACTACGGAGAACCACTTCCAGGATGGCCGAGGTGGGAATCGAACCTGGACCTCAGGAGTGACAGACAAGATGGCACGAAGTGAACCGAGAGGGGGAGAGACTGAACCATTCCGTAAGTCAATATTGGGCTTCATTATTGTTGTCTCGATCCCTCATAGTGTAGCGATTACCATTCTTGGTTGTTGACCCGGAAGTCGTTGCTTGATTCCCAGCTCTGTCAAGAAATGTAATTCTGATCTGAGGCCTGGAAAGAGGTACACTCGGCCTCGTGAGGCAAATATCAGAATAAGTGGTTTCGATCCCCACCTCACCCATCCTGGAAGTGGTTTTCCATATATACTCAAGGCAAATGCCGGGATGATTCCTAACTTACGGCCACGGCCGCCTCCTTCCCAATCCTCACCTGAATTATTAATACACACTACTACAGATGACTGGCTGTGTGTCGCCACGGTAACGCCCTCGCCTGCTGTTCCCAAGGTTGCAGGATTGAATCATGGTGCAAACAGTTGGCATTTGAGGATGCGCAAATTGGAGGGAGCCGTGTCAGTAGATTTACTGGCACGTTAAAGACCCCTTCGAGGCAAACCTACAGCACCCCGGCGTCTCTAGAAGCGTCAGTAGTTAAAAGGGACGTAAAAGCAATAATATTATTTATGTTCGACGATGTTGAAATGTAAATATTATACGTCAGAAAACTGTATCATAATGATAGTCATTATAGTACTGTTTTTCATTATGAGACAGTTTCTCCAGCCAATCAGAGCTCATTCATTGGCCAATTACGTAAGTATAGCTTCGCGCATGCGCTCAAAATCCAACATTTAGACATGAATTACATGATTTGAAAGTTCAAACTGGATATCCCAAACACAAAGACAAAATCAGCACGAACCTTTACGGTAACAAGAAAGTACTATGACATATGCAAGAAATTTATGAATCTACGTCCAGAAGTTAGCAACACAGCATCCTTCTATATAAATTACCGACAATGAAAGTACATCGTCCCATATGTTCGAGTAAATAAACTGGCGAATATAAGACAAGAAATAGCACTGTACCTTAATATCCCCAACCCCAATTTATACACAGCACATTGCTTTCAAACGACTTCGGTGACAATATTAGTGAATGCTAGTCATGATTGGCACTAGATAGCATGCAGGCTGTAACCAATAGCATTGCCAAGCAAAGCAAATGGTCTCTGCTTCCGAAAGTCTTTGGCCCTCGCATGCGCTCTGTTCAGCAAGCAAAACCAGCGCGCTCTGTTCACTAACTGAAGTGAATGAATCCCACAGATATTTATGAATATGTATTTTAAAACAAATAATAAAGTTATAATTATCGTCGAACATAAACAATCGTATGCAACTCGCCTATAATGGTAATTAAGACACTCGTATGGAAATTATAAAACTCGCTACGCTCGTTTTATAAACATACTCTTGTCTTAATTATTGCCATTATAGGCTCGTTGCATAATGTACTATATAATAATAATAATAATAATTATTATTATTATTATTATTATTATTATTATTGCAGACATCACAGTTACACAGGTTATCAGAGATATTCTAAACACATTCAAGTACACGGATCTAAGTGGGATTCATATCCAAGCCCCTCAAATGAAACAACAATTTCTGATTTGTCTTTATTTGCTCATGGTTGCAGGTTCGAATCCTGACGCACTCAGCTAGCATTTGAGGGTACTTAAATGCGTGGGAGCCGTATCGGAACATTTACTGGCACGTTAAAAGATCCCCCTCCGGGACAAACTTCCAGCATCCAGAAGTCTGTAAAAGCCTCTGTAGTTAAAAGGGACGTAAAACCAATAACATTATTATTATTATTATTATTATTATTATTATTATTATTATTATTATCATCATCATCATCATCTTTTAACTTGTTTGTACTTATTTGTATTTATGTGATTTATCCTTCAAACTGTGTCCAAGTGATAGAGACACTGTTGTGTGTGTGGAGCTAGCCCTCCGTCCATAATTATAGATACAATTTTTTGGAAAATAAATAATAATAATAATAATAATAATAATAATAATAATTTCTAACAGTGTATGTGACTGTTATTAGGGTCTCGTATTGGGATACAGCAGGTGCCCGGGACTTGAATTCATCCCCGCATTGATTTGGAGCGTGTGTGGAAATTCGAGACTCAGGATGGTCATGGTCAGTGCAGCGATTTGAAAGTCGGATCTCCATACTCGAGCTACTCAGTCCAGTTTTGAATCGTGCTTAGCTATGTGAGTGAGTATTCTCGAATTAATACGATGCCATAAAGTTTGCTCCATATACTAATGTTTCTATTAGAAATTCTAACTCACTAATATGGCCATCACATTAACACAGCTTATCAGACATAACTCTCACACACACCCAAGTACACTAGGCTGGATTGCCACGATGTCCAAGCATCACAAATGAAATAACACAAATTCTAACAGATAACAATAATAGCAACATTGTAGTGTAGTGGGTAGCATTCTTGGCTGTAACCCCCGTGGTCCGGGATTCTAACACGTAACAATAATAGCAACACTATAGTGTAGTGGCCGGCCCCGTGGTGTTGGGGTAGCGCGCCTGCCTCTCACCCGGAGGCCCCGGGTTCGATTCCCGGGTCCGTCATGGGTTTTAGAAACTGACGTGAGGGCTGGAACGGGATGAACTCAGCTGTCTGACAGTGAGGCAGCGCCCCGGTCACGAAAACCAAGATTAACGGCCGAAGGGATCCGATGCGCTGACCACATGTCACCCCAATATCTGCAGGCCAAAGGCTGGGCAGTGGTCGCTTGGTAGGCCTAGGCCCTGCTATGGGCTCTAGTGCCACGGGGTTGTTATAGTGTGGTGGGTAGCATTCTTGGCTGTAACCCCTGTGGTCCGGGATTCTAACAGATAACAATAATAGCAACGCTATAGTGTAGTGAATAGCATTCTTGGCTGTCACGCCTGTGGTCCGGGATTCTAACACATAATAATAGCAACATTATAGTGTAGTGGGTAGCATTCTTGGCTGTAACCCCTGTGGTTCGGGGTTCTAACAGATAACAATAATAGCAACACTATAGTGTAGTGAATAGCATTCTTGGCTGTCACGACCGAGGTCCGGGCTCAATTTCCGTCACTGCCAAAATTATTAATTATAATCTTAAGTTAGGAACGGGGCACACTTCAGCCATCGTAGATCAGGTTTTCCGTGATGAGGTACCTAACAAAACATCCTCGCCACAATTTAAAATAGGCACTACATTAACATTCAACAGACACCCAAGTACACTGGGCTGATGACCTTGATGTCCAAGCCCCAATATGTAACAACAACTTTCTTAAGTGGTTCATGTTTAGTGACATCATCTCATTGTGTGTTAAGCTTCAGAGAGGGTCATGTCAGGGACAAATAAAACAAAAAGTACACATGTTAAATCCTGTGTTAACATTATCATTAGGCCTATATGAGTATGAGTTGCTTGACTTGTTCAATAATATCCTCAGTAATAATTTATTGTTATATGACTAAAAAATAACAGAAGAGATTGTTAAACATGTCATTGATCAGTAGTCAATAGGCTTTCCACATCACACTAGCAGCAAACGCAATCAATAGTTTTACATCGATGCTCTTGCGTAGGTCTCTTTGCGTTCTTCTTTCTGGTGAACTCTTTGAGTAATCGGTGAGGCTCTCACCTTCTTTGCCAAAGATTGTATGATCGAATCCCTCCACAGTCGATAACAATTCAAGGGTGATTAAACTCAAAAGAATCGTGTCAGAAAAAGTATTGACGCGTTAAAGATCCTCTGCAGAGCAAGATATTACGCAGTTCTGTGCAGCAAGACATAATATAGCCTATTATTGTGGCAAATTAGTATTTCTATACCAGAATGTTTATTCGTTAAGTTATATACTTAGTAGCAACCACCATCAGTAAGGATTACTATGTATACTGGTCAAAACAATTAGGGGATCAGGTGAGATATCATACACAGGATACATATTGAACCCTTTATCCTCTGTTGGATAAATGATTCTATGTTTTATTTCTTCAATTAATAAATATTTCCACCAGCATCATGAAAGTAGCCAGACGGAGATGAGGAAATTTCAAGCATTTGTTGGAGACAGCGGGGACATACCTGAAGCAGTTTGACAAAAGGCTAAATACTTTACCTGTGAAAGGAAATAGCCTAGCGATGTGTCAGAAGGACAGGTGTTGGCCACCTCATAATAGAAGCGACGCGCAGTGAGACATGGTTCTGGTATGTTCATTGTAATATTCGCGCCTAGAAGAAATATGATGCAGTAACGTGAGTGGCTGATGAAGATAATAGACACTCCTACGACGCCAAGATCCGCTAAAAACCGCCAAGTTACAGAAAATGTGGAACCAATGAGAAATGAATGTCTACGAGCGCGGCAAGACCAGCTTGGGTACGCGGTGACTAGCATTCACGCGGGAAATCGCCTAGACAAAATCTCTACGATCGATTCTAGGATTAATGGGCATATTCTTGACCTGTGCAATGTTACGAGTTCAGTGATATTTATTTCATTCCTGTACCACCATTATTTCGAGAAATTTTTATATAATTCCCCCCCCCATCAAGACCTAGGGCCAGTTCATTTATAAGTGGCGTGAAAAGCCAAGACAAGGACTATTACTTTGTGCGTCGACGGACGTAGACTTTTTACTTGTGTTCGTCTGAGGACGGAACGTATTACATTTTGTGTGTCGAAGACACAAGTTTGGGACTTTATTTTGTGCGTCTAAGGACGTAGGCTGTTATACTTTTGCGTGTCATGAGGACATAGAAGTTATTGTAAATGTGTTAAATTCAGTGATAGATAGTCACAGTACTATATTTTGTAGGGGCAGTATCGTCGATAATTCGCCAACAAACTGTTACGGGGAAAGTAGTACCTGGAACGGCGAATTTAGTAGTCAGATATCAAGTGTATAATAATCTAACTTTCTGAATCAGCACGAGAGATGACATCGATTACCATAGAAGAAGTTTGGAATTCTCAACACTCCGTCCAGATGGCTGAGATGAGATAAGAAGCATTCAATTGGGAGATGGCAGCTGATGTTCTTTGACGGGTGACTGAACGAGAGATGAGTACAATATAATATTCTTTATTATTTGATAAATTAACTTATGGTTTATGGGTCATATTTTTGTAAATACTTTGCTTGTTTGATTAACGTAGTATTTTAGTTTTGGTCTGACACACCTTTTGTATGGAAACAGCTCGCATATGTTATTAGTGGAAGGTTCTTGTTTTTGTGTGTTGTTTTAACTAACGTAGCTATGTGAACGGCCGTGTTTGCATATGTTACGCAATGCGGTTAAAAACGTCTCTCGGAGATATGTTGTGTTTCAGAAGTAGGACTGAGTTAATATAACGATACAGTAGATTGGAGGGTAATTAAATTGTTTAAGGTTTATTATTGATCAGATTCAGTGAGATTATTGCCTTTGGAGCAATGTAATTTGTGACGAAGAGCAATCAGCTCTATCGTAGGTTTTAAATATTGTTTTAATAGTTTGTGAGCATCTATTCAGCGGACCTGTGTGAAAATCGTCATGTCATTCCCAGATGTGTGTGATTGTGTGTATTTTGTGGTCATTACAAGCGGGATTTTCAGCTTAGACTGATTTCTGTCAGCTTGGTGCCATGCCCATATTGTAACCTTGCGAGGGCAATTGTGGATATTTTGATTATTGTCTGACCATATGTTGAGGTGGTTGAGATTTTTGTTGCTGTTGGTTCCTTGAGATAACGGCACAGCTGGTCAGTTATTTATATACACTGGAGTTGGGACATGACGAGTATTGAAGAAGGGGGAGATGTTTCACAAGGCGGTCTGAACGTTGCAAGCGAGGTCATTAGTGAGGAGCGCTTATTGACTCCGTAATTACTTGAAATACAGAATAAGAACTGATCAATGGTAAAAAAAAATGTTTAAATAAATGGGAGTTGCCTACGAATCACGATAATCTCCGATGCAGTTTTGTTCATATAAAGTAATCTTAGCCGGTCAGGCTTTTGTTGTTGTTGGTGTAGTCCATGTTTATTTTCCATATCAGTGACCCGTGAAGTCACGTGCAATGCTGTCTTTCCTTGTGTGTTTATTGAGCAATTGGCCAGGTTGGCAGCTCAGCTTGTTAAGTGCGTCATCGCACTAATGAGGGTCTCAGGGAGATTCCTGTAAATAGTAGATTTGTAGTATGGGTGTCAGCATTAGATTTTAAGGGTTTTTATTAATGTCATGCCCATATCCATAAACGTTGATTTACGCGATGATTGTTCGTGAGCACCGTGGCTGTTAACCCGTTGTAAACGAACAGTCATCCAAGTACTCATTTCTCGTAGTTAGTCATCACGCGTACATAAAATTCAAATGCAAGGCAGTGGAACATGGATCCACATTTTTATAAAAGGGGAGATCCGTCTGACTCCTCAACATTGATAGATGTTCCTGTCATGGGAAAATTCAGGGAGGATATTGTTTATTATTGTTGTTTATTTTCGTTTTATGCACAATTAGTCATTAAATCATGTTATTATTTTACGTCTTGTCTCCTTCCTTTCGTAATTATAGTTTTAATCCTATGACCCTTGCCTCAGTAGAGCATGTTGTTTGGCGGACGTAAACATCACACTATGAACTGAGCGCGACCCCTTGATCAAGATTCTTGCACATAAACACTGCTATTCTGAAGGGTTCAATATGGTAACGTCTTTTATTCAGAGTTCGGTTACACTTGTAATTTGTGTGTGCTACAGTACGATATTGTGCTGTCTCAACTCTGTACAGGAGGTTTACATGGCGTTTACTTAGTGCGAGGCACCATGGGGCTACCATGATAGTGAAAAAGTCATTCTCGTTGCCCTCTAATATGGTGTGTGATCACCTCGGACGGCCAGGACAGTTGCACACCTGCGTGGTATGGACAATATGAGGTTATCAATCAGCTCTTGAGGGATATTTGGCCATTCTTCCATGAGAGCTATATCCAGCTCGGCACCGTTGTGGGAGGTGCTGGTCTGGCTGCAGTGCGTCTGCCAAGTGCATCCCAGACATGCTCAATCGGGTTTAAGTCCGGTAAATAAGCTGGCAACTCCATTCGTTCAATGCCCTCGTCGTCAAGCATGTTGTCCACCAGTGCAGCTCTGTGGAGTCGTGCGTTATCGTCCACCAGAATGAACCCATCGCCTATGGCCCCAGCGTAGGGCACAACAAACGGTCGAAGGATCTCGTCTCGATACCTCTGAGCAGTCAAAGCGCCATTCTGAACGACATAGAGGTCCGTACGTCCGCCAATACTGACTCCAGCCCACACATTCGTCCACCACCATGATATAGCGCTGTTTCCTGCACATAAGCGGTATTGTTCTGAGTTCCACGTTCTCTCCAGATGAGGGAACGACGATTGTCCGTCTGAACACAAAATCTTGACTCATCTGTGAACAGAACTCGGCGCCATTCGTTACGACGCCAATCCTGATGTTCCTCCGACCAGTTTCTGCGAGCTGAACGGTGGCGTGGTTTTAATGGGACACACACCATAGACCTCCGTGCGTAGAGGCCACTCTCCCGAAGGCGATTTCGGACTATTTGTGTTGATATTGCGCGTCCTGTTGCCGCCTGGAGGGTGCGTTGCAGCTGAGTTGCATTCAGCCTCCTGTCTCGACGGGCTGTTAACCAGAGATAACGGTCATCTCTTGCTGATGTTACCCGTGGACGACCTTTGCCTGGCCTTCTTTTAACGGTTCCTGCTGTCTGAAATCACGTCCAGGTCCTGGAAATTACACTTTGGGACACTCTAATAGCTGCAGCCCCCTTCCTCTGTGTCTGTACCGCTTCCAACCTTCATATGGCTCTCCATGCCATACCTTCGGGTAAGTCACGTTGCTGTTGCATTGCACTACCTGCTCACTACACCATCTGAACCCAACTGCTTGTGTCATTCGTTTGGTAGAGTAAACACACGTCCACACCAATCCCCTCTGCAGCAACTTTCTGTTATTACCACTATCACGGTTGCCGTAATGTTGATGTCTCCATTCCGTAGAACCGACAGAAAGACGTCGAACCATTTTAGGTCATTCTGCCGATAACAATACGTCAGAACCTAGATATCTCAACTGATCCCCTAATTGTTTTGACCAGTGTATTATAAATGCATAGGTCTATCTATTTTGGAAGTTACACTTTAAATATTTTGTATTATCTTTACGAATCATGACGTGTGGAGTTCAAAAATGGAGCATTTATTGTCTATATTTTTCCATATTTTGGAATTTAGCACATTTGTTCCATAGTCATTAAAATCAATATAGTCCAAATTTCGACTCAAAAGTATTAAATTATATTAAATTGGCAGCCCTGTCAATAACGAAAAACAAATTAAAATCTATATTTAAAAATTTAATAATTAAGTTGGTGTACAGCTCATCATCATTCCTATCCACTCCTGAGTTGGTAAGGTAAGGTGGCAGAAAGAGAGAGGACTGAGCACGGAAGAGGTGAGATCACAGAGACACTCAATACGCTTCAAAACTCGCACCGCTCACTATCTGGAAGTTTCGAGATTATGAACACAACGGTGGAACTTAATCGTACAGGTTAAGTTGAAGATGGAGCAAAAATGAAGTTGGACACTGTAATTTCAGAGAACACTGGATATGAAGGAATGGGAAAGGTTGCTGCAATTTTGTGTGGAGATTTAAGTGTAAAGTTAACGTTGGATTTAACCCCAACAAACATTGTGAAGTCCTAATATGCCCTCGTTACCTCTTCTGATGTTGAACTCAGTTTCAGTCAATATTGTCCTTAAGAGACAATAGGAGATGATTCACTTTCCAGCAAAGGACACTGGGAAATGTTTTGTGGTCAAAAATTTGAATTTTCTTTTTTGGTGTGATATAATTCCATGGAGTTCGCTGGGCTCTGCAGAAACCAAAGTCCGAAACATAGCAAAGTACAGCACTAGTTTCCAGGTTGTGCACAATGCGTTCTGCTTTAATGGTCTTGCAGTCCGTTAAGTATCTACTAGGCAGCAAACTCGCTTTTAGCAAGCAAGTATGTGCTCACTCAGTGCTATTGTTAAACCAGCAAGAAATTAAACAAAAACAGTTAAATTTTAAGCGATTTGTTAAAAGAAACTGAATTAGAAAGAATATGAACGCTGTAAATATTTTAAATATTTAGGGTCAATGATAGCTGAAAACAATGATATGAGAGAAGAAATACATGCAATGATAGCTTTGCTTTAAGGAAAGTTTTTAAAATCAAGAAGTCTTAGTAGAAATCTGAAGCTGACTGTATATCGTACGGTAGTGATACCTGTGGTGATGTATGGTTCAGAGACTTGGACCATGCCACAAGGTGATGAGGAATTGCTAAGGAGATGGGAAAGGAAGATACTCAGTAAAGTATATGGACCAGTAAAAGAGGGCGAATTCTGGCGAATCAGAAATAATATGAAGATAAGAGAGTTGTATGGTAAGCCAGATATAGTAGTGGAAATAAAGAGTAGTAGACTGCGTTGGTTGGGACATGTAGAAAGAATGACAGAGAACAGGATGGTAAGGAAGGTCTTCAATGGGAAGCCAGGAGGACGGCGTGTGAGAAGACGACCTAGGACCAGATGGCTGGACAGCGTGGAGGAGGATCTGAGAAAGATGGGACTCAGAGGATGGGGAACCAAAGCAGTCAACAGGGAAGAATGGGTGGAGATGGTCCGGGGGGGGGGGGGGGGGGGGGGGGGCAAGGCCCTACAAGGGCTGTAGCGCCAAGGAGTAAGTATGTTAAAAGAATTAATCGCAGACTTGAAAACGACTCTTCAGTAGTTGTACAAAAGGGAGACATTGTTAGAGTAAGACAAATGGAAGCAGTATTGGCCATTCCTACAGCCCATGTCGAACACGGCAGGGCACTGTATCACGAGGCTGAATGTCCTACATTACACAGCCATCTGAAGAAGTAATTTAATTAATAAAGGTGGGGGCATAACATACACGCCCTTGCAGTTGAACTAACAATTGGGAATATATCACCTTATTTGTAGGAATCCCTGAATATATGTACTTGGTGTGTGACATTATGAAAACTAAATGACGCATTATAGAGTCATTTAATTACAATGACACTTGTTCCCTGTGCAATTCCCACAAGACACCTCTCAGTGCTACATTTGTGTTGTAACAACACACATTTGCACAGTGACCATATGGCAGAAATAATTTAATTATTAATAGTAAATAACCCCTCGCACTACAACTCATAAATGACCTAGACCAACCAAGCTACAGTTTTCAACCAAATGCTTTTTATTTTCCATAGCTACTTCCTGTGGACTACCTAAAATAAACATTTGAACAACTTGTCGATTTAAAAACGTGGCATTTGAGTGAATGTTCGAATGTGTACGCAAAGCCAGCTGCAATCTGAAAAATAAAATGCAAAAAGTACAAAGCACCAAGAATCGAACCCGGGACCTCTGAACCAAGTTATATGCAAAATAAAATCCAGAAAGTACAATGCACCATGATGTAGAACATACAAAATAGCGCCACTGCGGTTACGGCACCTATTTACCGCGAATCGCATCTACTACCTGGAATCGAGCCCAGTACCTCTGAACCCATGGCGACCACTGTACAGTAGACAATCTGCAAAGTAAAATGATATCTTGCCCCTCAAAAAGTACAAAAGTACGCTAAAATCGCTCACAGCACCAAGAATCGAACCCGGGACCTCTGAACCAAGCAGCGCAGTTGCAATCTGCAAAATAATCTGCTATTATGCCCCAAAAGGTACAAGACTCCACGTTCCAGCCTCACGCTAACAGAACCTGGGACGTTGCCTCATCTGCACAGTAGCACATTTGGTATAAATGCTTTATAGCGAAAATTGAACGCTCATAATGCACAAAAACCCAGTAAAATGGTCACACAAAACTACATTTTAGCATTTTTAACACTGCACAGTACAGACAGGGGGCTGCGTGGCGCAGGCGGTGCAGGCGCTGAGCTTCTAACTGAAAGAGAGTGGGTTCGATCCCCACCCAGGTAGTGGATTTTAGAAACAAAACTACCACTTTCGGAAACGCAAATAGCCCTGGGGTTCACTCAGCCTACACCAGAAATGAGTACCAGGGTAATTCCTGGGAGCAAAGACGGCCGGGCATGGAGCTGCCAACTCCATCCCATCTAGAGCCGATGTCACAAAATGTGGAAGCCTCTACCTTCCACTACTCCCAGGGCCTCCGTGGCCTGTACGGAGTTGGCTTTGCTTTGCTTTTGCTTTGCACAGCACAGACCCGCCAGAAGGAAATATTTGTTACTACTCCTTTACTATGAAGTCACGTGCGTCGAGGCCAGCAGTGCTCGCATGGCAGAGGAGATAAAATACTGTATGTACTGTAGTATCTCGAGCTAACGTTGTATTGTAGTTGATTCATTGCGGGTCTTTGCGAAAGCGTGGTCATTCAGCCCCGAGTACCTGGGTGTGTGTAGGCTTCGTCTGATAACTAAGGCCCGGAAGTTCATGTAAAATCATATTTTTGCATATTTATGCAAATTTTGGTTATTTTGGCACAATACATCATATTTTTCACCTTTGCCTGTTTAACTGCATATCTGCAGGAGAAGGGCGTATATTGTAATTTCCTGTTGTTTTGAAACGCTTTTTGTTACTTCATGTTCTTAAAGTCTTATATTTCAATTCGGACTCCGCGAGTCTATCACACAATAATACTGAAATTATTGTAATACCTAGTACGTTACCCAAGTCCATTTTGCAAGTTAATATCAATTATTTTTATTCAGAACTAGCAACCCGACCCGGCTTCGCCCGGGAGAATGCATTACGTGATAAGCGCTTTTCTTTTCTCCAGTGTCAATGAACAACGACCAATATCCGTTTTACGTCTCGGCATGATGGGTTAAAATCACTGACTGGACTATTAGTTATATTATCATTGAGATGCATGTGCAACAAATTCTTGTCAGACGTAATTTAAGAATGGCGACGTGCATGAAACACAAATCCCCCCTTCCGTCCAATCTTAACTTGACTGTGAATTTTGCGGAACGAAAAGTTCACAGGCGAAATGAAGAAAACCCGAGTTGCACTTCCAGGGAAACTCCAAACACAACCACCCTTCTCAGAAGTCTTAAATCATCACGACTCAACGGTTTGCTGCTGGCTGTATCTGGGCCAATAGGTTCGCCCGCTAGCTAGGCTGTAATAGGGATGATAGATTCGCCCTTAGATAGCTCGTAAACTATTGCCTCAGTATTTGAATGGACATGTTTGGAAGAAATGAAAACGTAAAAACACTTATAGTGGGCGATGCATTGAAGATAGACATATACTCTCCCGGACTTTTTTGTAGAACTTTTCATGCTGAACAATTCTTACACTCATAGTATTGAGATATTTTTAACAGTTTGCCCAGCGTAAGCTTACAAAGCGCTCGGACGCCAGTTTTCTTTTCGACTTTTCCACTGAAATCGTTACTGCTTGGCTTCCTTTGATCATAAATAAATTATTTTCTACAGAAATAATCCTCGAGATATCCTTTACAGAATGGTGTAAACCGCATCAAAATCCACCCAGTGGTTCTCGAGTTTACCCGTAAAAACACAAATCGGGGACTTTGTTTTATACTAAGTAGAGATAGAGATTCGCTATGTAAATATTGTAAAATTATTTTCATTTTAAAAAATTCAATGGCTTTTAAAATTGTATATCAATTATACTTAAAAATTAACATAATACAATAATTATTGATGGACAACACCGCTTGATGTTTCACTATATAAAATTTTCTTCTATTTTGAACTGTTTCTTAGTTGAGATATTTTTAATAGAAAGTGTAGTTATATGTCCGTCTGTTCATATTTTCCTTATATTCAAAATAGAAACACTAAAGTATACGGAGTGATCGTAATTGCCGTAGCTATTTCTTAGTGTATATTTTTTGAAACGTGATGCATATTTGGCCAATAATTAATGCATTTTTCATGCATATTTATTCATTTAATAGTGCTTGAATTTCCGGGCCTTACTGATAACATATGTAGTAGTCGTTAAGGAAAGGATTTGGAGGAAGGTGGCCACGGCCTTTGGTTAGGAACAATCCTGGCATTCGCCTGGAGTAGAAGAGGGAAAGCATGGAAAATCAGTTTTAGGATGACTGAGATGCAAATCGAATCCACCTCTTCTAAGTTTTGCCTCACGAGACTTTTTTTTTTTTTTTTACAGAGCCGGGAATCGAACTCTGGATCTTTGGGATCGTAGTCTCAATGTATATCCAGAGACCACAGAAGGCGGTTTGTGTTAATGGTGGGTGAGTAAGTTAGCACTGTGCATCAATCCCATGATTCCCCCCCCCCCCCCCCCCCCCCCAACATGTATTATTCCAACTACCTTACATACGAACATTTGAAAGACATCATACTCCTATAGGGAGCTCCAGCAAGTTCAGATATCGGTGGTTTGAATCCCAACGCAGAGAGTGGCCATCCTGGGTATGGATTTCTTCAAGTTTTCCCATAATCATCTGTCCGGGCAAATGCCAAGATGGTACCTAATTTCAAGTCCCGGAGAACCTACCCCAATCCCTTACACTAATAATTGCAGTTTTACTACTACTGTACATTCCAACACACGCTCAGGTACACGGGGCTGATGGCCAATATGTTCCTAAACAACAATAAAATGAGTTACGGCCAATATTCCATAGACCAGTGGTTCTCAACTGCCCCTGAAATGGACAAATGCCGTCCCGCAGTACTAAATCAAGGGAGTTGTACTCTAATAGCCAACGGGCTAATGCCAAAGGTTACCACGCCCGGCTGCCGCACCCCAGGTCACGGGATCACTGCTCGACACTGTAAATCATCGTTCCTATTCACATCTAAACGTGTTGGCGAACATTCTGCGGTCAAGGAACGCCCATATCATGTATAGCCTACCTCTATAGTGTACCCTTCAGTGTTCTTCTAAGATGCCGACTCTTGCTCGGGTAGTGATCTGTTCGGGGTGGCTCTAACTTATTCTAAACATCCTAGGGATATCGTCACAGGATCACAGGAGGCTTAACTTAAAATCAGTATGTCAGAGACTCCTAATATAAAATAATTTATTTCACAAAAACATCATCTCCCTTTTCTCCCATCCATAGACAAATAAAAACAAAATAAACTCCCTTAAATTACTCTAATCAACAACATCAAAAAAATGCAAAAATAATGTATCACACTGGCTGAAACCAGGAAAAGAAAAATAGTCTATTTTACTGCAGTCCACTGCTTCAAGTCCAAGAGTTAACGTCAACAGACTTAGTTCAAATAACTATGGCTTAAATAACCCAGCCATTCTATCACAACAAATATGCGCACTCATGTTTATAACTTGCAAAATTGGTTTTTGGGAACTCGGACATGTCTTCTCGTACAATCATCATCTTTCCTCACAAGAGTCAGATAATGAAGGCAATAGATTTATTCTAGGTCACAGGCATGTGTGTATTTATAACTTAAAACAATTACTTCTCTCAGAGCCATGACTCCGTTAATTATGGTAAAATAAACAAGTCATCATACATGAAGCATCAAATAAATACTTCGGCGGCCGGTGCCCCGTGATTACTAATAAACAAACAACTATAATGAATGCACTCAAAAACAATGAGAATAGAATACGTCGCTTCCTAAAGCGGCACACAAGAAGAAACCCCGGGAAGTCGGGCTACCTCCCTTCATAGAATACAATGACAACCTCGACCTTGTGACAGACACTCTCACCGCACTAACCAGCTGGCCGGCAATAACCTTCATGGCTACTTTTAGAATTCAGACGGCTTACCACATCTCTACCTGCCTCTTAAGGACTCCCTTTTAACTACCTGGGGCTCGAGCAGTACCATACCTTTCCGACGGAGCTAAAGTGGACTCTCATCAGACAATGAACTCAATCATTTCACTTACCATTTATATCGTCGTAGAACGCGGGAATATCACCTCCGCTATTAATTTCACTTACCATTTATATCATCGAAGAACGCGGGAATATCACCTCCGCTTTAATTCTGCTCGACCCAGGATCGACCCTCAGCCTTATCTGAATATATATCACATTACCCTCCAGCCATTCTTGTCTTACCTCTTTTTACCTTCGTGTGATAATCACTTAACATACTTATTATTCACATAGTTTCAGTGTCACTTACTGGTCTTGTCACAATATCGAGCGGTCTTCCCCATATTAGCTTTTACGTTCACATCGTGCATAAGCACTATCAAACCAATCATTCCCTTGACTGTGCATTCAACAAGATTAATGACATCCCAAACAAAATCGTATTTAAAATAGCACTTTGATGCTCATATACTTATTACGTTATAAAACACACAAAAATACTCATTACTGATAAACACACAAATCTACACAAAACATGCCCGCTATGCCTAAAATATCTATTTTTATCATAATTGCTTATGATCGAGATAAACTTATCCGACCCCCTTGATGGGAAACGTTATGGCCATCATGCCCCATACAATTATTTACTTATCTCTCATATTCCCTGATGCGGTTCTGGTCCTTGATATCAGTCTTCTTCATTAGTTGGTTCATCTTGATAGGAGGATAATTTACACACGGTTTTTTTCAAAATTTCACCAAAGCAAAGGTCCACTGTGAATTATTACTATTACCACAATGCACGGTTCTTGCATATGAAGCTCCTATCTCCTATAGCTATCATCAACTTAGTTCAGCTGACAGTTCAATAGCTTCCTAGAATACTGGTTTAGCTGTTAATAGCTCGGGCGGCTATACCTATCATTACAACTGCGTCGTACTGTTATGATATGCGCTGTTCTAATTCGCACTCGCGAATATTTAGCGATATTCAAATTTCAGAGGTATACTTGCTCCTACTTATAAACTTGTAAAGAATGTTGCTTTTCTGACGGCTATTGGGTTCGGCTTCCACCTCTACAGCGCGTATTAAGAACTTATAAAAACTTGTAAAAATCACGGTACTTTCTGAACGCTCGGGGCAAGGGCTTCCGCCTCTAGCGATGCCCCAAAGTAGACTTATAAAAACTTGTAAAAATCACGTTAATATTCTTATGGCCTCAAGCGCAGGCTCTCGCCTCTACAGCGCCCGGGTAAGAACTGCCTTCGTTGCGTCTCCAGCCAGTATTTATACGATTTCTCTTAGGGGGACGTGAAGTAGGGGGTTTTCAGAATTTATTTCCAAAATAACACTCACATGAATATGCAAACTAGCTCCTTAGACCGTCCTCATTTCCAATGTCTCAATGACTCCTTTTTATTCAAAATCCGATCGTTGGATCCTTATATAATGAGCTCCGTAATTTGCTTCATTGTCCCTTAATTTCGGCGGGATTTGGTCGCGTCTAGCGTCTCTCACTGCCATTGGTCGTTTCAAATCCACCCCCTGATTTCCTTTTAATTCTGGCAAAAATCACAGAATAATCCAATTTAAATTTTGACGATATTTCTGAGAGGCTGGGATAGTCCCCTATACGATGGTATAATTCCTGTTTCTGTATTTTAATTACTGCTCTAATTCCTCTCAAATGGGCGGGGTTTATTTGGTAGGTGATCGCTTGTCATTCCAGTTCCACAAGCAACTTCTATTCTCACATCGACTTTGATACATGAATTAAATCTTGTTGGAATAATATGTAGACTTTATGCTATCAGAGATGCATAAAGGTCACAATAGCTGTTCGTTCTTCGTGGATATCAATCCCTTGCACTGGCATGTGAGAACAGTGTGATGACTAGAACCCGGATTTCTTAGCGAAATGCTTATAAATGCTTTTTCGCCGAAATACGGGTTTCCTTAGTAATTTTATGATTTTTAATTAAAATTGCTTATTTTACCCAAAACATGTACATTTATAAGTAAATGTTCACTCCTAACCATCATTTTATCATTCAAAGAGTTCGTCCCCCATTTTATAAAGACTAATAACCAATACGGTATAAGTGTAAAAGGGGGAAGCCTCATAATGTTGTGAAATAACACTCCGTCGTTGAAATTACGAGATAAACTTGGGATGCCCGCCGAATATCTTCTACTGCGATTAAGCTGTTCAATCCGGTATCGACATGTTGTTATACGGTTGGTGAATCCCCGCTTCCCAAGCTGTTAGGACACAGCTTGCTGATGCAATCAGTATTCTTCTTTCAGTCGTGCAACACGTGTTCGTGTGATAAGGCGTAGGCCTATGTGATCGCGATCGGTCATGTAGTAAGTTAAGAAATGCCACTCACGATAACATCTCAATCGGCTTTGCTGCACAAATACGTAACGGGTTTTGAAGTGATACATTTAGCGAAGACCGTTGGGTCTTGTTTTGTTTGGTGTGCGAAAAAAAGTGTTTCCACAAAGAGAAAATATGACATTGTACAGCAAAATCAACACTACGCGACATAAGGAGAGAGCTAAGAATAAATCTAAGTTAAATCAGCAACTAATTACAGGCACTGTAGGCGAACAATCGAGTTCAAATGATACATTTCTCAAAGACTCGTGTTAAGCATTAGTGAGTTCGGACATTCCATTGTGGAAATTAAATAATGAGCAGCTTCAGAAATTTCTAGAAAAATACACAAACAGAAGTGTGCCGGACGAATCTACATTGCGAAAAAACTATTTGCAACAGTGTTTTCAAGACGTTATTTGTCATGTTCGGGATCAACTAAAGCACGCAAAAATATGGATTTCTATTGATGAAACCACAGATGCAGCAGGACAATGTGTACGTAGTGTTGTAGTTGGTGCTATGAAAGCAGGTAGTAGATATCTTCTTAATATACATGTACTTCACCGAGTAAATTATTCTACTATTGCAAACATTTTCAGTGACTCATTAGCTATCTTGTGGCCAGAAGGGGCACGGAATGACAATGTACTGTTATTTCTGAGTGACGCTGCTCCATATATTGTTAAAGCAGGAACTGGAATAAAAGTCCATTATCCTAAGTTAGTTCCCCTGACGTGTCTTGCTCACGGTTTACATCGTGTCGCTGAAACAGTTAGGAGCCAATATAAAGACGTGGATCTTCTTGCCTCTAGCGTGAAGAAAGTGTTTGTAAAGGCACCGATTAGAGTTCAAAAATTTCATGAAGTCATTCCAAATTTGTTTCTATCTCCTCAGCCAGTTTTAACACGATGGGGTTAGTGGTTAAAGGCTATGTCATACTACGCAGAACATTTCAATGAAGTAAAAACAGTGTTGTACTCCTTAAATGCAGAAGATGCAGCCAGATTTGCCGCAGCACAGGAATGTTTTGCTAATATTGGCTTCCAAGATAAGAGAGTAGATTGCATCCATAACCGTTTCTCCCAAGTACCTGCTATTATAACATAGTTGGAAGCTCGAAATAATACCTTGGAACATTCACTTTCTTTGCTAGATGAAATTTCAGTAGCGTTGTCTTCAGAGGCTCACAGTATTGCTAAAACTGACTTTGAGAAAATCAGTAAGGTATTAACGAACAACCCTGGTTACGAAACACTGTGTAAAATTTCTAAAAAGCTTTCTGGTACAGAAACGTATATCGAAGAGGAATTCACTAAAGAAGAACTGTGGTACTTTCTACATGTTCCTGTAACGTCATGCGACGCTGAAAGATCACTTTCACTGTATAAAACATTATTCACTGACAAACGACGGAGCTTCACACAAGAAAATCTTAAGATGACCTTCCTCGTGTACTGTACCAAGCTTACGTAAGGTAAGAATTCTATAAAACAATATATTTATGATTTATTTTTCATTTTTAATTTGCTTATTTTTGGTGCTTATTTGTGACATTTTTCGTGCTTATATGCTTGCTTATTTCACAATTTGATTGTGGTTACAAATCCGGGCTCTACCTGATGACCTACGTTACCAGGGGCGCATCTAGAGTATAGCGTTCACTTTGAAGCAGGTCCAGGTGTTATACACTCCAGTTCAAATTCCAGGGATGCAAAATGAGGCGTTCAGCATATTTTCACTTGGTCGATCAGAGAGAACTGATCGTCACGTCAGTTTTCCTTAGATACATCAGCCAAACACTCCGCAACAATCTACAGGAATGTACTTTGTCAATTTTGTGAATGAAATTATGACTGGGGCGTGATGAATGCTTGTGTCCCTGCAAGGCTGACCGGGTTTGATTCGCGGTTAATGAATGTGATATATTTGAGATGAATTGTCACGTCTCGTTATTCAGTTACCACGTGAAGAGGAGGTCCCGTGGCTTCCAATCGCGAGAATAACGGTGACGTAAAACTACAAGCTTCCTTTCGTCCCTTCCTTTAACGGAAAAAATAATTGATTGCACAGTTTTATAGCCTTTAGGCTATTTTCATCACATGAAGTATAGGTTTATGAGTGTGTGTGTTTGCACGTGTATGTCCGTCGGTCTATATATGTGCGTGTGGGTGTTTCCCCCCACCCCCATAAAACGCTTTAAGTGCAGGTGCGATTTCAAAGACTTACTATTATCCAATCCGACCCCGACCGCATCCATTGAATTGCTAGAACTATTAAAATGAAGATGAGTGTGCCAGCAGCAGTGATACAGAATACTGCCAGACAGGCATCTCTCTCTGCCTCCAGGTGAGAGGCAACCAAGCATACCAAGTGATCGCTGCCCAGCCATTCGGCCGGCAGATTGCGGGGTGACGCATGGTGAGCACGACGGTTCCCCTCGGTAGTTAATCTTGAATTTTCAGACCGGGGTTCTGTCTCATTGTCATCTACTCAATTGTCCTCACGAAGCTGAGCGCACCCCTTCCCAACCCACATCTAAGTTTCTAAAATCCCTGACGGGGCCGGGAATCGAACCCGGGGCCTCCGGGTGAGTGGCAGGTGAGCTAACCCAACGCTACGGAGCAGTCATTGAAATAGATAAGTTTATGAATTAAGTCTTTGATCTTAGGAGTTTGGATTTGCAAAAAGATAGCAGTAAATCTCAATGAGGGTAGTTTCATACTGAACACAGGCCACGCATCCCAACCAGGATAAATGGCCAATAACTTGTGCTCATTTGCTACGCATTGCCCAATTGCGTTGGTGTCTTAAGGTGTTATTCATCATGGTCATTAAGCACCGTGCACGTGGGTACCTGGAGTAGAAGTGGGAATTCACAGGAAACCACCTCTAGCATGGCTGAGACAGGAATCGAACCCAGCTCTTCTCAGATTTGCTTCACGAGGCTGAGTGTACTCCGTTCCAGCCCTCAGCCCAAATTTCGATTTCTTGGCATAGCCGAGAATCGAACCTCCTGGGCGACAGATAAGATTGCTAACCACTACACAACGAGATGGTCAGTGTCCTAAGATCAGAGGTCTTACGAGTCAGCGCTTCCATGATCTTGTCCACGCAAATCTTGTTCCATTTAAGCCAAGACCACATTGCGCAGAAGCAAGCCATCTGTTTATTATTATTATTATTTGTTATTATTTTTATTATCAGGAAAGGGGTGCATCGTTCTTGTAGAGTGCAGCAGACTGTGTGATGGTCACTGAACGGCACAGGAAGGACATTGATATTATGGATGGCCGCACGGGAAGACGAAGAGACATATATTCTGTCGATCCTCGATGCTGATGTACCCTGACGGAACGTACATTAACATATTCCTTGTGAACGTGCTCCCAAGCATCCATCTAACGTAATCCTGTGACTAGGTCCAGCATGGCGACAGATTTGTTAACTGATGGACCCTGTTGATCTTTAGCGTGTAATAATGTCAGTAGCACGTGTAAGGTGAATATTCAGTTCTTCTCTAAAGAAAATTTCCCGCTCAATCCTACGATTGGAGCCGGAGGGGCAGTAAACGTTGATCAGAGCAGTGTCGTTATATACCGCAGATACCACGCGACGACTCGGAATTGCGAGGAAGTCAATAATTAGTAAGCCAGGTCGGAAAACTAATGCAGTACCCCTAGTATCGTCTCCTGAGTTGACCAAGTAATAAGGGGTCAGGATGTTAAGGTTGGCAGTACAAACCTCCTGGAGAAATAAAATGTCGACATCATGGTCGGTGATGAACTGTTTCAGTAACTTCAATTTCCCTATGTTGGTTATACCATTAATATTTGCAGTGGTGATTGTACGTGTAGAATCATTAGAACAACGACGAAGTAGCGTGGAAGGCTTCTATTAGACATCGTTTGATCGTGTACTGTCTTAATATCTTAAGAGTTACAACCCAGCTCATCTAACACGGGCCTGACAGTTACTTCAAAGGAATGCAGGGAAACTTCTGAATATCCAGTGTATTTATCCCTCATCATTCGTAATAATTCGGGTACGAATTCGACTTGTCCGGTTTGCTTACAGGTGTGCAATATGGAGAAGATGGGTCCAATGCTGAGGATAGAGTTCATGTTACACAGATCGGTCATAAGGCGGGTAGCATCATTCTCGGGATCAGCAGAAGGGAGAGGAATTACATTTGTCTGTGATTGTGGAGTATCGGCAGCCGTGGTGGAAAGTAGGCGAGGATATTTGGGGCTTGGTTTGTGATCTTTGGACTTCTGTGTTTTGGAAACTCGCTTCTGTTTTTGAACCTTGGGGAGTTATTGAGGTGTCGGAATCATCAGCTGATTTTGTGGCGACTTCCATTTCAAAATCTGCTACCGTGTCTTCAGTCCACTTAGCATTCTTGTGAATCGCTTTATGCTCTCTGTCACGTGTTGTGGAATTATCTGGCTGTTTGAAAGGACTAGCTGCAGTGTTTTGAGGGAGAAGTGGGCTTATTTTGTAGCTAGGCTTGACCTTCGTAGTCTCTGTAATCCGAATTGTGTTGTCTATAACTGCTGTCTGTTCACTCGGGAACGGAGGAAAGTTTGTCGGCGATAAGACTGTTTATCTTCCTCGCTGTTGGCAGCGAGTCGTACCCCGGTCGAGTTGGGGCACAGCGCCTGGTTCTCGCTGCGTTATCTGTGGTGCCGGAGCGTATCGTTTGGGGCAGTCGATTCTTAGATGACTTGTGTCGGGATATACGGCGTGCGTTCGTCCCTGGCCGTCGAATTAAACCTGTGCACGATAACCCTCGATAGAGATGATGATGATGATGATAATTGTTGTTTTAAGGGGCCTAACATCTAGGTTATCAGCCCCTAATGGTCTGGGTGATAGCGAAAATGACAATGAAATGGAAACCTGAACGAAAATTAAGTGAGACGGAAAATGCTTTAAAAAAAGAACTCAGATTGAAACTACTCACAAAATGAAGAGCGGTAATACTTACAAAAGGGAAGTTAGAACGAAAATACTCACAAAAGGAATAGATTGAAAAATACGCACAAAATGTAGGGTAGGTTCAAAATACGTACAAAATGCAATGTAGAGTCGAAATACTTACAAAATGCAACTAATATTCAAAATACTTACAAATTTCAAATGAGATTGAAAATACGTACAAAATGCAATTGAGGTTCAAAATACTTACAAAATGCAATTGAAATTGAAAATACACAATGCAATTCAGATTGAAAAACTCCGATTTCAGATCCAAAATACTCACACAGTGCAATTGATATTCAAAATGCTTACAAAATGCAAATGAAATTGAAAATGCTTACAAAATGTACGGTAGATTCAAACTACTCACTTGGATGGATAATACTTACAAAATGCAATTTAGATTGAAAATACTTGCCAAAAGCGGTTTAGGTTGAAAATACTAACAAAATGCAATTGAAATTCAAAATACTCACAGAAGTTCCACCCCCTATATTGAAAGACTTACTAAAAAGCAATTTAGATTGTCAATCCTTACAAAATGCAATTGAGGTTGAAAACACTCGCAAAATGCAATTTAGATCGAAAAGACTTACAAAATGCAACGTAGATTGAAAATACCTACAAAATGGAGTGTTGATGCAAAATAAAAATCGCTAAAGGGAATTTAGATACACGGGGAGCCAATTAACGAAAACAGTGCGGGAATCTTAAGAGAAAAGGATATATAATGAAAAGAAAACAAGAGGTCTGACCCCTCGAAGAAGGAGGGATCAGGAATGATGAGACTAAGGCCAAGTAAGGTGGGAAAGGAAGAGACTCCCTAGGCCTCGGGTACCCTAATACCGTCGGGGTTGGAAGAGAACAAGAGTTGACCACGTGAGGTCGACAGGAAAGACGACGAAGAAAAGTAGCCTGTTTGACGGTGACCACTTGTAGCTAAGTCGGTCAGTTGCCTGTTAATATACTGCACTTCACCAATATCACCCATTGATGTTTTACTTTTGCTCTACAAACGGAAAACCAAATGTATCATTTTTGAATATATTTTGTTGTTTCATTTGAGGGATTGGACATCGTGGTCATTCAGCCCCATGTACTTGGGTACGCCTAGAATTTGTGAGATTACCTGTGTTAGTGTGGTGTCTGTAATAGTATATACATGTATACAGGGTGTCTCAAAAATGTACTAACACTTTGAATGACTATAAAATTATTATTTATGAACATGGAGACCAGTTTAAGGTCTTCAATTATAGAGGAGACATGTAATTAAAGACTCATGTTCGCAAATGTTCAAATTGATGACAGTGTTGACGTTGTGAACGGTTCCATCTGCTTCAAATTTATCTCTGATGCGAGCAATGGTCCGGTGCGTTGGTGGCGGTTTGTCGAACTCCTGGACACTGACAGTGATCAATTTGAACATTTGCGAACATGATTCTTTAATTACATGTCTCTTCTATAATTGAAGCCCTTAAACTTGTCTCTATGTTCATAAATAATCATTTTATAGTCATATAAATTGTTAGTACATTTTTGAGACACCCTGTATTTGTAATTCGGACTGGGAAAGAGGTGCTCGTTGCCTTGAGTTAGGAAACATCTCGGCATTTGCCTGGAATAGAAGTGGAAAACCACTTCCAGGATAGCTGAGCTGGGAATCGAGCCCATCTCTTCTCAGTTTTTCCTCACAAGGCTGAGTAAACCCCGTTCCAACCATCAGACCAGAAATACATATCTTGGCAGAGGCGACATTCAAAAACACATCAGTCCGCCTCGTTGCGTGTCACCACGGAGGCCAGGGTTCGGTTCCCGGCTCTGCCAAGAAATGTCATTCTGAGGGCTGGATCGGGGCACACTCAGCTTCGTGAGGCAGAATTGAGAAGAGGCGGGTTCGATTTCTACCTCAGCCATCCTGGAAGTGGTTTTCCGTGGTTTTGCACTTCTACTCCAGGTAAATGCCCGGGATGTTACCTAATTTAAGGCCACGAACGTTTCCTACCCAAATCCTACCTCAAATACAAATATACACACTGGTGCAGACATCGCAGTGACAGGTTATTAGACAAATCCTACACACACCCGAGTACACGGGGCTACATGACCACTATGTCACAAAGCCCCTAATGAATCAGCAACAATAACAACATTGAAAACAGATCCGTTTGGTGCAAGGTCTAGCCCGCTGAGTCACCGGCTCTGACGTTGGGTGATGGTGAGAGAAACGGGGAAGGAGACCAACATAGCTAACCTACGGCAGTGAGAAGCTGTTCGATTATCCTTGCAACTTGCTATGATCTATCAATATATAATTTTCAGTCGGTCAACAAGCTATTTACCCAATATGGTTAGGTGAAGGTATATATATATATATATATATATATATATATATATACGAGGGCTATTCCAAAAGTAAGGTCCGATTCGCCGTAAATATTTGAAAGCGGCGCTAAGGGCAAAACACGCATGCGCGCCGACTCCTGGCATGCCTTGCGTGGCAAAAGCCGCCAGTAGCGTTGTGACTGTTACTGTGTGCTGTTGATAGTGTCAGTTCACAATGCTTAAGACAATTAATCAGCCCGCCGATTGTGAAGTAAGAGCAGTGTATAGAATTGTGTCTGAAAATTTGCATTTTCGAAAAGTGTCGTCTGGAGTGTTGTTGTTGCATGACAATGCATGACCACCCACCGTACAGTCCGGACTTGGCGCCAAGTGATTTCCACCTGTTCCGCTACCTAAAGGAGTTTCTTGGCGGCAAGCGCTTCGATACAGATGATGAAGTGAAAGAAGCTGTTAAAGACTGGTTAGCTTCGCAGGCAGCCGAGTTGTACGACTTAGGCATCCAAAAGCTTGTGGAACGATGTGACAAATGTGTAAATAAGTATGGAAATTGTGTAGAAAAATAGAGAAAGACGTAAGGAATGTCAATAAAACAATTGTTTTGGAAACAAGTTTTATTTTGTATGTTCTTTTTTTGAACGGACCTTAGTTTTGGAATAGTTAGTTAGTTATTGTTGTTTTAAGGGGCGGAACTACGAGGTCATCTGCCCCTAGTTTTGGAATAGCCCTCGTATGTATATATATATATGACACAAGTCGTGAAAAAACACAAGATGTTCAGTAAAGAACATATAGCCTACTTTATTCTAAATACATTGATAGGGGAGAGGGGATCGATTTTTACACATACACGGCCGCCATCTTCAAACTATTGGGCTGATGTCCTTGTAGTTTGGTCAAAAGACGCTTCCCACATGAAGGCATGCTGTTGCAAAATTTGGTAGAGATCAGATGATTAGGTTAGTCATCATTTGATTTAAGCTTTGAACATTGGTTGGCTGCCATTACGTTTCCGTCAAGATGACGACGATATAAAACATGACACTGAGGTGCCCTTTGCTAGTGCTACCTCTGTACCAAATTTCGTTCAATTCAGCTTCACCGTGTTTGAATTGATAGGGGGGGGGGGGACAGACATACCAAATGGCACACACATACACACACACTCACACACAGACAGACACACAATGTTTGGCCCTGTGTAGATCTCATAAGTCCACTTTCATATTTTGCAAAAATCGAAAGTAGGCTAATTTAGGATTACGCGTTTCCACCGCCATGGGGCCACTTTAGATCCTGATCACTAGGGTCGAAGTTAAGATTTATATACAAAATTTAGATTTTGTGGTTTCATTATACTTTCTATAACCTGACTTGTTAATGTATCATTCGCAGTGTATCTCTTTATTAAAAAAGTAAGCCTATTTATAATGTTGTATTATAGCTTTGCGTCTACTTAGGATCTCATACACTTGTAAATAGTTAAGCAACACAACACGATATGATTACATCATTTACACTGATTTCTACAATGGTTATGCTTACTTATCCGTTATAATGGTCCTGTTCACAGCATTGTCGTTATACAGGTGTTCTCTGGTAGATAGCTTCCACCTTACTCACATTCCTATGATTGTAATTCTTCTCGAACGTCTTAACGTAAATACCCCACACCCTGTTTCTAATTTCATGCATTAGTTTGTTATTCCGATGGTTTGTGGTTACAAGACCTAAATTCTTCGATCGCAGTGGAATTCCGCTTATGTTGGCGAAACTGATAGGGCCCCATACTCCTATGGAGGATGCCGACACTTACGACCAATCAGCAATTTTGCTGGTAAGCAGGTCATTGAAATTGGCGCATTACTACCAAGTCTCTTTTCCGCAGTTCAGTTGTACTTTGTGGTAGTGAGGGTCACGTTACGTTTGTTATTTTGTGTATGCATGATTAACAGTTAATTGTGCGTACGTTTTTTATTTTAGCAATATGAGCAGTGTTATTTTCAGAATCGAACAAAGGCGGTCAAAGCCGTGAATTTATTTATAGGCTGCGTGAATACTTTGAGAAGGGGTGAGACAATGGTGGGCCCCTTTGTTCTTTTCGCGAAAGTAATAGGGTCTGTGACGCTTCGAAAGTGGGAAAATGAAGCGCGACTAAAGAAATACGTCCATTTGAACTTGATGCACCACCTGCAGTGCCACGCACTCGTGGCAACCAATAACCGCAAGCTAGCCCTAATACATCACCCGATACATTTCACAAGGACGCCATTAGGCAGCATATTTATCACGATTATATGAGGAATAACTACACTCGCTCCCACATCCATCACAAAAACACATATTTTCAGACAAATTCAACACACACCCAAGTACACGGGGATACATGACCACGCTGTTGCAGAGCCCCTAAATGAATCTACAACTACACACATCAAAAAAAGTTTTGCATCACCTCGGTTCCCAGATCTCCGGCATATAGACGTTGACTGTGTATATTGTATCAAAGATACAGTCCCTTTGACTGTTCATAGATGTCACTAAAACTGCTCAAAGATGTAAACAACCATGCATGAGCAGGGCCTATTAGACGGAGGGGGTACGACAGCCGATCAGTTCCAGTCATTCCACCAGGACGAAGGTACGCTGCTCATGTTGTCTGTAGTTCTACCATGCCTAGAAGGTCAATACCGCAGTTCGATCGCGTCCGCATTGTTACTTTGTGTCAAGAAGGGCTCTCAACAAGGGAAGTTTCCAGGCGTCTCAGAGTGAACCAAAGCGATGTTGTTCGGACATGGAGGAGGTACAGAGATACAGGAACTGTCGATGACAGGCCTCGCTCAGGCCGCCCAAGGGCTACTACTGTAGTGGATGACCGCTACTTACGGATTGCCGCTCGGAGGAACCCTGAAAGCAATGCCACCATGTTGAATAATGCGTTTCGTTCAGCCACAGGACGTCGTGTTTCAACTCAAACTGTGCGCAATAGGCTGCATGATGTGCAACTTCACTCCCGACGTCCATGGCGAGGTCCAGCTTTGCAACCCCGACACCATGCAGCGCGGTACAGATGGCCCAACAACATGCTGAATGGACCCCACAGAATTGGCATCACGTTCTCTTCACCGATGAGTGTCGCATATGCCTTCAACCAGACAATCGTCGGAGACGTGTTTGGAGGCACCCTGGTCAGGCTGAACGTCTTAGACACACTGTCCAGCGAGTGCAGCAAGGTGGTGGTTCCCTGATGTTTTGGGGTGGCATTATGTGGGGCCGACGTACGCCACTGGTGGTCATGGAAGGCTCCGAAACGGCTTTACGATACCTGAATGACATCCTCCGACCCATAGTGCACCCATATCGGCAGAATATTGGAGAGGCATTTGTCTTCATGGACGACAATTCTCGACCTCATCGTGCACATCTTGTGAATGCGTTCCTTCAAGATAACGACATCGCTCGACTACAGTGGCCAGCATGTTCGCCAGACATGAACCCTATCGAACATGCCTGGGATATGTTGAAAAGGGCTGTTTATGGACGTCTTGACCCACCAACCACTCTGAGAGATTTACGCCGAATTGTCGTTGAGGAGTGGGACAATTTGGACCAACAGTGTCTTGATGAACTTGTGGATAGTATGCCACGACGAATACAGGCATGCATCAATGCAAGAGGACGTGCTACTGGGTATTAGAGGTAGAGGTGTGTACTGCAATCTGGACCACAAATGCTGAAAGTCTAGCTGTATGATGGTACAACATGCAATGTGTGGGTCTCATGAGCAATAAAACGAGCTGAAATGTTGTTTGTGTTGATCTCTATTCCCTTTGTATTTAAAGGTTCCGGAACTCTTGGAACCGAGGTGATGCAAAACTTTTTTTGATGTGTGTATATATGCGAGGGGTGATCAGGAACTAAGGTTACAAAGCCAATATTCCTGGAGTTTCGTCTGTTATAGAGAGATTAGTAGTGTAGGGTAATTCGAGTACATAAAGTTGGTAACTGCGCAGAGATTCAGCCACCTGCCACCTACAGCGCTAGGTGTAGGTAAACAACTTATGGCGACTCGTTTGGAAAACGATTCTCGCGAAGAGATCCGCTCAGTTATTCGATTTCTGTGGGCGAAACATGTAACTGCGGCCAGGACTTCTCACCGAGGGCATCATGTCCCTTCATGACAACGCGCGACCTCATACAGCCCAGAAGACCACCACGCTGTTGAAGCGGTTTCGTTGGGACATCATTGATCATCCTCCCTACAGACCAGACCTCGCTTCAAGCGACATTCACCTGTTTCCTCACTTGAAGGAGCACCTAGGAGGTCGACACTTCGCGACAACGTGACTGAACATACAAGGACAGGATTTTTACCATAAGGAAATATTCAAACTCATCCCACGAAGCGACAAATCGTATGTATGTACTATTAGTTGGCTGTATTGGTTGTATGAAATAAAAAGTACACATTTAACTGCTGACTTTGAGACCTTAAAACTCAGCAATCTTTTTAGGTTTATCCCGTGTCTTGTGTGGGGGTTTCACCTAGGAGCATTAAGCTGGCTCATCAGCGGGCTCTTGGTATTCGCGCCCGGACCCCCACATCTTGGTGTTCCTAGGTGAAACCCCACACAAGGCACGGCATAAACCTATAAAAATTGCTGAGTTTTTATTCACTGGCCGTGGAAGCCAATACACCATCGTTTTTGAGACCTTAGTTTCTGATCACCCCTCATATTTAGGCTACTATTCATCCCCCTTTCTTAATGATGAGGTACTGTTACAGACTAGTACATTATGCAACGAGCCTATAATGGCTATAATTAACACGAGTATTTTTATAAAACGAGCGTATGCGAGTTTTATAATTTCCATACGAGTGTCTTAATTACCATTATAGGCGAGTTGCATACGACTGTTTATGTTCGACAATAATTATAACTTTATTATATGTTTTAACTTAAATATTCATAAATATCTGTTCAGTCACTAGAATGTTGTGATCGGGTGCTGCGGTGGGTAGTATATCTCTCTTTTCCAAGCTCTCTGGACAACCGGCGCATGCGCTCTGTGTGCTTCAATGCCATATGTTCCGATTGTGCACCGTTATTCAGTAAAACTGTCACCGAAGTCGTTTCAAAACCACGCGCTGTGTAGAAATTGGTTTTGGGGACATTAAGGTACAGTGCTATTTCTTGTCTCATATTCACCAGTTTATTTACGCGAACATATGGACGGTGCACGTTCGGTAATTTATATAGACATGTTGGATTTTGAGCGCATGCGCGAAGGTATCCTTCTCTAATTGGTCACACAACTGTTTCTTGAGCTCTGATTGGTGGGAGAAACTGTTTCATAATGAAGAATAGTGTTATAATGAGCCTCATTATGATACAGTTTTCTGACACATAATAGTTAGGGTCGAACATAAATGTATGTACGTGTGTACATACGAAGAATCTCATTTAAATAAAACATGTGATATAGTTTATGTAGTCCGCGTTCTTTTATGTTCCACGAGGAATGACAGATTAGGAGACTCGGCGCATACCTCCTGTACTATAGTAGTGGAACGACTAGAAACACACAGCCTAGCCATGTGTGTTAATTCGCGCATCAGAGATCGAAGGTTCAAATCCTGACGCTGACAACGGCTATCCTGAGTGAGTTATTTTTCCTGTTCTCTTTACTCTAACTCCTGGCAAATACCAGGGTAGTAACTTACTTCAAGTCCCGGAGTGCGTACCTCCATCCCTGTCCCTAATACAGCTACACACAGTACTACAATCATCACAGAAAGACAGGTTATCAGACGAACACACACACAAAGTGTCTCGAGGTCCTGAGATGAATAAACGTTGTTGTTGTATATGATTATCAAGGGGTTTTGCGACATCGCGGTCATGTAGCTCCGTGTGCTTGGGCGTGTGTAGAAGCTGTCTGATAACCTGTGTCACTGTGATGTCTGTGCTAGTGTATGTATTTGTAATCGAGGTAGGATTTGGGTAGGAAGAAGCCGTGACCTTACGTTAGATACCATTTGCCTGGAGTAGAAGTAGGAAAACAACTTCCAGGATGGCTGAGAAAGGAATCGAATCAGCCTCTTCTCAGTTCTGCCTCACGAGACTGAGTGGACCCAGTTCCAGCTCTCAGATCAGAATTAAATTTCTTGGCAAAGCCGGGCATCAAACCCGGACCTCCACGGCGACAGTCAAGAATGCTAACCACTACGCAACGAGGCGGAAGCTCTAGTAATTAAATCTCAATATGGCTGCAATGGGGAGTTGCAGCCAAGTCTCAAGATAGAGTTTTAAATCCCGGCGCTGAAAGCGGTTATTTCCCGGGTTTTACCACACTCCCTTCAGGCAAATGATCGGATAGTAGGTCTACTTTACTTCAAATACTGGGTCACCTTCCCAGTGGTGTAACGTCTGTAGGGGGATGAGCGGAGTCGAGCTATAAAGAGCGTTTTACTAGGACTGAAATAGTTTTTCAAATGTTTTCTTTTGGTTTCTCTTCTCTCGTTTGTTTTAACATTAGGTTTTGTGTCTGGTTCATGTTGTGATTTTTATATTGGTTTTGTCTGTGGTTTTTGTTTTGTATTTGCATTTATTTTTGCTTGATGTTTTTTATTTTTTGCTTTGGCTTTTGTTTTTTGCTTTGCGATTTTGTTCATTCCTTTGGCATTTTTTTTGCTTTGTGATTTTGTTTTTCTTTGGCTTTTGTTTTTTGCTTTGTGATTTTGTTTCTTGCTTTGGATTTGACTTCGGCTTTTGTTTATTCTTTGCGGTTTTGTTTTTTGCTTTGTGATTTTGTTATATTTTGGCTTTTGTTTTTTACTTTGGCATTTGTTTTTTGCTATGGCATTTGTTTTTTGCTTTTTCTTTTGTTTTTTTGCTTTGTGATTTTGTTTCTTGCTTTGGCCTTTTTTTTCACTAAGTGATCTTGTTTTTTGTTTTGTCATTTTGTTTTTGCTTTGGCTTTTTGCTTTGTGATTTATTTATTTTTTGGCTCTTACTGTTTGATTTTGTTTTTTACTTTGTGATTTTGTTTTTTGCTTTGGCTTTTGTTCGCTTTGTGATCTTGTTTTTAGTTTTGTCATTTGGTTTCATTCTTGGGCTTTTGTTTTTGCTTTGTGATTTTGCTTTGGCTTTTGTCCTTTGGTCTGTGATTTTGTCTTTTGGTTTGTGATTTTGTTTTCTGCTTTGGCTTTTGTTTTTTGATTTGAGATTTTGTTTTTTCTTTGGCTTTTGTTTTTTGGTTTGTGATTTTGTTTTTGGTTTTGGTTTTTGTTTTCCGCTTTATAATTTCATTTTATTCCTTGATATTTTGTTTTTTTTGCTTTTTTATTTCTGCTTTATGATTTTGGGTTAGTTTTTGCTTTTTAATTAGTTTTCGATCTTCTGTTTTGCTTTATACGGGGGGGGGGAGGTTTCAGCAAAATGACAAAATGAGACATAATAAATGAAAGCAATACTAAAAGTTTTTGTGTTTGATCTCGATAACATTTGATACGGTTGATCAGCTCCCATCAATGTTCAAATGAACAGTATTGCTGGGTTTCATTCAAAATGAACATTTCATCGAATTACGAATTTTTATTATTTGGCTATGGAGGGGATTGATCCCCCTGATCACCCCCCACCCTCTAGTGACGCCTCTGTACCTACCCAATTTCGTACCGTAATAATTACAATTACACACACTTCTACAGTTACCACAGAACGATAAGTTATCAGACAAATTTTACACACCCACGAGGTTGACGAACTAACAACAGCAGCAACAAACCATGTAGGCTATATTGTTTGCAAATCATTAACACCTTATAATTAGCAGAGACTGGTTTTATTGCATATTGTAGTCCTGCTCGCAGCGTCTGAGCAGGCACATTCGTGGAGGGAGACATGGTCGATAAACTTTGTGAGTTTGATCACAGATCATATAACTTTATGGCGGGCTACCAGACTGCGTAGCCGAGCACGTTCATTCATGAACCGTAACTACCATTTAGTCCCGGCACTGATTGCGGGCATCCGGAGTATGTTTTTCTCTCGGAGTTTTCAAAGTCTCTCCAGGCAAATGGTAACGTATTTCAAGTCTCGGGGCACCTATCTCAAATCTGGCAGTAATAATTACCGTACATCTACAAACAACAGCCACCACAGAAATTTGGGTTCTCACACAAATTCAACGCACCTCTAAGTACACGGGGTTGATGACCACAGATATCCAAGCACCTAAAACGAATTAATAATAATAATAATAATAATAATAATAATAATAATGTTGGTTTTATGTCTGTTTTAACTGCTAGGGCTTTTAGAGACGCCGGGGTGCCGTAAATTTGCCCCGAAGGGCTCCCTCACATTTGCGCTTCCTCAAATGCCAACTGACAGCGCCAGGATTCAATCCTGCAACCTTGAGTACAGCAGGCGAGAGCATTACCACTGCGCCACACAGCCAGCCCGAATTAACAAGGAGAAAGAACGCTCGCTACCCAACCATTTCCACTGAGAGTGACACCAATGTCCTGTAGCCTATACGGAAACAATTTAATATGTTCTCAGTTCTCCCTCACGAAGCTGAGTCAACCCCGTCCCAGCCCTAAGACCAGAGTACAAGCCCAGCCTCTAATTTCAAGGCAGTGAAACAAACAAACTCGTAAACAAACTCTTCTTTGTCATCAAGTGAATATCCACTTGTTGTAAATCATTCATTTTATGAGTGTGTCGAAATTTATGTGCTCACTGTAGTAGTGTATGTAACTGTATTGGGGACAGGAATAAGGTAGGTGCTCCGAGATTTGCAGTAAGGTACTATTTCGGCATTTTTCAGAAGGGAGTGTGGTAAAACCCAAGGAAAAACCACACTCACTATTGCCACTGCGAATGCCGGGATTCAAACCTACGATCTCCTTGAATTGCTGCAGCTGCCCTCGCGGCCCTGGTGCACGATTTGACGAGCTCAGCTAGACCGTGGAACATGAAGATTTCGATCAGATCTCTGAGAATACGTGATAGATACGTTTATCCACTTTATCAAAAAGAAATCCTACTTGAGCGCAACATAAAAAAATGTCTCAAATCTAATTGAAATCCAAAATGTAATGCTTTTAAGTCGGTCAACACGATTGTACCAATTGTAATGGGTGTTTCCCGAATCCTGAAAAGGAAATTACATGAGATTAATAAATACACTTGGATGACCAGTTTCGATCGTCAAGCTTCCAACACGCTAATTAAAATCCTAAATGAATCCTCTTTATTTTGCACTTAACACTCCCTTTTCTATCTTTCGTTCATTTAAAGAAGAATTAAAAGTAGAATTTCATAGTTGTCAAATGATAATGTTTATTCATTTCGGGGCTTTGTGATGGGTGTGTGTGTAGAGTCTGTCTGTTAACCTGCGTCATTGTGATGACTGTGGTAATGTGTGTATTTACAATTGGGAGTAAGATTGGAAGGAGGCGGTCGTGGTCAAAAGTTAGGAACCATCCCGGCATTTTCTTGGAGTATAAGTGGGTAATCACAGAGGACCGTTTCTAGGACAGCTGAGGGGTGAATCTTTTTCCCTACAAGGATGAGTATGCCTGTTCCAACACCGACCTCATACAGCCCAGAGGACCACCAAGCTGTTGAAGCGGTTTCGCTGGGACATCATTGATCATCCTCCCTACAGTCCGGACCTTTCTCCATGCGACTTTCACTTGTTTCCTCACTTGAAGGAACACCTAGGAGGTCAACAACTCGCTTCAGACAAGGAGGTGAAACACATCGCGACAACGTGACTGAATACACAAGGACAGGATTGTTACCATGAGGGAATATTCAAACTCATCCCACGAAGCAACAAGTGCCTAAACCGATATGGAGACTATGTGGAAAAATAACCTACTTTATATACTATCACCGTGGTTCAAATCCCGGTCACTCCATGTGAGATCTGTGCTGGACAAAACGGAGGCAGACAGGTTTTTCTCCGGGTACTCCGGTTTTCCCTGTAAGAATTTCATTCCAGCAACACTCTCCACTATCATTTCATTTCATCTGTCATTCATTTAATCATTGCCCCAGAGGAGTGCGTCAGGCCTCGGCAGCCGGCACAGTTCATATCCTCGCCGCTAGATGGGGGCTTCATTCATTCCATTCCTGACCCGGTCGGAGACTGGAAGCAGGCTGTGGATTTTCATTTTCATATACTATCAGTTGGCTGTATTGGTTGTATGAAATAAAATGTACGCGTTTTACTGCAGGCTTTGTAACCTTCGTTTCTGATCACCCATCGTATATTCCCCTAATAAAATCTAAGCGGCTACAGCAATTAAATGAAACTCGATAAGGAATAACTACTTTTATTCATCTTCAAAGAGATCAGAAATAGGCCAAATACAGGGTCATTGAAAAAGGTGCCCTTAATATTGATTTGTAATATCTCAGGCTGTAAGAAACATAATTTAATTATTTTGACACCAAAAAGATAGAGAAAATCATAAATGTTTGTTTACCTATTTAGTAGGTCTCGATGTGCGCTCCGTCTGTGGCACGACACACATCCAAGCGACAGTCCACCTCCGTCCAGGTCCGCCGAACCATGTCAGGAGTCACAGTTGCTATCGCATCGGTGATTCGTGCCACAGGCGGAGCCCACATCGAAACCTACTAAATAGGTAAACATAACTTTATGATTTTCTCTACCTTTTGGTGTAAAAATAATTAAATTATCTTCATTACAGCCTGAGCTAATACAAATCAAAATTAAGGCCATCTTTTTCGATGACTTTGAGTATTCCTGCAATACAGTAGGCTATATGTTTAGTACAATACCGTACTTCGAATTCGTACCTGTTTCTTAAGGAAAAAGCAGTTGATGAAGGAGACGAAATCTTTAGAAAAGTGTACTTAGCCAGTCAGCATCAGAGGAAGGAATAAAGAGACAGATCATGTGTACCAATACAGGGGTATCAATACACAGTACCTATTGTAATAAGTGATTCTGTAACCTGTGTGTGGTAGGGGTATTTAAAATGACAGTCGTTTGGTCATTCATTGTTTGAAGCATACGTTTGCAAATGTGTCCTTTTTTCTACATTTTTACATATGCCAACCCAATAGATAGACTATGGTATGCATTATCAAGGTAATCGAGCCCTTGGATAGAAAGTGTGCATACTACACTGGAAAGTTAGAGGCTGGCTCCATGAAACTAGTGTAGTTTATATACTGTATATATGTAGATTTATATACCTAGGTAGAAAAAGAGAAAGAAGTTAAATGGGGGCAATAATGAGAAGATAATAACAAAAAGGACTCTCTCAGAAAATAATAATAATAATAATAATAATAATAATAATAATGATAATAATATTAACTAGAGGCCCTGTGCGAGAAATCTCGCCTGTGTTAAACCACCCGCCTGGCGTTACTGTAATGCGCGCTCGACGTGACACAGTTCTGGCAGAGGCTATCATCTTGTTTATTTGATCACACTTTTTAAACAAATTGTCGATATTTATGAAATCAGAGTGCAATTTTTTAATGCTGCGGGTAATTCTCTTTCTTTTGAATGTTCATTTGTTACCAACGGTCACTTGTGTATAGACCACCCGTCCGGCTATTCTGTTATACAGGCTCCAGGCGACATCCCTGACAGGGAATTGTTTCAACACAATTTATAAACAAATAAATATATTTCCGTTGGCCTTTCAAGCAATGTAAGATTTTGCCTGTGCTATTGAGATGATTTGGAAGATTTTAGCATAAACTGCACCTTCCAACTCCCTCTGGCTTAAGAGGTTGAGTTTTGTGAAACCTATACCTTAGCGTTATGATAATACAGTAGAGTCCCACTAATCCGAACTAATTGCGACCGAACCCTGTTCGTATTAGTGACAATTCAGATTAGGCTCTAAAATCCATTACAATGTACTGTAATGTTTCTACAAGCACTGTTGGCGACTACCTAGCGCGACCAGCCTGGTCACCGCAACTCCTAGTGATGGAATGTTTATGCGATGTTGGCGACACATAGCCTCTTCAAGTCATTTCAGTGCGTTGCGTCAAAAGAAGATCACTGACTTCACTTCTTAAGTGTTGATTTGCTTTTCTGTTTGTTTTGTCATTATCATAAACAAAATTGCATTCAAACTTTGTTAGGCACATTGTTAGTAGGTCTAGGCCTTCCGTTTTTAGGTTTTGTATAAAAGATAGCCTACAAATTCACTGTCTACTCCTGTAGCATTTATTTCACGTTTTTTCTGTGCTAATAAATTTACGTTTTTACTTGGAAAAACTAGTTTAATCTTCAACTTAATTTTTTCCTGTTTTAAAATTCAAAACAATTGGCAGATATTTTTTCCTAGCCCTGTTCGGATTAGGCGGATTTTCGGATTAGCGGGGTTCAGATTGGCAGGACTCTACTGTAATAATAATAATAATAATAATAATAATAATAATAATAATTACAATGACAAAGAAGAATTATTGTAAAATATAATAATCTATTATAGGGTAAATTAAAAATGAATGAATACATGAAATTAATCCCTCATTCTACAGCTTCTTGTACTTCTGTTCATCCCAAGGTTTGTAACAGAGGACTGAACATAATATGCCTTTAGGTCCTACTTACGCAATAGCCAACATTCTTGTTGATATTACTGAGATGTGTTCGAGACTGAGAAACATTCCAACGGTCAACAAGCCGGCTGTAATAACAGTGAATATTTCTGAATCGATTTATCAGATCACACAACTTGTTTCGAGTTCTACTGTATCCACATTGACTACGCATTGATTTCTCAGATCACACACAACCACGTAACAACACTATTGCATCCACATGGATCAAGCATCAATTTCTCAGATCACACACAGCTATTTTGCAAGACTACTGTAGCCACACGGATCAGATTGAATCTCCAGGGTTACAACTATTTTGCACCTCCAGTAAGGCAACTTCCACCTGGTTCCTACCCAAAGGCAGGATTCAAATGACTGCACAGAATAAGAAAATTAGCAAGTTATCAAGCTAAGAGTGCTCGTCAATTGGACGCAAGCAAGGGGAGATTGTGGTCAGTGGTTACAAGAGCTTGGATAAACCAGCCAGAGTTTTCACTCACTCATGACGAACACTGGACCGGTATATTAGTCACTCCCCTCACGCGAACACCCGCTACACACCTGAACCTTCACAGATGCATCTAACACACCACTCCCTTCGGGGGTGAGGAGGCGAGAGCCGCAATTTACCGTAAACTGCATGAAAACCAAGCAAAGGGAACATGGGGGTATCATATTTTCCCTGCAACTAATGGAGTGGATCAAATGAGAAAATAACTGCCTATTTCTGGTCTTTACACATTCAAAGAGTTTCTCGCATACCCGCTAGAGGACTGCGTAGTGTTTTAATTCACTAAAACTGCGGGAGATCCAGATTAACATGTGGATATAAATTGCTTTAGTAGCCTTGCTGGTGGTATAAGATGAGTTCTCTTCATAGAATATTACTGCGTGTTCAAATCTTCCTCAAAAAGGAAAAACGAAATTGGAGAAGATCGTGGAATATTTTCATACAAGTTGACTCGCTAACATTGAGCAAGATATTGATATTATCTCGCTGTGAAGGGGGAGGTGTCTGCTGCATTTAATGAGTGCTAAGCAGTCGCGCAAGAAAGCTTGGTAACACTGACATATTGCAATCATCCCACTAGTGTTTTAACATGTTTTCTTGGAACGAGTCAGTGCTTCTGACGTGGCAATCTCCACAGTTTATCTAATTTATTCTGATCACTTGTTGTTAAGTATAATCTGCTTAGATCATTTCATTGACAATTCTTACCAACGTTAAGAAAGCTCCTCAGTGCCATCGTAAATATGTGCAGACTCCGAAGAACCAAATAGGAACAGTACAAGACGTATCTACGCCAATATTAATTTTGAATTCATCAACAGCAATGCATGTAATCAAGTAGCTTGCCGAAATGTATCACCCTGTGATAGCGAGAGAGCTATGTACTGTAGTCAACGGAATACCGTTTAGGTCACGTGAATGCCATCCAAGTCTCGTATAATTCTAAAATGCGAAAGTGAAACAATTTAGATTAAATGTTAAAACAAAGGCACTTGATGCATTCTCCCTGAGCTACACTTTCTTCCTCAAGGACCTCCACAGTTACTGCCAGAAATCAGAAATCGGACTACCAAATAATGATCATGAGTCATGAATTATATTTCTGAAAAATTTGAAGTCCTCTTTGTATTTACTTATGTCTGATTTTGATCGAGGGTGGTCACAATGTTCAGCCCATTTTAGGAAGTGCTTAGAACCATCAAATTATTGTCTTGTTAAACTAGAACTAGAATGTGAGGAAGATGCTCCCATTTATCCTGTTCCTTGTGGCATATAACCAACCCCCAGCAATATGATGTGGGCATTTTATTTTAGGTGCTTCTTCCTACTGTCAGTTGTAACTCTTCAGTCGGTCAATACGAATTTTCCTAATTACTGGACGGGATACAATGTAAGTAAATAACCCTCCTGGAAAAAATGCATGTAAGTTATTAATTATGATCACTGTTACAATGGGGCAATTCTTAGGATTACCCGTTTTGACCTACAAGCGGTCATCATCAGATCTTGATCACTGAGTTGTGGTTTACATTTATATACAATGTTAAAGAACTACATAAATGTTGTAGCGCGTAAACTACTGCGTACAATTGGTGTTTATATTTTGATTCGCAGTTTGATTCTCGTTATGTCATTTTATTTATACGGGTTCGTGGATTACGAATGAACATTATGCACATGTATACAAATTAGAACAACACATTATAATAAATAAACATAGAGCTCTAACAAGAACTATACTTACAGGGAGTGTTGAATATCTACGGGAGAAAAAGAAAACCACACTCATGATGGCCGCTGGCAGTGCCAGGATTTGAACCTCGGATGCCTGTGATCTGTTAGATGGGAATAGAACTCCGTCAATCTCACAGGCCCTAGGCTTTCCAAAACATTTATAGATGGTTTTCCAAAGAGGCTCTGTGAAGCAGGTTACAAACCTTACCTATACAGTGCCTAACGGTTCAGGTTGTTAGTACTAGCTTGAGCACAATGAGGATCACGACTCAGAATACTCCTGGGATGCCCACTTCATTCCATAATAACTGATATCCTGTCTATCAGGACCAATACAAGGCCACTCAGATGTTGCCAATGGTTAACGAACGAGAACGTGACCGCAGTTATTCACACTATGAACGATTAATATATCTAAATAATTCCATGGCTAATTTGAAGGGTAGTGTCGATTTTATTTCTCCTCCTCGAAGAGAGTCTATTTCTCATAGAACACACTTGAAATGAGGACGAATGAGAGCGATTCCAGAAAAAATATTGGGAATGCAGAAATGCTCCAACAGAGTTCAAAACGAGGACATATATGTTAAAGATTGGGAGCAGAGTGACAGCAGTGGATAACAAAAGTCAATTATCTATGACACATGCAAACTGTTCAGAACTCCTGCCAAGTAGACTGCGTTGCATGTTTCCGCACAGTTTGATTAGCCATGCTTCATTCATTCGCTGCCTAGAATTAAAAGTCACGAGAACAAAGACCTTGCTATGGAAGAACAATGGTCCACTGTGTCCGTAAGCAAACACTTCCACGAGATTTACCATATTTCTTCCGCTCCCACAGAGATTACAACAATTACACATTGATGATACTATGCAGCAGATGGTGCAAGAGGAATGAATGAATGAATGAATGGCATTCTTCGGTAGTTTCCATAGCTCAACCACCGAGTAGCGCTAGAGAAGATTAACTAGAGTTAATGACCAAGAAATCGCACCAAAATAAAAATATTGAAAAATAAGTTTAAATGAGGTCTTGTATACTCTTTGCATACTTGAAGAACTGTTTTCACAATATTGATGTACATGTCACAGGCAAAGACGAAAACCAGTCACTTCACAAGCTGCCTACGCCGACTTATTTTAGAATGAGAATTCATTACACAATATGACTGAAAAACTTCAGACGTATTCAGTGCGTATGATCAGTTAACAATTTTACAGCATGGCGTATGTGTTGCATTTCAGGCAAAATATTCTGGTTTTACGGCACTGCTAGTTAACCTAGTCTTACGTGTGAATGCATTTTAGCTATTTTATATACTGTCCATAAAAAGAGCTTCTCTTTCGTCATTAAACTGTTATTACTGCCAAAATTACCTAGAGAATGTAGAAGGAATTTTCTATGCATACCGAGAGTCAGGCAAAAGCCGATATTAGGAATTCAGAGCTTTATCGTGTTGGAAGCCATTTTTCAGTGTTACATCAGGAATAGAAATGTAATGCTTTTCAGTTGGTTGACAGGTTCTGACCGGCATATAAATACGTGTTTTCCCGAGAAATGAAATTGGGCACAAATTGTGTTGACTGACTGGAAAGCTTTCTCTAATAATCAAATCTCGAATTAGGAGCTCTTACACTGCATGATCTTAAGTCAGAAATTGTATACCACGGGTGGCCAAACTTTAAGAGCAAGTAATCTACTCTAGATAAATAAAATGTTCTGCGATCTACTTTGATAAATTCATTGTTTAATACTGACTGCAACATTGTCAGAAGAATTAACTTTAATTTCATTAATGCATTACTGTTGTAACTTAAAACATTACTAGTTGAAACCCGTCAAAACATGACGGTCAATAGAAAAATATTTACTGAAGAATTTTCTTATATAGGCCTACTGTACATTCTTTGTACGATTATTTTTTTGACTCTATTGAAACTATAAGGGCGTCAAAAGATTGCACTCTCAACAATGCAAAATACTGCTGGCCATGACTGAAAAATTGTTGGGGCAAATTGAGGCCTATACGTTCCAGGGTTTCCCCTTGAGCTTTCTCTGCCTAATTTTAACTGCGCCTATTATTTCCAAATCCAAGTAATATGGTTGCATTTAGGAGTCCTTGGGAAACGTGCAAATTTCTAAGCAGCATAACGGGTCAAGCGTTTGTAGTATGTGGCGGCCAGTCATTTAGTTCCAAGGAATTCTAGAACTCTGAGGAGTCTAATACAACTGGCCGCAAACCGTCGCTTATAATTTTGGAATATAACGAAGAAATGCGATGATGTGCAATTCCATACATTTTAAAACAATGTGGACCGTGTACGTGTGGCACAGTAACATTGGCACCAAATGAAACGAAGGACAGAGCATTGTACTGCCGATTAGTCTCTCTGAAATTCCTTGAGATATCATCTCCAGTGAAAAATAATTGTTGCAGCCTGTCAAATATTTTATATTTATTCAGATTAATTTTACCATTACAACAGCAAAGATCAAAGTAACCAAGTGTAGATTTCTCGCAAGAGAAATACAGTGCAGAACAATGTTTACATTTGTTCATCAAGGACCCTAAACTGTAACGGCATAGTATCTGGAATTGTTTCTGAAATGCCATATTTATATTGGATTTTAAAAGTGGCTTCGTATTTTTCTCCGATTTCCCACTTTTATTGCGGCTAATGTTCTATTTCGTCAAATGGGTTTATTTATAGCAGAATTTCTCCCCAAATTAACGTCATTTTAAATAACACTATAGTGGCCTGCATCAACGCAGCCGCCAAATATTAAATGGCAAATAATAACTTACTTCCATTGCCAAAATCAACTGCGTGGTTAGACCCATTATTATGTACTCTAAACAAATGATCAATAAACAATCATATTCACATATACAATGAAGTTCAGAGACTTCCATTCTCAAGTTGGTTGCTGATGAGAATGCGATGAGACTGATCGCCAATAATAAAATCCTTGCAATTTTTGCAATTTGCTTGCAAACGCAACTCAGGATGACGATCTTCATTTTGAAATAAACAGAATGAAATTGCTGTAAATAATCAATTTCCATCACCTGTTGAAGGTACAATACTTTGCATTTCCATTACAGTAAATTATGCAAGGGAGCATAGAATCACTTCGCCACTACTGGAATGAGCATAGACTCACTTCGCCAGCCACCGTAATGGAGGGAGTTTTAGAATTATATGTTCAGTGCTTGTCAAAGATCGTATTAACACAGGGAAGCCCACTCTTAAGGCTACATTCTGAGCTATTGCCCCGGATTCCAGGTTCGATCCCCGCTCTGCCAAGAAATTTAATTCTGGTCTGAGGACTGGAACGGGGCGCACTCGTGAGGCAAAACTAAGCAGAGCAAAGTTTGATTCCCATCTCAACAATCTTGGATTTGGTTTTCCGTGGTTTCCCACTTCCACTCCAGGCAAATACCGGGATAGTTCCTAACTTAAAGCCTCGGTCGTTAACTCCCCATTCCCCACATTAATTACAAATGCACACATCAACACAGCCATCACATTAACACAGGTTATCAGAGAAAAGTTTACACTCGCACACCAAAATAGACGGGGCTGAGTGGCCACGATGTCTGAGTCCATCAAATGAATTATGTTCGCCAATTTGTTAACGCTGATGTATGTGTTTGAACTACTGGATATAAGTTCAATGACTTTTAAATTAATATCATTACATTGTTGCAGCTTGGCAAATATTTTATATTCCAGCAGATCAATTTTACCATCACAACCGTAAAGGCCAAAGTAACCGCGCGTAGATTTTACGCAAGAGAAATTCAATGTAGAACAATGTTTACATTTGATCGTCAAAGACCTTACACTGTACTGCATAACATCTGGAATTGTTTCTGAAATGGCCTATTTATATTGGATTTTAAATGTGGCTTCGTATTATTCGATAACACTATAGTGTCCTGCAATATTGGAGCCGCTAAATATTAAATGGCAAAAAATACTTCCATTGCCGAAATCAACTGCGTAGTTAGATTCAGTACTCTAAACAAATACTCATTAAACAACTGTCATATACAATGAAGTTCAACATGACCGTCCAGAGACTTTCATACTCAAGTTGGTTGGTGAGGAGAATATGATGAGACTGATCGCTTAAAATAAATTCCTTATAATTGTTCCTGCCAGCGAAATTTTTTGCAATAGCTTGAAAACGCAGCTCAGAATGACGTTCTTCATTTTGATATAAACAGTACAAAACTATTTCCATCACCTGTTATAGTTTATGGTAGTACATTTTGCTGGGGAACATAGAATAACTTCGCCAACTACTGGAATGAGCATAGGCCTATACTCAATACTCACTTCGGCAGTCACCCTAAGGGAGGCAGTTTTAGAATTATATGTCCCGTGCATGTCAAAAATCGTATTAACACATGGAAGCCCACCCATTCTTGGCTATCGCCTCGGAGACCCGGGTTACATTTCCTGCTCTGCCAAGAAATTTAATTCTGGTCTGAGGGCAAAAACGGGGCACATTCAGTCTCTTGAGGTATAACTAAGAAGAGGAAAGTTTGATTCCCACCTCGACAATCTTGGATGTGGTTTTCTGTGGTTTCCCACTTCCAGTCAAGGCAAATACCGGGATGGTTCCTAACTTAAGGCCTCGGCCGTCAGGTTGCCATTTCCCACCTTAATTACAAATACACACAGTAATGCAGCCATCACAATAACACGGGTTATCAGAGGAAATTTTACACTTACACACCAAAGTACACGGGGATGAGTGACCACGATGTCGGAGCCCTTCAAACGAATTATGTTTTGTCGAGTGTCTCTCATGGCGAAAGCAATTGTGGACACGCGCCAGGGCCTGGAAAACTACCTTTTCCTCTAATAATTTAAGAGTATATCGACGATGCATAATTATAACTTTTAGTCTAGGATGCTACCAACTTGACCACCGAAGCATTGGGAAGAAATTGCAATATTAAGGTACATAAACAACATAGCCTACACACTCAACTGTCAGTTAATGTTCTTCAACGTTTCCCTTCTTAAAAATTCCCCTCCTTTATAATTCTCCATCACGTGAAAACGCGCCATGTCTTGTGTTTTAAATATATCGATGCAATGGTGCTGCCATCTGTTGTTAGTTACTGGAACTATATGGGCGAGGTACTGCCATCTGTTGTTAGTTACTGGAACTGATGGCAGATATTAGCTCTTTTGACCACATGCTGTAATGCAATGGTAAAACGGAAATAAAACGTACTGAGAGGGAATGTAGAAATACGTATCTTTAACTGACATAAAACGTTACTAATACTCCTTGATAAAACAATATTTAACTATCACGTGAAAACGCGCCATGTCTTGTGTATTAAATATATCGACGCAATGGGCTGCCATCTGCTCTCAGTTACTGGAACTATATTGGCGAGGTACTGCCATCTGTTGTCAGTTACTGGAACTGATTGCAGATATTCAAACGGCGTATTGAGGACATGCTGTAATGCAATGGTAAAACGGAAATAAAACGTATTGAGAGGGAATGTAGAAATATGTATCTTTAACTGACATAATACCTTACTAATACTCCTTGATAAAACAATATTTCAGTGGTAAAAAAATACTGGCGAGAGCTGGGATCGAACCTGTGATCCTTGGATCCACAGTCAATCGCCTTAACCAAATAGCTACACGCGCACTCTCGCCCAAATGCAGACGCAACCATTCACTATATTCAAAAGCCGCTATCTGAAGAAAATAATCCAATTCGTTACCAATAAAATCAATATTGCACATACTGTTATTATATTTTACTGTCAGAACTTGGTTAATGTATGTTTTCAATTACATGGAAGCTTATTAAATCATCTTCTTCTTCTTAGTCGTTTACCCTCCAGGTTGGTGGAACCTACGGACTCAGCGAGGGAACTCACCACTACCGCCTCTACGGGCAGTGTCCTAGAGCTGGGAACATTTAATCGGAGTGGATACAACTGGTGAGGTGGGATTGGCACCTCGCCCAGGCGGCCTCACCTGCAAAGTGAACAGGGGCCTCATGAGGGAAGGTAATGGATGGTCAGGATGGATAGGCAAGGAAGAGGGAAGGAGGCGGCCGTGGCCTTGAAGAAGGTACCATCCCGGCATTTGCCCGAAGACGAAGTGGGAAACCACGGAAAACCACTTCGAGGATGGCTGAGGTAGGAATCGAACCCCCTCTACTCATTTGGAACACCCGAGGCTGAGTAGACCCCGTTCCAGTCCTCATACCACTTTTCAAATTTCGTGGTAGAGCCGGGAATCGAACCCAGGACCTCCGGGGCGGCAGCTAACCATGCTGTCCGCTACGCTACGGAGGTGACAGCTTATTAAATAACTTATATTTTAATGGACTTCTCACCGCCATTTTGTCATGAGCCCAGGCGGATTGTGCGCATGCGTGAGGGACAAGAATTCTGATATTTTCTATATTTATTTAAAAATATACCGTAATATATTTGTTTATTTTAGAGACACTCTGCAAATCTACAGGCCAAGAGCTTTCGTTAGAATGCTCTACGAAGTAAATCGGTTCTGTCGTTCTCTCAATCTCGTGGTAACAAAAATCGCCTTAGTATTTTAAATATATAGACTAGTTGAAACCCGTCAAAACATGACGGTCAAAGGGAAAATATTTACTGAAGAATCTCTTTATATAGGCCTAATGTATATTCTTTGTACGATTATTTTTTGGCTCTATTGAAACTATAAGGGCGTCAAAAGATTGCACTCTTGACATTGCACTCTTGACATTGCAAAATACTGCTGGCAATGACTGAAAAATTGATGAGGCAAATTGAGACCTGTACGTTCCAGAGTTTCCCTTTGAGCTTTATTGATTTTGATAGAGTATGCCAAACGAATTGGAAAATATTGCCCCTTAAATGAAAATTATAATGTTATATCGGATGGTATTAAATCAAGTCGAAGGATTATACCTCTCTGCCTAATTTTAACTGCATTTATTATTTCCAAATCCAAGCAATATGGTTGCATTTAGCAGCCCTTGGGAAACCTTCAGATTTCTAAGCAGCATAACTATGGGTCAAGCGTTTAGAGTATGTGGAGGCAAATCTTATAATTCCAAGGAATTCAAGAACTCTGAGGGTTCTAATACAACTGGCCGCAAACCGTCGCTTATAATTTTGGATTATAACGAAGAAATGCGATGATGTGCAAAACATGACGGTAATTGGGAAAATATTTACTGTAGGACTTTCTTATATGCATTCTCTGTATGATTACAGAGAAAGATCGAATTTGCAACATATAACTGGCCATTACTGAAAACAAGCGTTACGTTTGCGTTAACCTTTTTCCCCTCCAGGGTTGTCTTTTCCCACGGAGTAAGCTAGGGGTCCCACCTCTACCGCCACTAAAGGCAGTGTCCTGGAGCTTGTGACTCTGAGTCGGGGATACAACTCGGGTGTGTGACCAGCTCTACGCCCAGGCGGCCTCACTTGCAAAGCGATCAGGGACCTGATGAAGGGATGGTAAGAGCGGGAGGGTTAGGCAAGGAAGTGGGAAGGAGGCGGCCGTGGCCTTACGGTAGTTACCATCCCGGCATTTTCCCGAAGACGAAGTGGGAAACCACGGAAAACCACTTCGAGGAAGGCTGAGGTGGGAATTGGACCACCCGAGGCAGAGTATACCCCGTTCCAGTCCTCATACCACTTTTCAAAGTTCGTGGCAGAGCCGGGAATCGAACTCAGGACGGGGCGGCAGCTAACCACTACGCTACAGAGGCGAGCTTCGGAGGCAACGACTGAAAACTTGATGAGGCAAATAGCGACCTAAACGTTCCCGAGTTCCCCCTTCAGCTTTATTGTGATAAGGTATGGCAAGCGATTGGAAATTGGTGCTCTAAACGAAAATGGAAGTGTTTTATCGGATGGTGTTAAATAAAGTCGAAGGATTAGAACTCTCTGCCCAATATTATCTGCACTTATTATTTCCAAATCCAAGCAATTCTCATACCTAATTCATACAATTAATCTGGCATCATTTAGGAGCTCTTGGGAAATGTTCAGATTCCTAAGGAGCACAACTGTGGCTCGAACATTAGGAGTATGAATATGTGGAAGCAAAATTCCGAGGATTTCAAGAATTCTGTAAGAAGTATCTGGCTTTCATATTCATTATTCAATCTGTAACAGTGGTGTATACTTTTGTTACCTTAGTGTTTTAAATATATATGAGGCAACGTCAATCGCGCCGAATTTCTTAGTTTACGGGAATGCTAAGAGTAAAATATGTTTTGTCAATGGAATAGCAATACCAAGAAATAAAAATACGGAAATAAAAAAATATGTCGGAGGTGGGACTCGAACAGCTCCCATTGCGCGATGCATAAATGAAGAGTTCTTGCCTCTACGACCTAAGCTACCGAACCACTGGTAAACTCGCGCAAAATTAAGACAGTTTAACTACATAGGCCCTACACACTCGACTGTCAGTTTACGTGTTTCAACATTTTCCGTCGGGTATAGCCTAAATATATTCCAGTATATATCGTGGGAACGTCATAAATAATGTTCCCTTCTTTTATACTTCTTATAAATAACTATCCGCCTCCGTAGCGTAGCGGTCAGCATGGTTAGCTGCCGCCCCGGGGGTCCTGGGTTCGATTCCCGGCTCTGCCACGAAATTTGAAAAGTGGTATGAGGACTGGAACGGGGTCTGCTCAGCCTCGGGTGGCCCAAATGAGTAGAGGGGGTTCGATTCCCACCTCAGCCATCCTCGAAGTGGTTTTCCGTGGTTTCCCACTTCGTCTTCGGGCAAATGCCGGGCTGGTACCTACTGTAAGGCCACGGCCGCTTCCTTCCCTCATCCTAGCCTATCCATCCCAATCTTCCATCCCTTCCCATCCCTTATGAGGCCCCTGTTCGCTTTGCAGGTGAGGCCGCCTGGGCGAAGTGCTGATCACACTTCCCCAGTTGTATCCATCCCGACCAGATGTTCCCAGCTCCAGGACACTGCCCATAGAGGCGGTAGTGGTGAGTTCCCTCGCTGAGTCCGTGGGAACCACCAACCTAGAGCGTAAATTGACTAAATAAAAATAAAATTAAAAAAAACTATCAAATTGAAACGTGATGCACTTGTAACCGCCATGACTGTCATGATGCAAGGTGATTGTACGCATGCGTGAGGGGCGAGAATTCTGCAATTTTCTATATTAATTTAAAAATATGTCGCCTCCGTAGGGTGGCGGTCAGCATGGTTAGCTGCCGCCCCGGAGGTCCTGGGTTCGATTCCCGGCTCTGCCACGAAATTTGATAAGTGGTATGAGGACTGGAACGGGGTCTACTCAGCCTCGGGTGGTCCAAATGAGTAGAGGGGGTTCGATTCCCACCTCAGCCATCCTCGAAGTGGTTTTCCGTGGTTTCCCACTTCGTCTTCGGGCAAATGCCGGGATGGTACCTACTGTAAGGCCACGGCCGCCTCCTTCCCTCTTCCTAGCCTATCCATCCTAATCTTCCATCCCTTCCCATCCCTCATAAGGCCCCTGTTCGCTTTGCAGGTGAGGCCGCCTGGGCGAAGTGCTGATCACACCTCCCCAGTTGTATCCATCCCGACCAGATGTTCCAAGCTCCAGGACACTGCCCATAGAGGCGGTAGTGGTGAGTTCCCTCGATGAGTCCGTGGGAACCACCAACCTAGAGGGTAAATTGACTAAATAAAAAAAAAAAAAATATACGAATTCCTTAGTTTACGGGAATGAAAATGAAATAGCAATACCAAGAAATAAAAAAAGGGAAATAAAAAAAACATGTCGGAGGTGGGACTCGAACAGCTTCCATTGCGCGATGCATAAACTAGGACTTCTTGCCACTACGACCTGAGCTACCGAATCACTACTAAAGCTTCGCAATATTAAGACAGTTTAACTACATAGGCCCTACACACTCGACTATCATTTTACGTGTTTCAATATTTTCCGTTGTGTATAATATTGTATTCCAATATATATCGTGGGAACGCCATAAATAATGTTCCCTTCCTTTATACTTCTTATAAATAACTATCAAATTGAAACGCGATGCACTTGTAACCGCCATGACTGTCGTGAAGCAAGGTGATCGTGCGCATGCGCTAGGGCCAATAATTTTGCATTTTTGTTTACAAATATAAAAATATATGGTAACATATTTGTTTATTTTAAAGACACTCTGCAAATATACAGATCAAGGGCTTTCGTCAGAGTGCATTACGAAGTAAATCGGTTCAGCCGTTCTGTCAATCTCGCGGTAACAAAAATCAGCTTACTGTTTTAAATATGTAGATAGATTACAAGATTAAATAAAGTATTATTGTAAACTTTTCAAATTACTTAGGAAACACTGAATATGGCTTCTAATACTTCAAGATTGAATGAGAACAATAATAAGAATAACTAATCCTTAACAACAACAAAAAGCACCATACCATATTGAAAGTGTACATCTAGCAAACCATTTCATTTTGAATTTGATGCATGACACAGTAGTCTATAGGGGCAAATTGTTCGCTCAAAGAGGGTCGCGACGATACTGAATGCATTTTGAGCAACTTCTGGTCTTTGGCAGGTTACATCATGGTATAGGGGCTAGCATCCTTGACTGTCACCGAGGAGGTCCGAGTACGATTCACGGCTCTGCTAAAAAAGTTAATTCTTATCTGAGGGCTGAATGGGGTACACTCAGCCTCGTGAGGCAAAATTGAGAAGAGTTGGGATCGATTCCCAGCTCACACCAGAATTAAATGTATTTGACAGAGCCACGATTCGAACCCGGTGCTTCAGGGTGACATCCAAGTTCACTAGTCGCTACACCACGAGGTGGTCTTTATAAAACTGTGGAAAGTACGACATAAAACAAACTTACGTCGAAGGAAGGCCAAGCCGAACGTTATGCTGCATAGGACACACAAGTTACAAATTAATACCGAAAGTGTTGAGAAGTGGTGCATCGCGTTCTTAGAATATTCACGGTGTCGTTGAAAAACGCGTTCGTAATGTGCTAGACACACTGCATTCAACAGAAACAGTCGAAGGGGCTACAAGGGGGGGGGGGGGGGGGGAATCACGAGCAGAAACATCATTGTATGTGGTCATCTGTGAGACGAGTGCGATATTTTGAATGCATTATCTTCATTCGACAGTAATATACTTGGCAGAGGTAATTATACCCAAATGATGCAGTCAATGGATCTCGAGCAAGGATAATTTTATTGTAGTACCAGTAACCAGATGTTATTTTCAGAAGCCAATGTTTTCAAGGGAATATCACTCTGCAGGTTTGATATTTCTTATTCAACATCTGAATCGTTCGAGTTTAACACAGACGATACAGTTGCGGAAATGCCTTCAATGTTTTGATATACACTCCAATAACATATAGCAATTGACAGCTCAAGCGCCCGCGATCGACCATACCATCCGAGCTGATTAAGGGACACTGGGACTGAAATTTTCAAATTCTATATAAACTGAGGTACAGCTTTGAAATTTTATATGGTTATGAATAGTCATATTATAAACCACTTTGGGAAATGTGAGCATTGTAAGTTGATTAGTTCTCTAGATATTAATTATTTTGTACATTTATTGTGCTAATTATTCAAGTTTTATAAAGGTCAGCCGCGTTAAAAAAAACAAGATAGTGTAACTTTTAGGTAATATTCTATTGCACTATAACAATTGGAAGAAACCTACGGATCCGATTTTGAATTGCATTAATGAGTGTCAAGAAATTAATTTTTTTCCATCTCCAAGTTTTTTTCTACAAAAAAATCGTATTTTTTCCAGTTTGAATTTTTTTTGCAGCCAAACCAAAAGTGCAATCTAAAAAACGATCCGCAGGTTTATAGTCATTGCAATGAAGATAATAAATTCCCATTTTGAAAGCAATATCATAAGATTTATGACGCGAGTAACATTTTGAATGCCTGAAAAAGTGAATCCGAGAAAACAGCAATTTTCTAAAATGATGCACAATTTACAAGGTTTCAGCTTACCAATGACATTAGGACTGTCCTACAGCATAGGTGACACCCTCCTTCTTCTGTTTTGCAGCCTCCTCCTTCATTTCTGCCAGTTTCACCTTCCGTCGACATGCTTTCGCTTCTCCAATTATGACCGCGGACTTACATACTTCCTGCGACTGTCACATCTTTCAAGTGTTTGTGCTGTGACATGAGATACTGAAGTTAGTCTTATTCCTGATTTCAACTCTGTTGTTGCACTACACCCCATGTTGAATTCTGTTACAGAATTCCAAACAGCAATTTCAAGTATCTTCCGTGAAATAAAAATCTCTTTCCGGCACTTCCTCCAGATAACAGAATGCAGAGACTCATTCTGATTTTCAGTAGCCCCACGGATGCATCTGGATAGTAGCTCATCTGATGCCAGCCTTTGATAAACAGCATAATCTTGACAACTAAGGGTTCTTAAAGTTCTACAGCCATTTTGTCATGACTCTGTGGTGTTTTACCAGCTGCGATACTTCGATTGTAGAAACACCAAGACTCAGAACCTTCAGGACACTTACTGTGCTGGGGCGTTTAAAGGACACACCGTGCATTTTAAAGCTACGCCAGGGCTTTAAAAATGGCGGAATTCGGATAAAACACTGCTATATTATCCGCAGGGGATAGGGGTGTATTAATATGGAAAAAACCGAAAATCGACATTTTCCACAAATTTCACTAAAATTTCAGTCCCAGTGTCCCTTAATTGAATAAAAGTGATATTTAATGGTAGCTGTAAAGCCAGATAGAATCGGAGTTGGGTGAAGACCAGTTTGGTTTCAGGAGAAATGTAGGAACAAGGGAAGCTGTACTAAGTCTTAGCCTGATTTTGGAAGGTAGAATAAGGAAATATAAGAGAACGTTCATGGCATTTGTAGACGTAGAAAAGGCTTTTGATAACGTTGATTGGACTAAATTGTTTGGCATTTTGAAATCTATTGGAATAAAGTACAGGGATAGGAGGGTGATATACAATCTATACAGAAACCAGACGGCAGTCATTCGAGCTGAAGGACATGAGAGAGAAGCTGGTATTCAGAAAGGTGTAAGGCAAGGCTGCAACTTATCACCCATACTTTTCAATCTTTACATTGAACAAGCAATGAAGGAAATTGGAGAAAAATTTAAAGTGGGAGTGAAGATTCAAGGAGAAATAATTTCAACTCTGAGATTTGCTGATGACATCGTCATCTTGGCCGACAAGTCTGAGGATTTAAAATGAGTTTTTGAATGGTATGGACTCCGTCTTACGGAAAGAATTCATGATGAATATTAATAAATGTATAACAAAAATACTGGAATGCAGCCGAAATAAATCAGAAACCTCTTTGGAGATCAAATTGGCAGGTGAAAAGCTGAAGGAAGTAGGAGACTTCTGTTACTTAGGAAGCAGAATAACCAGTGATGGACGAAGCAAAGAGGACATAAAAAGTAGGTTGGCTCAGGCAAGGAAAGCATTTCTACAAAAAAGGAATCTTTTGACATCGAATATAGATTTAGGTATTAGGAAGTCATTTTTGAAAGCCTTTGTCTGGAGTGTGGCGCTATATGGAAGTGAAACTTGGACTATTGGTGCAGCAGAAAAGAGGAGAATTGAAGCTTTTGAAATGTGGTGTTACAGGAGAATGATGAAGATCAGATGGGTAGATAGGGTTACAAACGAAGAGGTTTTAAGACGAGTGGGAGAGGATAGATGTTTCTGGCGACTGCTAATGAAGAGAAGAGATAGGTTAGTAGGACACATACTTTGTAAGACACCCAGGAATAGCAAGCTTAGTTATGGAAGGAAGGGTCGAGGACAAGAACTGTAGGGGTAGACCAAGGTTAGAATATGTTAAACAGATTGCCTCGGATGTAGGGCGTGGTAGCTATGTAGAGATGAAGCGATTAGCTCAGGACAGGGAGGCATGGATAGCTGCATCAAACCAGTCAAAAGACTGAAGACTCAATCATCATCAGCTGTGTACCGTTTAGATATGCATGTAATGATGTAATTCAGGATATCAATAACTCTAAACTCAAATGTTCAAAAAGAAACATTAGGCTTACCTAGCAGTGTTCAAGTCCACGGTTATCTCTGGGGACTTCTCTGCACATGCTGCCTGAATTTCGGCAGAAATCATTAGAGATGAAGCTAACATGCTGGAAACAAGAGTATCCGGAGTGTCTATAGTAGTTGGTAAGGTAACAGTGGAGATCACTTCAGTTTCCACTATTTCTGCAGCAGTTGAGTCTTCAAGTGGTGTTTTCGATGCTACATCAGGAACTCGTTCTGATGAATTTGAATAGTTAATTGCAGAATCTACCTCGCAAGCTGTGTTTAAGCATGCATTCTTGGTTTGCACGGGTGCCCCCTCTTGAGTTGAAACATAGGTAACGCTAGATGCCGTCAATGAATTCCCTGGAGGCAATGTCTTATGCTCTGCAACTGGACTTTTAACAGGAACTTGTTCACGTGAAATTTCTGAGCTAAGTGTAGAATTTGTTACTGGATATACAAGTGAAATTGAACTTGGGATGCGTTCAATTGTGGCGGCAGCAGTTTCTATATCAGTTGCATCAATTACTGCGCTGGTCAATGTCTTAGCGCTTGACTCGAAGTTTGTCACTAGTGTTTGTTCTGGCAAGAGAATGTCCACCTCAGATGCTACCGGTGCACTTGTAGTAGATGTAGGATCTGAAGATACCGCGTGATTGACGGCATCAGCTGCAACTGGGTCTGCAGCTGGAGTTGTTACGGAAGTCATTGCCAATGATGAATCTGCATCTCCAACCAAAATATCGGCAAGCGTCTCACCTACATGTTCACCAGCACTTGTATTTTCCAGTCTGAAACGAGAAGAAAATAACCATCATCTCCTACGTTGGCAAATAGTTAAACGCGACCATTCATACTATCGTCATCTATACATAGATTTATTTTAGGATTAAATATTTGAGAAATATGAATTGTATTTGACCCAATATTTCTTAAATCACAAATGACACCTGGATCCCAAAACATTACTTCTACTAACTTGAACAACATGCCTGCAGAAACTAGAAAGGGATGTTAATCTACATCAATATTACACGTAGCTAATTCAACATTTTCCGTATTAGTGATTCCTTACAATTTGCAGAGAGCCAGTATAGATACATCATCAAATATTTTGTTGAGGATATCCTCCCACCAGTCAGCCGAGGCTTCACTTATACAATATGAACACCAGCGGGCATTTGGTCCACCCTGCTTGGAACGCCACTGGGGTGGCGCAACTTTCACTACGTCGCATATTTATAGTACACCACTGTGCTACGTTGCTGTGGCAGCGAAGAGCTTTAGCCATTTAATGCCAAGCTATTGTTGTTGATGATGATGATGATGATAATTGTTGTTTTAAGGGGCCTAACATCTAGGTTATTGGCCCCTAATGGTTTGGGTGATCGTGAAGATGATAATGGGATGTAAACTACAACTAAAACTAACTACTAACTTATATACTAGAAGAAGAAATGGAAAACAACAGGAGACTAAAGCAATTAAAGGACAGGTAGAAAAGAAATGCCCTCAACCCTCGAAGAATGCGGAGTGAGGGACTTGGAAGGAAGGAGAGCCATGAAAGGCAGATAGGAAAGTGAAAGAGGAGAGGGTCAGCCCAAGAAGTATTGGATAAAAGAGGGAAAACCGGACCCAGCTCAGGAATCCCTCGAGGTCACCAACTCCCGAACTCACCAGCCATGAGATCCTGAGGGTGTAGCAATATCCAAGGTGCACCGGAAGTGGTGGGGCTACATACACCCTGCCTCCTTGAGGGCCTTGAGCAGAAGGCAGGAGGTAAAAGGAAAATAAAAAGAAGGCTGACCCCTCGCAGAAGGAGGGTATCAGAAAAGATGAGACAAGGGCCAATTAAGGCGGGAAAGGAAGAGACTCCCTAGGCCTCGGATACCCTAATACCGTCTGGGTTGGAAGAGACCAAGAGATGACCAAGTGAGGTCGACAGGAAATAAGACGGTGAGGAGCCCGGCACAAGTAAGTGGAAGCAATCCCGGACTCAGCTGGGGCCCCGTGGTCGCCAACCCACGTCCCACTAGATGTGAGCCCCTGAGGGTGCCAAGCTATTGTGAGTCGAGCCAAGTTTAATGAAATTATTAGTGTTTGATTAAAAAAAAGTATCTCCTACATAGCAAGTTAAGATATTTTGAACGTATTAGATGGCCAAATAATTAATACTTCGTTTCATTAAAAATAATTTAAATATTTTACTGTTTAAATTTGAAATGGAAATTTTAATATAATTTGGACAGCCTACAGATTTTAATTCATCATCGCTTGCCATGGTGGGTAGTGGTTATCGTGTCGGGCTACCAACCCACCAAGTTTGCAGGTTCGCTCCTGGCCATGGTAAGTGATTTTTTTTTTGAAATGCGACAAAAATCACGACACGCATGTCATACGTTGTTGGCATGTTAAAGAACCCATTTGAATTCAGTAGGCCGTGTTCATAGTGGCATTTTCCGCCAACACAAAAGTTCCTCTATTTTCTACTAGAAACCGCTGTAGTGTCAAGGAGCTTAGATATCTAACCTCGTTGACTTTCATAGCGTCAAATAACAAAGCTTGCACCCGGCACCCGAGGCCATACGATATTACTATTATATACTTCATCATTGATCAAAGGACTGGCCATATTTATCATAATTTGCTCCGAGCAAGAATGTAAAATTACACGACTGCAAATGTTAACACGCGTAGGAACTCAGCTGACTGCAGCACGTTCAAAGAATATTTACTATGAATCCAGTTATGCACGGTACTTGAATACATCGATATATCCAGCTGTCTTGGTTACAACAGTGATAGCAGTACGAGGATTGAAATAGTAATACGAATACAATGTTATAAGAAAACGGGGCCGATAGATCACCCCATGCCATTTTTAGCAGAAGCTCCCTCGACCGATATATTGGTTATCTGGCACTATAAGGGTTAATGGCAGTGAAAACCAAAATGGCATCTGTTCTGAACACATTTGTAATAATAATTAAGTTCAATAAGCAAAGGTTTATAATCGTGGTTTTGCAGAAACGAATAAATTTATTTCGGGAATTATCCTTGCTGCTTAAGAAAGAGTCAACGCTCTACCACTTGGTGGACGTAGGCCTATATAAAGTAAGTACATTTTGAATTTTCAGCTGCAAAGTGGTACTGTATTTACCCCGGACGCTGTGTATAATAATGACCAAATATACCCCCAGTTAATTTTTACTGTTCTTGCTTGTTATGTGTTGGCGTCCAAGTTATGTTTTCAAAGAATCACAATGTTATTTTCCAAGCTTGTTACAGCACAAGCTAGTCATCTCAAACTACTTCCTCAAGTGGTCAACACCTTTATTAAGGCACTTGTAGCCGAGTAGGCTACCAATTTATATAAGCCATAGTTATAGAACGACGATGAACGCGACGTCTGTACTCCCTCTTTGAGATCATCATCATCATCATCATCATCGTCATCAAACACTTGCCACCAAAGAACTCCTTCAGATGGAAATAACTTGGCGCAAAATTAAGCCTTTAGGGAGGTTGCTGCAACTGTTCGCAACCTTTTAACTGAATTCTAGTGCACATAAATGCTTTCAGTAGCGTACCAACTTTTCACTTATAGGCCAGAGAAACTACTGACCATCCACAAATTTTGATCGGTGTTGGTATTGTAACTAGTACGAGTGCCCGTGAACATGGCTGCACCAGCGCTTGTTGATGAAAGCACCAGAAGTATTGCAGGACGAGCAGAGGGGGGCAGCGATGACGGAGTGCAGTCTGCATTGCGCGCGTACTTGTGTGACAGAAGTTATATTGTGAATGGAAAAATAATAATTAAAATAATAATAATAATAATAATAATAACAATCGCGAATTATGAATGAATTGTTTCTAATTGTTTCGCAACAGCAGAGTTAAGCGTAACAGGAGCACATGTCACCACGGAGAGAAAAACGATGACTGTGGCATATTCTACCCGCGCGACTGTAACTGTCAACAAGTAGGCTGAAAGCATGACACAAGTAAACAAAGAATATAGGTAGTTCCCACCTCTGCCACCGGCACTCGTATCTTGAAAGGCTAATATTAATTAATCTTCGGAAATAAATTAAAAACAAAAGTATTAATGGATGCCCTTGGAGGCTTTCTAATCTTGCACGACAATTGAATCAGTGTTTTTTTTAAGGGCGTAGGTGAACGAAAGGGAATTGTTGGGAAACTAAATAAAACTTCCCCAGCGGCTCAATTTTTAATTTTAATTTAATTTTTCTTTTTAATGGATTTTGTGACCTAACATGCTTTTAGGGAACATGTTCCACTCTCTAAAATAATTTTATAAATTTTTGTCCGGAAGATATGCGCAAGAGAAAATCGTGCAACTACGCCCTTTCAAAAAAATCGAATAATTAGACACAAATATGTTCATTAAATTGTTCGAAAATGCAATCTATTTGCTAGAGACAGATATTTACTAAAATATATGGCAAAGATGGACAAAAAATAAAATGGACCATGGTTACATATCAGTTTAGGACTTAAATTGGAATAATTTTGCAATACTAAGAAATTAGTGAAAATCTAAAGCACAGACATTGTGTTCAGATGGAATGAATTTCCTACACACAAAAATTGCAACAAATCTGAAGCACAAGGAAATATTTACAACATAAGAAAGTCATTGTTGGTTGGTTCCTTAGTTTAGGGGCTCCGACAACGCGGTCATGCAGTCCCGTGTACTTTGGGTGTGACGCACGTCCGCCCTTAAAAAACTCAATATTTATGAACATGAGTTTTATACGGATAGAACGCTTGCACATGCGTCCTTTCAAAGGAAACGGATGGCTCTATCCAAAAGGAAAACAAAACGCTAAAAAAGGGTAAATGTCGAAAAAAATGTCGATACCGCCCTTTCAAAAAACACCGATTCAATTTAGGCCATTATGATATGAATCAAATAGGAACGGGGCTTGGACATCGTGGTCATCACCGACGCTCGCCAAAGCGCAGCGTTAGGTCATGGGGCCAAGCACTCTGCTGACTCTGCAGATACGTGGGTTCGAGCCCCATCGTCGGCCGTCCTTGAAATGGTTTTCCGTGGTTTCCCATTTCAACACCAGGCAAATTCTCGAATGGTACCACCTGACAGGCTACGGCCACTTCCTTCCACATCCTTGTCCGGTTTCATTAATCTTCATCCATTCCATCCCTCATCCCGACGCGCATGTCGTCCACGGACGTCGACTAGAAAGACCTGCACTCGGTCTCTCAGGAGGCCAAACGACAATAAAAATCGTGGTCATTTTGCCCCGTGTACTTGGGAGTGTGTAGAATGTGTCTGATTACTTGTGTAATTGTGATGTCTGCATGTGTATTTGTCATTCAGGTGAGGATTGGGAAGGAGGCGGCCATGGTCTTGAGTTGAGAAATATCCCGGCATTTGTCTGGAGTAGAAGTGAGAAACCATGAAAAACCATTTCCAGGAATCGAACCCTCCTCCTCTCAGTTTTGCCTAACCAGGCTAGTGTACACCGTTCCAGCACTCAGACCAGAATTAAATGTCTTGGAAGAGCCGGGAATTGAACACCATTTCATTTATGTTTTTGCCTTTTTCCGTTTTTCTGTAGATACTGTAGTTTTGATTTTTATGTAATAATTATTTTAATGTTTCTTGTACAAAGGGATTGTATGAATGAATGCTAGAGATGGAATGTTTGAGTGCGTGTCTGTATTGTTGTGGTTGTTGATATATAATGGTGTATTTATATTTGTGTTCATGATTGCTGTTTTTGCTTTGTTTTTACTTATAAATTTTATTGTTAATTATTATATTGTAACTAGTGGAACCTATCTGTCTGACACTAGAGAATACATACATACATACATACATACATAGGCGCAAGTGCTTTTTTTTAGGAGGAACGTGGGGGTACGTGTACCCCTTCAATACTTGAAAACTGTTTAAGAAAAAATATTGATACATTGGTATCTAGTCCGGCAAATGTAACTTCCGACTTGAAAGTTCATTGATCAGCTGGCATTAACGCGCTGTTATATATGTAGGTCATAGAGTTATGTACTGTAACATGAAGATTATTGTGTACGTGTAGCATTCAAACTTCAATCGCATGATTAGGACACAAGAAGAAAGAAAGAGGTTTTAGAATTTCGCACAGCTGCCATGTCGTGGTTATGGAAACAATTGAAATAAATTAGATGCCAGTAGATTAACATTCGTATAAGGTTTTACTGTACCAAGATTCACTGCACTCGAATGGTTAAATTGCGAGAAACTTTCATGTGAATATTTATACTTCGCGTCACCGCCATGTTGGATTTGTGATCACCAGGTTATTTAAAGTCCTATAGGTGGACTTAAGTTCATAGCCCCTATGAACATAAAAAAATCAGTTTGATTGCTATTTTAGATTCGTAGATATTCAGGGCCGTCTAAATACTTCGGATGGTCGCCATGTTGGATTGTTAAATGTATAGGCCATAGGGTCATGTACCATTAAAGGAAAATTATTGCGTAGGTTCATTATTCAAACTTTCACTTCGATCGCATGATTACGACACAAGAAATAAAAACTTAATTTTAAAATTCGCACAGCCGCCATCTTGAGGTTATGTAAACAATTGAACTGAAATACATACCAGTGCATTACAATGTGTATTAACATATCCTGTACCAGATTTCATTGCGTTTGGATCATTAAATCGCGAGAAAGGTATATTTAAAATTTTCGAATTCGCTTGGCCGCCATGTTCGTTTTGTAGTTAACCGGTTTTTGAAAGTCACATAGGTGAACTTCTAGTGATTCCCTTTATCACCGTAGAATATTTCAGGGTGATATCGGGAATAGTTTCGGAGATATTGAATGCTGGTGAAATATTTCGCACAGCCGCCATGTTGGATTGGTGAGACGTAACAAAATTAGAAGGGCACGGTCGGGGTCGTCCGGAATAGTGCTATGAACTTACCGAGTTTCATTGAAATCGCTCCAGCCGTTTAGAATTTATTAGGGACACACACACACACACCTCACACACACACATACACACACACACACACACACGCACACACACACGGACAAAAGGTGATCTCATAAGCCTATTTTTTCAAAATTGAAAATAGGCTAAAAATCGCGGTAAAAATAGGAAATCTTGTAGATGTAGCGTAAATATTGCAATCATTGCAAAAGACGAGCTGGACGTCTATCTTGGGAATTCACCGCCTGACTTGCATACTCACCCTTTTTCACAGGTGGAAAATGAATAAACAATATATCAAAGGCCCGCTAAACTAGCGACAAAATACTTGATATTCCCTGCTGGAAACATTGTGACTGCAAAGCGGAGCTGCCTCGTCCCAGAAAATGAGTACTTGCTAGTATTTTTGCACCAAAACAGACCGTCTATTGAAATATATTGTCACATTTATTTTTGAATAATGCATCTTGTTTGTGAACTGTTGAAGCAATTGCTCCAGTGTTGTCTATACAAAAACTGTCAGTTGCAACTCTTCAGTCGGTCTACATGAATTTGTCCATTGACTGTGCGGGGTGCAATGTATATAAAATATGAGTAATAAGTAAATGAACTCCTTGAAAAATTACACGTATTAGTTATGATCACAATGACCCCGGCGGGAGTAGGCAGGCTAAAGCGTAACAACTGTACGACCAAGGCTCCGCTGAGATATGTAAACTTATGCATAATAGAATTCAAGTGCATGCTCTAATTTTATTTTATTTATTATATTGTGTTATTCTTATTTTATACACGATCATAATACTCATAAATAATTCACAACCCCTTATTAAACAAACTAAACTTATACAATGCTCAAAAAAGGTCTCGCATATTGTGATTCAGTAACTTGTTTATTTTGCTATGTGTATGTTATCATATTATACACAATATAGGGTACATACTAAGAAAAACCACACACAATCTGCTTTGCAAAAGAGACAGAAACACACGACGAATAACAAAAGTGATAGTGTGGGACTGAGCACACAACCGTCCTTTTCATGTTGGGGCATATCAATACCATGTATGGCCTCCACGAGCTCTAATCCATGCTTGCAGATGACGAGGCATACTGAGCACCAACGAATACAACGTGGTTTGGGGCAGATTCCCCCACTCTTGGAAAGCAGCTTCAATCAGTTGCTCTTTGTTTGTTGGAGGATTGGGACGGTGCGAAATTGCCCTCTTTGGCTCTTTCCAGGCATGTTCATTACAGTTCATGTCCGCAGAATAGGTAGGCCACTCCATTCTCTGTATGACATGCATCTGAAGGAACTGATTGACCACCCTTGCTCGATGGGCACGAGCATTATAGTCCACTAGTGTAAAGCCCTCACCCATTGTGGTAGCAAATCCTGTAACGATGTTGTCTGTATACACCAGACCAGTCATGTTACCGTGGATAGGAATTAGAGGCGCACGTCAACCGAACATGATTCCACCCCAAAACATGACTGAACCTCATTGCTGTTGGTGGCTTTCCTGGATGAAGGGCTCGTGAAATCTCTTACCCACTCGGAGTATTCGAGTGTGGCGACGTAATAGAGATAGTGATTGTAATAGCGATCATAACTAACACATGTAATGTTCCTAGGAGTGTTATTTACTTATAATTCATATAGTTTATACATTGGACTCCGCCCAGTCTTTGCGCAAATTCAAGTTGACCGCCTGACGAGTTACAACCTACAGGTCTTTGTGGAAATTAGGCTAAACTAGAATAAAACAAAAATGTTCCTGTCCTAAATAGTAAACAGCCTTTCCAACAAAAATTGAACAAGATTCAAAAGCATTGCTGAAAACTCCTCGTTTTCTTTTCCTGAAACCCTTCCCAATTTGATTGATGTTTATCCTTCCACTGTCACTGACTGTTATTTGGTTATTGTTAACATAAACAAGGAAGAACACGTATCGTTACGCAAAATTTAACTTTTATAGATTTCTACACATCATTCCGAAAACAAGCCTAACTCAACTTAAGCGATGACTTCTCATTTAAACCGTTTTCAAAACTTATTTTCTTATTTCGTGTCTACTATCAGTTAATCGATTTTTCGGTTAATCGATTATTCGATTAATCGATAATTCGGTTAATCGATTAATCGGTTTTAAGGAGCTTCGATTAATCTATTAATCGTTTCCGATTAATTTTAAATTAATCGATTAATCGATTATTAATCGATTAATTGAAAATCGATTATTACCAGCTCTAGTGGTTAGTTTGACGGATGAAGAAAATAAACTGTTTAACATCCACCCAGGCATCAAAAAGATGAAAGTTAATGTTTCGAACATAAACAATGACCGGACTTTGCAAATTGCCGAAAATTGCAAGATCGTGATGTTTTATCGAATTCAACTAAGACTACCCCTTATTTATTTTTAGAAATAAAGCACTACATAGGCCTTCATGTGTCACCTGGACAGCAAACAGAAGACCAATGTTCTGTTTAGGGATAAGTCCTGGTTCGATGTTCAGAGAACTGAACCCAAGGTTGCAGGATCGAATCCTGGCGCAGTCAGTTGGCATTTGAGGAAGCGCAAATGTGAGGGAGCCCTTCGGGCCAAATTATTGCACCACGGCGTCTCTAAAAGCCTTAGCAGTTAAAACTGAAACTCGGTTTCTGCCCTCAAACCTTGTGGAAAGGGAACAATGTTGAGTATGCGTATACGTGAATACTCAGCAGTGATGCTCGGAGCACGGTTGGAGAGAGACTGGGGGTGATAGCCAATACGTCACTGGGCGAAGGTCATAACACAAGTCCATGCGCTTCCTGGCAGTCTTGATGTATCCACCGCGTAGTGTCGGCAGCCCCCACAGCAGAGCTGTATTTCATGTTGCAGGTTTACGCACGCAAGGCGGCGAGTACTCCGCTGCTCACTGGCGAGCTGCTCGGCTGGAACAGCCTGCTGTAAACTGAAGATATTGTTCGCATGGATTGTCCTGCTTGCTCTCCCGATTTAAACCCATTATAGCACGTGTGGGATGCTCTCGGGAGACGAATATCTTCAAGTCCGATTCCACCAAGAACTCTCCAGGAGTGAAGCGTTGACGTACAGGAAGAATGGACATTAGTACCGAAAAATGAGAATGATGACATTATTCACAGCATGCTACGTCCTTGTCGGGCGTGTATTACTGTCCTGTGAGGAGTAACCTATGTTCTGCCGTTTGTGACAGTGGATATATTATGCAGCAAAGCAGACATTGGTGGCTTGTGACTGTTCTTTCATCAACAACAAATCAACAAATAGGGTTACAGTGCTTACTTTGTGTATATTTTGTATCAGACTATACCTGATAACATTTCACACGAGAAAAGTGTTTCAGATTGTTGCTTTAACTTTGGGCACTAGAGTAGTAGTAAAAAGTTAAATGCAGAATGTCGGTCGCAATCTAATTACTAGTGCTGCTATATTGAATTACTCTTATGATTAGATCTTAATATTTTCTCTCAGAAATGCTTCTTTTACACACGCTTGAATAAATATGGTTCGTTGAGGTGATAGAAGCCGGTTTTCAGTGTTGCCTAATTCCATTAAGGAAAGCTTTCCAGTCGGTCAACACAAATTGTGCCCAATTACATTAGGCGGGAAACAAGTATTTACATGCCCTAACCTGAAAAAACAGATATTATTACAAATTAACACGTTTTATGTACAAAATGGAGTACTTAATTGGATATGTGTGTGGACTTGGTCTGATGACCTATGTTACTGTGATGGCTATATTAGTGAGTGTAGTAATTCAGATGAGGATTTGGAAGGAGGCAGCCATGGCCTTAATTTCTGAACCATCCTGGCAACCACCACATTTTGTACATGAAAGCGTAGTAGTTTGTAATAATATCTCACTTTTTTCAGGTTAGGGTACGTAAATACTTGGTTACCGGGTGAGTTAGCCGTGGTCGTTACGGCATGACTGCTGGCAGTCGCTCACATCCGGGAGGCGAGGAGGTTCGAATCCCCCCGCCGGCAACCTTGAAGATGGTCTTCTGTGGTTTCCCATCTTCCTTCCAGGCAAATGCCGCGGTTGGTCCCTAACTATAGGCCACAGCCGCTACCTTCCAACTCCTCGACCTTCCATCCCAACTTCCTCACCAACGGTACTTGTAGCTGACCCATTGGGTGTCCGTCTCGAAGCAGCTACAAAACTGGCAAGCCGAACATGTCCTCGGACACTCCTGGCACTAAAAGCCATACGCTAAAAATATATATATATATATATATACTTGGTTTCCAGCCTAATGTACTTGGGCACAATTTGTGTTGACCGACTGCAAAGCTTTCTTTAATAAACATGATTCTGAATAAAATTAATTTTCAACAAGAGTAAGCCATCATTTCCCTGTTTTGTGTTCATTCGTGTTGATTAGATTTTTTTCCACAAATAATTGTGCAGTGAAAACAACAGGAATGGATTATTTTTAAACAGAATCTTTGCACTTACCTTAACCTAAAATCAGGGTCCGCCTCGCGGTGTAGTGGCTAGCACTCTTGGCTGTCACCGCAGAGGCCCGGGTTCGATTCCCGGCTCTGCCAAGAAATTTAATTCTGGTCTGAGGGCTGGAATGGGGTAGACTCAGCCTCGTGAGCCAAAACTCAGAAGAGGCAGGTTCGATTCTCACCTAAGCGATCCTGGAAGTCGTTCTTCGTGGTTTCCCCACTTCTATTCCAGGTGAATGCCGGGATGGTTCCTAAATTAAGGCCACGGCTGCCTCCTTCCAAATCCTCATCTGAATTACTACACACACCAATACAACCATCTTAGTAACACAGGCTAACATACACCCAAGTACACGGGGCTACATAACCACGATCTCGCAAAGTCCCTCGATTCATCAACAACTACAATCTATATTAAAGTCGATTTAATTCTTCTTGGGAAGTTCTTTCATGAATTTAAGGGCACTCTATCGATTTTAATTGCTTTCTAAGGTCATTAATTTCCGCCCCACGCTCATGAGTGTGCCAATCGAAATTATCACATGCATCAAATTTTCCCCCACTCCTATCACTTTGAAGAAATACTTCATTGTAATATGGTTAAAGATCTGTTCATTAGTTGAACGAGAGGTATGGTACAGTATAGGCTGCCAAACACGTAACTTACAATTAGTGCTCTGTAATCTGGATGTGTGTCAATGGTTGTAAGTTAGTGGGTTGTTCCTACCTCCAACAGCATGCTGGTTCAAGTCCAGGATAACGTGAGCGAGTCTACTTAGATCCTACGGGGTGATACACTTAGTTACTGCCGACAAGAAGACATAGAATACACAGACGAGTGGAGCTGGCGCCTGCAGTACAGCAGCATGGTGATGATACACAACAACTCACCTTACCGCAAAATACTCTCCATAAAGTTTGATGGAACATGAAGATTTTAAGCTCTGCAGGGATCGCACTTTTCAAACCGACCAGACATACCTTTAGCTGACACTTAATTCACAGCGATAAACTGAATAATCACAAAATACATCATAAATATGGAGGGCAAGTGTTGTTTTATTTCATTAGGGGGCCTTGCTGATCATGGTAATTTATCCCCGTGTACTTGGGTGTGTAGAATTTGTCTGATAACCTGAGTTAATGTGATGTATATAGTAGTGGGTGCATTTCAAATTCAGGTGAGAAATAGGAGTAGGTGGCTGTGGCCGTAAATTAGAAACCATCCCGGCATTTGCATGGAGTAGAAGTGAGAAAGCTGGCTCCGTTGTGTTGGGGTAGCGCGCCTGCCTCTCACTTGGAGGTTCCAGGTTCGAATCCCGGCTCCGTCAGGGATTTTAGAAACTGACGTGAGGGCTGGAAATGGGTGTACTCAGCCTCGTGAGGACAATTGAGTAGCTGTCTGACAATGCGGCAGCACCCTGGTCACGAAAACCAAGATTCACAGCCGAGGGGACCCGATGAGCTGACCACGCGTCTCGCCAATATCCCCAGGTCAATTGGCTGCGCAGCGGTCGCTTGGTAGGCTTAGGCCCTCCATGAGCTGTAGTGCCAGGGGTAATTATTTATAGAAGTGAGAAACCACGGAAAGCTACTTCCAGGACGGCTGAGGTGAGAATCGAGTCCACCTTTTCTTATTTCTGCCCCACGAGGCTGAGTGAACCACGTGTCGATTAGGGAAAAAAATTACAATGGGGTACAATCGTGTTGACCGACTGAAAAATATTAAATCTAGATTATTTATTTTGTTTTAAAATCCCATAAGTCACATAGGTTCAAACTTATCTATATACAAATTTAATAAGTAATAAAAGTTCACATCAAACTTCCATGATATCTTACCAGAAGTATTAATCTCCAGAGGCAACATATTTTACAAATTCTTGCTGGTTTATTCAGAAATCAGCTTTTTCTGTTGTCCCACCAGATTTCATTTCGTGACTTACGTGGTTTCAAATATAATCTATTCATTTTAATACGTAACATTGATATTAAAAAGAGTGCTTGAAGCCTATTAACAAAAGGAAACACGGAAGATGACATCCCCGGGAATAATGTTTCTGCGAAATTTTCGTGGTATAATTTATTAATGTATAGAATATAGGCTCCGCAAATTGTGATTATAAATACAGTAGACTACCTAGTTTCTTTCACGTCGTGAACCGAAATGAGTTGTGTTACCAACTGTTAATTTAAGTAACTAAATGAATAATGACACGAACAACAATAATAATACAATTTTTAGGATTCTAGTAACTTATACTAGGGAAATTTAAATATATGCCTTAAGAATTCATTTCCCTCTCCGAGTGCTGCTTACTAGGGAAGTAGGCTATCAGATAAGACAGGTCGAAACCTATCTTGAAACATTGTGGACACAATCGTTGTACTATAAGATGACAACGTGCGGAAAATCAGCCGCCAGATTGAACTGCGAGGCTCCAAAATCATGTGGCGAATCTCTCAGATAAATCAATGGGAAGTAGCGAGTACCATACATGTTGGAACGGACAGCCCTGATGGCCCAAGCACTCAAGGCTGGTGGGAAGCAGCCGTATGCTCCAGGCAGCATATACGCCCCGCCTCGCTACTACTTCGAGTGCCACAGGGATGTCCAGCTCTGCCAGCAGCCATGCCTGCGTACCAGGATGTCAGGTACGATTTCGGAGCCTTGCAGTTCAATCTGGCGGCTGATTGTCCGCACGTTGTACTCTTATAGTACAACGATTGCGTCCACAAAGTTTCAAGATAGTCTTACCTGATAGTTCCCTTGTTAGTAACCCCATCATCTCCTCAATTCCTTGACAGCTGGAACATTAAGTGATGTGTTGCCTGACTGACCGGCCGAGGACCAGTGCTCAGCTCAGCTTCGCTGCATGTGAGTTTTATGAAGAAAGTTCAGCGATAAATGCATGTTATCATCGCAAAGGAAAGAGATACATATTTATACTATTAATAAACATAGAGATTACTTTAGGGAGTAGCTCCCCTTGGAGCCTTCATAACTGTGGAATAAGACTTGATAATGAGACCGCAATGGGGAATTGAAATCCAAATCCCCTGCATTTTTGACAGGTGTATAAGTTAGCTACGCTTCCGCGAACCAACCACAATACAAAGATCGTTTAAAGTTGCAGATGAAGAGGGCACAGCGTTGTCGCCTTTCTGGTGGTGTTTTACATTTTCCCATTTGTGTGCATGACATAACGACTAGGACAGATCTTTCATCTATGCATCGATGGCATCCAGTGGGCGTGGTGAATCCGCGGTAGTTGAAGCAATAAATGAGTTTGCACAGAATGCGGTTGATTCGGGCTCCATTCCAGTCTTCAGCTATCACACGTGACATATGACGTTTATATCATTCATTTCATGGGTAGGAAGTGGAATATGTTTTAGCACATGCTTTTGAATTTTGGTTTCAGGACATTCATTACAGTTATTTCTATTACCACTGGATTTAGCTTAATAAATAAATTAAGCTTTCTATCTGAACACTGCATATTTTCTGTCCAAAACTTTGTAATTAACCTGGACGAGCTATACAATGGTAAAAAAACCTCACATTAATTTCAGTCTATCTGTTTGTCAAGGGTTGGTGTCAAAACTACTCAGCAAATGGCATCCAAATTCGTATTGAAATAGAAGGTACCCCTAAAATAAAACTAGGCTACAAATTGTTGACGTAATACAAAGGGGCGAAAGTGCTAAGAAGCCGCACATCCCAAGAGTAAGGAGATTCATATCCATCTCTCGACATGCAGCTGTAGTAAACATATAAGAAGTTGCAAGATATATTTCATTCAATTCGCATGGACCGTGGAGTGTATCCATATACACGCTAACTAAACTTTGTCGCCTGCCGGGAGCAGGGATGATCGATTCTCTTGGTAGCTATTTTATGTTTAATGCTGTTTATTTATATCCACTGGTCGTTTCCTCAACAATGGATGTGCCATAGACTCTAATGTTAGTAAGTACTTTGCTATCCACGGAACATCAAGTTAGGGTAATTTACTTCACTATTAGCGATTTAGAGGACAAGGCTATCCTTCAGAGTTTATGATACATGTATGTCATAGCCTATTTCTTATTTCTTCTCATTTCCATTCCAAAACTTAAAATATTCACGTATTTGTCAGCTCTGATTGAAATACGGGGATATTTATTGATCATATACAGTAATAGCATATCTTAACATTTTTTAGGCTTTTGTTATGTATCTGGAAATCTATAATACTTAAGTTATCTTGGTGATATATATATATATATTTACATTTCTGAAGCATTTGCTTACCAAGTTATCAAATATCTCTGGATTGTTGCCTGAAACCTCTGAAGACTTTCCTTTAAGAAAGTTAAGTTAGCAAACGAGTTTCTGATTCTTGAAGATGATCTAATAAATCTTAAAATATTTTCACAACACATCGTGTTCTGTGAACAGAACCTGTCGTGACCTATAACAGACGCGAAGGAAGGTAGAGCCTGTAAGTTAAATGAAGGATAGAGGATGGAAAGGTAGGACGAGTATTTCCACCTGACCAACACCATGTATTTGACATCTTGTGAGATATAACGGAGGATGGGTGAAGCAACAGTACGATACGTACCGTCTACAAGAGGTATACTCTCAGATCATGCCTAAAACTAAGTGTTCAGGTGCTAAGATGCGAGAATAAACGCGTGTATTTGGAAATAAACACTTCAGTACACACGGCATCTTACTTTTCTGTAAACGGTATTAAGTTGAAGTGGAAGCTAAAGCGCACTGTGTGGGCAAGATCTGTTTCAAGATCATATTATAGTCATATTTCTACAGTATGGAAGTCATGAATGATTGCTTTTGAGGCCCTAACAATAAGGTACATAGAATATGTCTCCGCAATGCTTTATAATTATGCATGTCTATAGAACTATGAATGCTTGAATTGTCCTATTATCAACTAATTTGGGGTTTGTCACTTAAGCCAACAGTAGGGTACCCGCTCTTCTGCGTTCCAACTTCTGATGACTCTGTCCCTAAACATTCCCCTCCACTCAATATTCCCACGTCTATTTCACTCAGAGAGCTAATAGCTATTATAGATCAAACACGCAAGCTCTCGCATGTGCCGACAAATACTGACTCAACAAAGAGCTCTGTGCCACTCAGGTTGGCACGCGCTCCAATTGGGCAGGTCTAATGGGTTTAGCTCCTTGGTGGTATCTCAATGACATTTCCCACGTCAACATTCCTGCGCCTTACCACCCTGCTCAGACCTTGGCCTTTCCTTACTAATAAGTCAATCCCCATCGCTCCACATCACTTTTACCATTCATCAAAGTCAAATTGTCATAATTACTAGCAGGACCAAACAAGAGAACATGGGTGTCGTGCTGGGCAGAAGAAGACTGGCGCAAGTCGATGACAACTGCTTTGTTGTATTGTTCCGACTAGACATCTATGTTTCTTTTCATTTATCATGAGATCCATAAATCCAAATTATATGTAAGTTATAGGTTATATCATTGAGTGTACTCCTTCCGATAGACTGCAGCAACCGAGACAGAGAATGTCAGTGACCTCAAACCATTACCATGCTTTGTGTTTGCTGACAGAATGTTGTAGAAATGCCAGTTATTAACGAATGAATGAATAAAAGTCGTGCTGCAATTATTGACCCTTCAGTTAACGATGTAATTCCAATGGCAGTGGCCTCAATGGTTATCAGCTACAGGTTCCGAGAATTCGGATTTCACGATCACATTGATCGTGTAGAACATAATTGCAATAAGTATTTCCGTGACGACTTGAAGAGCCTACATTTCTTAATATTTAAGACTGAACCCCTATTCCTCTAATTAGACCTATTTAGATTCTTAACTTCATCTACGGAATTATGCAGGTAGCACTGACATTATTAAATTTGCTCAAAATATCAAAAATATTGTGGCCTACTAGAGCAGTGCAGAGTTTGCGAAATAGTTTCATTGCATGAACTCTTGATATATATGATTATACGGCTCAAATTCCCAGTGAGAGATATCAGATATAGTAGTTTAAAAATTTGGTAGAAATCCATGGAATATTACGGAAGATATATTCAGTTAAACATGGAACTTACAAACGTACGGTACGAAGAATTGTTTTGATAACATTGACTTATATATGGTATAGGCTATACTGTATATATGTGTGTTGCTCAAAATCCATCTACAATATTAAGACATAGGTATTGAGTTTCAAACTGTTTATATGAACAGATTCTACGATATTGAGTCTAGGGCTCAAATGTTCTCAGAATGTTACTAGACAGTTGGTAGTCCTGTGAACATTGTGAATATGTTTAATTATGTCTGCAAAGGCATACATTGCACCTGGAAATGTATGTATAAATTCATAATTTAGTATAGCAGTTGCATGCAGCTGAACTTTGAACACTATACACATGCATGAAATTTGCTGGTAGCACCAACTTTGACGTTTTACTCTAAATATGTCTAAAACATCTTGGTCATACACTGTGCTAAGTTTGAAGTTTTTCCTATAGGCCTACATTCCGAGTTATTGACTCTACGGTTCAACATCTTGACATCATTAATGCATAGACTAAGCTTACAGTACTTCGTAAATCTGGCGATTCTTATAATACGCCCAATTGTATGTCCTAAAGCATACATTGCACATACAATATTTGGATGAAGCCCATTCGTTACATAAAGTTAAACATTGAGATCATCAGCACGCACAGAATCATGTTGGCACCATTGTTTTGTTATGTATGGGTACTCAAAATTAATCTGAAATATAATTTTCAATATGTGTGTGCAATGCTTTGTTAGAACTATTGACCTGTATATTTTGTGATGTACTAAGACTAGGGTTCAAAATTAGAGAGTTCATCTATCAACCGTTGTCAGCCCTGGCGACACTAAATATATGCCTAGTTCCATCTCATAAAGTATATTATGCACATACAACATTTGGTTTAAATTCAGTAGATAGTATGGGCGTTACTTGCAATTAAACATTGAATCTATCATCATGCATAAAATCGTGTTGGCTACACTGCCATGTATGGGTTGCTCAAAATTAATTGAAAATATCATAATCTATGTGTGTGCCAATTTTGGAAGAAATCCATTTGATAATATGGAAGTTACATGAAGTTAAACTATAAGCCTTTCAGCACGCGAAGAATCATTTTGGAATCACTGTCATGTATGGAATACTCAAAATAAATATAAAATTATTATGCTCTATACGTGTGCAAAGTTTGAAAATAAAGGCCTGCATTTTTTCTGATATATATTGAGACCAGGGTTCAACATTTGAGAGAGCATTTAACAACAGTTGGCAGCCCTGGCAACTCTGAATATATGACCAGTTCAATCTCTCAAATGTTGAAATCTAGTCTCAATATACCTATCAGATAATATGCAGGCCTATATCTTTAAACTTTGCACACGTGCAGACTATAATATTTCATATTAATTTTGAGTATTCCATACATGGCAGTGCTTCCCACAAGATTCTTCGCATGCTGATAGGTTTATAGTTTAACTGCATGTAACTTCCATATTAACAAATTGATTTATTCTAAAATGGGCACATATATAGATTATAATATTTTCAATTAATTTTGAGCAACACTTTCATAGCAGTGTTGCCATGCATTTTTATGTAAGTGTATATATATCAACAGTGTTGCTAACATGACTCTACGCGTACTGATAGGTTCAATGTTCATCTGCATGGAATCTGCTTGCAAACCAGCTTTGGAAATTATGAATAAGGCCACTTGATAGCTGAAGTGCAGTAGGCGTACGAAAGTGGAACTTATATGGGACTAGATACCGATGTCCAAGTCCCTAACTGAAACAACACTCCCCTGTAGTGCACCAAGCATTTGGAACACAAATGATCCCTAATGTGAAAAACGCGTACAGTAATGTGTACATTATTATTAAATGGTATGTAATTAAAAACCAAGCATGAAAAAGAAACAAAAATATGTTGTAAAAAAATCTGCCTAAAATTGATTAGCTCATCAAATGTCAAGCACACTAGCGGCTACACCACCATTACACGGTATAATAAAATCCATGTAACGTTAACTTTTTGTGTCTATAGGCCTAAGCTTTATGTACGGTATATAATGTGTCTGACGTAAGGAGTCTGTCTGTAATAGCTATGCTGCTACTAAGATTATATATTCTTAGTTTTTTATGAGCAGTTTGCTGGAATAAGTAGATAGCCAAGGTTGGGAAAAATACTCATAAAATGAATTTTCGATACAAAATTCAAAATACAATAACTGAATCATTCAAAATACAAAATTGAACTTGAAAATAAATCGGATCAGCGAAGAATATTTCCATTCCATTAAGATTTTGCAAGCATAATTTACTGGAAATATTCAATATTTTGTATTTAATTTTAAAATACAATATGTTATTTTCAAGGAGTCAGTTACTGTATTTTGAATTTTGTATCGAAAATACATTTTGCGAATATGTTGCTCAACTCTGTGACTGGTGCGCTGGGTACCGCTTGGCGGATGGAAGTGCAACCTCGTTAACTTCCATTACTTATATCAGTTTTATGAATACTTGGCGTCATTAAATGTTGAATAAATAGTTTTGCAGAACGCCCTGAGTCTTGACTCTTCTATTGAATGCTCATTTATGTTATTCCGTTAAGTAGTTAATGGAAAGAATGAAATTTACGAGCCTACAGTCCTTTTCTGCAACGAGACACGCCACCTTCAAGATATAGAAGTTATTGGGTTACAATTGGGGGCCCGGAGAACAATACTTCCTCCTTTTGCTACAACATGTGGAAAATTTCGGATCTCCAATATCACCATGAACACCATAGCAATAACAACCCTTAAAGGATCTATTAGTGTTTTGGGTGTTTTTAGGAATCACTTATTAGTGAATTATGTGCTTTTTAATGTTAAACAGCTATATTAATTATTTATTTTAGTTGTGGTTGACTAGTCTTCAGTTTATTTTTTGTATACCAGGTGAATCAGCTGCCACTTATTATATTGTTTTATGCAGCCCAACTAACGTGTGTTGTCAGGAAGGTCGATATTTCTCTGCTTACATCCCGTATGGTACTAATGCACTGCAAGCATATCTCGCAAAAGATACTGAACACTGTTACTTTACCCTCTTGTCTCTAGTCCCATCGAGACTAGCGTAAAAATATCTACCTTCCCGATAAGAACGTTAGGTGGGCTGCATAAAACAATATTAAAAGGGACGGCTGATTCACCTGGTGTAATGTATGTATGAGATACATTTCATAGCTTAGTATTTTGAGGCCTTCTATTTTTTCTTCTTTCACCTTATTATGATATTTGTTAAGCTTTGTATATTAGCAGCCGTGTAAATCGAGGAAGCATATAAAATAAATAATAATAAATGTTCCTAATAGTGGAAGTAAAAAGAGGAAGACTACGATGGGCAGGACACCTAGAAAGAATGGAGGAGAAACGTGCGGCTAGCCAGATATTTCATCGACATCCGGAAGGAAGGAGACGGCAGGGTCGGCCACGTAAAAGATGGCTGGACGAAGTAGAGGATGATCTACGCCAACTAAGAGTTCGTGAGTGGAGACGGCTCGCCTTGGACCGTAAAGCGTGGACTGGTGTGATTGAGAAGGCCCGGGTTCAACAAGAGCTGTAGTGCCGATGGGTAAGGTAAGGTAATAGTCAGCAATCCTTAGTGAAATAACATAAAGTATAAGAGATTTGTTTGCCAATACTGTCTGACGGTGATTGAACATCTTTAATAGTTTAGCGGCAGGGCCTGAGTATAAGGTGCCTCGTAAGTTAAAATGGTGTAGCTTTCGGACATCGGCTTTTTATACATCTGGCCGTTCTCAGCACTACGAAACTGTGAGAACTGATCGTGTAACAATGCTATTGAAACAGCGTACAACCACTTACCTCCAGTTCCTAACAGAGCTCAAGATTCAGTTCACTATCATGACAATATGCACGGGTATTCCCAACATCTTATCTTATTAAGATGCCGTAATAATAAGCAGTCACTTTCCTGCAAGCTTTCTGTAAAGGATACTTCTATGTGAATGGGGACATCGAAACCAACGAAAATTGTGTTGTTCAGGATGATCCATTTACGGGCATTGCGTCATCGTGGTCATTTAGACACATGTGTGCGTGGAATCTGTCTGATAACCTGTGTCATTGTGATGGCTGTAGGGGTGTTTGTATCTGTAATTGTGACTAGGATTTTGAAGTAGGTGGCCGTGGCCTTAAGTCGGGAACTATTCCAGCATTTGCCTCGATAAGAAGTGGGAAACCACGGAAAGTCACTTCTAGGAGAGCTGAGGTGGGAATCGAACCCGTCTCTTTTCAGTTTTGCCTCATGAGGTTCCGTGTAGCCCGTCCCAACACTCAGATCAGAATACATTTCTTCGCTGAGCTTGGAATCGAACCCAGAATCTCTGGGTCCATACGAACCCCGAGACCACAGTAAGTGGCCCAACGAAAATCGTGTAATTCGTTCTCACGCTATGAGAACTTGATTCTTTGGAGACTCAGTCATTTAGTTTACGATTGTTCCTAAACTTAGGTCTTGTGGAAGGAGGAGTTATCTTGTATTGCCCATAGTAATATTACCGCTAATGGATACTGTATTCAAACTGTCATTACTGAACAATCGCGGTGATACCTTCCCTGCAAAGTGACCACAGAATGCTACCTCACTGCTCGTTTTGCCTAAAAGTTGTACGATACAATATCATTACATAAAACAGACGGATATTATCCGCCAAGTAATTCATGTTTCCATGTCTGCAGAGGTATTTTCAGTAAGATTCAATTTTGTTGTTGTTGATTCATTGAGGGGCTATGCGACATCGTGACCATGTATCCTTGTGTACTGGGGTGTCCATAAGTGGAAGATGTATGATAACATGTGTTATTGTGATGGCTGTATTAGTGTTTGTGTGTTTGTCATTCAGATGAGGATTGTAAAGGAGGCGGCCGTGGCCTAATTTAAGTAACAACCCGGCATTCAACCGAGTAGAATTGGAAAACCACGGAAAACTCTTCCAGGATGGCTGAGGTAGGAATTGAACCCACCTCTTCTCAGTTTTGCCTCACAAGGCTGAGTGTACCCCATTGCATCCCACAAACCAGAATTAAATTACTTGGCAGAGCCGGGAATCGAACCTTGGCCTTCACGTGATAGCCAAGAGTGCTAGTCACTAGGCAAAGAGGCGGGAAATGCTTCAGTTTTAATGCCTCAAGAAACGTGTCGCCAGAAAGGTTGAGCTGGAAGTTGGTAATGTTACATCAAAAGAGATTCCATGTAAATTGGCTCTGTATTCTCGAAAACAGAATTAAGAAAACCTCATATGGAGCATCTACTTACAAAACGTATGAAAATACTGTTGATATCAGACATTACAATTTAACTCATAGGCTACACCCCAATGGCCATGACATTAACACTTGACGTGTTAGTAAAAGGCTTTAATTGAGAAACTTGTACGCGTAACACCACGTTCATGATGTTTGCTAAGCTACGGTGAGGTACAGCGAGTTCTCACGCAGAGCAGAGGGTTGGGATACATGAAACAATGGAAACTACACACTCACTCAGCACAATAACTTACAGCTTTGCTCACTATACTAACACCGTGGGAGAAATACAGTCCAAATAACCGAATTCATGCACTTACAGTAAAACTTCGTTTAACCGCCACTCTTTAAACCGTCAGTTTCTGTTAACCGTCATTGCTGAAATAGCATAAAAATACTGCAATAACAAAGTGCTTTAAGGTGCAGTGACGCTTTCGCTTTGTTTACTTACTCTATTTTAGTGGGTGAAGGTGGAGGTGAAGAATCTGAGGAACCTGAGAGTGTGACAGTTGAAGAAATGGTCAATTTGTGCAATAATTTACTAGTCAGTACACATTTGACGTGAGAAGAAGTATCAGAATGGTTAGAGTGTGACAGAGTGGACGGGGGGTCTCAAATTTTGAGTGATGACGAAATTGTTGCCAGCGTTAAGTGCCACCGAAGAAGAAGAAGAGGCTGATGAAGACGAGTGTTCAAACCATGACGAAAAATACAACTATTAGCCACTCAGAGGCTGAAACAATGCTGTCCAAATGTATAGAATGGTTTGAAAGTCAAGAAGAGGCCAATGCAACGCAGACACGGCTGCTCCGAAAAATACGAAATATTGCCGCGGTGAAAGCTTGAGCATCAGAGAGGCAAAAGAAAATGACTGACTATTTTCAAGCTTCATGAACTATTTCACCTGTAAGTTTATATTACTGTACTGTACTTTATTTTGCCACATTTGCAGCTACTCTACGGATGTTTTTATCATGTAACAAATAGATTTATTTGCTATTAAAATCGTGTTTAATTTCTTTTCGCTCCAAAATATATTACATTACTGTGAGAGTGATATCTGTCTATACTATAATTGATTGAGATCACGTTTTTGGAGGGATAATACAGGGTTTCTGTTATCCGTCTATCCGCTCAACCGTCACGACCTCGGTCCCGACGATGACGGTTAATCTAGTTTTTAACTGTACTTGTTCTTGGTCGTCACCAATATCTAATTTCTTCACGATTGATACTATTTTTCTTTGATTACGGTATCAGATTTCTATACATTTTGTCATCCGCATAGTTTCAAAGACTTCCGTGATTTCGACCCACCATATTGAATTATGTATTTCAAAAATGATTCAATACTCAGTGACATTAACATATTAAAATCTTCCTGGACAACCACGACAAGTTCAAAAGAGAACTTAGTCTGCCATGGAGTAGGCTTATCAATTGCAGTTTTTTTTTATTTTTGCCACCTCCCTTGATACATTATTCTGTCAAGACCGTCGTTACCTCTTCGAATGTGTGGTTCTACACTCATTGACTAAAGAAAGTTAAGTTCCCGAAAAGAATAGTCGGATTTGGACGTGATGCAGCGCACGTGGCTAACAGCAATAAAGATGCTTAGTGCTAGCAGATGTACTCGTTCTTCGAACGGTTTTTGGCTTTTAATATTCAAGAACAATCATATACATATATTCGTAATGTATTACGTTTGAAAGCATAACTACCAAAATAATTACTGTATCAAGATAGCTCAAAACTTAGTAAGTTGGTAGCGATTTGTTACAAAGACGCAAGCACGACGTCCTATTTTTACCTCTGCCGTTTTTCAACACCAAATTACAGGCTTACAGCTGTTAGGAAGTGGGTCGATTAGCAAGATAGATAGTTTTTGTTCCTTGCATATTTCCGGATTCGTTTATTTTGACCCCATGTTTGTTAAAACTTCATGGCAAAATCAAACTTAATATTTTGTTCCTGAAAAGACTATTGATTTACAACATATTTATGTAGCTAGAAAAGTAAGGCATGGATTGCTGCATCAAACCAGTCAAAAGACTGAAGACTCAAACAACAACAGAAAAGTAATATTTGTCCCCCAGACCACATACAATTTTTGAGGTTATTTTTTCCCCCCATTTTTCGTAAGTAGGCCTACACTTTGATACCCAATGATACCAAACTTCGGCTGTTTGTCTCTAGCAGAATATGGAGTATTAGTGATGAGTGAGTGAGGATTCTTCTATGTATAGATGAACTCTTAAAATATATATCGGATAATTATAGCACGTAGTGTGTTACTAACATAAACTTGTTCATGTAAAAAGGAAATAAGCCTTAAAACCTGGATTGAAAGCTAAGAATAAAATATGAATGTGAAAGCTATTAACGAGAGGAAGAAACCTAGAATATCACATAATATATTTTAATTATAATACATTAATGTATTATAATATAAGAATTCAATTCTGTCATAAGACAGACTTGACTGGGGAGAGGTATGAACTAGAAGTGTCCCTCTTACTCTACACCCCCCTCCCTCCCTCCCCCCCCCCCCCCTCTTACTCTACGAACCCGTCAAGGACGGGTAACAAAAGTTAGTTATTATTATTATTATTATCATTATTAGACTGTTATTTCCCCATTGGACAACCAACATTCTAACAGAAAAGGAGCGCCATATCCATAAGGGACGTAGGTGACCGGATTATACTCCTGCTGTGACAAGAAATCACTAACAAAGCGTCCTGAGCCGGAGTTTATGTGCGGTAGGCTGGCCAGATCCTTTCCACTCCTCCTCTTGTCACAGCATCCGGCAGATTCCCATTTAGCATCACGAGACTGGGAGATCCCGTGCCGTAACATACCACAAATTTTTTGGCAGAATCGGCAATCGAACCTGAGAACTCTGGGGTTTTCATTTATGAAAAAAAAATAGGCTTTTGAGATCACCCTTTGCCCGTGTGTGTGTAGGTGTGTGTGTGGGTGTGTCCCTAATAAAATCTAAACGGTTGGAGCGATTCCAATGAAACTCGGCAAGGATAAAGTGCTACTCCGTCCAACCCCTACCGTGCCCTTCAAATTTTATTACGTCGCACCAATCCAACATGACGGCTCTGCGAAGTATTTCACCGGAATTCTATATCACCCTGAAATTTTGTACGGAGATAAAAGAGCACTACTAAAAGTACACCTATGTGACATTCATAAACCTCTTCGGTACAATACGAACATGGCGGCCAAGCAAAGTTGAAACATTTGAATAGACTTTTCTCATGATTTAACCATCGGAGCGCAGTGAAACATGGTACAGTGACATGCAGTGACATGTAATTTAGTTAAATTGTTTACATAACCTCAAGATGGCGGCTGTGCGAAATTTTAAAATTAAGTTCTTATTTCTTGTGACCTAATCATGCGATTGAAGTCAACGTTTGAATAATGAACCTACTCAATAATTGCCATCTGAAAGTATATAACTCTATGACCTATATATTTAAAAAATCCAACATGGTGGGCACCTGAAATATTTACACGGTTCTCAATATCTACTAATCTATGATAGCAATCAAACTGAAATTGTGTATGTTGATAAAGGCTAGTAACTCAAAGTTCACCTATGGGACTTGATATATAAAAATCCAACATGGCGACCATCCAAGATATTTAGACGGTTCTCAATATCTACGAATATATTACAGCAATCAAACTGAAAATTTGTTTGTTGATAGAGGCAATTAACATAAGTAGGATATGTGAAAATAGGCTATTTAGGTCTTCGCGGAACTACTTGTTCTTATTGTCGCATAGTTACCCGAGCTCATTTATATGTCTCGAAATGGCAGAGAATATGAATTTTGATCGATTACGGAACCCATGCGGTTCCAAACTTAGCAGACCACCTCTGCAAGGAATGAGATAACTCACCAGAGTCTCTGCTCCCTATTATACAACAAGATTTTCATCTTTGTGAATTCCCAACTTATCACGTAACTTGAGACGGGAGCATAGTTGACCCTAAAAGGAGATGATCCGGCATGCCAGCCACTGTAACAACGTTTCTTATTTTATAATAATTCAGGAGTGTCATGTCTCAGAAACAAAGGAGTTGAATGGTCTATCCTCTACACCAGTGGTTCCCAACATTTTGTAGCCCATCTCCCCTTTCTGGAGGTTGACAACACCTATTGACCCCTTTCCTTTTTAATTGTATGCGTAACTTTAATTTGAAGTAAAGTGTAAATAATAAAGCAGTTTTATTATTATTTTGAACAATTTTATTACCGTATATAAAAACAACCGAAGCAGTTTTATCCGGTCACTCTTAAATAACATAGGAAAAAAATGTAATGTACATTTTTTACAGATTTTTTTTAAGAACAATGACGTGAATTAATTAAATAATATCATTGACGTACATTTAAAAATACAGGAGTACATGTTTTCATTTTTAAATTGGAATCTGGAAAAATTAAGAAAATTGACAGTTAAAATTTGAAGAAAAATAAAATAGATGAAAGTTTGAAAACCTTGTTATTGTTTTATTTTATATTTTTAATGGCTGTCTTGAGCTTGGTGGATTTGAGTTAAAGCTTGAATATCCGGCTTTATGTTCGTCAAGTTCAGGCGCAAGTCTCCTTTGAGGCAAATGTCCAACTTATTTCTTTGTTTTTTGAGGAGCTGGACAACAGAACTAAATCCTTTTTCAACTAAATATGTTGACGGGAACTATATGAGAAGTGGTTCAGTTTACCCCACAGTTGTGGATAAGTGTCCATGAGCTTCACCCAGGCTAATTCATAACCGCTCTGCTTGAAAATGATTTTCGGTTCACATTCATACTTCTGATCTAGAAACTCCCGTCTACAAAGAGATATCAAGCTTATCCACAGCTTCAAACGAGAATGGATCTAGAATCCAAACCGGAATTTGTAACTTGGTCAAATCTTCAAATCTTGATTCCATGTCAGTTTTTAACTGGTCAAGGTGATCAGTAAAAATTAGGATTTTATCTTCTGGGAGTTCAGTAGTCTCGTTATCTGACACTGAACACTTTTTAAGGGTCAGAAACTGAATCAGCGCTTACGGCCAATATTTACGTTGTGAATATCAAACTTGGCGATGAATGATGGACAAGCAAACGGGAGGGAGGTGCTCCTGTCACAGTTTTTCCGTGTACTACCCGGCAACTTCTACTGTACAGTACTATTTTAATTTCCCCCCCTATGAATACTCATCGCCCTCAAATCGCCCCCCACTTATTTATTGCCCCCCTGATAACCCAAATCGCCCACTTGGGGGCGATCGCGCCCAGGTTGGGAGCCACTGCTCTACACCCTTTCCTTGCAAGAGGGTGCGTGATGATGCAACGGTCAAGATGCTTGCCTCACACCAAGGTGGACCTGGTTCGATTCCCGGTCAATGCATGTGAGATTTTCGAAGTGGAATATCACACCCTGTGGTACGAATTCCACGTAAAAATGGAGGTCCCATGGCTGATGATCCCGAGATTATAACGGTCACGTAAAACTACTGCCTTCCTTCCTTCCTTCCTTTCCTTCCTTCTTCCCTTCCTACCTACCCTTCCTTTCTCTCTTTCTTTCTTTCTTTCTTTCTTTCTTTCTTCCTCCCCCCCCCCCCTTCCCTTCTCCCTTCCTTCCTCCTTCCTTACCTTCCCTCCCTTCCTTCCTCCCTTCCTTCCCTTCTTTTCTTTCTTCCATTTCTTCCTTCCTCCCTTCCCTTCTCCCTTCCTCCCCTTCTCTCCTTTCCTTCATTCCTCTGTTCCTTTCTACTTCCTTCCTCCATTCCCTTCCTTTCTTTCTTCCTTTTCTCCCCCCCTCCCCCTTTCCCTTCTCCCTTCCTTCCTACTTCCTTACCTTCCCTCCTTTCCTTCCTTCCTTCCTTTCTTTCTTTCTTTCTTTCTTCCATTTCTTCCTTCCTCCTTTCCCATCTCCCTTCCTTCCTTCCTCCCCTTCCCTCCATTCCTCTGTTCCTTTCTCCTTCCTTCCTTCATTACCTTTCTTTCTTTCTTTCTTTCTTTCATTCTTTCTTTCTTTCTTTCTTTCTTTCTTTCTTCCTTCCTCCCCCCCCCCCCCTTTTCCCTTCCTTCCTCCTTCCTTGCCTTCCCTCCTTTCCTTCCTTCCTTCCTTCCTTCCTTCCCTTCCTTTCTTTCTTTCTTTCTTCCATTTCTTCCTTCCTCCCTTCCCTTCTCCCTTCCTTCCTTCCTCCCGTTCTCTCCTTTCCTTCATTCCTCTGTTCCTTTCTCCTTCCTTCCTCCATTCCCTTCCTTTCTTTCTTTATTTCTTCCTTTTCAACCCCCCCCCCCCTTTCCCTTCTCCCTTCCTTACTTCCCTCCTTTCCTTCCCTCCTTCCCTTCCTTTCCTTGCTTTCTTACTTCCCATCATTCCCTCCATTAGCAGCCCACATGAGTGAAACACAACTGAGCCACTACACTATATTACCTAGTTTATGCGTCGTAAAAGTTAATTCCGTTGTAAATAATCAGATTTGCTAGATAGCGCAGTGTGACGAGCTGAGGATGCCATCTGCAAATGAGCTTTCCTCGCTAGTTGGAAACAATGACATGATAGGACGCCTGCTCTTGCTTCCTCCAGACACCATAAGTCATCGGTCGTCCAAATCCCTTCGTGGGCAAACTGCTCCAGAACATAATAGTTGTTGTTGTTGATTCATTAAGGGCATTGCGACATCGTGGTCATGTAGCTTCGTGTACTTTGGTGGGTGTAGAATTTGTCTGATAACCTGTGTCACTGTGATGTCTATACTAGTATCTGTATTAGTACTTAAGGTAGGATTTGGGTAGGAAGTAGCCGTGGACTTAAGTTAGGTGCCATCGCGGCATTTGCATGGAGTAGAAGTGGGAAACTACGGAAAACCACTTCCAGTATGGCTGAGGTAGGAATCGAACCCACCTCTTCTCAGTTTTGTTTTAAGGAGTGGAAAATGGACGCCATCTGGCCGTATAATACAGGGTGTTTTCAAATGTGCCAGCTGTTCCTTGGTTCGTAGCTCATGAGAACTGAAGCTTCCTGGTGACGATGTTATGGTAAAAGATGTTACAATATTTATATAGGCTAAATGATTAATATTGGAGTTAACGAGGATAAGTTGAAACGCATTTCATTACATCTCACGAAGAATGTTAACTTTATCAGAGAGTTCACTGCAGGTGCGGATCCAATAATTTGGCGGGGTAGATTCATTTACCCGCCCCCTCGCGGTTAATATCCCCCTTTAAACTTATGACGGAATGTTCAAAAACTACACGCGGACCTTTTATTCACATTCTTGAATTAATTAATAAACATAAGAAATATAATGTAACGTATATTAATTTCTGTATCATTATATTAGAACAAATTCCTGTGATTCTTGCACCAGCCCCTATCGGTAGTTGGATATTCACCCCCTTCAAACAACCGCCACTGTTCCTGGAATTGAGTGTCGCGGATTGCACTAATAGCTTCTTTGAGATGGATAACGCTCTATGTTATTTGTTAATTATCGATCCATAGGTAATTCATTCATTTGCATATTTTATAATTAAATCCTAATCAATCAAATTAAATTAATCGATCTAACATCAATGCTCTTTAACATAATACATTATAATTAATTTCATCCAAATACGCATTGCTAATAATGTGGTAATCATATAACCACATACATAAAACGCAAAGATGTGTGTTTCACAAAGCTCAAGTGTTTATACCAGAGAGAGTTAAAAGGTGCGGTTTGCGACAAAATCTTCCAAATCGTCTCTCTAGTACAGGAAAATTCTTGCTTTTCTTCAAATGTCATCGGAAATATGTTTGTTTATAACGTGCGTGTAAACAAATAAACAAGACGATGGCCCCTGCCAGAACTGCATCGCGTCAAGCACACAAAACAGAAAAGTCGTGCGGGTGGTCTATCCACATGGGGCGCTCACAAGTAATCAAATAACAAATGAGCATTGAAAAGAAATAAAATTACAGAAACGCTGCAGTGACGAATTGAACTCTAATTTCATATACATCGACAATTTGTTTAAAAAGTGCATCTCTTAACAAATAAACATAATTATAGTCCCTGCCAGAACTGTGCCGCATCGAGCCCTCATAACAGTAAAGCTAAGCGGGTGGTTTAACGTATGCGACATTTCTTGCACAGACCTCTAGTATTAATTAAAAAACTAACCCCGTGGCACTACAGCCCTTGAAGGGCCTAGGCCTACCAAGCGACCGCTGCCCAGCCATTTGGCCTGCAGATATTGGGATGACGCGTGGTCAGCGCATTGGGTCCCCTCGGCCGTTAATCTTGGTTTTCGTGACCGGGGCACTGCCTCACTGTCCGAGAGCTACTCAATTGTCCTCACGAGGCTGAGGTCACCCCGTTCTTGCCCTCACGTATCTAAAATCTCTGACGGGGCCGGGAATCGAATCCAGGGCCTCCGGGTGAGAAGCAGGCACGCAACCCCAACACCACGGGGCCGGTAGTAATTCTACTACAGTAGTAGCCTATTATTGTTTTATCCAGGCGGCATATCTGTATCTTCGGAAGCAATTTCACCCCTAACTTTCCAAGCTGTGCAAACCTGCCCTATATGATCCTATTCTTGAAGGCTGGTGCGGAAGCGCACCGTTCACCGTGTATCAAGTGATTGGTTCGGATCCAGTTCCTGGCCATGACTTTTATGGCAACCTTGCGCATTGCTCAGACCACACCCTGGTGCTCTGCATTGTTTTGAAGCGTGCGTAGGTAACGTAGGATATCAGTTAACTTACTGCTTTAAATGCAGATCCAGTAAGCTACTGAGGAAAATTAGACAATTGAAGAACAGAATCCAATCCCAGAAAATTAAATGCTGAATAAAATAGTCAAGCCTCAGAGCCCCCATAGACTTTGGAATCATCGGGACAGTCCTGGAATTGGGGAAGATGACCTTGATATTCTGTCCTGCCGAACAACTATCAACACCACCATTCCTGGAATGGCATATCTGCCCCATATCGTGGACTGGAATTGGATAACGCTCTACACGTCTACAGTATATTAATATGTTGAATATCCAACGCAGTGTATTACTACGTAGACTGTCCCGTCGCATAGTCGTGCTCGTCAATTCGTACACCACGGCCACGAGGACAGCTGCTGCAAGTCCAGAGATCGCCGGTTCGAAACCTGGCGCTGACAGCGGCTATCGTGAGTGTGGTTATCCCCAGGGTTTTCCCACACTTCCTCCAAGAAAATGACAGGATAGTACCTTACTTCAAGTCCCGGGGCCCCTACCTCATCCCTGTCTCTAATGCAGTTACACACACTACTACAGTCACCAGATAAATACAGGTTAACATACAAGTTCAACCCACACCCAGCTACACGGGGCTGATGACAAAGATGTCCCAAGCTCATAAAATGAATTAACAAAAATACATAAAGTGCATAAACTGAAGAATGCCTTAACAGAATTCAGCATCTCTCATACGTAAGCTGATAATATCAGCAATAATTGAAGCTACCCTCATATTATGAGGGTAGCTGCAATGATTACTGGGACAAATAAATGGGAGCAATGGCAGGAGGGTGCTAGTTTTTTTTGTGTCGTGTGGCCTCCTGGGAGACCAAGTGCAGATCTTTCAAATCGACGCCCGTGGGCGACCTGCGCGTCGGTATGAGAGATGGAAAGGATGAAGATGAATGAAACTGGGCAAGGACGTGGAAGGAAGCGGCCGTGGCCTGTGTAAAGGTACCGTCCCAGCATTTGCCTGGTGTTGAAAATGGGAAACCACGGAAAACCATTTCAAGGACGGCTGACAGTGGGGCTCGAACCCACGCGTCTACCAAGTCAGCAGAGAGCTTGGCCCCATGACCTAACGCTGCGCTTTAGTCAGCGTAGCCACTGCTGTCGGTAGGGAACTAGTAATGAAAAGACAAAGCCTAAGTTAGAAAAGAACACGTTAGATAAGGCCGTTCGCATGAGGAGACCCAGATGGTGGGGTCATGTGATGAGAAAAGGGGAGAAGAGATTAACTAAGAGGTTAATGAAGTTGGTTATAGATGGTAAGAGAAGATGAGGTAGATATAGGAGGCGATGATTACATTCAGTGTTAAAAAATTAGAAGGTGTAGAGGTGGAGGAGGCGCAGTGTTAACTGCTAATAGGGGATCATGGAGGATACTCGTTCGCTCACAGAAGCTTGCAGACTAGACTCGACTCTGAAGGCAAAAACAGTCTCGAACGAACGAGTGAATGAATGAATGAATCAATCAATCAATCAATGAACGTGGGTTTTGCTTTGTTCGAACTTCAAATTTCAGTTAGATATTGTCGAACTTGGTATTTACTCAGCTACGATATATCACGCGCTGGTATGCAACGGTAACGTATCACTCCACAATTTGTGAAATATTTCCGTGAGACGGCAGGGTAAACGTGGAGAAAAGTTAATTTTTAAATATTCTAGAAAATATATTTGAAAGTAAAGCGATCAAAACACGATTAGAAATAAAACTAAAATAACAGGAATTCAGTTTGGAACAGGATGTAGACCCTCCATTATCTAAATCATCCTTCTCTAGCCTGGCCAGTGGAACATCTACCACGAACATAGGAGAGCCTCCGAAATTCGAAAATCCTGCTGATTTAAGTTACTGACATGCAAGTGTTTTTCAATGGGGTTGGATGTTCTCAATGCTAATTTGATTCCTTGTTTTTTGATAAGATTATTCATATTGTATGTATTTGCGTTCACGAAATTGAATCGCACGAACTTGTTCTCATCATCTGGTGGCATTAGATTTGTGTTTCTTCTCAGGTGCCTACGTACAATTTGATCTATCTTAAAAGGGTTGAAATTATTTGCTTTGGCTATTAGTTTTATTGTTTTAATTTCTTTGTTATTGTTTGGTCCCATACCCATACTCAAAGTCAGGGGGATATTTATTGACGTGCCAGGAAATAGGACAGACAGGCAGATTAATGGACACACGTTATAAAGAACACAGAAATCCAATTAAACACAGAAAACTCTCGGCAATATGCGAACACATGTACGACACAGGGCATTGTTTCACTAATATAGATACAGACCTTAAAATCGTGCACTATGAAACATATTTTAGGGGACACAATATAAAAGAGACCATAGAGATCCACATAGCCAGGGTAAACAACTCATCCTACTTAGAAGAATACACATTTTTGGACAGCTCATCCCTATTCACATTATTAGGCAGCCTTCCCAACAACAAACAGGAAGCAACATAGCGAACGATAGCAGGCCAAGAGATATATAGGGGGGAAACCAATGATAAAGGGGGAAAATGTCGAGCGGGACGGATGTACTTTGTTCCATGTTCTCAATAAATCAAGGGCTAATTTAGGCAGTATTATAGAGACCAAAACCACGTTCATGAGTCGGGTTATGTCACATGGGCGATCCGTTTTACGAGTGATGAATGATAGGGATTGGTCTATAATAATTAAGACGATCCAGAACCATTACCATACACCACTATAAATTACAAGTCCGAGCCTGCTCCACACACATATGAAAGTAATTTCCTCCATGCAACAAAATAACGTTAGTATCGCCCAGTATAGCTCAAAGCACAGCGTCAGATAGCGCTAGCAACCAACGAGTAGGCATGATGGGAATAGACGCACCAGTCCACAGTGGGAAGTGAAGTGGACGCCAGTAAAAATACAGCTGCAAATCTGCTATGTCAACGAAACTCAGTTACATTAAAGTGTTTAAGTGATTAACTTAATTAACCTACTACAAATGCTTATTACGTAAATAATACATTTGAAAAGTAACGGTTAATAACAAAACAGTCTAGAACGCAAGCACTTCAATAGCTCGCTATAATAGAAGTTAACGATTCAAAAGAGTATTCGCACTTATACGTACAAAAATTATTAACAAAAACACATCACGTACAAAAGTGTAATAGATTAACGGAATAAAAATATTTGGTTAATAAAATCTGACTCGTAACAAAGTTTAATTAAAAACTTTATAGCCTAATAATTGTAAATACTGTTGCACATAAACGTTATATCCACTAAACCTTAATTAAGCCTAAGTGAGCAGATTCTGATGATGTTCGCTTGACGATACCCGTATCCAATTAGGGCCCACAATTGTGTGAGAAGTGTTTTGTTTTATTAAGGGCATAAATAATTCATGTTTTTATTTCAAGCACTAGGAAATTAAGTGTAACTCCCCAACCAATATAATTAGGCATATTCATGTTTACCGACTCAAAAGTTTCAACTAATACTGTAGATGACTTAGACATCACTGAAAATGGCTTCTAATAGTTCAGCACCATGGGTGTGCACTACACTGTTCACAATTCTGCATATGAGATTGCTACTGACAGCTGTCAGTATGTTTACACACAACGTAAGGGTGGCTTTTCGATCAGCATGAAACCGATCGCGATAGTAACACAGAGATGATGCAAAACGTTTTAGACACATGTCTTTACTTTTACGCCTGTCCTAAGTTCACGCTTCAATGACATAGCAATAGATAACATTATCACATCACAATGATACGCAGTATGCGTGAAGCGATAATATAACAATATTATTCAGTTATGTGCAGCTGTATAGGTTATATGTTATTAATTGTATAACGATGCCATGTGGCGATTGGCAACTATGGATGACATCATAACAGGGAAGAGACGATCAACTGATCTTGACAACTTTCAAGTTATATCTAAGTGAATTTCAGTGCCTGCAATTATGACTTGGAATACAACCTTTATTTAATCCAACTACAAGATAATTACTATATATTACCCTGTTTGTAGAGACACGGAACAAATAGTAAGGAGATGCAGACTATACTGGAGTGTCTTATTTCAATCTATAACGTTCTAATTGTTGGTGCTTTAAACAAGGCTATTGATAGGACCTCATTGTTGCTACTGTAAAAAATAATAATGACTTAATTTTGTCAACATATTTTGTACAAATAACAGAGTGAGTTTCTAAAACCCCGAGCCGATTTCGTTAAAAGTCGCATAAACGCCAAAAGTCACAGATGTTGTCGAAATTCAAGATAGATCGCAATTATATCTCGAGTCCATTTGTAGCAATATGCTCTTGGCTCAATATCTTCAAAATTGGCGTTTTTTGTTTGAACAAATATCGTAAATAAAACAAGGCCCCTCCGTGTGCCATAGCCGTTCCTACAGCAATATGTTACCCCCTTGTCAAATATGGTAGATCGGCAACACGCATTACAACTGTTAAACAGTAGTAACGTTTTCAAACTGTTCGCTTTTGTGGAGGTACCCTAGAGTAATTAATTATTGCATTTCCCCGTTTGGGTTTTGAACTTTGAGAATTAGATTAATAATGCTTTGTTACACAAAGCTACTACCGGATAAGATTTCTCATACAGTCATATAGTTGTTTCAATTTACTTACAGCAATAACTTTATTATCTTATACCAAGCACATTATTCAGATTGGGACCCAAGTGGTAGATTACACCCGTCCTGCACCACGCTGCATAGGAAATAGCTTCATTAAACTGTCGCTCTACAACCGGCCACTGTGTGTGTGCTATCGGGTAGAACACATTCTGGTGCAGGGCTGGCATGCGAAATTAAATTCATGGCTGTGGGGGCGAAAATAATTTAATTTCGCTGTGAGCGCGATAATCGGGAGCGAAATTATAATGATTGTCGGCGCGTAATTAAATCAAAGCGAAACTTAATTCGAAGTGAAATTAATTTCGTTCCAGACTTTCAATTTCGCTCCCAGCGCGAAATTAATTTCATTTCAGACTTGTAATTTCGCTCCCAGCGCGAAATTAATTTCGTTTGAGACTTTTAATTTCGCTCCTGGCACGAAATTAATTTCGTTCCTGACTTTCGATTTCGCTCCCGGTGCGAAATTTATTTCGTTCCGGACTTTTAATTTCGCTCCCGGCGCGAAATTTATTTCCTTCCAGATTTTTAATTTCACTCCCGTTGCGAAATTAATTTCGATCCTGACTTTTAATTTCGCTCCCGGCGCGAAATAAAAATCGTTACAGACATTTAATTTCGTTCCCGTGGAGAAATGAAATTTCCAAACGGTATTTAGTTTCTACCCCCGGCGTGAATTTGAAATGCATGAAACATTTCATATCTTTGTTGAAATTAAAATATATTCGTTTCGAGAATTAAATTATGTTCGGTACGATGTTCAAAGTCCCGACGTTGGCAACAGTATTATTAGTGTAGACTACCTGCATAAAATTCTGGGCCGCAACAGCAACGTGAATCATTCAATGGTCATCACTCCAGTGTAGGAGAAAATCAGTGCTGTGGCATCAACATCACCATCGTCGTTGACTGAACCTCGGACTCGGGGCCAGCCCTCCCTGACGTTCATAACGCAATACTTTGTTGTACAATGAGGCAACAAGTACCTCTACCTTTTCCATAGCGGACAAGAAAACTAATGTGCCGTGCGGTCAGACATTGAAGGTAAGTGAACAACTCCCATTTGACTGCGTCGTCTGGGAGTGCCGTCTCATTATACAGGTGATTCATAATTCCTATTACAAACTTCTGGGGGTTGTAGAGGGGACTAAGTAAATCACATTTTGATTAGGAACCCATGTCCGGACATGTATCGTTTCGATACCAAATTAGTTTGTCTCGATTGCACACATCCCAATTCACTACAGACACGTATGTACTACAAGAGTTGTTCCACGTGGCGACCCTGCTGTTCATTACACAACGTGTACCTGCGCAGCATGTTGTCATACATACATCCCACGAGACCTGGTGTGTGTTCAATAATGTGCGCTGCCGGAAGAAAGCGTGCATCAAGATCTTCTTGCGACTCGAAAGGAGTCTCATAAACAAGGTTCTTAATGTGGCCCCACAGGAAAATGTCGAGGGGAGTTAAATCTGGCAATCATGGTGGTCACGAAATTGGACCACCTTGAACTATCTATCTTTCCCCGAATGTTTGGTCGAGATGTTCTCGGACTGCACGTGCAAAGTGCGCTGGTGCGCCATCATGTTGGTACCACATTTGCTGACGCAGTGCCAATGGCAAATCTTCACAGAACTTAACCAGTACCCCTTGCAGGAAGAGGACCCATTAGGCAGTACGGAAGAAGGTACGACCCAATAAGATGGCCAGCCCATACATTGATGCCGAACCGCTGCTGAAATCCACGTGGCTGTGGGCATGCGGATTTTCTTCAGCCCAAATGTGACAGTTTCGACAGTTTAAAACAGCTTCCCTGGTGAATTGAGCTTCATCGGTGAAAAGAACGTGACGCGGAAAGTGGCGTGTGTTAATATACTGGTGTAGAAACCAAGCACGTAGAAACCAAGCACAGAAGTTGGCACGTGGCACGAAATCTGCCGGGCCCATTGCTTGAATTTTCTGTGGGTGGAAAGGGAGCAGTTGTTGGTCGCGCAAAACACGCCAGACGCTCGGTTGGGACCCATTCACGGCATCAGCAATGTTTCGCGTACTCGTCGACGGGTCCTCTTCTACGTGATGAAGGACGTCCTCTTCAAAGTCGACAGTGCGACGCGTCTGTGGATCACCACAATCCGCCCTCCTCGGTTAGAATGTACAGGTTTCTCGCAGCCTTTATTGTAGTTTCACAAAAATGTATGTGATGGGGTGGGGCGATACGGAAAGCGTTCATGTTACATGTATTGTGCAGCTCGATCATTACGTCCAGCTTCACCGTACATTAGTAACATCTCGGTGTACTCATCAAAAGTGTATGCCGCCATCCTGTGCCACTGAATGACTGGATCACAACTGCTGTCAAAGCGGACTCACTGTCACTACCGTTTGTAAACGAACAGACGACACGATATCATTGGACTGCGGTCTCGTCCTGTACTGCGCCCTGACTGGACCACAACTGCTGTCAAATCGGACTCACTGCCACTACGGTTTGTAAACAGAAGACATACGTAGCCTACTGTATGACATAAGGGGACTGCAGAGGTTGCCCTCAGCCAATGTTATTTGTGTTCCGTGAATCGGGCGATGTAAAATGAAATGATCTTCAAACCGATTTGGTATCGAAACGATAAATGTCCGGACAAGGGTTCCTATTCAAACTGTGATCTACTTAGTACCCTCTACAACCCCCAGAAGTTTGTAATAGGAATTATGAATCGCCCTGTAGGTAGAATGGGGTAGTGTGGTGTGGAGGTCTTATCGGTTAATCGGTTTAGGTGTCGCCAGTAGGTAGAGACAGAAGAAAACACTCGGTTTAGTCGGGAGTAGATGGTGTGCCACGAAAGGCGCTTGTGGACTGGGAGGTTTGTTTTAGTGCAGTTTCTATGTGTGCAGTATATGCATCGACCGTCGTCTGGTCATCCAGTGGGAGATGGTCCGTACGGCGGTGATCGTTGATGCGGGAGCCACATTCCCGCCAGTTTGCTGTGCAGAAATTCTAGACCATCCTGGGAGGTGATAGTGGAGTATTGCGAGGGGGAAGAGGGAAGGTGAGTAGGCCTAATACGGGACCGTGATCACCTCCTATGAGGGCAGGACAGACACGTCAAACAGATGGAGGAGGGAGTTATGAGCAATAATTGCGTCGGAGGTGGTATTGGAGGAAGGACGGGTAGGTTTTGGGAGAGGGACGAGCGTGGCGTCTAAGTGACGAAGGTAGATGTTTGGGCTTCGAAGTTCTAGTGCCAAACGGGAATGAAGGTTGAGGTGGCCCATTAGAATGAAATGGAGGAAGACTTCAGCCACGTGGGCAAGGAAGTCTTTGGGGATGGGGTGGTAGGGACGAATGTAGATGGTGGCTAGGTGTAGGACGCGGCAGGAGAAATAGACGAAGCAAATAAGGCTTTCGGGGAAGAAAAGAGACAGATTTCATTTCAGACACGAAATTAAATGCTCCATGCATTTTAATTTCAGGTCGGGGAGGGACTAAATGCCGGGAAAGGAATTGATAGTCGTTACCAAATTTTATTTCGCGCCAGGAGCAAAATTAAAAAGTCTGTAACGAGTTTTATTTCGCGCCAGGCGCAAAATTAAAAAGTCTGTAACGAGTTTTATTTCGCGCCAGGAGCGAAATTAAAAGTCTGTAACGAATTTTATATCGCGCCAGGAGCGAAATTAAAAGTCTGTAAATAATTTAATTTCGTGCCAGGAGTGAAATTAAAAGTCAAACGAATTTTATTTCGCGCCAGGAGCAAAATTAAAAGTCAGTTACGAATTTTATTTCGCGCCAGGAGCGAAATTTAAAATCTGTAATGAATTTAATTTCGTGCCAGGAGTGAAATTAAAAGTCAGTAACGAATTTTATTTCGTGCCAGGAGCATAATTAAAAGTTTGTGATGAATTTCATTTCGCGCCGGGAGCTAAATTAAAAGTCAGTAATGAATTTAATTTCGCGCCAGGAGCGAAATTAAAAGTCTGTAAGGAATTTTATTTTGCGCCAGGAGCGAAATGTTATTCCATTGAACAATTTAATTTCGCGACGCTAAATTAAATTGATAATACATTTCGCTTCGCATGCCCCAGCCCTGTTCTGGTGGTGATTTCCTCGGAACCCGTCATAAGCGGCTATTTTCCAGGACCTGTCAGCCCCTGTCTTAAGAATTATATGGAGAGGATTTTTTTTTAATTTACGTTAATTAACGATATCATACGGCGTCCGCTGATGGTATATCTGTGTCAGGACGTCTTTCTACTTGATCAATCATAAAGTCATACTAAATGTAAACCACGAGGACTTTGTAAAATGCAAATTAAAATATCGCACATGCTATCAGGTACTGAAACCAATTCACTTCGTAAAATGATGAGCTATACGTTCTAGAGGCACAAACTTTTGTAACAGCCAATTATATTAATATTTCTAAATATTCCCATATGGACGATTAATTGTGCCTCGAAAGGTGAGTGTTACAGCCGCTGCATCAGACTGCTAGTTCCGGTGATATAACACGGATATATTCTCGAACTGAAACGTTAGCTAGATGATCAGAAAAATTGTTAGTGCTTATTATCAAATAGTTCAACTAAATGACTAATGTCCACTATTTAACCTAACTAGCCAAGTGCTGGATATCAATATCCACTATTTAACCTAAATGGCCAAGTGCTGGATATCAATATCCACAATTTAACCTAAATGGCCAAGTGCTGGATATCAATATCTACTATTTAACCTAAATGGCCAAGTGCTGGATATCAATATCCACTATTTAACCTAAATGGCCAAGTGCGGGATATCAATATCCACTATTTAACCTAAATGGCCAAGTGCTGGATATCAATATCTACTATTTAACCTAAATGGCCAAGTGCTGGATATCAATATCCACTATTTAACCTAACTAGCCAAGTGCGGGATATCAATATCTACTATTTAACCTAAATGGCCAAGTGCTGGATATCAATATACACTATTTAACCTAAATGGCCAAGTGCTGGATATCAATATCCACTATTTAACCTAAATGGCCAAGTGCGGGATATCAATATCAACTATTTAACCTAAATGGCCAAGTGCTGGATATCAATATCCACTATTTAACCTAAATGGCCAAGTGCGGGATATCAATATCCACTATTTAACCTAAATGGCCAAGTGCGGGATATCAATATCCACTATTTAACCTAAATGGCCAAGTGCGGGATATCAATATCCACTATTTAACCTAAATGGCCAAGTGCGGGATATCAATATCCACTATTTAACCTAAATGGCCAAGTGCGGGATATCAATATCTACTATTTAACCTAAATGGCCAAGTGCTGGATATCAATATCCACTATTTAACCTAAATGGCCAAGTGCTGGATATCAATATCCACTATTTAACCTAAATGGCCAAGTGCTGGATATCAATATCTACTATTTAACCTAAATGGCCAAGTGCTGGATATCAATATCCACTATTTAACCTAAATGGCCAAGTGCTGGATATCAATATCCACTATTTAACCTAAATGGCCAAGTGCGGGATATCAATATCCACTATTTAACCTAAATGGCCAAGTGCTGGATATCAATATCCACTATTTAACCTAAATGGCCAAGTGCGGGATATCAATATCCACTATTTAACCTAAATGGCCAAGTGCTGGATATCAATATCCACTATTTAACCTAACTAGCCAAGTGCTGGATATCAATATCCACTATTTAACCTAAATGGCCAAGTGCTGGATATCAATATCCACTATTTAACCTAAATGGCCAAGTGCTGGATATCAATATCCACTATTTAACCTAAATGGCCAAGTGCTGGATATCAATATCCACTATTTAACCTAAATGGCCAAGTGCTGGATATCAATATCCACTATTTAACCTAAATGGCCAAGTGCTGGATATCAATATCCACTATTTAACCTAAATGGCCAAGTGCTGGATATCAATATCCACTATTTAACCTAAATGGCCAAGTGCTGGATATCAATATCCACTATTTAACCTAAATGGCCAAGTTCTGGATATCAATATCCACTATTTAACCTAACTAGCCAAGTGCTGGATATCAATATCCACTATTTAACCTAAATGGCCAAGTGCTGGATATCAATATCCACTATTTAACCTAAATGGCCAAGTGCGGGATATCAATATCCACTATTTAACCTAAATGGCCAAGTGCTGGATATCAATATCCACTATTTAACCTAAATGGCCAAGTGCTGGATATCAATATCCACTATTTAACCTAAATGGCCAAGTGCTGGATATCAATATCCACTATTTAACCTAAATGGCCAAGTGCTGGATATCAATATCCACTATTTAACCTAAATGGCCAAGTGCTGGATATCAATATCCACTATTTAACCTAAATGGCCAAGTGCTGGATATCAATATCCACTATTTAACCTAAATGGCCAAGTGCGGGATATCAATATCCACTATTTAACCTAAATGGCCAAGTGCTGGATATCAATATCCACTATTTAACCTAAATGGCCAAGTGCTGGATATCAATATCCACTATTTAACCTAAATGGCCAAGTGCTGGATATCAATATCCACTATTTAACCTAAATGGCCAAGTGCTGGATATCAATATCCACTATTTAACCTAAATGGCCAAGTGCTGGATATCAATATCCACTATTTAACCTAAATGGCCAAGTGCTGGATATCAATATCCACTATTTAACCTAAATGGCCAAGTGCTGGATATCAATATCCACTATTTAACCTAAATGGCCAAGTGCTGGATATCAATATCCACTATTTAACCTAAATGGCCAAGTGCTGGATATCAATATCCACTATTTAACCTAAATGGCCAAGTGCTGGATATCAATATCCACTATTTAACCTAAATGGCCAAGTGCTGGATATCAATATCCACTATTTAACCTAAATGGCCAAGTGCTGGATATCAATATCCACTATTTAACCTAAATGGCCAAGTGCGGGATATCAATATCCACTATTTAACCTAAATGGCCAAGTGCGGGATATCAATATCCACTATTTAACCTAAATGGCCAAGTGCGGGATATCAATATCCACTATTTAACCTAAATGGCCAAGTGCTGGATATCAATATCCACTATTTAACCTAAATGGCCAAGTGCTGGATATCAATATCCACTATTTAACCTAAATGGCCAAGTGCTGGATATCAATATCCACTATTTAACCTAAATGGCCAAGTGCGGGATATCAATATCTACTATTTAACCTAAATGGCCAAGTGCTGGATATCAATATCCACTATTTAACCTAAATGGCCAAGTGCTGGATATCAATATCCACTATTTAACCTAAATGGCCAAGTGCTGGATATCAATATCCACTATTTAACCTAAATGGCCAAGTGCTGGATATCAATATCCACTATTTAACCTAAATGGCCAAGTGCGGGATATCAATATCCACTATTTAACCTAAATGGCCAAGTGCTGGATATCAATATCTACTATTTAACCTAAATGGCCAAGTGCGGGATATCAATATCCACTATTTAACCTAAATGGCCAAGTGCTGGATATCAATATCCACTATTTAACCTAAATGGCCAAGTGCTGGATATCAATATCCACTATTTAACCTAAATGGCCAAGTGCTGGATATCAATATCTACTATTTAACCTAAATGGCCAAGTGCTGGATATGTAGCCAAGGCCTACAGTAACTAAATTTAATACTTGCAAGGAACGAAGTGCTTGGTGAAATACTGTATTTTGTTTTACATGTTAGTTGCTGCCGTTTGCGATCTGTACAGTTAAGTAATGGGAACCACATGTACGGGTGTTGAGGAGCTAACAGTATAGGTCATATCTGCATGAAGTCACGGCAGTATCGATATTACTGTGAGAATGAGCGACGACCATTATCTGGAGTCGCACGCGGAGAGCAGTTGACTTCGTCACTGTCTGCACTGAACTGACTGCTCTCATGCAAACCGCATGCGACTCAACCAGCTAAGCAGCCTAGACAATACCATCTGAACTGACCATTTAACAGCAATCACATACTCACACTAAGCAAGCAAAGTTGGAGGTCAATCACCACTTTCAGTAGAATATCTTAGCAAAATATGACATAGACTATAACTGACAAATATTGACTAGTTGCAATATTTTAACTACTACTACAACTAAATTAGTGTAGATATTGTAAATACTATCACCCATACTTTTAGACATACATTTGATAGCCTAAGTGTAGAGGATCTGATGATGATCACTTGACGATCGAAACTGGTCATCCAAGTGTATTTAATCCCATGTATTTTTTTTTCAGAATTAGGAATAACTCATCACAATAGGGTACAATCGTGTTGACCGACTGAAAAACATCAAATTTGGAAACTCTGTTGTTTCCTGCTTACTGTGCAGCCTGCCGTAGATAAGCGAGGTCTTCAAACAATTAAATAGCCCTGCCTTGAAACATACTGTACGTTATTGTGTATTTGCGTACTCATCAGCACATACAGCTAATGTGGGTATGTTATTATTATTATTGTTAATATTACTCATCGGGTTAGATTTGCGCACTAAGGCACTAGGCCACGGGGCCTAGCATCTCCGGATTTGGTAACAGAGTGGATTCGAACTCCATCGTCAGCTGTCTTTGGAATCGTTTTCCATAGTTTCCCATTTTCAACGCCAGGCAAACGCCGGGATGGTACCTTCTAATACGCCACGGTCGATTCCTTCCAATTCCTTGCCCATTTCCAATCATGTTCATTCTTTTCATCGCTCGTTACCTCATGTGATGGGTGACATCAGGTAGGGCATCTGGCCATAAAAACGATCCACCACATAGAAACTCATCGCTTCTCATCCCGGATCCCGCAGAAACTGGAATAACAAGGGGTAGACATACAAATACTAATAATGATATTACTCCTGTTTATTTATGTCAAAGAGGACAGTACCGGTACTTACTAGTATGTCGATATCAAGTGAATTAGTTCATAAAACACAGGCTCATTATCGCCCAATGTGTTTTACTGGCAATATCAGTAGTCATAAATAAAACATCAAGATTTCTTGCTGGAGCCGGGAATCAAGCCCTTGACCTAAGGAATGGCAATCAATAATAACAACCACTACACCATGAGGTGGTCCTGCAAGTATGTTGATAAAGGGGATTTACGTTAAGGCAGGACAATTCTTGTCTTCCACTTACAACATAAATACCAGGCTCTGTGAGAATATGGGTTTCATATATTAGGTATTTAATGTCATTAACTAAGCTGGCATGGTTCCATTCATTTCAAATACGGTAAGTATTATATATCGTGCCTGGCCATTTTGCAGCATCAAAGTAATCGTGGGTGGAGGACAACAGCAGGTCATCGACCTGACCTTTCTCTTTGGTCTGACTTGAAGACTGTGACTGGCGGCCCATAGCACCATATTTCACTGTCACCGTGCAGGAACTAGGACCATGTGGGAGTGAAGAGTTCTTCTCCACGAGGGGTCTTCCACCTTCGTGGGCCGTATGGGTACTTGGGAACATTAACATATTTTGTAACATTTTTTTTATCGCTTCTTCTCCCAGCTCGGCTTTACCCACGGACTCAGCGAGGGATCATTCCTCTACCATCACAAAGACGGTGTCTGGGAGCTGTACACAATTTGACAGCAGATACAACTGGGGATGGCCGTTTGCCCAGGCGACCGCTAACTTGAGAAGGGTCAGGGAAGGGATTTTGGGAGGAAGTCGGCCGTGCACCTGTTCAGAGGAACCGTCCCGACATTCGTCTGGTGGTGAAATTGGGAAACCACGAAAACGATTTTCAGGACGGCGAAGGTGGGATTCGAACCCACGTTCTCTCGATGCCTGTGAGGCACGAGGTAGCGCACTAGCACTCTTGGCCACTGTGGCCGGGTTTTGTGACACACAAATATCAATAAATAAATTAATATATTTGAAGTAATACAGCGCACTGACTGAACTTTAATAATGTACTAAATGGGCTGTGTGTGTGTGTGTGCGTGTGCATGTGCGTGTGCGTGCGTGTACGTGTGTGTGCTTGTGTGCGTGTGTGCGTCCAAATAATGAAATACAAACGGCTGGAGCAATTTCAATGAAGGTGATACTACTATTTCAACTTGCGATACAAGATAGGATATTTTCGAGTGTATTGTTGTAAGGTCCAGTCAATCTACGAGGTTGAAAACGCTGGGCTTGCACGTGAATGAGCCAGAACGTGTGTGGTTAACGTTGATGATTAAATATTTACTAACACATAACACCAACAGAAATTCCTGTATTACGCATGTACCGTACGGATTATATCTAACATGCGTTTTTAAAATTTATTTTATTACGGTATTTATTCACCTTCATTGCTGGTCACCGCGTAGGCCCGGGTTTGAGTCCCAGCTCTACCAAGAAATGTAATTCTGGTCTGAGGGTTGGAACGAGGTACACTCAGCCTCATGAGGAAAAACTGAGAAGAAGAACGTTCGATTCCTACCTCAGCCATCCTGAAAGTGGCTTTCCGTTGTCTCCCCACTTCTACTCCGTGCAAATGCCAGGATTGTACCTAACGTAAGACCATGGCCACTTCTTACCCAACTCCTACCTCGATTACAAATTCACACACTAGTACAGACATCACAGTGACAAAGGTTATAATACAATTCTACACACACTCAAGTACACGGGGCTACATGACCACGATGTAACAAAGCCCCTAAAAGAATCAACAACAACTAAATCTCTTTCTTCTCTTTGAAAGATCTGCCTAATACAATATGAATTAGAATATGGCAGTGTTGGTTCATAATAAAAATATAATTGCAATGAATACATTTTACGATACCCAGTACAGTATATACATAATTCACGAGCTACAGTATACACATTTGTATTTCCATCACTTCCACTCCATAGTTCACTAACAGCTGTCAGTACTCCTTTTCCTTTCATAGCTCGACACATTTGCATACACCCATTCACTCAATGTTCTTTAACTGGTAAAATTCACTTAATTTAGTACCATCACATCATAATTCAAAACACGCCAGACCGATAAGGTCTAGGGTCAAACCTTCCCATTCAACCTCAATTCATCGAATTTCACTGTTAGTTGCAACTCTTGAGTCAGTCAACACGAATTTGCCCAATGACTGGGCTGGGGTACAATGCGTATAATATAAATAATAAATAAGTAAATAACACTCTTGGAAAAAATTACCTGTTTTAGTTATGATCACTATTATAATGGGATAATTTAGGATTACGCGTTTCTACCGTCAAGCAGTCATTATCATATCCTGAACACTGAGGTTGAGGTTTCAATTTATAGGGGAGATTAAGCTAAATCCACAATATTAAGAAGCATATGGTGAACATGATAAATTAAGGGAAAGGGTTTCAAAAACTTTACATAGAAATTAATAATATAATGTTATTGGTTTTACGTCCCTTTTAACTACCCTGGCTTTTAGAGACGCCGGGGTGCCGGAATTTTGCCCCGAAGGGGATCTTTAACGTGCCAGTAAATGTACTGACACGGCTCCCTCGCACTTGCGCACTCTCAAATGCCAGCTGACTGCGCCAGGTTTCGAACCTGCAACCTTGGGCTAAGCAAGCGAGAACGTTACCCCTGAGCCAAGCAGCCAGACTACATAGAAATTAAATTACTACTTAGCCTATTCGTGACAAATTCAGTTCTTCAAATTTCATCTGCCATGGGTTGTCTGAATCAATTAATAAGACTTTCCAAGAAATTTGAATTTGGTAATTCATTAGTTTTTTTAATATGATCGGTACTGGGGCTAAATTTGCGATACCTTGTCTAAATCTACAATGTGATAAGTCTAATAATATGCAACCATTACCTCACAAATGAATCACCGAAACACATCTGATTTTATAAATAATGTACTTCAAAACCAAAATACAACACTGGTTTTCACGATTTTACCCCCGGGTGGCAGTATTTGTCGATTCGAAATTCAGAGTAAAGAGAAATTAAATAGCCTAGTTGACTCAACGCAACTGGTGAGATAAACTCGTCAAGTACTGCGGAGTTAGCAAAGTCTCTCCTGAACAAATATTATATGTGTGGCCTAAGTAGCCTATACTTCGTATGATGAGTCTAGTTGATGCTTATATTACGATTCACAGTTCGAATCTCGTTCTATAAGGAATTTTGAGAATTTTGAAAATTATCACTGTTCTCAAGATAATAATAGCAAATGGTCATTTATAACCATCCAAAATGTTTGTAAGAATTCATTGCAAGAAATTCTGAATAGAAAATGCGAAAAACATTACAATTTATTGTGTGTAATTATTGGTATTCTGCCCGAAGGCAGGTCCGTGCCTCCGGAGTTTACGTGCGGTAGGGTGGCCAGGGCCTTTCCGCTCCTCCTTTCTTTTGCCAACAGCGCGTGTTCCACTGATCCGGCATGCCATCCAAGGTCCAACCACGCCCAATGCTGCGTAACTGCGGAGTTCTCATGGGATCCGGTGTTTCAACATGGCCAGGCCGTTAGCTTATTGTGTGTATGATACATAAATCTACACGACTGGCTGCGATGCTCAGCGGTAACGTTCTCACTTGCTGGGCCCACGGTTGCAGGTTCGTATCCTGGCGCAGTCTGCTGGCATTTGAGGGTGCGCAAATGCGAGGGAGCAGTGTTAGTAGATTTACTGACACGTTAAAGATCCCCTTTGGGGCAAAATTCCGGCACCCCGGCGTCTCTAAAAGCCACAGTAGTTAAAAGGGACGTAAAACCAATAGCATTATTATTATTATTATTATTATTATTACTTTATTTTATGTAGATAGGAAAACTTACAAAACAATTTATAGTGCTCTGATTGAAAGCAAATTAAGATATGCTATAGCAGCTTGGGGAAATCAAAACACAACTTTAATTAATAATCTTCAAGATAGCCAAAACAGGTTCTTTAAATATTTCACTGATATCCCTTATTTTAATATTAAAGAGTTGTTCCAAATTACTGTACTGAATCTCTACTACCATGATCCAAGATTCAGGCATAAGGTCTCTCACAACATACAAACAAGAGCCATAACAAGTACTAAATATGTAAAACCCTTATGTATAAATAGCTATGGTTTCAAGAGACTAGATTATATTATACCATCACTACTTAATGAACTACCACCTGGATTGACGAACATTAACAGCAAACAACTAGCTATAAGTCGCATTAAAAATATTACTTAACCAAACATTAACTCATAACATAAATTTATTAATATAACTACCATAGTGTAACTTATTGTGTCTTTAATTATTTACATTAATACTTTATCATTAGCATAACAAAAAAAATGCATGCACTCTTGTATTGAAATATAATCTATATATAGATGTTGTAAATAATAATTAATATGTCTCACAGATAATCTGTACTGTCATCAGATTCGTGAGACATATCACAATAATGTAACATAAATAGTATTTAATAAATAAATTAAATTAAATTAAATTATTATTATTATTATTATTATTATTATTATTATTATTATTATTATTATTATTATTATTATAAAATCTACAACCGTTACGAACAAGACTTTCCGTATCCAAAGACATATTTTGATTTATCACTCTATGCATGTGTGATTAGGAGTATTATAGAGTTACATAAACATTAAATTACTAATATTTGTCTAATAGGGGTGTTTCCTGTTATCTAAATAATCGTTTTACCTGCATAAAGCGAGTTTTGCACTAAACGGACGCTTTTATAATAGTACATTATGCAACGACCCTATAATGGCAATAACCATACGAGTGTCTTAATTACCATTATAGGCGAGTTGCACACGACTGTTTATGTTCGACGATAATTATATACGAGTGTCTTAATTACCATTACAGGCGAGTTGCATACGACTGTTTATGTTCGACGATAATTATAACTTCAGTATGTGTTTTAACATAAATATTCATAAATATCTGTGGGATTCAGTTACTTCAGTTAGTGAACAAGGCGCGATGGCTGTGCTGACTGAACAGAGCGCATGCGTGGGTCAACGAACTTCGAAAGCAGATGCCAGTTACTTTGCTTGGCAATGGTATTGTTTACAGCCTGCATGATGACTAGTGCCGTCCAGCTGCAGCATTCGCTAATATTGTCACCGAAGTCGTTTGAAAGCAATGCGCTGTGTAGAAATTGGAGTTGGTACAGTGCTATTTCTTGTCTCATATTCGCCAGTTTGTTTACGCGAACATATGGACGGTGCACTTTCCATGTCGGTGATTTAGATAGAAGGATGCAGTGTTGCTAACTTCTGGACGTAGGTTCATACATTTCTTGCATGTGTCATAGTATTTTCTTGTTAGCGTAAAGATTCGTGCTGATTTGTCTTTGTGTTTGGGATTGTAACTACAATGGTTGATCCGATATCCAATTTGAACTTTCAAATCATGTAATTCATGTCCGACATGTTGGATTTTGAGCGCATGCGCGAAGCTATCCTTACCTAATTGGTCAATGAATGAGCTCTTGGCTGAAGAGACTGTCTCATAATGAAAAACAGTACTATAATGACCATCATTATGATACAGTTTCTGACGTACAGTATAATATTTACATTTCGTCATCGTCGAACATAAACACCATTTCTGCACTAAAGCTTTCATCAACATTCAGCACACCGTATAGTCAAATGAGAAATGGAGTTGCATTCATGTACGTTTGAGAATAAACACAGGTGCTCAGATTGTACTCGTAATGGTTTTCTCACAACACAATATCCAAGTAGACTTCTATCAGTTGATGCATTCAGTTTCTGCTTTTCAAAGGTTTTGGTCACAATTTATGTTGTTGTTGCTGCTGCTTATTTTAGGGGCTGCGACATTGTAGGTATATATCCCCGTGTATTTGCGTGTGTTTGGAGTATGTGTGATGTGTTATGTGGCTGTACTAGTGTGTGCATTTGTAAACTGGGGATATGACTTGGGAGGAGACGGCCGTGGCCTTAAGTTAAGAGCCATCCCAGCATTTGTTTGTAGTAGAAGTGGGGAAACTACGGAAAACCCCTTCCAGGATGACTCAGTTTTGCCTCACAAGGCTGGGTGTACCCCGCTCCATCCCACACACCAGAATTGAAATTTCTTGGCAGAGCCGGAAATTGAAACCGGACCTCCGGGATGACAGCCAAGTACGCTAGCCACTACACCACATGGTGGTCTGCTGATTTAAGTTCGGAATGTTATTCAGGAACTCGTGGAGATGCTAAAGACTGCCAAAGGAGTAGGTGCCAAATTAATGATCTAGTTAACGTTCTAGAAAACTTTCACACAACGACTGCAATGGGGAGCACCAGTCCTGTGATCAAAGGTTTGAATCCCGGTACTGACAGAGGCCATCCAGGGTGTGTAATCACCCCGGTTTTTTCCACACACCCTCCTGGGAAATGCTGGGATGGAACATAATTTCAAGCCCTGGGTCAACTACCCCAATCCTAGGCTCTAACGATTAAATATATACACACCGGTACAACCACCACAACAACACAGCTTATCAAAATCAACACAAGCACACCTAAGTGCACTGCATGGGGATGATGACCAAGATGTTCCTTGCTCCTAAGGATGAATCAGCAACACCAACTTACAGTAGAAAACAACTTGGAGGGCACATTGTTGGAGACGCAGCGACCGCTTCTGTCAGAAGAATGGACCAGAATGCCAGTAGCTGGCAGACCATAAAGTCGGTAAAGTAAGACAGGTAGCACGAAACGTGCACGGCGTGGGCGAATCATACAAGCACAAACATCACGTTCAGCACAGTGTTCGGTGTACGAGTGATTACCTCTTCCACCGGGGTGTAATCACCCCGGTTTTTTCCACACACCCTCCTGGGAAATGCTGGGATGGAACATAATTTCAAGCCCTGGGTCAACTACCCCAATCCTAGGCTCTAACGATTAAATATATACACACCGGTACAACCACCACAACAACACAGCTTATCAAAATCAACACAAGCACACCTAAGTGCACTGCATGGGGATGATGACCAAGATGTTCCTTGCTCCTAAGGATGAATCAGCAACACCAACTTACAGTAGAAAACAACTTGGAGGGCACATTGTTGGAGACGCAGCGACCGCTTCTGTCAGAAGAATGGACCAGAATGCCAGTAGCTGGCAGACCATGAAGTCGGTAAAGTAAGACAGGTAGCACGAAACGTGCACGGCGTGGGCGAATCATACATGCACAAACATCACGTTCAGCACAGTGTTCGGTGTACGAGTGATTACCTCTTCCCCTTTATTCTGCTCCTGTGTATGATTAATGTTCCATGCCGGCTAGTCATAGCACTGAGCTTTATGTGTAAACTGAGAAAGTAAGCACCCAGAGCAGCTGCTCGGCTAGAGCCAATCCACTGCCAGCTCTCTTGGGCTTGGCCAACAGCCTCATTGCATTCCCGGCCCCGTCAGGGATTTTAGAAACTCACTTGAGGGCTGGAACGGGGTGCACTCAGCCCCATGAGGACTATGGAGTAGCTGTCTCACAGTGAGCCGGCGCCCTGCTCGTGGAAACCAAGATTAACGGCCGAGGGGACCCGACGCGCTCACCACGCGTCACGCCGCAATCCATACGCTGGGCAGCGGTCGCTTGGTTAGACAAGGCCCTTCATTGGCTGTAGCACCACGGGATTGTTTGTGTTTTGCTTTGTATGCACTACAAGCTTTCATTGCCCGTCTTTGACGGGTTCATACAGTAGAATACCTTAAATAAAAAGTAGCTCCGTGAAGTACTAAATAGCCTATTTTCATATATCCAACTCTTCTCGGGCAGATGACCTCACTGTTCTGCCCCTTAAAACAACAATAACTAATAGCCTGCTGGTATTCCTTAGGACACGAGAAATGAAAACCAGATTTTAAAAGATTGCACAGCGCCATCTTTAAGTTCTCATTAAATTCCATCAAATTATACGTCAGTATATTAAATCCATTTAAATATTTAAATTTCGTGTCGCTGCCATGTTTGATTCTAGCTCATCAGGTTATTCAGGTGAACTAATGTTAATACCTCTATCAACATACAACATTTCAGTTTTGTTTGCTGTCATAGATTCGTAGATATTGAGAACCGTCTAAATATTTCGGATGGTTGCCATGTTGGATTGTTATATGTGTAGGGCATAGAGTTATGCAGCATAAGATAAAGATTATTGTGTAAGTTTATTATCCATGTAGCTGTAGGTAAAATTGACCTGGATATATGCTCCAGCCTGTGTGGTCGGAGTTGGACTACCGTATCGATATTTGCCGTGTGGCTCGGGGAGGGCACATGGAGAATTTGTAGCAAGCAGAATCATAAACCTTGATGAGTTTCTCTTATAATAATTGATATATGTGTCAATGCTGTAGGCTATATACGTTCAATAATGCATGTGCATGAAATCGCTTAAATCATTTGTGCTAACCCTATGTATATTACCAGTTCACAATATCTCCGAACCTTTTTAAGCAATCAAACTGAATTTTTATGGTGATAGAGGAATATTAACTTAGTACATATATGTGACTTCCCAAATCCTGAGAAACACAATAAGGCGGCCAAGTGATTTTTCAAATATTTCAAATGATTCTAGCGATCTAATCACCCGAAAGCAATGATTCTAAGGACAGCGAATCTTAATTCGGAGCTTAGTATAAACACATCCCATGTTCAATTATATTCAAAAATTCAAGATGACATCGGTTCGAAATTTTAAAACCTTATTTTTTATTTATTTCACGTACCCTACCGAAACGATTTAAGAGAAGATTCGTATGATAGGTTATTATAATAATTGTAATCTAATGGCACTAAATTATGTAGCTTACTTTTCGTAAATCAGTGAAGCCGTACATTTGATTTTACTTTAATTAAACTCCCGTGACGCGTTACAGAAAGATGCCATCTCGCGGGAGGCGTCTTATTCACCGATATTGAGAGTTATGATTGTAGCACATACTTTCTCAGTGCAATGGTTGTTGGTGCGGAAATAGGTCGTATATCGAAAGCAATTTAGTATACATCACATGGAAAATCCTTTAACAACCGGGGGAGTTTTTAATAGAAAAGACGAGTAGGATACATGAAAATAGGCTATTTAGTTCTTCACGGAACTACTTGTTATGCTGCATATCGATCTTGTATGAATTGCTTGAAACTTACCTTGAACAAAACAATTTGTTCAATGTTGGCGTCTCAAATAGCAGTTAATCGAATAGGTTTAGTAGTCTGATAAATCCTGCCACCTAAATATTTGCTGCCTTCATTTGAGGTCAAGAAAGAAAGAAATAATAAAATAGGCATAGATGATGTTAAAATTATTATTATTATTATTATTATTATTATTATTATTATGATTAACTCTGCAACGTTTAATGGGTACATTAAGGCTCAAATTAGTATATTTTCTCAAAGGTTTGATCCTTACTAAACATGAGTGTGGCCCGCGAATCTTTATCGAGTAGAAATTTGGCCCTCCAGTAGAATACGGTTGAAGACCTCAGTCCGATATACAACACACAGTATTCAGACTGGCAGCAGTCCAAGAGGAGTGTAGCCGGAATCCTTAACTTATTCTACGAAGTGCGACTGACTGTTGCTTTTGCCGTATGTGGAGGCTAAAAATATCTTCGTCATCATCCCAGTGCGCCTGACGTGTTACTGTGATGTTGTAGGAAGGAAGTAAAGTAGGTGCCAGAAGGTGTCATGGAACTTCACAAAAGATACATTTCTCTAAAATGAAAATGGAAATATCTGAGGAAATATCACAGTTAAATGGCCGCTTCCAACATCAGGATTTGAATTTTGTAGCTATCAAGTCATCCAACGAAGTTCACTGAACTATGGAGCTAAGTCACGCGTTTTATTTTCAAGTGAAAGTTAAAAAATACCGGTAATCATACTTGCCAACCCACGTATCTCTATATGACTGAGGGTGTTCTAGGCATACGGGGTGCGGAGATAATGGAAGACGGTGCTCCAAAATCCCCTAGCACCCTCTGGTTACGGCCCTGCGTCCAAGCAAACATGGTGAGATAAGGCCCAGAGTAGCAGTGCTTTTCGTTTGTTAGGCAAATCCTGGTCAGCCAGCAAAAGCCTTGGCCACGTAAATGTGGGTATACACTTACGCACCGCACGGCGTGCCACGATCCATCTCCTGTCAGTTATTTCAACGCGCACTTTGTGTTCAGATTTGGACAAGAGCGCGAGAGGTTCGTTGTTTTTCACGCGCATGTGATTACAATTCTTGTAAGTTTGTTGATTTTATTCTTCTTTACTTCACGACAGAAGGAAAGACAAATAAACAATTTAAAATAAATCCCTTCAATAAAAGTAAGTCAAATTTGGTACAAAGGAAGGCTGCTCGGTTTGTGGTCAACAATTTTAATCCTAGAAGTAGTGTTACTCGAATGATAGAAAAACACGTGTGGGATTCTCTGGTAGATAGAAGGACGAAATCCAGATTGTACGCTATGTTGAACACTTACACTAATCGGCTTCCATGGGCAGAACTAAGCAAATGTCTGGGAAATCCCACCTACCTGGGCAGGGCAGATCATCCCCAAAATGTTATTGGCCGACCGCAGCGTACAAATCATGGAAAATATTATTTCATTGATTGTGGTATTGATAATTGGAACTCATTACTTGCCACAGTCTTAGAGCCTTTCCCCAAACATATTGATGTGCTTAAGAGAAGACTGAAATTTCGTGTAAATACTGCGATGTAAAGGTGGGCAAATTATTTTGGCAAAGCTGAATAGAGCCAAATTTCTTATTGCAAATTAAGTTACGATGCATTAAAGTAGAGCATTTCATTTGAGGCGAGTCTGCTTTGTGGAACATTTCTTCGTGGTGTTTTGTTATGTTTTCACGAAATGTGCTACAAGATATCTTTTACGAACCATCATTGTATGCATTTACGCATTTTACTTCAAACCACTTTTAACTTATCCTATTTTCTATTAGACAAATCTTAAGAAAGCAAAAATGTGTGGTGTCGGAACCTACCCCGTCCTGAAACCAAATATATCACCGTTTCTTCTTTTGTTATTAGAAGTGTGTGGCATACGAATACCGTACATAGTAGGAATTATTTCACAGCAATTTATCACCTGAAAATAATTAATTTAATTAATCTTCAGCCTCGTAAGCTCAATTGGCGGCCAAGACTGATTTGGCTAGGATGCCACAAAAAAAACATTCTCTTTATCAGGATACAGGAAATCTATGCTCAACAATGCATAGGCTCCATGAATCAAGTAACAATAAAGAATGTGGGCCTATTCAAAATTTACCATAATAATTAGGCCACCTCGGTATAATTTCCAAATCGCGACTTGTGTAGTGTGTTTGATAGTATTGTTGGTAATTTTCTGTACGTGTACAATTTTCCAACGGGGAATTACCCCTATCTATATCTATACTAATATAATAAAGCTGAAGAGTTTGTTTGTTTGTGTGTGTGTTTAAACGCGCTAATCTCTGGAACTACCATTCGTATTCGAAAAATTATTTTTGTATAGTATAGTCAGATACAAGATAAATAGTTTAGGCTATGTAGCATTTTGCCCCTACCAGTGTTCTGGTGCAGAATTGCGAGCTGTTTATAAATTGCAGTCACAGGGAGTAATTAGTGCAAAAAGATTTCTTAGGACCCTTAAAACAGTTATCATCATGACAATAGTATGCCTCTGTATAAGGGCGATGGTGTTCGTGCAGTATACTTAGGTTATCAGCTGCAATAAGCGTTGGTGCTTTCCGATCCTTATCCTTGAGCACTCCAGTTCTGTAGTAGTAGCATTCATTATCATCCATAAAACAAATAAATCCACCGGGCGAAGCCGGGCACTACTGCTAGTTAGCAAATAAAGTAAATGAACGAATGGAAAACAAAGTAGGAACACCAAATATTAATACTCACCTGTCATGAGCTATAATCGGAGTGATTTTCGAAAGTAAATATCACGTCCTGTGGTTCAGATTCCACGTAAAAATGGATGTCCCATGACTCATGATCACGATATATACGGTCACGTAAAACTACAAGCTTCCTTCCTTTCTCGTAATTGGAGTGCGGAAATGCGCATCCGCTTAGGAAATGTGGGGTCCAATCTTCTGCAGCAGATTCCGTAAGTCGTATGTGACATTTAAGTAACATTCTTATACCGACCACTTATTTCTTGCGGACGCCACTCATTACCACCATCGCGAGATTTCCATCGTGCAGCAGAGACATAATCATAACTACACAACAAATTGACGAGGGAATGTTCGTGTGTTCATTTCTAGGATTGGGAATTTGGCGGCCGTGGCATTAAATGGGAACCATTTGCCTGCAGTAGAAGTGGGAAATCACGGAAAACCTCTTCTAATATGGTTGTGATGGGGTGAGTTAATGTTAATGTACTACATTAATAATAAAGCAACAACTATAAAAGTGAGCAATAATATCTGTAAATAATATTGACACTGGCGCGTGGTCAGCGCATCGGGTCCCCTCGGCCGTTAATCTTGGTTTTCATGACCGGGGCACTGCCTCGCTGTCAGACAGCTACTCAATTGTCCTCACGAGGCTGAGTGCACTCCAGCTCTCACGTCAGTTTCTAAAATTCCAGACGAAGTCGGGAATCGAAACCAGGGCTTCCGGCTGAGAGGCAGGTGCGCTATCCCAACACCACAGGGCCAGCTAAACTTCTGGGGGGGGGGCGTGGTGGCGCAGCGGTCAAGCTGTTGGCTTCTCACCAAGGTGGACCGGGTTCGATTCCCGGTCAATGCATGTGAGATTTTCGATGTGAAATGCCATGTCCTGTGGTTCGGATTCCACGTTAAAAGAAGGTCCCGTGGCTCATGATCTCAAGATTAACGGTCACGTTAAACTACAAGCTTCCTTCCTTTTTTTTAACATCTAGGATTGGTGAAGTAGAATTGAAACCTTCTTCTCAGTTGTCCTCACGAAGCTCTTTCCACTCAACTTCAAATCTCAGTTCAGAATATATATTCTCGGCAAAGACGGGAATCGAAGAAGACACGGGAGACGGATAAGGATAATATTAATAATATTATAGGTTTTACGTCTCTTTTAACCAGTGAAGCTTATAGAGATGTATGGGTGCCGGAATTTGGCCCTGATGGTAATCTTAATCGTGGCAGTAGATTTACTGCATTTAAGCACCACTTTAATGTGAACTCACTTTGCCGGGATACGATCCCGCAACATTGGACACAGCAGGCGAGAACGTTACCACTGCGCAACGCAGCCAGTCGGAAGTCAAGGATAACGATACCGTAATACCATAAAGTTGATTATCTCTTAAATAAATCCGAACATCTGTACGGCTAAAGAAAATAATGTTAAAATATACGATCTAGTCTTCTTGAACACCATGTTGTGTGTGCTGATATTTGCATGCACGTGTAGCTGAACACAAAAGGAACATAATGTAGCATGCACAGACCAGTACAACACCACAGCTGATTTACAGGTACAGAGCAAACACAAGAACTCAATCACAGGCGCCGTTATACACGAAGTTAGTCTACTGTGTCTCTGATCACAATTTAGCAAAATGAACCACATAAATTCCTTACATTTTAATACATAATAAATACCTACCCTGGTAGCTATGCGTGTTAAGGCTTAAGGTAACGGGCCAGGCTGCTCCGGACTCTGCAGACGAGTGGGTTCGTTAATAATGTTAAGAATATTATTGGTTTTACGTCCCTTTTAACTACTGCGGGTTTTAGAGACGCCGGGGTGCCGGAATTCTGCCCCGAAGGGAATCTTTAACGTGCCGTAAATCTACTGACACGGCTCCCTCACATTTGCGCACCCTAAAATTCCAGCTGCCTGTGCCAGGATTCGATCCTGCAACCTTGACATTTGCCTTGAAGTGAAAATGGGAAACCACGGAAAACCATTTCGAAGACGACTAACGGGAGGGTTCGAACCCACTTTGACTGGCTGTGTGGCTCAGCGGTATTATTCTTGCTTGCTGTGCCCAAGGTTGCAGCATCGAATCCTGACGCAGTCAGCTGGCATTTGAGGGTGAAATGCGAGGGAGCCGTGTCAGTAGATTTACTGGCACGTTTAAGATCCCCTTCGGGGCAAAATTCCGGCACCCCGGCGTCTCTAAAAGCCACAATAGTAAAAAGGGACGTAAAACAAATAACATTATTATTATTATTATTATTATTAGAAAAGGGAATAAAAAGAGGTAGGCATATAGTAGCCTACAGTAATACATAGTTGTTTCAAAAGTGCCTAGTAAGCCTATAGTGAAAATGTCGTTACATTATACAGAAATATTCAAAATAATATAATATCCAGGCAGCAAGAAGTGTTCTGCTCCATACTTTCCTTTTCGGGCCGTAGTGCTGCTATACTACTATGGGCCTATTATTATTATTATTATTATTATTATTATTATTATTATTATTATTATTATTATTATTATTATTATCTTCCAATATTTCATGTGGATTCTTAATTTTCGTGTAGTTAATATTATATTCGACCATTCGAATGCAGTGAAAGCTTTCGCCCATATAGCCATATGATGTTCGTTGACGATCAATATCTCGTTAAGAAATATCGCCCTTCGATTATGGTACAAAATGGTCGTCCATTCACCAGTTGACAAAATTAACTTATATAAAGCCATCAGTTGAGTTTGTGACGTGTGCTATGTTATTGGTAACGATAGTATAAGAATGATGAGATGAAGTGTATTGTATTCTTTCTTTAAAAAAATATAAAAAAAAGAAATAAAGACCAAAATCAGCTAAAACTGACGAAAGTGTGGGAAAAATCTACCAAGGAAAAATGTACATAACAATAGTCAAAATTATGGTGAACCAGTGGTGAATGTGAAGAACTAAATATATTACACCGGTCATTTCCATTTAGAAGCTCTCCCTCCTATAAAATGCATTTTCCATGTGATGGACGTAATACAGTAGCTTTAGGTACACGACCTACATTGTGAAAGAGCAACTTTCTCAAACTCAAAACTCAATGTCAAAACATTGTAGTCATTTCAGGCAAGAAACATAAATATATTTTTAAAATGCAAAATGGTCTTCCTACGGTGCTTGCCGTGTCTTACATTAAACCTATCATCGTACCTATCAGTACCTAATACCAACACACCACCATTAATGAAAAACATGTTTTCAACGAGACACAATGAGGCTTACAGGTATCTACAATGAATGAAAACAACACTAAAGAAATGTGTACCAGTTCGTGGCAGCCTACTGGTTTATCAACTTACTGTCAGACCGTTTCAATAGAACATCACTAGAATGTGTTCCTTTTCAGAAATGCATATGCGTACAACCTATAGTTTACGATACCCACATTAGGAAATTGGAGCGTATGACCTCGATTTTCTCCCTCACAACAATTAAAACCACCACCACCCCTACAGTTAATAATTACATGCTATAAAGAACATATAACTTTTAGTATTGGTTAATTATGACTCCTTTCGGTGGCGTAGTCGGTAGCATGCTGAACTGCCATGCCCAAGAACGCGGGTTCAAACCCGTCGAAGTCGTCGGATTTTTAAGAGCGTTAAAATCCTTCAGTATGCCTTCCTTCAGAGGGGAAGTAAAGCCGGCGGGCCCATGTCATAGATTTATGGCGTGTAAAAGAACCTACTACTACAATTAGTTGTGTGTAGCTAAATGTGTAAGTTATTTGATTAGGAACGCTCTATCAAGTTCCAACGTTCGCCGCTAGGTGTCAGTGACAGAGGCCAAAGTTGGAACTACTGGAAATTGAACTTGATGGGGAGCCTACGGGCGTTCAATTAAGAATACCCCGCTATGGCCATTGGCTGCAATTCCAATATCATAATTAAGACTCCTTCCGCGAAATTGTAGCTTTCTGTAACGAGACGCAGCGGTTAATATTAAGAACAGTCAATTGTTCGACTTATATGGGTAATTAAAGAAAGACAAGTTACACATTTCAGTGACATTATGAGTATTAATAGTATTATTATTTGTATTAATAATAATAATAATAATAATAATAATGATATTGTACACGTAAACTTTGTACAATATCCTCTACGATCATACAGAATTTGAGTTTGATAGTGGTAATAGTTTCGGAAATAGTCGATGCGGGTAAAATATTTCCCGCAGCTGCCCTGTTGGATTGGTGACACTTATAAAACTTAAAAGGCACAGTCAAGGTCGGACACACACACACATGGACCAAAGGGAGGTCTAATAAGCCTTTATTTCATAAGTTACATGAAAATGGGCTAAAAAGAGACAATAACTTAATGCGTAATATTTATATAGCAAGTAAATCTCTAACAACTAGTACACTTTCACAGTCGGGATTCGAACCCGAATTCCTGCTGTCCGGGTAGGCGCGCTTAGCCAATTTACCCTACACCTCTGTGGCTCATTTCCAAGTCTTAGAGAACTCGACTACTTCCTGGATATGGTAGAGATGACCCTGAACTACCTTTAGTCCGCCTCGTTGCGTAGTGGCTAGCATTCTTGACTGTCACCGCAGAGGCCCGGGTTTGATTCCCGGCTCTGCTAAGAAATTTCATTCTGGTCTGAGGACTGGAACGGAGTACATTCTACCTCTTGAGGCAAAACTTATAAGAGGCAGGTTCAAATCCTACCTCAGCCATTCTGAAAGTTTCCGTGGTTTCCCACTTCTAATCCAGGAGTAACTACTCCAGGCAAATGCCGGGAAGGTACCTAACTTATGGTAGGTAGGTATTATTGAAGCTGTTCAGGAGCGCTTGTTCTTCCGACTTACTGAACAAAAATCAACCTTTAAGGTTACGTGAGAGGTGTAGCATAATGCTACATAGCCTAAACTATTCCTCTTGAATCTGGCTAGCATATACAAAAATAATTTTTCGAGTCCGACTGGTAGTTCCAGAGATTAGCGCGTTTAAACACAGAAACAAACTCTTCAGCATTATTATATTAGTATAGATTCGTACGGTATACAGTCATTGTGCGGCTCTAAACATCACGTATAGAGCTTACTGTAAACGTGTTTGCAGTATCGTCCCATCACCCATGTGCAATCGTCATATGCAAAACATTTTTTCCGAACTGTACATAGATTGTGCACCCGTCCGAAGCTTTCCCACTTCACCGTAAGGGGGCAATGAAACTTAAGCAGAATTCTCATTAAATGGGTTATTGTCTGCCACCGCGGAGGCCCGTGTTCAATCCCCAGCTCTGCCAAGAAATGTAATTCTGGTCAGAGGGCTGGAACGGGGTACACCCAGCCTCGTGAGACAAAACTGAGAAGAGGCGGATTCGATTCCTACTCAGCCATCCTGTAAGCGGTTTTCCGTGGTTTCCCACTTCTACTCTAGGTAAATACCAGGATGGCATCAATCTTAAGACCACGGCCGCTTCCTACTCAAATCCTTCCTCAATTACAAATACACACACTAATAGAGACATCACAGTGTCACGGATTGTCAGACAAATTCTACACACACCCAAATATACATGGCTACATGACCGCAATGTCGCAAAGTCCCTAAAAGAATCATCAACAACAACCATTTAATGGCAATAAAACACAAAGTGCAACATATGTAGCCTATATACCGAAATTTAACGTTTTTCAGTCGGTCATCATGATTGTACCCAATTGTAATAGGTGTTTCTCTAACCCCAACAAAAAATTACATATTAATAATACACTTGGATGACCAGTTTCGATCGTCAAGCGATCATCATCAGATCCTTTACACTTAGGCTATTAAAGCTATGTCTACAAGTATTGGTGATTGTATGTATATACACTTATTTAGTAGCAGTATGCTAATAGTTAAACTAGCACAACTAGTCAAGATTTGTTGGTTATATGTGATTGTTTTATAAGATTATAAGATACTGTTAGTGGTGATTGACCTTCAAGTTTGCTTGCTTAGTGTGATCATGTGACTGTTAATAAATGGTGAGGTGGAGTGGATTGTGAACTTAGCTGATTGAGCGATGTGTGGTTCAGTCCAGCGCAGCTCCTCTCATTACTTCCTGCACTGAACTGGGTTCAATAGTTTAATAACCATTGCAACTAAGTAAGTGTATAGGCTATACTGTAAATACCATCACCAATACTTGTAGATATAGATTTAATAGCCTAAGTGTAATGGATCTGATGATGAACGCTTGACGATAGAAACTGGTTATCCAAGTGTATTTATTAATCTCATGCAATTTTTTTTCAGGATTATGGAAACGTCCATTACAATTGGGTAGAATCATGTTGACCGACTGAAAAATATTAAATTTTGATCACTAAGGCAACACTGAAAAGTGGCTTCCAACACGGTAATATTTATAGCCTATATATAAAGCCCTGCGCGGATGCGGATATCCGCAACATTTTTCACCATGTGGATATTGTTTGCAAGGCTGTGCGGATAGCGGAGAAGCTGAGTATAATGTCTGGAGAAAATTTGCGGATAGTTTTTAGAATAAAATCCCAACTTGTTGAATATTATTGCTACGACCCGGATGTTAATGGCATATTTTTCTATTATGTTTGCTTTTCATGACAAATGTAAGACGATGATTTAAGCTAATGTCATTCAAATTATGTCATTAAACATAATTAACACCCCGAACTGAAAAGGGTTGCAATTCTGGCTGTGTAACATTCATTTTAAACATAGCATATGGCATACATATCCTACGGGAACGACTTCCTCCTCAAATGTCTAAATATGTTGCTTTAATGCTTTATTTAATTATTCCAAATTTTATTGCAATGCCTGTAGATTTGGATAACAAACGTGCGGATGCGGATAAAAGTCGTGCGGATGCGGGGTAGATGCGGATAACGTTTTGTTTATCTGCGCAGAGCTCTACCTTTATACATACTGTAGATAGATTGAGGCTCGGCCATGTTGTGTATACAATGTGCGCGTTATAACGGAATCTGCTGACAATTGTTTTGGGGGATTTTCCTCAATAGCAACTTTGACGTTGTGGAATGATTTCACTCTTGAAAAATTGCTTCATCATAAGTAAGTACTGGTCTCGAGGAAAACACACTGAATTTTCCAATGTTGGTCCTCGGGCTTTATTGATTGCCTGTGGTGAACCAAAGGACTTGGAATACAAATGATTCGTACCGTAGCCGTGTGACGGGTCGAAAGCGATTAGTCACTGCCAGTTGACTAACATTTGCCGATTACACAACAATGGGTCGGGAATCACCGGATGTGGTCATAGCTTTATTACATTCCCTAGCTGGCAAGATACCTTAGTTAAGAGAGTGACTTGTGGTGAACTACTGTAGATTATCTCGCATCCCGTGAATATGGTTAGGTATTGAAGAAAACATCGAATTTTCCTAGTAAAAACTTATCTCCTTAAGAAGAAGTCTTCAGTAAATGTATTCCTAAGTTTCAGATCCGTGCGATTTTTACTTGTGGAGGAACTCAAACAAAAGGTGTACAGAAACAATCCGCATTCTCTGGAGCACCGATACGAAATATCAGTGAGGATGAATTACAGCAAGTGTACCAAAACTTCCTACGTTGGTGCAACGTGTGTTTAGTAAATGAAGGACAGCATTTCCAGCAACTACTCTGAAATTCATATAAGTAATGATGGTTCTTAAATACTGTACGTTAACAAGTGTAAATGTGCATAGCTAGTTGAGCGCTACGCTGCTGCTAGTGCTAGTGCTTTGCTCGATCGGTGGCTAATCACAGTGCTCCAGCCGTCACACGGCGCATGCGAGGGTCTGTTCTATAGGGAGGGCTCTCACTGTACGATAACGCGTACAGAAATTTGTATAATATAATTAAATAAGATCTAATGAAACACCAATTATAAAAATGAAACAAAATTTCACAGACAAAAAGGGAAAATCTACTGAGGTGGGATTTGAATCGACTAATATTGCATAACTTCATCGAAACCCAATGTTACCCAAAGGCCACCATTACACGGTTATACCAATTGATCTTAACTTGATAAGTGTTTATAAGCTTGTGCTGGGTACCGCCTGGCGGATGGAAGCGGAACTTCCCTGACTTTCATAACTTATGTCATACGCCTCATACAACTTATAACTTCATTAAAAGTCATGAAAGAGTTAATAGTTTTACGGAACGCCCTGTGTCCTGTCACTTCTAAAGAATACTCATCATGGGCGCCCGCAGGTGGGGGGGGGGGGGGGAAGTCAGGGAAGGGAAAGGGTGGCAGGAGGGGTGGGGGAGGGGAAGGGGGCCAGCCCCCCCCCCCGCCTTGGAAACTTAAAAAGTAAAACGATATGAAAATCCGACTGAGGGAAAAAAAACTTTTATTGCAAAAGTGCTCATTCTAATTAATTTTGTGCTAAATATAAATAGTTCAGATATTTAACTGTCAGGCGCAATATTAAATGTAGTGGCAGTGGGCGCATTATGCCTGTCTGGCACACCTCTGAAATCAGAATTTGAAAAAATTGCAAAATTTGCTGAACAGTTTTGCTACAATAGTGAAGTCCCTCATTCAATCTCTGCATATTACGTAATGGTGCACGATCAGGCGCAATGTGCCTGGCAGATCACTTCTGCAACAACAGCAAATGTGTAGGAGGGTAATTGACAAACTGGCTGATATGGACTTGAATGTCATGCTGAAAGGTGCAAGTAGCTTCGCCCCCGCAAATGACGAATACGAGATAAGAATTAACTCGCGAGCCTGTCAAATCAGTTGCGCCCACCGGAAGGTTATATATCATCCTACACAGCCTATCTCAGTTAAATTATACTGGTGCGCTTTTGCTTTTTGATAAACACTTGAGTAATGTTACAAAGACATATTGTAATTTGTTTGACCCTGGCGAAATGTAAATATTATATGTCAGAAAACTGTACTATAATGAGGCTCATTAGTACAATTTTTCATTATGATAAAGTTTCTCCCACCAATCAGAGCTCAAGAAACAGTTGTGTGACCAATTAGGCGAGGATAGCATCGCACCTGCGCTCACTTCCAAGGCCCCCTATTTTAAATTTCACTGCGTAGCGAGTGTCGTAGTGAGGTATTCCAGGAGGTCATGGTTTCAAATACAAGGTATTCTCTGCGTTCCATGCGCTCTGTTCAGTACATAAAACTGGTGAAATCTCGGCAGATATTTATGAATATTTATGTTTGAACATAAAATAGTTATAATTATCGTCGAACATAAACAGTCGTATGCAACTCGCCTATAATGGTAATTAAGACACTCGTATGGAAATTATAAAACTCACTACGCTCGTTTTATGAACATACTCGTGTCTTAATTATTGCCATTATAGGCTCGTTGCATAATGTACTATTATATGCGCATACTTTTCATTCGTGTGTATTGGGATTACTATGAACTGCCGCCTATACTGTGTCTGTGTGGTTATAACATAATTTATTGCGTGTGCATGGTCTACGAATGGATTTATATTTCATTTAAAGGTAAGTAATGTACATTTATCTTATTAATATTTAGTCCAAAAAGGACATGGGCACCCGCACGGTGGAGGGGGGTGGGAGGGGCATGCCCCCATCCCCTGGATTTCCGAGAATGTTGATATTCGATTGTTCATTGTCACACCAGTTTATTTCATAAATGGAATTTACTGATAGTCAACTCACAACTGTTACAACAGAAAATTTCTTTAATGTTAAATACGCACACAGATGAAGAAACAGACCTATATGTTAAGGACACTTTAATAAATCTACATTTTCCAAGTCGGGGGCAGCAAAGTTGTTGTTGTTTTTTTTTTTTTTCGAGAGGCGTCAGGAGCCCTAATCATGGGCCTGACTGTATTATACTCTCCCCATTTTTTGTGCTGGTTTGCCTTCCCACGATCGTTATTCGTGCCGCCAAATGCTGTACATTTTTGTTTTTAATAAGGTGTGCAATAGTACGGTGGCTCATTTAATGAGAACAAAGCGATTATTGCTACGAATTAACACTAATCTACCATTCTTGTTCTAGATTATTAAGCTGTGGTGTTATTTCTTCTACAATCGAAGCAATTTATAATAGTTAAATTGTCCTGCGATATTTGTGCCATTATCAAAGCTATTAAGTTTCGCAGTCTCAATCGAATGTAGACGGCAGGTCAGTCGAGACAAAATGGTGAACTCAATGGTGATACACGTCGTAATGTTGTATATGATTCCAATGGAACCCACTTGCAAGGCAGGCAATTTTGGATGCACAACATATACCGGTACTTATGAGCAGAGTAGCTTCACAGAATAAATATTAAGCTCGACTTAATGCTTAATCGTAACAACCAGCAATTTGAAATGGGTACGGACTTTCAACAAATTCAAAATATATCCGATCATCAGTAACCATAGAAATCATAACTTGCATATTTAGGTCTGGTCTGTGCCTTAGCCTGACGATTCTGGGAAATAGTATTAAAACATATAAATGAAGGGTATAAAATGTGCGTTTAAAATTTTACGACTTCGTGAGTAGCGCTTTTCTTTTCCAGGCTCATATCAACAATCTGGAAGACCCGAACACCATAGATCTGCATTTTGGCCAAAATATCTCCAAAATGGACGTAAATCCATACGTGGCATTCATTGTAAGAAACGAAATAATGTATTATTTTGACCTTAAGCTCATCTGTGTAACTGAGTACCTCAGTTTACGCTCCACGCTGAAGACTGATTACCGGAATATTCGAAATTTGATTTCCGACGCTGACAGCAGCCATCCTGTGTGTGATAATTTCAGCACTACCTTTAGGGGTATGCCACGTTGGTACCATGTTGTATGTACCGGGACCCTCATCTCAAAACTACGGTACTCTAAAATAACATAACTTATACACACTCGCCTACAGGTTATTAGATCAATTTCACTCACAGTCAAGTACAAAAAAGATTAAAGCAGTTCACAAATAAAGCAACAACATTAACAACAATGCCAGTCATTTAATATAAGAAGGCTAATTTACCCTCTTTAAGGGTAGCCTTAACAAAAATACATTTAAAAAACTCATGAGTATTTGTACTAGGCTTGTTAGACAGTGTATTATTTTAAGTCACAGGTACAAAAGAATACTCACTGGTCTGGAAAAAAAAAGTAATCATCCGATGTAAAACGCCGATCTGCGTATTTCTACGAAATCGGTCGAGTGGCATGATGTACTCGACCTCATTCTTTTGTTATGTCTTACATTTAGCAAAAAATAAGGCGAAATGGGACTTGTTAATTTTAGAAAACTGGACGGAATTGTACAATATCTGTTAGTTTACTTTTTATTGATATAATTTTCATTCAATTACACATTAAAAGCAGTGATTTGTTTACGTTCATATCACCATTGCTCTAGTTTCAGTCACGCGGCAGCACCGGCACTTGAGAATGCGAATACCGGTAGTAAAAGTATGTGATATAGTTTGTTTTTATCTATTTTACTTTGTGGTTAGTAACAATCAAGCGAAATATGTTTATTGCTAAAACAAACGTTTACTAAAACCTTGGGCTCACGCTACAAGTTTATCACTTCGTAGGTTACAAGTGTTTCATGATTCTAATAAGAGCAATGCGAAGTATTTATGATTGGATGTTAAAAAGAGGAAAAACTTGATGATCTGCTGTACCGGCCAGTACAAATTAGATATTTGAAAAGAGTGCTATTTGAATTATTGGGCAAATTCAGATGTAGGGATATTTCCACAGTTTAATTTAACTTAGTAATTTGGGATTATCTGAAAACATGTCCAGTTATTCAGAAACTTGGCGATCTGGATTAACATTACCATTTTAATGAACTACTTCATTTTTATTTGTCGATACAATAGTATTTACCTGTTTTAAAGAACTGAACATTACGACGATGAATCACGAAGAAAAGCGAACCTTTAAGGATAAAAACTCAAACGAAATATTCCTCCCATTCTGGTCATAAAGTAAACGACGGTTTCATAGCAGTCAAATAATGCATTTCTCGAAGCAAGTAAGAAAATAAACGAAAATATGGGGGGGGGGGAGGGGTACGTCTCATCATCACGTAGTGACGGGTAGGTAATGAAACGAAAATTGTTACTTTGACCCCCGCCCCCCGGCCTGGAAAAAAATCCTGCGGGCGCCCATGATACTCATTGATGTCAATTTGTTGTGTAGTTTCCTTAACATGATTTCCGAACTATCTGCAATCCCTAGTGAAATAAATACAGGAGATATGTCACACATACCAGATCGCAAACTCCAAAATTGTAGGAAATCCTGCATATCAGCAGGAACACGTAATAGACGTTGTTCACAACACAGCGAGAGGCTTCAACTGACTGACTGCCTTTGTTTGAGCAGCTTTTATCTCAGATGACAAAACACTGTTTAGTACAATACCATGTCGTGGTGTTATGTTGGTTCACCTCTGTATGCAAATAACACCTAGTAGACTCGCGGTAGTCCGTGCGTGGAGCAAAGATAAGACAAGGTGATGTGCGATGACTCAAAGCTATTTGCCATTTCTGTACAGATCTATAATGTGGGATCTGAGGGACGGCGGATACTTCAACCGGCACGTATATGACGTGTGTGAAACCAGAACAGTAGTGATTGTTATCTGCCCTAATGACAAGGGTGATACTGAAAATGAATATAATATTATGCTAGAAGAAAAATTATGAAGAAGGAAGAAGCAAAATTAAATAAGGGGAAAATAAATGGGCTCAACCCTAAGACTTGGAATTAAGTAGAGCCATGCTAGGTAGATAAGAAAGGGAAAGAGAAGGGGGTCCGCAAAGCCACTGGAAAAAGGGAAATCTGACCCAGCTCAGGAATTCCTCTGTGTCACCAACTTCCGAACTCACCCTAAAGGCAAAATTCTGGCACTTTGGCGTCTCTAAAGTTGCAGTAGTTAAAAGGGACGTAAAACCCGTAGTAGTAGTAGCATTACATTATAGATTGTTATACATTTGAACGTTCAGATTAGTCTGCAAGCCTCGTTTGAACAAAAAGCGTCCACGGTCTTCTGTTAGCAGTTAGCACGGCGACTTGCGTTGCTTTTCCACCTCGCATTGAACCTAATCGTTGCCTTCTGGGCCTACCAGTGGTTCCTATCCTACATATGCTCATAGCTGAGTTTATAAGTCTCCTCCTTCAACCACATGACTTGACCCCACCATCTGAGCCGATTCGAACATTCTTGCCGAATACAGTAGTTATCTTTTACTCTATTTGTTTCCAGTTGTTTGGTTTCTTTGTACATGAAGACGTCACAAACACCCAGTTCCCGAGCCAGATAAATTAACCACAGGAAATTAAATTCCCCATTGCCCGGCCGGGAATCGAACCCGGGAACTTTCGGGCCAAAGCCTAGCACGCTAACCATTTTGCCACGGAGCCGGACGTAGTTCGCAACTGAAAACTCAGTGCATTTGATTTTTAACTCTTAGACTCTATTTCAGTGAGTATTCTTTCCTGGACAGTGCTGGATTACCCATTAGGCCCGACTAGGCCCAGGCCTAGGGCCCCCAATTATCTGGGGCCCCCAAGCAATTTCTAATTTAGTTGAATTTTATTCCGAAGATTTAGTTTTTTTTTTTTTTTTAAATCCGGAACTGTCTCAGTTCCAGCATTATATTAAATTACAATGTCCTTTAAAAACTGAGTTCACTCATTCTGTACTTTACGAAATTCTTATTCGAGACAAGCTTGGGTCTGTTTTTCGGAACGTTGAAATTGCTTTTCGCAATTTCCAGACCCTCATTATAACGAATTGTTCTGCGGAGCGCTCGTTTTCAAAATTGAAACGGATCAAAAGTGCGCTAAGGAGTATCATGTCACAGGAACGATTAGACATGCTAAGTTTAATGTATATCGAGTCAGATGTTCTGCGGGAAATTGATTTTGATGACATTGTAGAAGATTTCATTGACAGAAAAAAACAGAAAAAATTGATTACTTTTTACAGAAGTAAAAAATAGTATGATTTGTTAAATTGTTTATCAAATCATCTGAAATGTTTTCAAATAACGATGATAGTTTCAATTGAAATGTATGTATATATGTAGGCCTATGTATGATTTAATAAAGTATTATTCATCTTGAGGAAAAGAACTCTTGTATATACTTTATTAAATGTACAGGTGCTAAAAATAAAAATTATTTGAAAAAATAAAGGGGCCCCAAAAATCTGAGGGACTTGGGCCTCATTTTACCTTAATCCGGCACTGCCCCTGGATGAATATACAGCCCAAACAGTTGAAACTGCTGCAATGAAGTATCTTCCTACTACTGTATCTTCTTGCTATCTTCGATGCCAATATCATGGTTTTTTGAAATGCTGATTTTCATAGAATACTCACTATATTTCTGTTCAAGTTGTAACATGTTCCAGTGTTAGCTTTCTACTGAGTCCGTCACCACAACCAGGTTATCAGCATAAACCAGACTGTCTTTGTATCCCGCGGCATTGCCGTACGCGTTAAATCATTCATCACGACTGCAATGGGCAGCTGCAGGAAGTCCGGAGATCGGAAGTTCAAATCCTGGCGCTGACAACTGCTATCCTGAGTGTGCTTTTCTCCCGGGGTTTTCAACACTCCCTCTAGGCAAACAGTAGACCTACCTTATTTCAAGTCCCGGGGCGCCTACCTCATCCCTGACTCAATAATAGCTACACACAGTATTACAATCTCCACATAAACACAGGTAATTAGACAAATTGAACTCTCACTCACATGGGGATGATGACAAAATTGCCCCAAGCCCTTACGAATCAGCAACAGCAACAACAACTGTTTTTATTCCGATCTAACTGAATCCCAAATCCCACCCAGCCAGTTTACGCCCTTTAATAAATTATCAATATATAAATAAAAATAATAATGGTGAAAGTTTACTGTCTATCCTCAATCATTGGTACTTTGAACCAAGAACTGAACCTACCATCAACTCTCACAACGGCTTCGTTTTCAATATGAATGCTTCTGACGGCCTGTAAATACCATAATCCCGCAGGACGTTCAACATTTTCCCCCTTGATACTCTAATCATAATTATGTCATCTCGTGATCCACAAAACACACACACATACTGTGTATCCTGTGGTAGCATTTCTCTATTTTGAAGCTTACTGAAAAATTAAACCTATTCCCCTTGTGGATACAAAGCACACCGGTTTTCACCTTTCTTGTTTTTGGCCAATGTTCGACCTCTCCTTCTACAATTCCTGAGATCATTTTGCCTCGAATCTTAATCACAGAATGAACTGTATGTACAGTATACTGCATGTATATTCAAATTTTGTATGTCTCCTGCGAATTTAACCGGAGTTTTGGGTTTTACATGTGTTTTATACTGATACCAAAAGCGCGCAAAATAATAATAATATATTTTTGTATTTTCTATTTGCACGCATTTAAGATGAGAACGGCTGGGAGGATCGAAGTGAAATCAAAGGCATGGTTCTAATCGTCGCTATAGATTTGACTACACCCTCTGTCTGAAAAGTTCGGTGAATGGGCTATATTACGAACGGATTGTTGGCTAACCTGAAACAGCCGTTACTGTCCTTAGAAGTAATCCCCGTGGATGGTTATGCACTTCTGAGAACGACTGAACAAGTCCTGGAAACTCCTGCCATAGTCTTCTTTAGGAATAGCCTTCAGTTTGGGTCGTCAAAACTCTAAATTGAAAGCAAGACAGAAGCGTGAATTTATGCAACCTGCCTTGCACACCTGATAGACGGTTGGCAGTGAGAAGGGTGAAACTATGCAACCTAACGTGTACACCTGTTCGACGGGTGGCAGTGAGAAGGATGAATGTTCCGTGGAATGGAATGGTCCTGAAAACCATCGTCACGGGTGACGAGACCTGCTGCCTGAGGTACGACCTCGAAGGCAAGCGTCAAAGTATGGAGTATCGGGGTCTAGGGTCGCCGAAAAGCCCTGAAGGGCCAGAGGTTTTCGGACATTTCGGACATCCAACGTAATGTGACGACCCAACTGAAGGCTATCCCTCAGGAAGACTATGCCAGGACTTGTACAGCCGTTTTAAGAAGTGCATAACCATCCACGGGGATTACTTCGAAGGATAGTAACGGCTGTTCGTAATATAGACCCATTCACCGAACTTTTCAGACAGAGGGTGTATATCATGTAGAGATTTGAAACCAATCATTATTGTGTTGCCTATACAAATTGACCTTTGTAGTTTTTCAGTCGGTCCCATTTAATTGTGTTTATTAACTAATACATGTATTTTTTTCATGAGTGTATTTATATATTTGTGTCTTGTACCCCAACCATTCATTGGTCACAAGAGTGTTGACCGACTGAAGAGCTACAAAAGGTCAATTTAATATATCACTCAATAAAATTGGGATTATAAGGGATGATTCTTTAAAAAAATAAACGATATCTCTATCGTTGAAAATCAGGTAGGGGCTCCTTTCACAGTAAGCGTCTTTACGCCAACATAAAACACACAATTTTCTAACTACGTTTGAGGAATAATTGAACTAAAATATTTTGGGAAAATGGGAGCACAGATGGGCTAAATCTTCTGTCCCATAAAATCTAACGTTGAGGCCTATGCAGACAGTATATTTAGCCTCCTTTCGATTTTTGCAAAAAATGGAAGTAGACTTATGAGATCTACACAGTGCCAAAAATTGTGTGTGTGTGTGTGTGTGTGTGTGTGGGATTTGGTATGTCTGTCCCCCCTATCAATTCAAACATGGTAAATGTGTGAAAATCGATCCCTCCTATCAATTCAAACACAACGAAACCAAATCGAACCACCTTTGGTACAGAGGTAGCACTAGCAAGGGACAACTCTGTGTCATGTTGTATATCGCCGTCATCATAACAAAAAAGAAATGGCGCCCACCCAAATGTTCTGAGCTTAAATAAAATTACAACTAACCTAATCATCCGATCTTTACCAAATTTCGCAACAATATACCTTAATGTGGGAAGCCTCTTTTGACCAAACTACAAGGTCATCAGCCAAATAGTTTGGGAAAATGGGAGCACAGATGGGCTAAATCTTCTGTCCCATAAAATCTAACGTTGAGGCCTATGCAGACAGTATATTTAGCCTCCTTTCGATTTTTGCAAAAAAATTGCGGTTGTATGAATCATGCAAGTATTATAGCCTAACCGTAACTTAAGATTATAAAAGGCCTGGCTTTACCAAATACGCTCATCGTACATAGGGAGGTTTATACTGTCCTTACGGAGGTGACCGGTAGGATATTAGCATTTTAAAATAGAATATGTAACCGCAGTAGTGAATAACTCTTCAGACTGACCGTGCCGTATCGCGCTTATCCATACCGCCCGTTTGTATCATTTTAGGAATGTACTGAATAGTATCAAATGGTTTGTAAAAACGCCAGAGAACACTAATGAAATCGTTGATTTCAACACAAAATATGATACAGTTGTACTAAAGAATTTGTTTACATTGACTTATAGTACAGTATCCCTGGCGCAGTGGTAGTGACCTAGGCTCATAGTCTGAACTGTAGTGGTTCGAATCCCTGTGGTGTCAATTTTTTACATCGTTTTTTTATTTATTTATTGATTTATAACTACTCACACGTTATAATGTTAAGCATATATAGTGTGTATTTGCAATCAAAAATATTATATAGGCCTATACACCACATATTTCAACACTCGTCTACAGCGATTACAATTCTTTGTCCTTAATCCGCGGTAGAGTCTATTTTAGTTGTTTTTGTTGTTGATTCTTTAGGGGTTTTGTGGCATCATGGTCTTGTAGCCCCGTGTACTTGGGTGTGTTTAGAAGTTGTCTGATAACCTGTGTCACTGTGATGTCTGTAGGCTTACTAGTGTGTGTACTTTTATACGAGGAAGGATTTGGGTAGGAAGCTGTTGTTGTTGTTGTTGTTTCATTTGAGATTCATGGACATCATGGTCATTTAGCCCCATGTAGGCCTACTTGGGGAGTGTTGAATTTTGTCTCATAACCCTTGTTATTGTGAAGGCTGTATTAGTGTGTATATAGGCCTTATATAATTCAGGTGAGGATTTAATCAATACACGTATAATATCCGTATAGCACGTTGTATATCAACAAGCTACTACAGCCAACATTCAATTATACTCCTTGAAAAGGACAAAGAGTTATAACTATAGCCATGCATTTAGGAGAAAGTAGGCTATATGTTCTTTACTGAACATCTTGTGTTTTTTTTAATATGAAATTGTAAGTAATAGGAGGTTATGGTCAACATAATTATCTCAAACCATTGATGCAAAATCACTCAGTCATCACTAATTGCTTCATTTCTCTAATATCTAGAAAACTGTAATTTGGTACAGGTCAACACCAGGTCAACCTAGGAATGAGTGAGTACACATTCAGAAATTATCTTTGGATGGAGGCTGTTCTCTCTGGTCAAGCCGTGTATGATTGCTAAGTTAGTCCTTTAATACCTGTTTGAAATATGAGTACCAGCGGCCCAAGTTGGGAACTATTCTGCGTGCACGCTGTCAGCTTGTTGCTGTTAACAAGCACAGTCGTGCGGGTAGGTTATGACCCAGCTTCAGTAGCCTCGGTCATCGTTCTCCTCTCCGTAGTGACATGTGCTCCTGTTACAATTAGCAATACTGGACCTATAGGCTATTGAGAGTCTCCCCTTCACGTCCCGCAAAGCTTCAGTTGCTACGATCAACAAACGTTAGCGCAGCCAAGGTCTGCAGCACTCTTTTCTCAAACAAATAATATTTGTATAATTGTTGCAGACTTACATGTTACCTTCCTTGTAGATGTAAGTGATTACCGCTTTTGTCCAGTCAGATTGTACCTTTCCTAAATCCCATTTCACTGACTCAAGCTCCTAAATGAAGAGACCATAACACAACGATCGTCTCCTAAAGGCAGGCGATCCACACATTTCTTCTCACATCTTTCCTTCCCGGCCCGTCCGCTGAGTTACGAGCGAAAGGAAGGGCAGAAGGCTTTCAACCTGGTATCACCCTTGGTGAACACACACAGTCAGTAAAAATAGATTCCAAGTTGTAGAGCTATGGAGGCCAAGAGCGAACTGTCAGGCACCGCATTAATAATCATCCTTCATGTTGGTTGTTGGAGGCAGATTGTTGTTTTCGTGATGCTAATTAATTGTAGGTCATTGCACAATATTTACAACACGCCTTTCGCCTCGCTTGCTTCTCCGTGAAACACTCTGGGTGTTGTTTTAATATTTAATTAACGCATGAATCGAACTGCCTGCCGTAGTAGTTAAAGTCTCCATCGTATCATTAAGACAGTGAATCATTTAGTGGATTTCATTCGACTCGAGGGAAAATAAGTTGCTTGGTATTGGGGATTATTGCGAAGAACCTGCATGGAATTAGTCTTTCTTTTTTCAGACTTAACAATATTATTACGCAGAGGTTTTACATCAAGCATAATGCAATTAGCATTCATATGTAAATAATATTTTGCTACAAGCATAGAATAATAATGTTACCAACAATACTGTAAAGTAATGAAATTACACAGCATTCACGACTGGTTGGTTCTGAAGAGATCCGCTAAGATTCATTTCAATACCATTTGTTGTAATGCTCTCAGATGCCAGTCATGACTTGAACATAATAAAATACATGACTCAGCTGAAGCTGGCTGACAAGAATGATTCATAACTCTTGAATCGAAGTGAACTACTTTTGTATGCCTGGAACCTGATGTTTACATGTTCAAGTCTTGCGCCTTCAATTTTAGTTTGAGAGACACGCCCATCTGAATGATAACACTTTATTGACACTCTGTCAGATACTCCAGCATTTTGTTTTCTTGGGGAAATAATCAATGCCGTTTCATTACTTTCATGTGTGAGTTAACCTTCATATTTGTCGAAACCATTCTAGAAATTGGTAAAAATGGCTGCATAATACGGCCTTGAAGGGAAGAAGGGAGGAGGGGAGGTAGAATCGAAAAGTTTCTGAATCTCTCGAAATTATCAATATAAATGCTAATTAAAGTAGAAGGTCATCAGCCCAGAGTTCTGTCTGCGTCATTGTAATTAATTTGGGTGTGTCTCGATACTATAACACAATATCCCAGGAGAGTGAAATAACCGGGGAACAACATTTTAGAATGGATGCCACCGAGACCATGAAACCTGTAGCTCCCTACTGTTATTATCCAAGCTGCACCTAACGGCAGACATAACAAAAAGGTAGATTGTAGTTTTTCGTGACCGTGAATCTTGTGATTATGAGCCATGGGGCCTCCTTTTTACGTAGAATCCGAACCACAGGACATGGCATTTCACTTCGAAAATCTCACATGCATTGACCGGGAATCAGACCCAGTCCACCTTGATGGGAAGCCGACAGCTTAACCGCTGCGCTACCACGCCCCCCCCCCCCCATGCAGATATAACAGGTAGCTCAATGAATAGGGACAGAAAATACATGCACGAAGACTGGTTAGACTCTTCGGGGACACAGCGTGTTGTATTGTGTTAGGCACGTTGTAACGTAATCTTGATTACGGTACAAATTATTATTATTATTATTATTATTATTATTGAAATATCAAAGTTATATCGTTTTATTCACCCATTAATATCAAGGGAGGGGCCATACCATATTCACGTCATTACCATAGTCATATATAATATTGTCAAGTGCTTAGATTAAAAAAACAGGGTTTTTATAGAGGTCTAGGGCTGTTTTATTAGTTAAATTGTAAAGACAGGACGGGCATGGTTGGAAGAAGTTACGGACGGTGAAGCAACATATTGCAAGAAAATATATTTCTGGAACGAAGCCACGCTGACTGGAGACAAGGGCTTGGAGAAAGATTTCGGCGGAATATATAGATGCGCAACGAGAGGAATAGCGGGTTCTGAGTGGAATATTTGAAGTACGCGGGCCTGTATTCCCGCTCGGAGAAGTTTTAGCGTCGCTTGAGGACTGAGAAATGCTTTGCTATAATTGGTCTGATGGGTCGCGGGCAAATTTATGCCGCGAAACATCGGGACCATTCAGAGTGTATAAAAGCCCAGCGCGACTTCAGCACTGGCTATTCTATAGATTCTATTCTGTCATTCACATATTCGATCACGCACTCACTCACTGACTTTGTGAATCGTAGACTCTGTCAGTCCCTCAGTAAGATGGGACTTAGTGAATTCAATTAGCCTGGTTTGTTCAAATTTGCTTACCATGGTGATCAAACTCAGAAACAAGCAGCAGCAGCAACAACAACAACAACAACAACGAGAAGAAGAAAACATATGTTTTCAAAGGTCAATAAACGTGTGTTGGCGTAAGATCTCAAATTAGACTGCAAGCAGACCAACGAGATGGACTTTGAACCACAAGGCACCAGGTATGTGGACCGAGTTATTATCAACACAGAAGATCAGCGCTTGCGAGAAGACAGTCAATATTGCCCCGCAATTAGGGAATATTAATGCACATATTGTACACAGCTCGAAACCTCAGATCAAATGTTATTAATAATTTTGTTGTAAATAAACCAGTATTAGTTAAAATGTCTTGTTCATTGGGAGTTGAATATATAGGATAGTTGGAATGCAAAGAGTATCTCATAGAGCAAGTTTATTGCCCTACGCTCCGATGATAGATCTTGGCTCAAGGAAGGGAGCGGCCGTGGCTAAATAAAATTTTAATGTGTTATCTTTACGATAACTGGCGCCCAGTAAATCTAAATTAATGAAGTGTATGTCGTCTGTCTAGACAGGCCAATGCTAAATAAGAACGATGAGGTGGTTTTAAGGAGTCTTGAATGTAATATCTGTAGAAACGTTATAAATGATCGCCCAACTTGTAGAGCGATATCCAACGACGAAGGTAGCCGTTACAAATGGCGCCCAACGTGGGGCTACGAAATATCGTACTGAAGTGAATGGATATTATGTATAAATCCAGTTTATTTCAAGTATGTTAAAGTTTAAAGTTGTTTTCATGTACGATATAAACGAGTACTCTTTGCATTCATTCCGAGTTTTTCAATAAAGAGGCATATATCAAGTTAGGGAACTACGGTTATAAATTAGGAGTGTTCTTTTGATGAGTTGTTTTTTTGGGTAATGAGTAACAGGGATAATTTGGGGAATATACATTTGAGAAACCGTAGTATTATAAGATCAGTTAAAATGTCGAAATTAGATGTGCAGGGTACCAATGATGAGATGTCAAAAGTAAGCGAAAATCAGGAAACTGAGGAAAATAAACAAGACGGGGCTACAAACATCCAGATTAATGAGGGGGAGAATCCTTCCTGGCTTCGAAACCTGACGATGCTGATAACGGAACAAAGTAAGAAATTTGACGTGCGTAGTGATCAATTAGAAAAAGCAATAGATCTTAAGTTCACTGAGCATAGTAAGAAGCTAGATGAACAACGTAAGAAGTTTGATGAAGCTACAGAGAATTTCAATAGACAAATTAAAGAAGTAGGCCGAGAATTTCACAATAAGTTAGAAAACAGGATTACTGAGGTGGAGGAATCATGGTCACTTAAGGTTGACGCCAGAATGCAACACGTGTCGGAGCGAGTTGATAAAATTGACGAGGAAGTGAAAATTAAATGTAGTAAGGTTAGGGTTGACTTAGAAGGAGAAGTCAACAGTATGAAGGTCAAGTGTGATAATAATATTGCTAAAATAGGTAATTTAGAAAATAAACTAGAGAGCGATAATCAAGAAATTAGGGAAGATGTTAACAGTAAATTTAACAGTATCAGTGAAGAAGTAGCGAGTAAAACAGATAAAATGGAGGAGAAATTGCAGAGATGTCAGAAGCAAATAGCAACAAATAGCGGTAATGTACAATTAGGAAATTTAAGTAGATTTCTAAATAAAGAGGCAGATTTGCCAGTATTCACAGGCAAGGCATATAACCCAATGGAATTCTTAAAAACAGTAGAAAAGAAGTTCGCTAAAGATTTAGAAGAGGGGATCGTTCAATGGGAACAAGTACTTGAGATGCTAGATAAATCTTTTGTTAGGGATTCAAGGTCATGGTTCAGTGTGTATAAATACCAGATGACTAGTTTTAGAAAATTTAAAGAGAAGTTCATAGCCAAGTACTGGAATGAAAATGTGCAAGAAAGAGAAAGATGTAACATTATTTTTGGAAAGTACCAAAGGAGAGATGGCGTTTCGTACACAGAGTATTTCTTAGCGCATGTACTTATATGCCAGAATTTAGAAGGTTTAGAGACTGAATCACAGGTAATTAAAACATTATTAAGGCATTTTCCTGATATAATTAAAGAAGCATTCTTCATGCAGAATATTACTACTATTGACGGGTTCGAGAAGCTATTGGAAAACTTTGACTCTCTTGAAAATAGTAGGACCGACCGCAAGCCAATAAGTAGGGGAGATAATTTCGTGCAAAGTGAGAGAGAGAGGGGAAGAGAACAAGGCAGGAATGCGAATTACGAAAGACGACTTGACAATGGGGGACGCACAGCAAATACGAGGAACGAGAATTTGAACAGAGGAGGGGAAGGTACTAGGCCAGACAGACGTACAGGTCAACAACAACAACAACAATCTACACCAGGGGCAAGTAGGCCTAATTTAAACGAATAACGGGTTGCAGTGAGGTCAACAGACAGCCCGAAGTGATTGCAGTTCAATGTCCTAGGAATATTGAGTATTTAGGAGATTTTAATATAGATGTTAGAGAAGAACTGCTTTATGACCTAAATGGTGGAAATTTAGACAATATTGAGAATGAGATTATGTCACCAGTAATTAAACTTAATGTGTGGGGTAAAGAAGTTGATGTTTTATTGGACAGTGGAAGCGAAAACTCTTGTATAAATTTAAGATTTTTGGAAGATGTAATGAGAGAAGGTATTCATGTTGATATAATTCCAGTTAAGTCCACTTTCATTGTCACAGCTGTAGGTAGTAGGTCTCAGAAAATATCTAAGCAAGTCGCAGTTCCAATTAACATTAGTGAGTTAGTTAAATTTCAGCCCTGTTTGGCAGTTCCAAATTTAGTATATCCGGTGATTCTCGGTGCGGAATGGTTATCATTATATCAAGTTAAATTAGATTTTCATTTTGGCAGGATATGTTTATTTTGGCAGGATAAAGAAGTTCAGGTTACGTATAAGGTGTCTAAGACTGACAAACAGATGAAAGTGTGTATGTTTGAGGAAGAAAGCAACGTGGTTGTGAGTGATGAGTTTCCTGAAGTAAATGAGGTAGACCGCGGAGATGCTAGTGAGAGCAAAGTTTTTAAGGTGTGTCAGGTTGCAATGGAGTCTGAACTTGAGAGTAAGATCCATGATGCATTGTCACAGTGTAAGCTGGATGAGGTGCAAGGTCATCAGTTACATGAGGTATTAATAAAATATAAGGAAATTTTCAGCTCAAAACCCGGAGCAACGCACTTATATGAGCATAGTTTTGTCGTTAAAGACACAAGTAGTTTCGTAGGGCCTAGGTATCCTGTCGCAACTAAATATATGAAAGCCGTCGAAGAACAGATAGAATTAATGTTGGAAAACGACATAATTGAGCCTTCAGCTAGCCATTGTTTAAATCCATTAGTTGTAGTAGCCAAGAAAGACAATTCAGTGAGACTGTGCATAGACGCCAGAATGTTAAATACCAGAATCGAAAGCGACCAGCTGAGAACTGAAACAGTGGAGGAATTAGTTCAACGTTTTCAGGGACGGAAGTGGTTCTCGACAGTAGATTTAAGTAGCTCATTTTGGCAAGTTCCACTCCGTGCTTCAGATAGGTATTTAACTGCCTTTGCTTTTAAGAATAGACTCCTACAGTTCAAAAAAGTACCATTTGGGACTAAAACTAGCAGTTCCGCCTTAATTCGAGCTTTATCTATGGCTCTAGGTCCAGAGACTAGTGAGTTTGTTACGAATTATGTGGATGACATAGTTATTGCGTCACATACATTCGAGGAACATATAGATCACTTGAGTATAGTTTTTCGTAAATTATGGGAAGGGGGTTTCACTTTGAAACTGGAAAAATCTGAATTTTGTGTACACCACATAACTTTTCTAGGACACACTGTTTCTGCAGATGGTGTTACACCAGAGTCATCTAGGCTAGAGAAAATTAGTAGTATGCCGTCTCCACGTAATAGTAAGCAATTAAGGTCATTTATTGGTGTTCTCAATTATTTCAGGCGTTTTGTTGTCCAGTATGCAGGGTTATTAGAACCATTTAGAGAATTATTGAAGAGTAAGAGTGTGTGGAAATGGACACAGGTCCACGAGGAAGCCTTCAGAAAGCTGAAAGAAGGATTCAGTAGAACAGTGATGCTGAAACACCCTAGGTATGATAGAGAGTTTATAGTAATCACGGATGCATCAGAGGTTGGTATTGCAGGCTGCCTATGCCAATACGATGATCAGGGTCAGTTAGGCATTGTATCGTTGGCAAGTAGAGTTTTGTCAATGGCTGAAAAACGCTATACAATTACTGAGATGGAATTCTTGGCAATTATTTACTCAATGAGTAAATTTAGGGTTTACGTGCTAGGCACGCACTTTCAAATCTGGACTGATCATCAGGCGCTAACGTTCATTAAATCCAGCAGGTTAACTAGTAATAGGATGACACGTTGGACGTTAGCCATGAGTGAATATGATTTCAGTATCAAACATATCAGTGGAACGAATAATAATTTAGCAGACTACCTGAGCAGACACATTCATAGTGAAGAGTGTGATATCAATATAGGAGTGAAAGAAGGAATCTTAGTGTGTGTTGGTAAACGTATAGTGCAGGAGGATGAGAGAGTACGTTTACGAAATATGTCTGTTGAACAGGAGAGAGACAGAGTATTGGGCGACATTGTCCGCTTGGTGAGAAGCAGCAATGATGGTGAGTTATCAGTAGGGAGGCTCAAGTACGGGCTATATCAAGGTATGCTATCTAGGAAAGATAGAGATGGTGAGTGGAAAGTGTGTGTACCAGAATCTTTACAGGAAGATTTAATCTGGTTCTTTCATGCTCAATTGGGTCATTTCGGAGCCAGGAAAGTTCTGTATGCCATTAAAGGGCATTTCTTTTTTAAAGCTATGGGAAGGAAGATTAGGAAGATTCTTGCTACTTGCGATCTCTGCCAACGCGCGAAGCACTCAAATCGGCACTTGATTGGAGAGTATCAAGCGGTAATAGCCAAGAAGCCGGGAGAGCTTGTGTGTGTTGATCTGTATGGGCCACTGGTGAAGTCTCGATACGGATACCAATTTATAATGGTAATAATTGACGCATTCAGTAAATTTGTCAAATTATATCCCTTGAGACAAGCTACGGGAAGGTGTTGTGTCAAGCAGATAGCAGAAAAGTATATTCCTGAGTTTGGATGCCCACTCAGTATACTTAGCGATCATGGAAGCCAGTTCACGTCTAAAATATGGACTACCAAGCTGACGGAACTAGGTACCCGGATTATCTACTCTTCAATTAGATATCCACAAGGCAACATGGTTGAACGGTCTATGCAATCCATTGGAAGAATATTCCGTACATACGTGCACGACAAACACAACGCGTGGTTCTCACGGTTGGGTGATGCCGAACGCTGGTTAAACTCAGTGTTACACGAGAGTACGGGATGTTCACCATATGAAATTCGTTATGGAAGGAAGCCCTCCAACGAAATAGCAAGAATGATAGGTTTAGATCCGGGTGAGGGACACTCCACGGAGTATTATCTTCTGTTGGCCAGGGACAACTTAGTAAAGTCAGGAAACCAAAGGAAACGCCGACAGAAGGGGGTCTACGACGAATTGGAAGTAGGTAGCGAAGTTTTGTTACGTAAGCCGTTGCCATCTTGTGCATTGGAAGGGAAAATGTCAAAGCTGTTTTTATTGTTTACTGGACCTTATGTCGTTTCGAAGAGGATAGGAAAGAATGCCTACTTATTGAAAGATCAGGAAAATTGTGTCATTGGTACATATAACATTTACAATCTGAGGAAATATCATAGAAAAGAGCAAGTGCAGCAAGAAGGGCAGACTGCCGTGTGTTTATAATTAGAGTCGTGTCGTGGCTCTAAGGAATTGATGGAAGTGAGATAAATCACTTGTGTTGCGTGAAACAAGAAGCAATATATTGCGTTCTGTTATTGTAAGGGACTACAAGAACAAATGTAGCATGTAAATCCTGTATGACTGCACAGGACAATCAGAATGTTTATGTAACATTGCAAGAAGAGTGCAGATCAATCAAGGAAAATGAAAAGGGTATAATCATTATGTTTGTAATTTGAAGGGTCATATATGTATATTCAGTGTATTTCCTGTTAAGTTTTAAAGGGAAGATTTGTGATTTCATCATTCATTACATTCTTTATGAAACCATGGGGACGTTTTGTAACGTAATCTTGATTACGGTACAAATTATTATTATTATTATTATTATTATTATTGAAATATCAAAGTTATATCGTTTTATTCACCCATTAATATCAAGGGAGGGGCCATACCATATTCACGTCATTACCATAGTCATATATAATATTGTCAAGTGCTTAGATTAAAAAAACAGGGTTTTTATAGAGGTCTAGGGCTGTTTTATTAGTTAAATTGTAAAGACAGGACGGGCATGGTTGGAAGAAGTTACGGACGGTGAAGCAACATATTGCAAGAAAATATATTTCTGGAACGAAGCCACGCTGACTGGAGACAAGGGCTTGGAGAAAGATTTCGGCGGAATATATAGATGCGCAACGAGAGGAATAGCGGGTTCTGAGTGGAATATTTGAAGTACGCGGGCCTGTATTCCCGCTCGGAGAAGTTTTAGCGTCGCTTGAGGACTGAGAAATGCTTTGCTATAATTGGTCTGATGGGTCGCGGGCAAATTTATGCCGCGAAACATCGGGACCATTCAGAGTGTATAAAAGCCCAGCGCGACTTCAGCACTGGCTATTCTATAGATTCTATTCTGTCATTCACATATTCGATCACGCACTCACTCACTGACTTTGTGAATCGTAGACTCTGTCAGTCCCTCAGTAAGATGGGACTTAGTGAATTCAATTAGCCTGGTTTGTTCAAATTTGCTTACCATGGTGATCAAACTCAGAAACAAGCAGCAGCAGCAACAACAACAACAACAACAACGAGAAGAAGAAAACATATGTTTTCAAAGGTCAATAAACGTGTGTTGGCGTAAGATCTCAAATTAGACTGCAAGCAGACCAACGAGATGGACTTTGAACCACAAGGCACCAGGTATGTGGACCGAGTTATTATCAACACAGAAGATCAGCGCTTGCGAGAAGACAGTCAATATTGCCCCGCAATTAGGGAATATTAATGCACATATTGTACACAGCTCGAAACCTCAGATCAAATGTTATTAATAATTTTGTTGTAAATAAACCAGTATTAGTTAAAATGTCTTGTTCATTGGGAGTTGAATATATAGGATAGTTGGAATGCAAAGAGTATCTCATAGAGCAAGTTTATTGCCCTACGCTCCGATGATAGATCTTGGCTCAAGGAAGGGAGCGGCCGTGGCTAAATAAAATTTTAATGTGTTATCTTTACGATAACTGGCGCCCAGTAAATCTAAATTAATGAAGTGTATGTCGTCTGTCTAGACAGGCCAATGCTAAATAAGAACGATGAGGTGGTTTTAAGGAGTCTTGAATGTAATATCTGTAGAAACGTTATAAATGATCGCCCAACTTGTAGAGCGATATCCAACGACGAAGGTAGCCGTTACAACGTGCATAATACCCATACGTAGTTCACAAATCCTTATAAAACAATCTAACCTTATTCAAACTGCGAATCGTAATATGAACATTAACTTGTCTCATTACACAAAGTATAATAAGACCACAAACATAATATTTGTATTTGGGGCGTATATAGAGTTTCATTTCGGGGTGGGGCATCCGGGGTTTTGGGGACATGGAATAGCCCCCAAAGTAACGGGGGCCCGGGGTTCCTGCCCGGTAAACTTTTGTATAATTTGGTGCAAAATGATGAGTTTTAAGGCTATCTGGCATCACTGTTTCACTGTTTTATGTTTGGTTATGTCAAACACATCTAAGAAAAGTTTAGGACACTTTTTATTAATACAGTCATCTTGCACACTGTATAGTATTCAGAAGAACGAACATTACTGTTTTGACGGGGCACATGACCTCGCTGTTCCTACCCTTAAAACCTCAATAACTAACTAACTAACTAACTAACTAACTAACAACTAACTAACTGTTTTGATATACAACTTACACAATAATATAAAGTCAAGGTTTCTTGAAGCATTACCAAATTGGTTTATAACTTCGTCTGTGTTTAGTATATCTCTGTGAATAGATAACAATGCTAGACCATTGAGTCTGTTTTCAGAAGTAGAATTTCTTAAGTATGTTTTCAACCAACTCAAACTAAGAAAACTCCGTTCGGCGGTAGCTACAAAGACAGACAAAATTGCCAAAGGTTTGATAAGGATGTAAAAGTTAGGGAATACATCTGTTATCACATGCTTCGAGGGCACTTGTTGCTCTTTTTGGTAGGTTATTAAGAGCGAAGGCTACAGAGAGTAACAAAAGGTTATGATATTACACTTAAGATCAGAGCAAACGGATTGTCAGACTGTTTACATCGCACTACCGTCGCCTCGCTTTGCAACGTTGCCATACGCCACTTAGTAACAATAGTACATGATAAGTGTATTGGTTTTTAATTTACATACACTCGTATTTATTAATCTCATTTTATTTCAGTATTAGGGAATAACCCATCACGATTGGGTACAATCGTGTTGACCGACTGAAAAACATCAAATTTCGATTAATAATAGTAGTAATAATGTATAACTAGTGGACCCGTGCGAGAACTCTCGCATAATGGGTTGAGCGCGCCCCATGTGTACAGACTACCCACCAGGCTCTAGTGCTATACGGACTGGACGCGAAACAGTTCTGCCAGGGGATATAGTCTTGTTTATTTGTTTCAACGCACTTTATAAACAAATAAATATATTTCCGTTGACTTTTCAAGAATTGCAAGATTTTTCCTGTGCTTATGAGACGATTTGGAAGATTTTGGTGCAAACCACACCTTCTAATTCCCTCTGGTTTAGGAGCTTGAGTTTTGTGAAACATACACCTTAGCGTATTATATAATAAGATAATAATAGCAGTAGTGATAGTCGCAAGATATGTTTGAATGTTGGAAGCTAGTATTGGCTGTCATCCTTAGGCCCGGGTTCAATTTCCGGCACTGCCAATATAAATTTAATTCTGATCTTAATGTTCGAACAGGATACACTCAGCCTCATAAAGCAAACTGAGAGGACTTGGTTTACTATGATTTTCCACTTCTACTCCAGGTCAATACCAGGATGCTTCCTAACTTAAGACCAAGGACGCCTCCTTCCCAATCCGAATATCAATAATACAAATACACGCACTATTGCGGATACCAAAATAACGCAGGTTATTAGACACATTCTACTCACATCCAGGTCACCGGAGCTGATGTCCAAGCCCCTCAATGAAACAACAACAAATGTTGGAGGCGATAGAAAAATAGAGTGTCATATCCCCTCCAGGTACGTAGGCGACCTGAATTAGAACCCCTGACTTCGTTAAGGGATAACTAACCAGGCATCCCGAGCCGGAATTTGCGTGTGGTAGGGTGGCCAGTTCTTTTCCACTCCTCCTCCTGCCATAGCATCCGGCAGGTTCCCATTTTGCATCACGAGGCTGGGAGACCCCGTACCAGACCATATCAAGAATTTTAAATTTTTGGTAGAGCCGGGGATCGAACCCGGTACCTCGGAGGTGACAGTCAACAATGCTAGCCACTGCGCCACGAGGTGGTCGTTAGAGGCGATATGGACTGGAATTGCACGAAGCAGTTTAACAAGTCTGGCAGCCATTCATACAACTCTTACCCTGTCCTGTATATAACTCCCATTATTAATAGCGTGCTCCACGAGTTTATTGAGAGCTAGGCTATAAATCAGTCCTTGTTCTTGCTGCCTGCAGTTCGAGCTCAGCTACTGTGGAAATGGAGACGCTTTTCCCGTTGCAGCCAAATTATTGCAATAAAATTAATTTTTCAAAATGTATAAACGCGACGTCTTTGTTGTAGTTGTTGCTTGGAAAATGTTTCTTTGACCTTTAGCCCTTAAGAGTAAATTGATGCAGCTAATCGCCTCATCTCGAAATACCTACCATTCATTAATTCATTTATTTGCAATTGGGACTCCGTCCCCCGGTGGCAAATTGGATATACATAACAAATAAATAATTATACATAACAATTCAATAACAATTAGACTGGAGTATTTACATAAATCGTCAGTCTTTTCTTAAACACACCTATATGTTTGGGAAAAGGTTCTAAGACTGCGGCAGGTAGAGAGTTCCAGTTATTACCCATTTAACATTTGATTGCCGCTGAGCATGGCTGCGCCACCGTTTGTTGATTATTGTAGCAGGAGCCCCGCGGGGTAAAGAGAAGGACACAGTGATGACAGAGTGCAGTCTGTACATAAGTCAAGCAGCATTGCGTGCGCTACCTGTCTTAGAAGCGCAGATAAGTGTCACAGGAGCTCATGTCACCACGGACAGCTACTGGAGCTGAGTCATATCCTACTCGCGCAACTGTACCTGTCAACGAAGCAGAGCGACGTGTGACAAGTAAACAGAGAATAGTTCCATCTCGATCGCCGGCAATCAATTCGTGAAAAGGTAATATCAATGGCACGGTTTACCAAAGAATATTTACCATAATTTGTACGCTGTGGTCGGGCCTTAACTTTGAAAGGATGATCACTCCTACTCATGTAAGTGGGCTTTCCCATACGTTTGCTAAGCTCACCCCATGCTGGTTGATTTGTATACGTGTTGTACATAGCGCACCCTACATCGGAAGCAATCTCTTAACTGTCCGCCTCGTTGCGTAGTGGCTAGCATTCTTGGTCGTCACCGGGGAGGCCCGGGTTATATTCCCGGCTCTGCCAAGAAATGTAATTCTGGTCTGAGGGCTAGAACGGGGTACACTCAGTCGGGTTCGATTGTTACCTCAGTCATCCTGGAAGTAGTTTACCGTGGACTTAAGTTAGGAACCATCCCGGCATTTGCCTGGAGTAGAAGTAGGAAACAACGGGAAACCACTTCCAGAATGGGTGAGGTGTAAATCGTCCCATCATTCAAATTTTTCACTAATTCTGTCTGTTAGGTAGTCAGTCCGAAGGCTGGTTGGATCCTCAAAAAGCACCGCCGTTAGGTTATGCGGGTAGATACCCACAAAAACCCAAGGCAGCGCTATATTGAGGCGTACTATGCAAGATGAGGAGTGAGGTAGTTTGCCATTGCTTTCCTCACTGAGTCAGAACAGCAGTACTAACCCTATGAGTAGAACCTTTCACAGCATCCACAGGCACTGACTGTGCCCTGATTGTAATTACTAAGCACCACCCTTACCTCAGTAGCTTCCATATAATCATAGCCATGAGTGAGACTGAGACATCGGTGAAAAGCCACATTTTAATCTAGCCTGTTCCAACAGACAAATGAAAAATTACTGCAGTCATCAAGAGATGGCAAATAGGCCTTTTCACTAATTCAATGTACTTTATTTCGTCGTCACCATCCCAGATCTTAGATTTAGATTGCAAATCATACCTTTATGTATTCTTTGTCCTGAATATCCTTTTCTTTCCAAAATTCACAAATTTCCTATCAATGTGTTAAGGGGAGACTACACCACAAAACTTCATTTTTTTTAAGAATATTTATTGGCTATTTCAGACCCTTAGATCCCTGAAAGATTTGGTTGTATTCGAATTCTAAATAAGTCTAAATAATATTTGATATATGGACTGCATGAGGGTGGCGTGGCACACTGACAGCTGTCAAAGATAGTATTTGATGTTATCACCATCAAACACGACCATTTTCTCACCAATCGGACAATTTTTGTTCCTAAGTTGGCTCTTTGCTTTTCATTCAAACGTAGCGATTCCTGGTGATAAAAAGCTGAACTAGTGATATCAACAAACATTTTAAAATCCATTTTGCTGAAAATTTGATTTTTTTAACTTCAATACCAACTTTTTAATCCTAAATATTAACCAATCTCAGTGCAATTTTTGCAGGATGTAGTCATGAAGTATTTACATAACTTACTTCTGTGCATTGATATTAAATGATATGCAGTTTCAATGATTGTTTATGGAATTTATGTACAAATTATTTGATTAAAACATTAATTTGAAATTTGGAAAATGAACTAAGGGTAAATAAACAAACATTCTCATAAGATAAATGCACAGAACTCTTAACCTATGTCCTGTTACTGTGTCTGAAGAAATTGAAATGTAAACAAGATGTTCAGTTAAGAACATATAGCTTACTTTCTCCTGAATGCATGGGTTTTGTTATAGCTCTTTGTCCTTTTCAAGGAGTATAATTGAATGTTGGTTGTAGTAGCTTGTTGAAATACAACGTGTTATAGGGATATTAAACATGAGTATGAGGTGCCCTTTGCTAGTGCTACCTCTGTACAAAATGTCATTCAATTCAGTTTCACTGTGTTCGATTTGATATGGTGAATCGATTTGCACACATACATGGCCGCTATCTGCAAACTATTGGGCTGATGACCTTGTAGTTCAGTCAAAAGATGCTTCCCACAAAAAGGTATGCTGTTGCAAAATTTGGTAGAGATCAAATAATTAGGTTGGTCGTAATTTGATTTAAGCTTTAAACATTGGGGTGGCCACCATTCCGTTTCCGTCAAGATCGCGGCGATATAAAACATGACCCTGAGGTGCCCTTTGCTAGTGCTACCTCTGTACCAAATTTCGTTCAATTCGGTTTTACCATGTTTGAATTGATAGGGGGAATCGATTTGCACACATACATGGCTGCCATATGCAAACTATTGGACTAATGACATTGTAGCTTGGTCAAAGAACGCTCCTCACATAAAGGTAAGTTGTTGCTAAATTTGGTAGAGATCAGATGATTAGGTTGGTCGTAATTTGATTTAAGCTTTTAACATTTGGGTGGCCACCATTCCGTTTCCGTCAAGATGGCGGCAATATAAAACATGACCCTGAGGTGCCCTTTGCTAGTGCTACCTCTGTACCAAATTTCATTCAATTCGGTTTCACCGTGTTTGAATTGATAGGGGGAATCGATTTGCACACATACATGGCCGCTTTCTGCAAACTATTGGGTTGATGACCTTGTAGTTCTGTCAAAAGATTCTTCATACATAAAGGTATAATGTTGCAAAATTTGGTAGAGATCAGATGATTAGGTTGGTCGTAATATGATTTAAGCTTTTAACATTTGGGTGGCCGCCATTACATTTTCGTCAAAATGGCGGTGATATAAAACATGACACTGAGGTGCCCTTCGCTAGTGCTACTCTGTACCAAATTTAGTTCAATTCGGTTTCACCGTGTTTGAATTGATAGGTTGAATCGATTTGCACACATACATGGCCACTATCTGCAAACTATTGGGCTGATGACCTTGTAGTTTAGTCAAAAGACGCTCGCCATATAAGTATATGTTGTTGCAAAATTTGGTAGAGATCGGATGATTAGGTTAGTCGTAATTTGATTTAAGCTTTGAACATTTGGGTGGCCGCCATCACGTTTCCGTCAAGATGGCGGCAATATAAAACATGACCCTGACATTCAGAGTACACACACTCACACACAGACTCACACACACAGACACACAATTTTTCGCCCTGTGTTGAACTCATAAGTCTACTTTCATTTTTTGCAAAAATCGAAAGTAGGCTAAAAATGATATCTGAGTACCAAAAGTTTGTTTTCAAAAATGCCATTAAAAACTACATTAAAAATTCAAAAACCATTAAAGTTATGGCCTTCAAACCGTAGACATTGCTACATCTTTACGTGACATATATGATCACAAAATCAACCTGGGGAGGTCTATAAATATGTAGACCTGGACAAAGGGAGTGTGATGTGATGATACTAACCAACAAAATCAGTAATACAAGGATTCAGCAGAAGAGAATCCTCATAACCTCTCCTCTCCAACTCCCAACACTGACCTGCACGTGGTGTCCCCTGCTAAGCTGAGCAACCCAGTGGAAGGTTGGGTAATCAATCCCAGCGGGAAACTGGGTCAGTGAACAGACTAGTGTTGGGGGGGGGGGCTGAGAATTATTTTCTCAGTTCTTTCACCTTTCTGAATAACATTCAGGATTGTAATTCGAGGATTTATCCTCCCCTCAAGGTGAAACCTTAGATAGTCGACCATGAAAAGTCATTTGAAGAATAATTCCGCCGTCTGTAATGATAGATTACAGAAAAGACAGCAAAAACTCACAAATTTTCTGCAGAAATGACACATAGAAAGCCTATGGAGATTTCAGATGAGTTGAGAAAATCCCGATCTGAAAGAATGAAAAAGTACCGGAAAGAGCGCAAGAACCAAGCAGTACTACCTTCAAAGAAGAAGTGATTGTGGAACGACTCAAGTGGTCCAATGTGACCAATCAAGATTAATAATAATAATAATAATAATAATAAAAACAATACTCAGTATAGGCCTATATCCTATTTACAAACAAAGCTAGAAAGTACAAGTTATATAATAATAATAATAATAATAATAATAATAATATCGTATGGCCTCGGGTGCCTGGTGCAAGCTTTGTTAATTGACACCCAGAGGGTAGCTTGCATGTCGAATTTCGTCGTTCCTTTGAACGCTATGAAAGTCAAGGAGGTTAGATATCTAAACTCCTTGACACTATAGCGCCTTCAAGTAGAGAATGGAGGATCTTTGTGTTGGCGGAAAATCCCGAGATTAATTTCGCCATTGAACACGGCCTACTGAATTCAAATGGGTTCTTTAACATGCCAACAACGTATGACATGAGTGTCGTGCTTTTTGTCGCCTTTCAAAAATCACTTACCATGGCCAGGAGCGAACCTGCAATCTTGGTGTTGGTAGTCCGACACTATAACCACTCACCCACCGTGGCAAGCAAGTTATATTATGATATTTGCAAATGTACATTTAGACAGTTTTTATTCACCCACTTTCAATCACTCATTCATTCATTATTCCACATATTCATACATTTTCTCATCGCATTTGCTTCCGAACATAACACTTAACAATATTTACATTTTTACATTTAATATTGGCGGGATGATTGTTCCAAAGCCGCGCTGAGCGAGCAAAAGACCCTAGTCTGAAGGACTCAGTCCTCGCGAAGGGGGGTAAGTCCCTTGCCCCTTCGGACTGAACGGTTGGATAGGGAGAGTCGGGGAAATGTCCCCTGTGCTGTGAGGGACATGTGTAGCAGTGTGATATCTACACACATCAAAAAAAGTTTTGCATCACCTCGGTTCCCAGATCTCCGGCATATAGACGTTGACTGTGTATATTGTATCCAAGATACAGTCCCTTTGACTGTTCATAGATGTCACTAAAACTGCTCAAAGATGTAAACAACCATGCATGAGCAGGGCCTATTAGACGGAGGGGGTACGACAGCCGATCAGTTCCAGTCATTCCACCAGGACGAAGGTACGCTGCTCATGTTGTCTGTAGTTCCACCATGCCTAGAAGGTCAATACCGCAGTTCGATCGCGTCCGCATTGTTACTTTGTGTCAAGAAGGGCTCTCAACAAGGGAAGTTTCCAGGCGTCTCAGAGTGAACCAAAGCGATGTTGTTCGGACATGGAGGAGGTACAGAGATACAGGAACTGTCGATGACAGGCCTCGCTCAGGCCGCCCAAGGGCTACTACTGTAGTGGATGACCGCTACTTACGGATTGCCGCTCGGAGGAACCCTGACAGCAATGCCACCATGTTGAATAATGCGTTTCGTTCAGCCACAGGACGTCGTGTTTCAACTCAAACTGTGCGCAATAGGCTGCATGATGCGCAACTTCACTCCCGACGTCCATGGCGAGGTCCAGCTTTGCAACCCCGACACCATGCAGCGCGGTACAGATGGGCCCAACAACATGCTGAATGGACCCCACAGAATTGGCATCACGTTCTCTTCACCGATGAGTGTCGCATATGCCTTCAACCAGACAATCGTCGGAGACGTGTTTGGAGGCACCCTGGTCAGGCTGAACGTCTTAGACACACTGTCCAGCGAGTGCAGCAAGGTGGTGGTTCCCTGATGTTTTGGGGTGGCATTATGTGGGGCCGACGTACGCCACTGGTGGTCATGGAAGGCTCCGAAACGGCTTTACGATACCTGAATGACATCCTCCGACCCATAGTGCACCCATATCGGCAGAATATTGGAGAGGCATTTGTCTTCATGGACGACAATTCTCGACCTCATCGTGCACATCTTGTGAATGCGTTCCTTCAAGATAACGACATCGCTCGACTACAGTGGCCAGCATGTTCGCCAGACATGAACCCTATCGAACATGCCTGGGATATGTTGAAAAGGGCTGTTTATGGACGTCTTGACCCACCAACCACTCTGAGAGATTTACGCCGAATTGTCGTTGAGGAGTGGGACAATTTGGACCAACAGTGTCTTGATGAACTTGTGGATAGTATGCCACGACGAATACAGGCATGCATCAATGCAAGAGGACGTGCTACTGGGTATTAGAGGTAGTGGTGTGTACTGCAATCTGGACCACAAATGCTGAAAGTCTAGCTGTATGATGGTACAACATGCAATGTGTGGGTCTCATGAGCAATAAAACGAGCTGAAATGATGTTTGTGTTTATCTCTATTCCCTTTGTATTTAAAGGTTCCGGAACTCTTGGAACCGAGGTGATGCAAAACTTTTTTTGATGTGTGTATTTGTTTACATAAGGAGGTGACTGACAGGAAGGAAGGATGAGAGTTATTCTTGTTCATTAGTCTTTCAGTGCGGCGTTGGATGCCTTCGAATGTTTGGAGGTTAGCAGCCGTATTAGCCTTTCAAGATCCAATTGCCAGTGGCAGGGTTGAAACTATTCTTTGTTTATTATCGTCATGCTTAGTTGACAGGTACAGTCGTGCGGGTAGGGTATAACTCACGTCCAGTATCCTTTCATCGTTTTACTCTCCATGGCAACATAAACTCCTATTAAGCTTAGCTGTGCTGTTGCGAAACAATTAGAAACACACCAATCTTAATTCGCCTATTTTTTTATGTTCCGCTCACAATTCACAATATATCTTCTGTCTAACACAAGCAGCGCGCGCAATGCTGCTTGACTTACAGTAACTTATGTGAAGACTGCACTCCATCATCGCTATGTCTCCCTGCTCGCCCTGCAAGGCTCCAGCTGCTATTATCAACAAACGCTGGCGCAGCCAAGTTCAGTGGTAGACGTATCTTGAAAGGCTATTAGTAGGGTGCCAAGCAGATACACAAGTGTTACATAAGCTCTCCGCTGGGAGAGCGCCTGAGCGTCCCCCCCCCCCCCCCCCTCTATAACCACTACCACTTCCAACGTTATTACATATGACCTGAGTTACATGCACTTAAACTTGGATGCTACAATTCATTCTCCCGCCGAGTGACTATGGTGTAGTGTAATTTGGTTTCTTCAAACAGAAGGGAAATTCATCAAAGAATGAGTCCTTCTGATTCATGACGTTGCCCATCCCACAGTGTTGCTATAACCCAACAGCTTTTTCAGCAATTTAGATCGGACGGTTTCGAACATCCGGCGTATAGCCCCAACCTAGCGCCGAGTGACTTCCAACTCTTCCTTGAACTGAAAACGTGGCTAGGAAGGCAGACGTTCCAGAGTAATGATGAGCTTCATAACAATGTTAAAGCTTATGTTAACTCATTGGCGGCAACATTATATGAAGAGGAGATTGGAAAACTCGACCACTGATTCACAAATGGCTCAATCTTCACGGTGATTATGTCAAAAAGTACATAGGCCTACGTTCTGGTAATAAACTCGTTTTGTTATTTACATTTGTTTTTAATACACCACAAGAGGATGAAAAAACCGTCCTCGCATTATTATTATTATTTTTATTATTATGTGGTTAAACATGATAAAATAGATTCTTCTCTGAAACATACCTGGTATCAGATGGAGGGGTCTCATGAACTATATATTGTAAAATGTAGCAAATGGGTATATATTTGTGTTACGATAATCTCCATACATTGTATGAAAAATCTGTGTCTTATTGTTGTTGGTTCAATTAGGATCCATGCGACATCGTGGTCATGTAGCCTCGTGTACTTGGATGTGTGAGGAATCTGGCTGATAATCTGCGTCATTGTGATGACTGCACTACAATTTTGATATGAGGTATTCGTGGACTTCATCTAGTTATCATACTGGCATTCGCCTGGAGTGGAAGTGGAAAACCACGGAAAACCACTTCTAGGTTGACCTAGGTAGAAATTGAATCCACCTCTTCTCAGTTTTGTCTCACGATGCTGAATAAAATCCCGTTCTAGCCCTCAGACCAGATTTAAATGTATTGGCAGAACCTGGAATCGAACCTGGATCTCCTCGGTGACAGTAAGTGTGCTAGTCACTACACCACGAGGTGGACCTCAGTTTCATAACATAGGCTTTATATAAAAATGATCGTTAGTTTAGGTATTCTACCCATGAAGTCAATATCATCACACTATTGCAATAAAAATCTCGTTTCTCCGTTAATAACGCTGGCTTGGTAACTCCATAGTACTATTTCTAGGAAGGGTTGAAGATATTCCATTGATCAGGAAAGACCAGAATATACCAATTTAGAGACATTAGCTGCAATAGCAAGGCTTCTTTCCTCTTCAGAATATTCAAGAAGTTAATAACTCCAGCAATCATAATCTCAAGACCGCATTGATGACCAACGAGGTGTTCAGCTATTAGGTCGTGAGCCATATACATGGAAGCAAGAGAATTGAAATATATTTAATGATTAACATGGCCTTGCACTATTCGTCTACTACATGATCTAGTAGTTGAAAGCGTCCTTAATGAATTTAATAATTATTTTTAAATTTCCATATTTCTAAATTCGAATTATGGAAGGTCCACCTCGTTGCGTAGTGATTCGCATTCTTGGCTGCCACCGCCGGGATCGTTCCTATCATTAGGCCACGGTCGCCTCCCATCCAGATCCTAGCTGCAATTACAAACACACACTACTACAGCCATCACAATGGCACAGGTTATCACAATATCTTACACATGCCCAAGTACACGTGACCACGAAGCCGAAAAAACTCCCAAAATTAATCACAAACAATAGTTTACGGAAGATCGTTCGTGACGCTCAAATTTGCAAACCATAGACACTAACGGAGTGAATCAATTGGGAAGAGCACTAAGATTTCTTTCAAGAAGGTAATGTGTCAAATGTGAGGGGAGCGTGATGGCGCAGTGGCTTAGCTGCTCGTCTTTCACACGGACGGCCGGGGTTCGAATCCCGGTGACAGCGGGGTGGAATTTTCACTTGAAAAATCACGTGGCGTCAGGAAGGGCATCCGGCCTTAAATCCCCGGCCAAAACCAAAATGAGCCTGGTTGGCTCCGGCGACCCCAATTAATTGGGAAAAGCCGAAGAAAGTTTTAATGTGTCAGATGTCAAATGGTTTCAATCTCTGACAAGTAGTTGTGTTTCGTGATGAATGTAGACTTGTATTATTCTCAAACGACTGAGCTCGAAATTCAGGGACAAAATGTGTACAGTAACTGATATCTGACTACGATTTGAAAACAAAAGACTGCAGCTAATACTTCGTTAACACTGAAACAACAAAGATTACAGCATACGGCACCTCACACACAATAACATTGGTTGTCAGACAAGTTTCACACCCAAAAGTATGAGTGGAGTAGTCGTTTAGCAGTTGACTTTCAAAACTCAAGGTAGTGTGTTCGATCCAGGCTCTGTCTGATGGCATTAAAGTGTGTCAGAATGCGACAAGCTCGTGTCGATCGATTTCCCGTGAGATCTTATAATATCATATTTGAGGAACATGGATACAGAAGATTCTTGTGAGAGAGGGAGTGAGGCCGCCAGCAATATTACTAACATGTGTATGGATGATAGCTTCTTCAGTAAGGAAGTGAGCGATAATCGTCGCCTGCAGCTGGCCGTACCACTCTCGGGATCGATAGGATGAGCTGTTTGTGTCTTACATCACAGTAACTGTGCTCCAAGGTTCAAACCTTAGCATCCTCAACTGAAGATAGGTTATTCGTCCACTCAACCATGATCATTGCAGCCTATATATGGTGGGGGAGGAGAATACCAGTCAGTATGCCCCTTTCTTTCTTTCTTTCTTTCTTTCTTTCTTTCTCATCCATAAAAACTGATATTTTAAGAACTATGTCCTACTCTATGTGCCGGACCACAATGGACAAGAAGAGCAAGAGACAGGCAAGAGTGGAAGACCCTAGAAAAACTCCTTTTCAAATCATAGTATATACGAGGATAAGAAAGGAGCAACTCAGTGCAACATAGTGAACCCTTAAATACAAAAACGATAGTGCATTGAGTACAGTTAAAACTTATTAAATTAAAGTGACATGTGCTAGAAACATTAACAATTTTGCAAATATTAGATATAAGTTAAGAACAAGGATACATAACATTGAGAATACTGTAACTAGGTTAGGAATAGATATATCAATAGCTATAAGAACAATTCAAGAACAGAGACTAACATGCCAGAAAAGTGCACCACCTAATGAGTGTAATGGAGCAAAATCCCTGCCTACTGTAGGCAGGAGGCCATTGCCCTTAGGGGATTAAAGGGCTGTAGTTATTATTAATACCTACTCTATTTCTCTCTCTTATTACTGGGGTATTCTAAAGGGTGTTGAGGTGACCACAGGGGAGTGCATGCCGTAATTGGCGTTTCTTTCTTTCTTTCTTTCTCCCTGAACCATAAGAACTGATATTTCTAAAAACTATGTCCACTATGGGATGTGGAGGTGACCACTGGGGGAGGAGCTTGGGCGCACTTTAGCACCCCCTAGCTACTATATGTAACTGCACTTCGGGAAACTCCTTTAGTTACATATCACCATATCGTCACTGGTGATTTAAAATACACGCTACGTCATCTTTCTTTCCTCAATTAACATGTCACAGAACTTGTAATACCTCGTATCTGACATCCTCTTCATGCTCTTCCGTATGATTGGTCACGTCTCCCAGTTATACGTGGAAATGCAGTCCAACAAAACCAGTTCCATTTGCCTGTGTATACGTGAATATAAGTTTCATATCTTATCCCACAGGGAAGCTGTAGGCCTGTAGGCTATCACTAAGTGAGAACACACATTGTTATAACAAGGATGATTGTCCATATAGTCACCATATTGCCACATTCTTATGATTCCTTAGAAAGATCTATAGTTTGTTTTAAAGAGAATGGTAGTCACTAACAATGTGGAAAAATGAAAATTACATATAATATGGCAACATGTAAATCATAGTTGGTAGGCCTCATTTTTAACAACTCTCATTTACATAAAATAATTGTATAAACATTGGTACAATGTACAACTTCCATGGAAATTTGTAGTTACCGTTTGAGAATTGACAAAAGTTTGATGCTTTTCAGTCGGTCAACACGATTGTACCCAAAATGAGATGGGTTATTCCCTAATCCTGAAAAAATTACATGAGATTAACAATAATAATCCAAGTGTATTTATTAATCTCTTCTATTTTTTTTTCAGGATTTAGGAATAACCCATCTCATTTGGGAACAATCGTGTTGACCGACTGAAAAGCATCAAACTTTTCTGAAAAATGGCTTCAAACACCATAATTTAAGAATTGGTCACTTCGTGGTCATCAGCCCCATATCGTTGAGTTTCGTTGAATCTGTCTGATTAAATATACGTATTATTGTGATGTTTCTCTGTGTGTGTGTTTGCAATTGAGTCTAGGATTAGGAACAAGGTGGCCGTGGCCTTAAGTTAAGTACCATCTCAACATATAACAGGAGTGGACGTGAGAAATCATGGATTATACCTACAGAAAGTTTGAAATGGGAATCGAATCCACTTCTTCTCAGTTTGTCTCATGAGGCTGAGTGAATTCTGCCCCAACCCGCAGATCAGACTTAAATTTCTTGGCCAAGCCGATAATGAAACCCAGGACTTTCGGGACATTAAAACATGAATTGGTCAAAGCCTGGGCCTTTATAAGTAAGCGTGCAGAGTCCATGCTCGGAAAAATGAAATAAAAATAAAATAAAATTCAATTAAAAATTTAAAAAAATTAAAAATATTAAAAATTAAAAAAAAAGAAATAAAAAAAATAAAAAATAAAAATTTAAAAAAAATAATTAAAAATAATAATAAAAATGAAATGAAACGAAAAAGACTCCTTCCGAATTAGGGTTAAAAGCTTTCTGTTACTCCATCACTGTTTTACAGTTACCTATAAGGTGCGTTCAAAAAGTAACGAGCCGGAGGCTGGAACGCGCAAACCGGTGACGACATCGGCTAATCGTGGCGTGTGTAACGAGGTCACAGCCCGTCGCTAGAAGGCACGCGTGCACGTCACGTGACGATACAAAGCGAGCAGCAGCATGCATCAATCGTCCAACCAAGACGAAGACAGTAGGCCATTCGACATGCTTCCTGGTGTGGTTGAAGACTGTCGTTCCTTCATGATGGTGTGCACACTTCCGACGCTCAATCCGACCACGGCGGCTATGGCGTTCACTGTCACTCGGCGGTCCTGGGTAATGAGTGCATCAACCAGTTGGACGTTGTCATCGGTGCCCTGAAGCGCTTGTGCCACGCCTTGACCCTTGCAAGGGACATGCAGTGTTCGCCGTACGCTTGTGACATTCGGCGATGAATGTCCGTTCCCCCTACTCCTTCCGCTGTCAGAAACCGAACAACACCTCTTTGCTCTTCGGTTGACGCCCCCATGTCACTGTTTGCAATGCGACTGGCAGCGTTGAACGATTGATGCATGCTGCTGCTCGCTTTGTATCGTCACGTGACGTGTGCGCGTGCCCTCTAGCGACGGGCTGTGGCCTTCCGCGCTCTGGTCGGAACCACACCTCGTTACACACGCCACGATTAGCCGATGTCGTCACCCGTTTGCGCATTCCAGCCTCCGGCTCGTTACCCTTTGAACGCACCTTATAATTTAAAAGGTAACTATTAATGGTAACGTGTTCTGCGCAACCCTGATGTTAATTGCATATAATTGCAACACATTTTCACGAAATGTTGTCCAGTTTCAATATAAACCGGCATAGAATGCAGGTGCAGGTGGGACCGCTGACCATGATAACCAAATCACTAAATGAAACAATTTCCTTCCAAAATCCCGTCCCTGACCCGTCCTGAAAATAAGGGCGGAAAGTTTTTGGATTTTTGTTTGATCTTGTATGTACATAGATATATAATTATTTACTTATTTTGAATTAAAAGAAAATAATAATGAGGTAAAATGAAACTACCCAAGTCCGCCTCGTGGCACATTGAAATTGAGGTCCAGGTTTGACAAGAAATTTAATTCTGGTCTGGGCGTTGAGCGCAGGAACAGGTTACACTTAGCCTCGTAAGACAAAACTGAAAATAGGTTGGTTCGATTCCCACCTCAGCCTTCCGGGCAAATGCCAGGATGGCTCTGAACTTGAGGCTACAGCCGCCTCCTTCCCATTCCTAGCCTCACGTACTACAATAACACAGGTCATCAGACAAATACTGTACACACATCAAAGTGCACGGGACCGCTGACCACGATAACCAAATCACTAAATGAAACAATTTCCTTCCAAAATCCCGTCCCTGACCCGTCCTAAAAATAAAAGAATAAAAATGAAACAACAACAACAACAACAACAACAACAAGCAACTCAGTGAGTAAAACCGATTTTTCCATCGCTGGGAGTTGTGCTCACATCCACCGTTCCTAGTCAATCATCTGTTCAAGGTTGGGTAAGCCAGTCCCTGTATTTTTTATTCAACCCCTTTTTCTGGCTTATTTTTCTTCTTCTTTTAGGGTGGGGGACTTCGATGTGCCAATGTCACCGGCCGCGTCCACCTTCCAAGTTACTGCTTTTTATTACTCTCTGGTGACTCCACTGGGTGACTCTCTGCTCGACCGCAGCAAACAGTTCCTAAACTTTTCAAGAGAGAGCGCTCGGTGTCAAGGTGGTGTTCTAGTTCCAGCTCTTCACCAAAGCTGGCAGCACAAGCAAGATCCCAGAGACGAGATCCGCTTCCAGCACGTAGCGACATCTAGCGACACCCATGTCAAATAAGTGTGAAGTAAGCGATCGACTGCCACAGCAGCAGCTTCAAATTGTTGTCAGGAGCGGACGCAGAATGTATTTTGTGGGAAAACGGCGGCGACATATTTTATATTCTATTATCAAGGGAGACAAGTGTGTTCGACGTTGGATAATTGCAACTATTGGATAATACGAACAAAATATGTTTCCCTTGAAATTCCCATTGTAATCAACAGGGCTAGAATTTATATGTAGGCCTACATACCTTACTGATTTCTTTATTACACAGATATACATATTTTTTAAACTTATCTCCATCGATTATGTTGTCCTTTTCCATATTTCTGACATTGGTGCATACTGTACGTATATGTAAACTAACTTGTTTTCCATATTTAGTCATTTTAATTCAATTTGTATATATTTTATTCTTGGGAGAAGAAATATATAGAATCGAAAGAGGTAGATGGAAAACCACACAAGTCCACTTTGGATCATAAATGAATTGAGACCGGAATTGAGTTCCTTAGATAGCTATTATTTATTATTTTATAATTTTATTACGCATTATGTATATTACAAAGCAACATAAGTTTCCATGAGAAAGTCCTTGAGAATTGTAGGAAGGAAAACAGCACCTCTGAAAGTGCCAAGATAATAATAATGTTATTGGTTTTACGTCCCTTTTAACTACCCTGGCTTTCAGAGACGCGAAAGTGCTAAGAGCAGGCGACATAATGAAGTACATGGACAGTATCCCTAGTGAGTTTCAGCTATCGTAAAGAAGTACGGAAACCTTACTGGTGATAATACAGAGAGTGGCAGTGAACTTAGCGACACTGACAGTGATTAGAAGTTCATAAACAACAATATTTTAAATGTATTTTGCTCAGAATCTTTGTTTTGTTATTTCAAAAGGTCTATATTTCTTAATAAATATAGAGTTGCAAAATGACATAGGCTATGTCCAAGTACTTTATATATTGTTTTAGAAGAAGTCATTAGGCACAGCCTACAAAACCAATACCCTCACACAACCTTTCTGGGAGTCATTTCTAGCACTGGCAAAAAAAAAAAAAAGTCTGTATACATTCAATAATGAAATAACTAAAAATACTTATATTCTCAAAACTGTGTTCGGTGGACATGTGCTGTTTTGCATATGACTTCAATTGTCGTTTTCAGTGACAGAAAATATGGCAACACAGGACAAGTTTATTGTTATGTACTGTACATAAATTGTTTTTGAACAAACATATATTTCTAAAGTCTGTGGCTGTAACAATAGCAAGCATCCCTATGAGTCAGGCGCCAGTGCTTATGAATATGGACCCTGGACCTTGAAATACGCAAGTTTGCCACAAAAAGAGGAAATGTGTAATGTAAAACTAGAATCATATATAACTCCTGCTGATACAGTGAATTCTAAATATTGGCCAATCACCTCGTGTACGGTAGAGCGAAGCATTTGCTAGACAACTGGAGAAGCTTCAAGCTTCAACAACGTTTGTGGCATACTGTTATGGTAGAAGAAATAATGAATGAATGAATGAATAACAATTGAAAAGTAAGTGAACTGAATAATAATTGAATAATTTAATTTATGAATCCAGTACTTTTAATGCATTTTTGTAGGCTCTAAAAGTAACAACATGTAGTGTTTGGTGGTTAAATTAATGGTATAGTCCATATTTTGCAAACTATGTTCACATACAGTAGAGCGTCGATAATCCGGATTCAATTCCGGTGAAAAGTAGTTGAAGTGAATACATACATACATACATATTTGTCATTTGTAGCTCTTCATTCGGTCAACACGAATATGCCCAATGAATGGGCGGGGTACGAAGTATAGATTAGGATTACGCGTTTCGACCCTCAAGTGGACATCATCAGATCCTGATCACTGTCTTTACGTTAAAATTTACACTAATATAATTACACTACTAACGTAGTGTTTTTGTAATACGATTCGCAATTTGAATCTTGTTATACGTTAGGTTTGTTTTGTCTTTAAGGTTTTATTAATTACGTGAGTAAAGGTGTTTATGCACGTGTATATTATTTAGAATAGCTCAATGTAATAATAAATAAATAAAATTAGCAAAATTAGCATGCACTATAAAACTCTATTTGTAATATACGGTATACATAACTTAGTAGGGTATCGTCGCACAGTAGTGTTGACTTGTCGCTCGGCCTGTAGTGACTGCCACTGTCTTTCATTTAAGTACATTATAGGTTCATATTAATTAATGGTTTTATTTATCTTCTCCAATTATTTAACCACTACAGTGAATTATTAACGGTATTAGCCAGTTTCCTTTTTGTTATGAACTCAAACGACCTTTCTTTTTTGGTTCTTTCAAAAAATCCGGACATTTTGATATTCCGGACAGGATCCGGTCACAATTAATCCGGATTATCGACACTCTACTGTATATCTCTACTTAGTATAAAACAAAGTTCCCGATACTTGGATGTCACGGGTAATCTCGAGAACCACTGGATGGATTTTGATACGGTTTTCACCACTCTGTAAAGGATATCTCGAGGAAGGTTTCTGAAGAAAATAATTTATTAATGATCAAAGGAAGCCAAGCAGTAACGATTCCAGTGAAAAAGTCGAAAACAAAACCTGTCGTCCGTGCGCTTTTTAAGTTTACGCTGGGCAAACCGTTAAAAATATCAATATACTATGAGTGTAAGAATTGCTCAGCATAAAACGTTCTACAAAAAAGTCCGCAAGAGCACATCTCTATCTTCAATACATCGCCCACTATAGCCTAAGTGTTTTTAGGTTTTCATTTCTTCATACAATCTCCATTCAATAACTGAGGCGACAGTTTACGAGCTAGCTAGCCTATCACCCCAGTTACAGCCTAGCTAGCGGGCCAGCCTATTACCCCAGATACAGCCAGCAGCAAACTGTCGAGTCGTGTTGAGTTAAGATTTCATAGAAGAGTGGTTGTGTTTGGAGTTTCCCTGTAAGTGCATCTCGGCTTTTCTTCACTTCGCTTGTGAACTTTTCGTTCCGCAAAATGCACAGTCAAGTTAAGATTGGACGTAAGGGGGATTTATGTTTCATGCACCTCGCCATTCTTAAATTACGTCTGACAATAATTCGTTGCACATGCATCCCCATGATAATATAATTAATAGTCCAGTCAGTGATTTTAAACCATCAGGCCAAGAGGTAAAACGGATATAGGTCGTAGTTCATTGACATCGAAAAAAAAAAGCGCTTGTCACGTAATGCACTCATAACTGTTCCCGGGCGAAGCCGGGGCTGGTTGCTAGTATGTACATATTTTGACAATTTTTAGCCCTGGTAATTACTGTTAAATTCGGTCGATTTCTACTGCTCTTCTCAGTGTAAATCAGGAAGCACTTGGCAGATGGAAGGATGGCTATGACAACTCGTTGATTCTGTATGGAAAGGACTGGTAATGTGTCCAACGTTTGAGTATCACTGGGAGGAAGATAAAGACTGGAATATAAGCATGGTTGGTGAAGTAGAGAGGTTACTGAACAGACTATAGTATACTACCATACAGCAGCAGAAGGAGATGTAATACGACCAGAAGCTGTAAAGATTAGTGGAAAGCCAGGGATAACATGAACTGACTGCACATAGATTATTGGTCTTCTGCTGGTGGTTCCTGGAGCACTTTTGGTTGGATCGTCACGGTATTTTGAATTGTAAATATGTTTCTTTAAACAAAAACCACCTCGTGGCTTAGTGGCTAGCATTCTTCCACGCCTCTGAGGTCCGGGTTCGATTCCCGGTTCTGCCAAGACATTTAATTTAGGTCTGAGGGCAGGAACAGGGTACACTCAGCCTCATGAGGCAGATCCAAGAAGAGGGTTCGATCCTACCTCAGCCATTCTAGACGGGGTTATCCTTGGTTTCCTACTTCTATTCCAGGTAAATGCTGAGAAGATAAGACTGCCCAAGTTAAGACCTCGACCACCGTCTACCCTAATCCTAGCCTCCTTTACAAATACGCACACTTGTACAGCCATTACAATGACACAGGTTATTAGACAGATTCTGCACACACTCAAGGACACGGGGCTACATGATCATAATTCGCAAAGCTCCGAAATAATTCAAAAACAAGAACAAAGTAAGTATTCGCCCTCAGGCGCGGTGACGGCCAAAAATGCAAGTCACTACGTCACGAGGTGGACCAATTAAGTTATGACTCCACCACAACATACAGGGTGCTGCTCCACATACCGCTAAAGGAAAACAGTAGAAGTACCGACAACAGTGGCTACGCTGGCTAAAGCGCAGCGTTAGGTCATGGGGCCAAGCTCTCTGCTGACTCGGTAGACGCGTGGGTTCGAGCCCCACCATCGGCCGTCCTTGAAATGGCTTCCCCATTTTCAACACCAAGCAAATGCTGGGACGGTACCTTCTGATAGGCCACGGCCACTGCCTTCCACATCCTTGCACAATTTCATTCATCTCCATCCATTCCATGTCTCATCCCGACGCGTAGGTCACCCACGGGCGTCGTCTAGAAAGACCTGCACTCGGCCTCTCAGTAGGCCATACGACATTTAAAAAAACATGTTGAAGTGAGCAACTTTGTGACTTGCAAGGTTTTCAAAGAGCATCGACGAAGAACTGAGCCAGCGATTAATCGAGGAAACCATTTATTTAGGTCACCTTGTAGGAATAGCATCAAACCAATTCTGTAGGAATAACACAGGTTAGTGTGCTCCATCTTTGGTATCGCCATTCGCCATCTAGTATCGATGGGCAATCCTCCAAAGGCTACTTACTAGAAGTGTCACTAAAACTTGCAATGCCCAGAAGCCGGAAAACTATTAAAGACTCTAGCAACGCTCCTCGTAACTACAGCTTCCAGTGAACGATCATAGCATAAGAACATCTCAGGGACCCAACAGAGACTGGATTGAATCTTAATAATCCGCCTTGTGGTGTAATGACTAGCATACTTGGCTGTCACTGTGAGGTCACGATTTGATTCCCGGCTCTGCCAAGAGATTTAATTCTGCTGTGAGGGCTGGAAAGGGGTTACCTCACCTCGTGGAGCAGAACTGAGAGGAGGTGGGTTCGATTCTTACCACAGTCGACCTACAGTACAGTAGTTTTCCGTAGTTTCTTTTACTTCTATTCGAGGTGAATGCCGGGATAGTACCCAAATTAAGGTCACGGCCGGCTCCTACCCAAATCCTATCCCCAGTCACAAATACGCACACTAGTATGGTAATCACAGTGACATAGGTTGTCAGACAGATTCTACACATATCCAAGTACACGAGGCTACATGACCATAACGTCCAAACTGAATCAGCAATCAAAAGGCGATCTCCGCCACTATAATTCTCTCATTGGCAATGATACATCTATGACGCCAGCCTATCACACTGTGTTGTAGCTCAGTGGTCACAGCACTGGCGTACAGATCTGGAGGACTCGAGTTTGAATCCCGCTATGGTTAGACATTTTAATTCTCTCCCCTCCATCTAGAAGGCTTGCACTATTTGTGGATAGACCTAATGGCTGAAAGTCTTCATTTGTATCACTGCGGTCATGAAATTTCCAATTCTTGGAATCTAAACGCAAATATTTCTCTATTGATTAGAAATCCAGTTCTTGTTTCATTTGAAGGGCTTGGCAATCGTGGTTATTCAGCCTTGTGTACTTGGGTGTGTGTGGAATTTTGTCTGATAAACTGCGTTATTGTGATGGCTGTAATAATGTGTGTATTTGTATTTCAGGTAAGAATTTGGAACTAGGCAGCCGTGGCCTTACGTTAGGAACCATCATAGCATTTGCCTGGAGTACAAGTGTATAACCACGAAAAAAAAACTTCCAAGATGGCAGATATGCGAATCTTTGCCCTTATCAAGTAGAATAATTGAATGTTCTTGTAATGAACGTTAAGAGTTGTACCTTAAATTAGACTCCCAGTTAGCTAAGTTTCGTTGTAATTCCACTTTTACATCCACAGGAATTGATTGGAACATTAGAAAATTACGCCCATCCACCATCTTGAATGTATGGAATCGTTTATCTTGCGCCTTTTGCAGAGAAAACCTTTTATGTAAGACTAGAGATTTGCTGCGTTTCGTAAATGTAACATTACTGTAATAAATACCGGGTGAGTTAGCCGTGGTCGTTACGGCATGACTAATGGCAGTCGCTCACATCCGGGAGGCGAGGAGGTTCGAATCCCCCCGCCGGCAACCTTGAAGATGGTCTTCTGTGGTTTCCCATCTTCCTTCCAGGCAAATGCCGGGGTTGGTCCCTAACTATAGGCCACAGCCGCTACCTTCCAACTCCTCGCCCTTCCCTTCCAACTTTCCTCCCCAAAGGTACTTGTAGCTCACCCATTGGGTGTCCGTCTCGAAGCAGCTACAAAACTGGCGAGCCGAACATGTCCTCGGACACTCCCGGCACTAAAAGCCATACGCTAAAAAAACTGTAATAAATAGTGGATTGTCGATATTAATGTATTATATATTCAAGATGGCGGCTGCGTGCTTTATGACTGATGCAAGCAAGGTATCTGAGCTGTTTCTCCCCTCTTACAAAGTTTCATGTTAATTGCTCAATTGGATCCTGAGTATTGATTTTGACGTTTTAATAGTATGCTCTGTCACCATCTTGAACATATCGCGGAGTGTTCTTTTCCCATTGGGTGGGGGACGTGTTGGTGCAGTGCAGCTGCATGCCTCTCAAAAAGGCGATCCGGATTCGATTCCCGGTCAATGCATATGCGATTTTTGTACTGAAATATCACGTCCTGAGGGTCGGACTCCACGTAAAATGGAGGTCCTGTGGCTCATGATCACGAGATTAACGGTCACGTAAAATAACAAGCGTCCTTCTTTTGTATTTGGCATACAAAATCCACAGTCCTACATGAATGGTAATTTCAGATATTGAATCTCTATATAGAATTATTTTGTTCGCACATTTTGTAATTTCAAGATGGCCGTTGTGCGCTATATTCATTGTTATACCCCCATGAATACGGGTTACGAGGTTTTTTGCATAGTACTCCTCTCTCACTAAATGTCGCGGTATTTGTGCTATTATATCGTGAGTTAAATATATTCAAGTCTTAGGAATACGTCCAGCCGCCATCCTGAACGCATGGAGTCGCTGTTCTTTCGACATGATCATAGGAAGCCAAGGTTCTACATTACTGCTAATGTTCGTTGTTGTATCTTAAAAAGACATTGAGTCATTCATCATATTATTCTATATTTTCAAGATGGCCGCCACGCGTTGTATTTAGTGCGATATTCTTATGGGTTATTTCGGCTAGGTCCCTTAATTGATACTTCTCTCTTACTTAGTTTCTCTTAAATTGCACAAATACATTCTGAATGATTCACAATTACGTTTCAATATTATGCCCAGCCGCCATCTTGAAAATTTAATGTAGCCGTTATTTTGCTGTGGGCATACGATGCTCCAGCCTGCCTCGTGGTATCGGGGTAGCGCGCCTTCCTCGCACCCGGAGGCCCCGGATTCGATTCCTGGCTCCACCAGGGATTTTAGAAACTGACGTGAGGGCTTGAGGACAGCCTCGTGACGACAATTGAGAAGCTGTCAGACAGTGAGTCAGCGCCCCAGTCACGGAGACCAAGGAAACCCGACGCGCTGACCACGAATCACCCCATGATCTGCAGGCCAAATGACTGAGCAGCGGTCGCTTGGTAGGCGAGTTATGTATTTTTATATTATATATATTTTCAAGATGGCGTCTGTGCGTAATAATCACGGCCATATAACGATTACGTTGGTAACAGAAGGTCCTAATATTAAACTATATGAATGCCAAGTACTGTGAACAATGATTCATTGGATCACAGATTGGGCACAAGATGCTTCCCAATTTTGGTAGATATCCGATGATTAGTTTAGTCGTAATTTGATTTAGGCTTTGATCATTTGGGTGGCCAGCGTTTTGTTTTGGCAACGTTATAAAACATGACACCGAGGTGCCCTTTACTAGTGCTACCTTTGTAACAAATTTGGTTCAATTCGGTTTCATTGTGTATGAATTGATAGGGAATGCAGACATACACATACACACACACACACACACACACACACACACACACAGACACGGACATTTGGTCTGTGTAGATCTGTTCACATAAGTCCACTTTCATTTTTATTTTTGCAAAAATGGAAAGTAGGCTAAAAAGGATGCCCCATGGGTTATCGCAACATTAACGGTCACGTAAACCTACGAACTTCCTTATTTTGCACAGATTATTACACACCCTATAATCTGAGTCCTGCTCATTGAGGTAAAACCTTCCTTGTTATTTTAACTGCTTTCTACCTATGTACACAAGAACCAAGTGGCGTTATTAGAACTTTTATATTTTACACAAATATGTAATAGCAGTTGATTCTAGCTTCTTATGGCATAAACTAGTTCTGATGGCCGCTATTCAAAGAAGTTCTCCACCATTAGCTTTCGTTTGATCATGAGCTACCCCATACGAAGAGCTATTCTAATTAGCTAGTATGAAATGAAAATCCACAGCCTGCTTCCAGTCTCCGACCGGGTCAGGAATGGAATGAATGAAGCCCCCATCTAGCGGTGAGGATATGAACTGTGCCGGCTGCCGAGGCCTGACGCACTCCTCTGGGGCAATGATTAAATGAATGACAGATGAAATGAAATGATAGTGGAGAGTGTTGCTGGAATGAAATTGTGACAGGGAAAACCGGAGTACCAGGAGAAAAACCTGTCTGCCTCCGTTCTGTCCAGCACAGATCTCACATGGAGTAACCGGGATTTGAACCACGGACCCAGCGGTGAGAAGCAGGCGTGCTGCCGCCTAAACCACGGAGGCTTGCCCTAATTAGCTAGTATATGTTTAATAATTAGCAATGACATTTGAATTCCATATGAAGTGTATCTAACTTATACAAAGAAATAGTTCAGTTATAGGCTATTTACTTACCTATGTATGTTCTCCGGCTCGTCTCCAACGTGATCGTCTTTCACTATTCTGTTGTTTATATCTGGCTGTTGCCGCTCTTCTTCCCTGTCTTCCTCCTCTTCTTCCTCATACTCGTCCTCCTCCTCTTCCTCAATCTTATCCTCCGCCTCTGCTTCCTCTTCGGCCGCATCCTCCCCGATAGGGTCCAGGTGAGACACCACACTCCAATGAAAAGGGAAAAATGCCTCCGATCCCATTATGGCATTAATAGCAAACTCCGGCACTTCGTCTTCACTATCATCATCTTCCAGGAGCGTGGCTTCAGGAAGCTCAAGAAATGTTTTTCCAGATGTAAGTACTTCGGTATTCAACTGTATATCAGTGAAACCATCGTCTGAACTTTGCCCTTCTCTTCCCTTCACAACGTCAAAGTCCCACATGGGAAAGAAACCTTCATCCCCCGCAAGCGTCACTTTAGGAGGTTTGAGGGTGCCTGATGATAGAGCGGATTCTCTCAGGGAATGTTCTTTTTCTGGATTATTATCTGTTATTGGATCTTCTAAATCTCCTACCTCAATACGATTCAATTCCCGTTTCTCATCGAACTCACTTTGTTCTGGCTGTGGACAAAGAGGTCGATCGCCTCTGGGTGGTGGTGGTGGAGGAGGAGGTCGCTTTTTCCCAGAACGGAAACGAAGGGCATTGACATTGTTCTCTTGCCTTGGAGCTGGTTTGGGGGGCAAAGCTGGGGCATTTACTGAACTAATGTTCGTCTCTTGAGAAGTCTCCTCAGGTGGTGAGAGTATTTCACTTGAATGATTATTACTTTTCTGTTCATCAGCTTTAATTACGGCACTGGCTTCAGATAATGTATCAAAATCCGTAGTTTGTTCTGAATTTGAGTGAGTTATTACTTCAGGCTGTCTAGGCATGAAGTTTTCTTTAGCAAAGATATGAGACATTTCTTCTCGCATACTCCTACTTGTTCCAAGAACTGTTAAAGTTTCGGTGGCGTCATCTTGAATAGATTCAAGTTTACATTCATTCATGCTCACACTGTCCAAGTCAATTTCCATATCATCACGGTCCAATGTTGTTATGACTTTTTCATCCCCGTAACTCAAAGGAGCATCTTGGAAACTTACCGGAGGTTGGAGAGTTAATGGATCGTCGTCAATGGGTGTGGATTTGATTTGAGAGAAATTTGAACTGTGCTCATGAGTTGTGACATTATTAAATTCCGTATAAGTACTGTTGTCTCTACAGAATTTGTTAAAAATATCTTCATCTACTTGTCCAGCAGAAGAGAATTCTCGCTCTAATTGCTCGAAAGGACCCAAAACTTTGGCCAGATCTATTGCTGAAGTGGAAGTTGCAGTTGGCGTAGACGGGGTAGGGGATGAAGCAGAGAAACTAGAATTCGACGTCGTAGGCACGGAAGAAAGCCTATCTACTACTGTGGATATACTGCTTCCCGTATCATCCGATTCTGATTCGTTGAGACGATTCATTTCCTCCTGAGCGAGAAGATCTAAGTATACTTCAGCTTCTGGGGGTATTGCTGCAACATTAAACCCAATGAAGCGCCTACCAATACTCCTGGCAGACTCTGGAGAACTCTGCTCGCTTGTTGCAGCTGAACCGCGAGGAGACGATGACAGCACCTGTTTAACTCCAACAATGGAGGTAGTATTGGATTCCAAAGATAACTCATTCTCAATCACAACATTGTCATTCTGTAAAGCTGAAATACAACCTTGCGAAGCAGACTGCTTTCCAAAAGAAACATCCATAACCAGACACTCTCCATCACCAAATCCCCTTGGAGGAACAACAATACTGGATGGAGCTGAAGGAGTCACTCTGTCCTTTTGTGGTGGATTCTTGCGTGGGAGTTTCCTTGGCGGTATTGGTGGGGGTGGAGGAGGACTCTTTTTCATTTCTGCACTAATAACCATTGGTACAGAGCTATTCGACTTGGTTGGCGAAAGCATATCTCCAGTGTCCAGCATAGTATTGTGAGGCAGGTCATTTATTTGCAATCCTAACTTCATTCTTTTTCCGATCTGGTCACTGACGTACGGATTTGTATTCGGAGCCGGGTGGTGGATAGACAACTTAATAACTACATGAGATTCCTTTAGACACCTGACACAGTCGATTCTAGTCATATTCTGTACAGGGACGCCATCTATTTCTAAGACTTCGTCACCTTCTTGCAGAGCACCCCAGGTACATTTTGCTCGTGACGCAGGACTGTCCAGGGCACACGACTGAATGAATAATCGTCGCACTTTTTCTGCTGTTTTCGTACCACCTTCAAACTTTAGTCCAAACCCGAGTCGTTCACCGGGTAGACGATATACAAGAACTTCTTCGACACGCTCACCATCATGTTCCTGAGTCTCCGGGACCTCACTTCCAATTCCGGGAACACTAAGAGAAAGTTTCTTCATTTCATCATTCGAGTCAGTTTCACCAATGGATAGGACTGTCACGAAAGAATCGTTACCATCAGTTTCGACCATGGAAACTTCCCCTCCTTGCTCGCTGGGGGAACTACCACTAGGTTCTACTGCTACCACTGTTACAAATTCACCTGTTACGTTACTGGCGACGAAGGGCACAGGTCCATCACTACTGCCGTCCAATATTGGGCTACCACTCGAGTCTTCTGAGTTCCAGTCGATATAAGCACCGGAGTCATGACTCTGCTGAGATTTGTGCCGTATTTCAAGGCCCGGACTGTGAGTTGGGCTGGCCATGTTCTTAGGGGGTTTCCGCTTTTAAATGCTAAAGCTTTCTAATACCTTCATGCAGATACCAACAGTGCACGATCTTGATGCCATCTGATTGGTCTTACTGCAGTGCCGGAGTCATTGTCATCCCTAGAAACGTACCATCCACACCTGAAACAGAAAATAAAAACATTCCAATCAGCATATGACAAATAAATTGACATCATCGTTAAATGTGAAACAATAAGAAGTGAATTCACTTAAGAATTTAACAAGTTGTTGTTAATTCATTTGAGGGGTTTTGGACATCTTGGTCATCAGCCCCATGTAGTTAGGTGTGTGTTGAACTTGATGATAACCTTTATTTATGATGACTGTAGTAGTGTGTGTAACTGTTTTCATGACAGGGATGGGGGAGATACTATCCGGTCATTTGTCTGGAGGGTGAGTGAAAAAGAAACTGGGAAAAACACACTCAAGATAGCCACTGTCAGCGCCGGGATTAAAACCCGTGACCTCCAGGTTTGCTGCAGCTGCCCTCGTGGCCGTGGTGCATGATTTAAAGAACACGGCTACGCCGCGGGGAAGAATTTAATAAGAAATAAGACGGTAACAAGTATTAATTTGGGACCATGCCGTCTGGAGAACACTAAAATATTTGACGTCTCGCCAAGAGGTAATGTTCTACGTCCTCACCACACCATGACTGTGTTGGTCTATTATTGCTTCGAATTGTAGAACCTCTACTCTTTGACAGTTCACTGACTTATTGCAACTTAGTCCAGGAAATCAATATTTTATATCGAAAATAATCAAAGAAAAGCTGGATTTTGAAGAGTAATAAGACCTCTACTAGAGGTATATTTTGAAAACGGAACACCACCCGGTGTTTACCCCAGTGCGTATTACCGACATTCAGAAACAGACTTGTATATGCATGGTGGTGGAGACTTTTCGTTTAACTCCTCGCATTATGATCTAAATAAATGGTCCCTATCAATTTTCTGCCAATGCCGGTACTTTCGCCTTCATTTAAATACTTTTAGTTGCTTGACTTTAACCCTTCTTAAAATGTCAGCATTTATTGCAGAATAATGTATGAAATAATGATATTCACAAAATAATTTCAGTTTATGTTGTTTTCTTTGTATAAATCATAAAATTATTTCTTGCATTCTACTTAGGCTTGATATTTTCTATGGGAGGGGGGAAAGGAGCGTGTCTCTCTGGAATATTTTGTAGGGGAATTTTAAATCTTTGGGGCCTGTCTGAAGAAGTAAATTGAATAGGCCTACTGGTGAAATTACTACCAAATTTTATTAAAACCGGTCCAGCCAATCAAAATGAATTTGGGTGGACGGACACACACTAACACACGCACAAACACACACGTGGGCAAAAGCAGGTCCAATGCCCGTCGTTGTTGGGTCAATAGAATAAAGGAAGACTCTTTATGACAACTTCTAGGTAGAGGTGTCCATACAACACGCCGGGCGCACTGACACGCCGGCTGCACGCCAGCGTACTTCTGGCGCGTACAGCCTTGCAGCGATAGTGGGGGAGGACTAGTATGTTTATTTCTCTCGCTCGCTTTTCCATCTCACTCCCTCCCGTACTGCCTTCGCTGTGTTGTGGTTCTTCGGTCGAACGTCAAACGGCATTCAGTATATTGAAAATGTGTATACAAATTGAAACAAGGAGGGGGAAAAATTGTGAATGGAATTGCAATGCCTTAAATGAGTTCCATGACACATTTGTTTGTTTACATTACATCCGGTGCACTAGCAATCCCAACTTGACTCGGCCAGACGTGACGAAGAGCTGTCGCAGCACCAGCAGTCAGGGTAGAGAGCCCAGCTAATAGAGGCAGGGGCCATCCTGCCGTCGTGCGGCCGAACGTGCAAAGGCTGGACGTCGTTGTTCTAGGTCATATCCCCGTCAACGAAGAATAGAAACAAAAGTCCTATGAGGGAAATATGGAGGATAGCCTTGCCCTGTAAATCACTTATAGTAGAGTAAATTACACTAACAAATTGCTGACGTGAAGATTTGAGTACTTACTAACATTGGAATCTACAGCAAGAAACAAAAGTTAGCACAATCTTTGTTGAGAGTTACACAGCAATAAACATAAATAGTTCTGAAGAGAATTCATCATCCCTACTCCTGGTTGGAGCCAAGAAGTAGCGTGCGCATGGACTCACTCCAAGGTCCATGATAAGCGACTCTTACATGTGTGACTAACTTTCCGTACCCGTCGTTGACGGGTTTGTTCTCAAGGACTAAAGAAATAATAGCGTTTGGGAGACTGGTGACAGAGTTTCGCTTAACTACGGCTAGGCTGCAGGACCTTGTTTGGCCAGCACTCGTGTTTTCCTAATTTGCATCCTATACATAATCATATAAATTATATGAAACACTAAAGATGTATCTTTCACAAAACTCAAGCTCTTAAGCCAGAGGGAGTTTGAAGGTGCGGTTTGTGCCAAAATCTTCCAAATCGTCTCAATAGTACAGGAAAAATCTTGCATATCTTGATAAGTCAACGGAAATATATATTCGTATAATAAAGTGCGTTTAAACAAATTAACAAGAAGATAGCCCCTGCCAGAACAGTGTCGCTTCGAGGCCGCATGACAGTAAAGCCAGGTTGGTGGTCTATACACAGGGGGCGCTCACAAGTAACCAATCGTGACAAATGAGCTTTTAAAAGAAAGAAAGAAAGAAAGAAAGAAAGAAAGAAAGAAAGAAAGAAAGAAAGAAAGAAAGAAAGAGAATTACCCGCAACAGTGACGAATTGCACTCTGATTTCATTAATATCGATAACTATGTCGCGTCGAGCCCGCTTACCATTTGAGCCGGGCGGGTGGTTTATACACTTGCGTGAGACCGATTTGCTCGAAACATACCTTAAACATTGGAGCCCGATAGAACACATGAATTTATTTGAAATAGTTTCCTTCTCTGGATTCTGAGATACTTAAGAGTCTACTGCTCAAATGCTCAGAGAGAGTTAGATCTATAAGGTAGTTGGTTGGATTGCTGCCTCTGGAAATACGCATAATTATATCCCTTACGGCATAGGCCTACACTGTTCATATAAAATTTGTTAGTTAAGCATTATATGTCATGGACGTTACCAGCAGTTAAACATTGAACCTATCAGCACGCGTAGAAACATGTTGGCAGCACTGTCGTATGTCGGTTACTCAAAATAAATCTGCAATATCTCGTACTATATATGTGCAAAGTTTAGATGTGTTAGCCTGCATACTTTCTGATATATTGAGTCTACGATAATAAAAGAGAGAGAGAGAGCATTTATCAACAGTTCGCAGCCTTGGTGACTCTAAAGAATGCGCATAGTCGTATCTGTTGTGGTACACAAAGCACATACGAACTTTGGTTGAAATTCAATTGATAGTATGGATGTTAAATGCATTTAAAAATTGGACCTAACGGGCGTAGAATAATGTTGAACACAATGTCATATATGGGCTCCAGAAAATTAATCCGAAATATTGTCATCTATAAGTTGTATATGCCAACTTTGGGACAGTGCTCATGGATAAATTCTGAGATATTCTACATAGAGCTCAAATTTCAGTTGGTTACATTCAGTAATTGACTGGAGTCAATAGCCATTAGGTGTCCTGGTATAGACCTTTATTCATATCAAAGTTAGTTTCGATAGCTGCATCCGTTTAGGAGTTGATAGGGGGGGGGGGGGGGGCACATACATATTTGCCCGGATCGATCTCATATATTCTACGTCTTCATCAGCCAAAATGTAGTCTAAAAACTGTTGGGTGGAAACGATAAACATTAAACAGAGAAATAAACTTACTTTCAAATTCTCAAGTATTTTCATATAGGCTTTTTACCTTTTAAGCCATGCTGCCAGCTCGTATTTAATTTATTTTACTTGCATCATGCGTCTTATTGCCATTACGAAAGATGGTTGGAATCTATACACTGTATATCATAGAAATTAACTTAAATGGGGTTACAATTACATGTCCATGCCCGAGGTCGGATACGAACTGGCAGCCGATGGCGATCTCGGTTCCAGAACGCCTTACCTCTGACACACGCCGGTCGCAAGGGAAGAAAAAAACAAGGAGCTAGAATGGGATACATGTACTCATATATTACAACTATCTCACCTTCACATGGCGTGATGTGCTGAAATCGGTGAGCTTCCAGTCTTCCAGCTGTGATAGGTTCCGAGAAATGATTTTTAAAATTCAGTGGGCTACCATGTTGGTTTCTTGGATGTCATGATTACAAAAGTCATGTGCAATCACTTTATGGTCGCCAATCAAGGCACAAAATTTCAAGATTTTAGTTGTAATGGATTCCCAAAAATGGCAATTACATTTGGTAATTCGCGTGGAGACCATGTTGATTTCTTTCATGTCAGAGTTCGAAATTCATATCAGTGAATTTGTTTATTTATAATTGTGGTGATGCTTGGGAATGAGGAGGCCATGGCCTTAAGTTAGGAACCAACCCAGTATTCGCCTGGAGTAAAAGTGAGAAACCACGGAAGTTCACTTCCAGGATGTCGAGGTGGGAATCAAACCCACCTCTCTTCTCAGTTATACCTCAAAATACATATTTCATACCAATTTTCCCTACGCTAAGATGATAATGTCATAAGAAAGGGCAATCAATCTAACAATGTTGGGTCCCTGATCGTCATGATTACGAAAATCATTGAGCTTGTTTTGTAGTCCTCTAACGAAATTTCAAAATTTCTAGCTTATATCTGTAGGATGTTCCAAGAAAAGGATATTGAATGAATGAAAATCCACAGCCTGCTTCCAGTCTTCGACCGGGTCAGGAATGGAATGAATGAAGCCCCCATCTAGCGGCGAGGATATGAACTGTGCCGGCTGCCGAGGCCTGACGCACTCCTCTGGGGCAATGATTAAATGAATGACAGATGAAAAATGAAGTGATAGTGGAGAGTGTTGCTGGAATGAAATTTTGACAGGGAAAACCGGAGTACCCGGAGAAAAACCTGTCTGCCTCCGTTTTGTCCAGCACAGATCTCACATGGAGTGACCGGGATTTGAACCACGGACCCAGCAGTGAGAGGCTGGCGTGCTGCCGCCTAAGCCACGGAGGCTGCTCCAAGAAAAGGATATTAAATTATGAAAACATTCCGTGCCGCCATTTTGGATTCATGCATCATCGTTTTACACAAATTTGCACACTAACGGTTGTAGGCCCTAATAGCTTACAATAAATGGCAATTAAATTTGGAAAATTCCAGAGACCTCCAAGTAGATTTCTTTCTTTTCATGATTTCGAAAGTCATACAAGTAAGTGTGTTTTATAATCATCTACATTGCTAAGAAACCTCAAACATATAGCTGTAATAAGTCCCTAGAAAAGGCAGTTATTTTTTTAATCGCGTGACCTTCGTGTTGGTTTCGTGCTTCTAACGGATTTTAAGTTGTATCAGTGAACTATAATGGTACTAAATTGCAGACTTATAGCTGTAAAATATTCCGAGTTTTTGAATGCAGGTGAAGTCACATTCTATTAGGGACACACATACAGACAAAAGGAGTGATCTAATAAGCCGACATATTTCATTATAATGAATATACGCTAAAATGGATGTTTCCATTTAAGAACTCATATGTTGTTCTATTTCTTCGTTCATATGAGGGATTTAGATAGGCCTACACGTAAGCTTAGACTATATCAGTGGTTCACTACACCAAGTTTCATAGATATCGGATCATTCCTTGGACCGTAAGGGTACAATATGTGCACCATCTATAATATATTACATGTAAGCCGTATATTTATGAACCAGTAGTAGATATATATTAATGAAATGGTTCGTTATAAAGAAATTCATTTTAAACGCTTGATTAAGACACAAGAAATAAAAATATGTTTCAAAACATCTGCAAGGCAGCCATCTTGAATTTCTCAAAACAATTGAATTACAATAGGCCCATATATATTAAGCTCTAAATAAAGAGTTATTATGCCATGTTTTACTGCGCTCGGGTGATTTAAGTCACCAGAAAAGCCCATGTATGAATTTGAACATCGTGTGGCTACCACGTTGTTTTTGTGCGTATCATGTTTTAAAATGAACTTATAATCTTCTGCCACCATGCACAATTTCAGGTTGATTGCTGAAATATTTTCGGAGATATTGAGTACTGGTGAAATATTTCGCGTGGTCACCATATGGCATTGGTGACACTTGTATGAGATTGAATGTCATGATTAGGGTTGGACGAGATAGTTTTAAGTCCTTACCAAATTGCATTGAAATCGGTCCACCCAATCAAAAGTTATTAGGGTTACACACACCTGGACAAAAGGTGGCCTCGTACGCCAATATGGAAATTGCTGCAAGTGGCATATTTTCAAAAATCATGAACATTCAAAAATACATTTATTTTATAAAAGCCTTGAAGAACATCTCTGAAATAATTTTAATAATTCCTGTTAATGGAAAAGGCATATGATAGTGTCCCTATAGATAGAGTTTGGGAAAGCCATAAACAAAAAGGTATTGGCGAAGAAATAATACGAATGATAAAGACGATGTACAGCAATTGTTGAAGCTGTGTCAAGAATCACGTAGGTAAATAAGGATGGTTTGAAATTGAACATGGATTAAAACAAGGGAGTGTGCTATCATTGCTATTTATACTGGTGATGGATGATATACTAAAGACAACAAAGGAAGCGTACACAGGTACAAGAATGATCATAATCCTATTTGCTGATGATATTCTGATTTGGGGAGAGAATGAGAATGTGATCCAAGAACAGCTACATGTACTGAAGGAAAATATTGAGAAATAGGAAATGAAAATCAGTGAAGAGAAAAGTAAGGCAATGGTGATGACAAGAGGAAAGAAAGAAGGAAAAGGCATTGTTAAAATTTGAGATGTAGATCTGGAAGTAGTAGAGCACTTCAAATATTCAGGAAAGTGAATTGATGGAAAATGCAAGATTGGACATGGAGATGAACAAAAGAATACAATGAGGGAGTGTTATCATCAGGTTTGGAGTTTAATTTGGGATAAAGAGATACCACTGAAGGCTAAAGAAGTGATGTACCAATAACGTACCAATAATGACGTATGGAGCAGAAACTTGGCCGATGACGAGGAGAGATGAAAGTAGAAAATAGGCAGCCGAAATGAAATTTCTGATGAGTACGGTACTGGATATTAGGAGAGAGAGAGAGAGAGAAATGAAAATATTCGAAAGGAAGTGAATATACAGAAGGTGAATGATCAGCTGGAGCAGAACAGATTGAGATGGTATGGCCATGTGAAAAGGAAGAATGGAGAAAGAATGTCGAAACAAGTGGAGAGACGGATGACTGGAATGAGAGGGCAAGGAAGACCTAGAGTACGGGGTATGGATTTGGTGAGGGACAGTCTGACAGAACGGAACATGGAGTAGAGTTCAGTGGTTGAGGAAGAATGGTGGACAGACAGAGTTAAGTGGAGGGGTGTCATATTTGCTCCGACCCGGCTTAGGCTGGAAAACGAAAATTGATGATGATGAGGAATCGTTTCTGAGAAAAAGGTAAATACAATTTTTGAAATTAGCATGAGCAACATAGGACATTTGGGAGTCCCTTGCATTTTGTGATTGTTCTATAAGTTACCATAATACTGTATGATTGTGCGCCCAACCAGTCTTGAGCTGATGGCCCTTACAGACATTGTGACGTAACTAACTATACTCCTAGCGAATTAACCTGGTACCCCGCGGCGTAGCCGTGCGCGTTAAACCACTAAGCACGACCGCGATGAAGAGCTGCAGCAAGTCTGGAGATCAGAGGTTCAAATCCTGGAGCTGACAATCCTGAGTGTGGTTTCCCCCCGGGATTTTCCACACTCCGACCAGGAAAATATCGTAATAGTACTTATTTAAAATAATAATAATAATTTAATAATAATGTTATGGGTTTCACGTTCCTTTTAACTACTACGGCATTGTGAGTCGCAGCACCGGGGTGCAAGAATTTAGCCCTGAAGGTTATCTTAAACGTACCAGTAATTCTACTGACACGGCTTCCTCATATTTAAGCACCCTCAAATGCCAACCAACTGCACAGGGATTCCATCCTGCAACCTCGGGCACAGCAGGCAAGAACGTTACCGCTGCTCCAAATGCCAGGGCATCTACCCAATTTCCGATCCTAATGATTAATGATGAAGATCAAATGGGTAGATACACACACTAGTACATACATAACAGAGACACAGGTTATCGCACAGCTTCTACACACACCCAAGTACTCGAGGCTACGTGACCACTATGTCGCAAAGCCCGTAAATAATCATCAACAACAACAACAACAACAACAACAACAGGTGGGTAGATAGACGAACAAATGAACAGGTATTAAGACGAGTGGGAGAGGAGAGATGTTTCTGGCGACTGCTAATGAAGAGAAGAGATAGGTTGGTAGGACACCTACTAAGACACCAACGAATAGCAAACTTAGTTATGGAAGCAAGGGTCGAGGATAAGAACTGTAGTGGTAGACCAGGGTTAGAATATGTTAAACAGATTGCCTCGGATGTAGGATTTGGTAGCTATGTAGAGATGAAACGATTACCTCAGGACAGGAAGGCATGGAGGGCAGCATCAAACCACTCAAAATACTGAAGACAACAACAACAGTTACAGTTACACACACTAATACAGTCATCACATAAACACATGTTATCAGACAAATTGAACAAACACCGAACTTTGATTTTAACTGTAGGTGTTTTAATTGAGGTAATATGTTTTACCTTATTAGAGTGAGGACCATCCCTATAGAGGCGGCTTCGGTGGCGTAGTCGGTAGCATGCTGAGCTTCTATGCCCAAGATAGCGGGTTCAAACCCGGCCGAAGCCGTCGGATTTTTTAGGAGCGTTAAAAATCCCTCAGTATGCCTTCCTTCGGAGGGGAAGTAAAGCCGGCGGTCCCATGTCATAGATTTATTGCATGTTAAAGATCCTTCCACTAATTGCACCTGTGTGAAGCTAAATTGGATAGGTTAAGAATGTAAACAACGCTCTTAGGTTTCTATGTTCGTTGCCAAGAGCCGACTGCGGCGGCGTCTAGTAGCTCAGTTCTGAACTTGGCCTAGTAGTCGTTGACGGTGGCGCTTGGCGGCAAAAGTAGGAACTATTTGAAAAATTCTTAGTTGCAGTACTTAAATTAACAAACAGATAACACACACTAATACAGTCATCACAATTAACACCGGTTATCAGACAGATTCTACACACACCCAAAGTACACGGGGCTACATGACCGCGTTGTCGCAGCCCCTAAACTTAAGAACCAACCAACCATCCCTATAGAACGAGGCTCTCCAATAGCCGGGCCGCGGTCACGTCGCAATGACTCACCGTCACATTTATTGCATGTGCCGATTACAACAGTGCGCTGATAAGCCCTGGACGCTGTCATAGCATTTATTACATACGCAGCTGGTAAGATATCTTACTGTAGTTGTGATAATTAAGACTTGCTGTGATGTACTGTGGCCTACCTCGTATCCAGAGAACATGATTAGGCATATAAAAAAACATCGAATTTTCCTGGTGGAAAATTATCTTCTCAAGAAGAAGTTTACAGTGATTGTGTTCGCAATTTTCAGCGCCGTGCGATTTTTAGCCTACTTTTCACATTTTGCAAAAATGAGGAAAAAGTAGACTTATGAGATCGATCCAGGAAAATGTGTGTGTGTCTGTCTGTCTGTCTGTCTGTCCTTCTGTCTGTCTGGCTGTGTGTGTGTGTCCCCCCCCTATCAACTCCTAAACGGCTGCAGCAATCAAAACCAAATTTAGTATGAGTAAAGATGTGCACCGGAATATCTCATGTCCATATTTGAAAATTATGTCAGTGCTACCAACTGCTGAAAAAACGCACTAGAAATTTGAGCTCCATGTTGGATATCTTGCAAGGTATGCATGGGAGCTATTCCAAAATTGGCACACATGTAGATAAAACTATTTCAGTTTAATTTCCAGGAGGCCAACCATGACAGTGTTGCCAAAATAATTTTAAGCCTTCTGATAGGTCCAATGTTTAAACGCAGATAACTTCTACACTATCAATTGGATTTCAACCAAATTTTGTATGTAATATCTGTACATAAACAGATATGACAGAGCGTATTCTTAAGAGCCACCAGGGCTGCCAACTGTTAATAATTGCTCTCTCTATTTTTTTAAATCCAAATACCAATATATCAGAAAGTATGCAAGCCAACAGCTTTAAACTATGCACACGTATATTCTGACATTTTAGATTAATTTGGAGTAACTTATATACGTCAGTTCTACCAACATGATTATAAGCCTGCTGAGAGTACCAATTTTTAAATACATGTAACTTCTATACTATCAGTTGGATTTCAACCGAATTTCGTATGTGCTATGTGTACCATAACAGATATGACTATAAGTATTGTTAAGAGCGATTTTTAGCCTACTTTTCACATTTTGCAAAAATGAGGAAAAAGTAGACTTATGATATCGATCCGGGAAAATGTGTGTGTGTCTGTCTGTCTGTCTGTCTGACTGTGTGTGTGTCCCCCCCTATCAACTCCTAAACGGCTGCAGCAATCAAAACCAAATTTAGTATGAGTAAAGATGTGCACCGAAATATCTCATGTCCATATTTGAAAATTATGTCAGTGCTACCAACTGCTGAAAAAACGCACTAGAAATTTGAGCTCCATGTTGGATATCTTGCAAGGTATGCATGGGAGCTATTCCAAAATTGGCACACATGTAGATAAAACTATTTCAGTTTAATTTCCAGGAGGCCAACCATGACAGTGTTGCCAAAATAATTTTAAGCCTTCTGATAGGTCCAATGTTTAAACGCATATAACTTCTACACTATCAATTGGATTTCAACCAAATTTTGTATGTAATATCTGTACATAAACAGATATGACAGAGCGTATTCTTAAGAGCCACCAGGGCTGCCAACTGTTAATAATTGCTCTCTCTATTTTTTTAAATCCAAATACCAATATATCAGAAAGTATGCAAGCCAACAGCTTTAAACTATGCACACGTATATTCTGACATTTTAGATTAATTTGGAGTAACTTATATACGTCAGTTCTACCAACATGATTATAAGCCTGCTGAGAGTACCAATTTTTAAATACATGTAACTTCTATACTATCAGTTGGATTTCAACCAAATTTCGTATGTGCTATGTGTACCATAACAGATATGACTATAAGTATTGTTAAGAGCAATCAGGGCTGCCAACTGTTAATAAATGCTGTCTATATTTTTTACCCTAATATCATTATATCAGAAAGTATGCAAGCCAACAGCTCTATACTTTGCACACGTATAGCACCTGACATTCTAGATTAATTTGGAGTAATTAATACAAGGCAGTGCTGCCAACATGATTCTATGCCTGCTGACATGTCCAATTTTAAAATACATGTAACTTCTATACTAACCAAGGGATTTCATCCAAAATTGGCACAACAAGATATCATAATATTTCAGATTATTTCTGACCAGCACACGCATGACATTGTTGGCAACAAGCTTTTACGCGTGCTGATAGATCCAGTGTCTAACTGCATGTAACGCCCATTGGACTTCAACCAAATTTTGTATTCTGTACCTTAAGAGATGGAACTAAGAATATATTCAGTCACCAGGGCTGTCAACTGTAGTGCTCTATTAGGCTACATTATACCAGGTATATTTTGAACTAATTAGATATTTGGATGGGGGCTTCATTCATTCCATTCCTGACCCGGTCGGAGACTGGAAGCAGGCTGTGGATTTTTTTTTTTTTTTTAGATATTTCGATATTACCAACTTAATTTCGTCATTATTCTAGATAGGTTCATATTCTGTAGAATAATCATTGGCATGAAAAGTAGGCTGTATAGTTCTTCACGGAACTTCTTGTTACTTGTGTGGGAACCTCAAACAAAAGCTATACAGCAACAATCCGCGTGCTCTGGAGGCTCTCGAGAATGAAATAACTGTGCCGATACGAAATATCAGTGCATAATTACAGCGAGTGTACCAAAACGTCCTACGTTGGTGCAATGTGTGTTTAGTAATTAAAGGACAGTTTTTCCAGCAACTACTCTGAAATTCATGTAAGTAATTATGATTATTAAATACGTTAAAAAGTGTAAATGTGTAGCTAGTTGGGCGCTAAGCTGCTGCTAGCGCCAGTGCCTTGCTCAACACGTGGCTAACCACAGTGACCCGGACACCAGACGGCATTATGCGAGTCTCAGTTCTGTAGGGAGGGTCTTCACTGTAAAACGCAAGGCCTCAAGTAGGTGGCGCTGATCACCAATATGTCCCAAGTACCTAAAATGAATTAAGAACAATGAAAGTGGTCCCTAAATTCAGATTTCTTTACGTCAAGTGACGGCTGACTGCAAGGACGTTACATTACGTGATTGTGCTAGTTGTGTGTGCACGCAATTCGGACAATACAGGAGGACGTGTCTAGTCTGAAGCAAGGTCATGGGCAGGCCAATGACCCTAGCAGGCAATGAGCCACTAAGCAACGTGTAATAAAGATAAGCCAAGCCAAGCCAATCCCATTGTCAGCAAGGTGGACAACAAGAGGTTTGATCAACATTAGTTCATGTTTCTGCAGTGGGCATATTTTAAAATTAATGATAGCTCAAGATTATGGGGCCAGGCTATCCCCGCACTCTGTAGACGAGTGGGTTCGAACCCATTGCTCATCCTTGAAATTATTTTCCATTGTTTCTCCAGATTCAATTCCAATTAAATGTTGCTGTGGTACCGTAACTTACAGTAGGGGATGACTGCTTTCACCCAACTCCTAGGAAAGTTGCATTGATCATCATGAATGCCATCTCTTAGTAACTCCTCTGATGAGATTCGCTTCAGGAAGAGCACCCGGCCGTAAAAACCATTCACCAAATACTGTAGAAATTCCCCTCGCCTCCTAGAAACGTGAATAAGGACGGGTAAAAATAAATAAATACATTCATAGCGTAAATTTAAGAAATATTGATATAAAAGTTAGTATTGCTGTTAATTCTTTATGGGGATCTGCAACATCGAGGCCATGTATCCCCGTGTACTTGGGTGTGTGTAGAATTCGTCTGATAACCTGAGTCACTGAGACGTCTGTATTAGTGTGTGTATTTGTAATTGAGGTAGGATTAGTGTGGAAAGCGACCGTGGCCTTACGTTAGGAACCATCCCGACATTTGCCTGGAGTATACGTGGGAAACAACGGAAAACCACTTCCAGGTCGGCTGAGGTGAAAACAGAACCCACCTCATCTTAGTTTTGCATCACGAGGCTGAGTGTACCCCGTTCCAGCCCTCAGACCAGAATTAAATTTCTTAGCAGATCCGAGAATCGAACCCGGACCTTAGAGTTGACAGCCAAGGATACTAGTCACTGTGCCACGACGTGGTCGAACTGGATTGTCTATGAAGTTCTCAAGAGAATGAGAATGAGACCCCCGAGTACTCACGGCAATGAAGTTAGGTAAGAGAAGACGGTCCACTCTAATGTGAAGTGGCAGAAGGTTACTGGAGCCGGCAATGAGCAAGCTTCAAGGCACGAAGGCGAAGACGAGGTGAGGGCAATACTCGGGTGAGAATGCGCCGTGTTGCGGTACTTCCCACTGTGGGCCAAACGCAGGCCCCGCCCTTTATATCATCCGCTCTCATCGAGGGCATCAGTCCTGTGAGTGGCCAGTGATCTGAGTCTGCTTGTAACTGGGGTTAACAAGGAGGCGTCCAGGATCTTAAGACGTGTGTCACCTCGATAATGAGGATAAAATTATTGTATTTTTAAGAAGGGCTAGTACAATTCATTTCAGTTATCGAATAATCGAAGCAAAACTCGATTAATTGCTACAAATATCGTTTGAGCGTTTAATCGATTAATCGATTGGTGTTTAATTGATGAAACGGTTGGTTGAATAATTGATTGATTGTTTTGTTCATTAATCGATGTACTTTCACTACGCTCTTACAGAAGCAAAACAGACATTTGAAAATAAAAATCCACAGCCTTTTTCCAGTCGACCGACCGGGTCAGGGAATGGAATGAAGGAAGACCCCATCTAGCGGCGAGGATATGAACTGTGCGGGCTGCCGAAGTCTGTCGCACTCCCCTGGGGTAATGATTAAATCAATGACAGATGAAAGGAAATGATAGTGGAGAGTGTTGCTGGAATGAAATTGTGACAGGGAAAACCGGAGTACCAGAGGAAAATACTGTCTGCCTCCACGTTGTCCAGCACAAATCTCACATAGGGTGATCGGGATTTGAACCACAGACCCAGCAGTCAGAGGCCAGCGTGCTGCCGCCTAAGCCACGGAGGCTTCAGCCCAGACATTTAATTAATTAAAATATATTGTAGACTATCATATATTGTATCATATATTTTAAATAATGTGCTAACGGAGTAGGTACACTCAGCCTCGTAAGGCAGAACTGAGAAGAGATGGTTCTATTCCCAGATCAGCCATCCTAGTGGTGTTATCCGTGGTTTCCCACTTCTGCTCCGGCAAATGCCGGGATTAAGCAAAATTTAAGACCACTGCCGCCTCCTACCAAATCCCAGTAGGGCTGCCACTTACAACTACACATATCAATACAGCCACGACAGACAAATTCCACATAAACACAAGGCCATGACAACCATGTCGCATAGCCTTTAAATGAATCAACAACAACGTTAATTAGAATATTTGCTTCATACCTGTGAATATAAATCCATAATTGCGGTGGAGAAGCATTTGATTAATACTGTATTTTGGCGTGTTGACAAAGAGAATAGATACGCCAGTCAACTTAAGGGGGCGTGGTGGCGCAGCGGTCAAGACGTTGGCCTCTCACCACGGTGCACCGGGTTCGATTCCTGGTCAATGCATGTGAGATTATCAAAGTGGAATGCCATGTCCTGTGTTTCGGATTCCACGTAAACAGAAGGTCCCGTGGCTCATGATCGCGAGATTAACGTTCACGTAAAACTACAAACTTTCTTCCTTTTTCCTACTTTGAAAATAAACTCTTCATGGCCGCGCGTGTTAATTCAAGTATCAGGACTGTGATAAGGATGTGCTGCAAGTCCGGTGCATCAGCGTCCGTCGTGAGCATGGTCTCCACTTATTTTTCCACACTCCCTCAAGTTTCTGGACACCTACCCCCAATCTTTGACTCAAATATTGAGTTACACATGCAAGAACACGGGGCTGATGACCAAATTTCCCAAACCCATGTGTCTGGTGTGTCTGAATCTGAAGAGAAATCAACACGTCACTGTCGATGTGTGGGTGTTGATAGGAATCTCCGGGCTATGTACGTAATAATTGGGTCGTTATAAACTGTAGATCTTTCTGTCGAGAGCTTTCACGTAATGTATCATTATTTAAGGCGTAGTGATGTATTTCTATTGCGTGAAAATATTCCGTGAGACAACACCCACCCCCAAGGCCGAAAGAATCGTACCAGCCAGGATACGGTCCTGAACATTGGACAGAAGTAGACTATTCTCATGCTACACTAGTGTCCAAAACAATATTAAATAAAGCAGGTTGTTATAATTGTTAGAAAAAGAAGTAATGTCGTGATTGATTCACGTATGGTCGTGTAGCCACGTGTACCTGCATGTGCGCGAAACCTATCTGATAACCTCTGTTTTTGTGATGACTGTGCTAGTGTGTTTACTACTAACTGGGATTAGCATTTGCGTAGGATACGACTGTGGACACCCCTAACAGCTACACGTGCTTTCTAGTGACATGGCATGCTCGATGTGGACACCCCCAACTGATACATATGCTTTGTAGCGACACGGCATGCTCGATGTGGACAACCCTAACTACTACACGTGCTTTGTAGCGACACGGCATGCTCGATGTGGACACCCCTAACTACTGCACGTGCTTTGTAGCGACACGGCATGCTCGATGTGGACACCCCTAACTACTGCACGTGCTTTATAGCGACACGGCATGCTCGATGTGGACACCCCTAACTGCTACACGTGCTTTGTAGCGACACGGCATGCTCTCTGCGAGATGGTTCAAGAGCTCCATTGTTGTTGTTCCTGCTTCATTGTAGATTGTGGTATCTGCGGTAGTGTGTGTATTTGTATAAGAAGTGAGGATTGGGTCGGAGGTGGCCGTGGCCTTAAGGTAGGATCCATCCATGCATTTTCCTGGAGTAGAAGTGGGAAACCACGGAAAACCATTTCCAGTATGGTTGATGTGGAATCGAAGCCGCCTCCTCTCAGCTTTGCCTCACGAGAATGAGTTTAGTACGTTCCAGACCAGGAGTGGAAACTGGAGTCCAGGGGTGACAGCCATGAATACTAGCCACACTTGGTGTGGACAAGATATTTACACATAGTATTTGTTTTTAAATTTGCTATTAGCACGTTTAAAAATTAGCTTGAAGGCTGTTCTATTGAACGGTTGACTGATGTCTACAAATGAACACGCAATGTATTGGCCAATGTACACTATATGGTTGGTTGGTTCCTGAGTTTAGGGGCTGTGACAACGCGGCCATGTAGCCCCGTGTACTTTGGGTGTGTGTAGAATCTGTCTGATAACCGGTGTTAATTGTGATGGCTGTATAAGTGTGTGTTATCTGTTTTTAATTCAAGTAAGGACTGCACACATTGAATTTTCAAGTAGTTCCTACTTTTGCCGACCAACGCCTCCGTGAACGACTACTAGTCCAGAACTTGGTTACTAGATGCCACCGCAGTCGGCTCCTGGCGACGAACGTTGGAACCTAAGAGCGATAGTAAAATTTAACCTATAATTTAGCATCACACAAGTGTAATTAGTGGAAGGTTCTTTAACATGCCATTCATCTATGATATGGGACCGCCGGCTTTACTTCCCCTCCGGAGGAAGGCACACTGAGGGATTTTTAACGCTCTTAAAAAATCCGATGACTTCGGCCGAGTTTGAACCCGCGATCTTGGGAATAGAAGCTCAGCATGCTACCAACTACTCCACCGAAGCCGATGGCCTCTATATCACATCGACAGTTCCGATGATCAACAAGTTTCCCTACACCCTCTGAGAAAAAGGACGCTGGTTGCTGGTGAATTCACTCTTTTCACAGCATCACAAACCGCTTATCCTACAGAAACTTCTTCAATGGGCCAAGCACAATGAGAGAGATTTGAGCTGGAATAGTGGTTTAATAAGTCGTCCTTTGCGGAGGGGCAGATGTCCGAACAGTGGACAATCCCTTGGACCGCCATCTAAAGAGAAGAAGCTTCAATATTCGTTGTTGTAGTTGTTGTTTATGTTCTTGTTGTTTCATTTGAGGAGCTCGGACATTGTGATCATGTAGCCCCGCGTACTAGGGTGAGTGTGGAATTTTGTCTGATAGCCTGCGTATTGTGATGGAAGTATTAGTGGTATGTATTTGTAATTCAAGTCAGGATTGGGAAGGAAGAGACCATGGCTTTAAGTTAGGAAACAACCCGGCATTCGCCTGGTGTAAAAGTGAAAAACCACACCAGGATGGCTGAGATGGGAATCGAACCCACTTCTTCTGTGGTTTGCCTCAAGAGGCAGAGTGTACCCCGTTCCAGCCCTCAGCCCAGAACACAATATCTTGGCAGATCCGGGAATCGAAACCGGACCTCCGGGGTGACCTCGAAGAATACTAACCACTGCACTACGAGGTGGTCTGCTTAAAGTTTCACGTGACCGTTAATCTCGCGATGTTGTGTCCATTTAACTTACTTTATAAGAAATAAAAATAAGTAAGACATAAAAAGTCCGGAGTGATAAAGTTGTAGTTTAGTATACCTTTACACATGGAATCCTAACCACTGGACGTAACATTTCACCTTGAATATACCACATGCATTAAACGGGAAAAGATCCCAGTCCACACCTTGGCAAGAGGCAAGCAGCTTGACCACTGTACCATCACGCCCCGTAACTGTCACCTGTTTGCTGTCGTCGAGATCTAGTAAACGAGTGTATTACACAATACCTAATATTATATTCGTTTCTAGATATCAATCAATATAAAAACTTGTCAACACTGACTCTAGTTCGGGTATAGTACAAGCCCCTTGTGAGGGTCATTGTTGACATGTGATAGTACTATCCAAACGATTTCAGAGCAAATGTAATGCCAATATTTAAGAAAAAGATACCTGCGACTTTGATCGACAATTTGTAGATTTACAAATTTAGCTGCTTTTCGTATACCGGTATCCGAAAATATTGGTTTGGGAAATACTAGGACATTGGATAAGTAATGGCAACACTGTTGTCAATCAGCGATCCTAGTGGTGACCGGTGTAATCTTGTAGTATATTATTGAGCAGTCTTTGTTGTATAAATCTGCAATATTGAAAGTCTCGAAATAGCTGATATTTGTGAATACATGAACTGTTTCTCACCACCCTAAAAATATGTTCAGTAGATATGAACAAAATTGCTTCATCGCATTATTGGAAAAAGACAGGCGCTGGACATGTGTGGAGATTTCCAAGGAACTTGGTGTTGCAGCATCGTCTGTCCATCACATTTTAAGAACCGGGCGAGTTAGCCGTGGTCGTTACGACGTGGCTGCAGGCAGTCACTCACATCCGGGAGGCGAGGAGGTTTCAATCCTCCCACCGGCAACCTTGAAGATGGTCTTCTGTGGTTTCCCATCTTCCTTCCAGGCAAATGCCGGGGTTGGTCCCTAACTATAGGCCACAGCCGCTACCTTCCAATTCCTCGTCCTTACATTCACACTTTCCTCCCCAAACAACACTCCAAACGGGACGGTACTTGTAGCTCACCCCCATGGGTGTCCGCATAGAAGTAGCTACACATTCTGGTGAGCCGAACATGTCCTCGGCACTAAAAGCCATACGCTAAAAAAAACATTTTAAGGGAAAAAAAAAACATTTTAAGATAAAAGCTGAAGATGCGAATAGTTTGTGCGCACTTAGTTCAGCACACATAAACCGAAATTGGAAAGTGGCAGCGAATGGAGACAGCAAGAATGTATTTTGAGCGATATGAACGTTATCACAATAGATGAGACATGGATACATTCATATACAGGGTCTTTCATATAAAATAAGAGCGCCAAGCGGCGGCTTTGTTAACCGCAGCTGCAGTCACCTTGACCGAGCTTTTGGCGCGCCAAGGCCCCCTGCTTTAAGCGTGTGTACAATCCTATATGATGCAGCGGCCTTGCTAGCGTGTGTACAATGCTGAAATCTTACTTTAGTTAGTTAGTTAGTTATTGTTGATGAAACCGAAACCCCTACTTGTGCTAATTTTGTGAGTGATTTATTCGGAGACCGTTCAAAATTCTCGCCAGTGTCATCTAGTTCATCCTCTGTTAAAACTGTTCGTGTGCGGGCATGTTTTTTATCGAGCACCGAGCCAGTAGTGTCAAACTTATTTGCAATTACGTGAATTTGTGCTAGTGAAGGTGGCACTTCATCAGGAAATTGCTGAACAAATGCATCACGTACCCGCCGAGCCGACTCGTACTTAAAATAAGTTTTACGTAAAAAATACGATGTTGCAATGATAACTGTCTCACCATGTTAGCACTTGAGGTTTAGACTGGCGACTGAGCAACTGCACGCTTATTGCAAGGTCAAGTTTGGTATTGTCAATCTGTTATTTTTATACAGTCCATCGGAACTTAAAAAAAAAAAAAAAAAAACATCGTAGGCTATGTACTATGCGCGCGCTTTCAATACTGTTTCATCAACAATAGCTAACTAACTAAAGTAAGACTTCAGCATTGTACACACGATAGCAAGGCCGCTGCATCATATAGGATTGTACACACGCTTAAAGCAGGGGGCCTTGGCGCGCCAAAAGCTCGGTCTAGGTGACCGTAGCTACGGTTAACAAAGCCGCCGCTTGGCGCTCTTATTTTATATGAAAGACCCTGTATACCTGAGCTGAAACGAGAATCAAGCAAATGGAGACATACAGAATCACTATGCCCAAAAAGATGTAGAGCATTGCAGGATCCTTTGAAACTGATGATTATTGTGTGTTATGATTATGAAGGCATAATCTTGCTATATACTGTACCTCATGGTATAAAAGTAAATGCAGACTACTCTTTCCGTTACTTGGAACATCATTTGCGTCCAGCATGGCGTAGTAAACGACCTCAGGCCATTGGGAGTCCTATTGTATTACATGACAATGCTCGTTACCATTTAGCCGCAACAGCGAGGAATTTGTTTACAAGGTGGAACTGGGAAGTACTCGAATACCACCAAATTCGCCTTGTGATTACGATTTATTCTCAAAAATCAAAGAACCTGTACGAGACGTTTGATTTCAATCAAGAGTCTACATCCAGGGAGATCGATCAGTGAGAGAGATAATATCCAGAAATAGTGCTGCAGATCGAGTGCGTCGTCCTCCAAGGATTTGACAACGTATTGTTGACATGGCAGGAGACATTAAATGAAGTTCGTAATGTCAAAATTAACCAAATAATATTCTGTGTGATGTTTTAGTAATGTTGTCATTACTTATTGAATGCCCTAGTAGTTTGGGCATGAGATTGGTTGTGACCCTTTTCAAATTAGTAATTTAGGTAATCAGTGTCTGATTGTTACTACACATTGGAGGGATAACATTTTGTTGGCACTAGGAGTTCATATCTTCAAAGAGATTTCATTGATTGCAATTTCTAGGCTTCCTTTCTCTTATTTTATTCCGTATATCCTGCATTGAAATGTGTGGCCCTTTACAGCCAGCAGTGAGCTCAGGTACTCGCCTCCTGGACCAAAGGTTGAAGGATCAATTCCCGGCTCTGCCGTTCGGCATGTATAGGAGATATACTGGCACATCCCCTAGTAGGGCACAAATTTGGCTCCCAGGCATTCAACGCACAAAATAATAATAATAAGCCTCCGCGGCTAATGCGGCAGCACGTCGGCCGCTCACCGCTGGATCCGTGGTTCAAATGCCGGTCACTCCATGTGAGATTTGTGCTGGACAAAGTTGGAGGCGGACAGGTTTTTCTCCGGGTACTCCGGTTTTTCCTCTCACAATTTCATTCCAGCAACACTCTCCACTATCATTTCATTTCATCTGTCATTCATTTAATCATTGCCGATAACCTAGATGTTAGGCCCCTTAAAACAACAATTATCATCATCATTTAATCATTGCCCCAGGGGAGTGCGACAGGCTTCGGCAGCCGGCACAGTTCATATCCTCGCCGCTAGATGGGGGCTTCACTCATTCCATTCCCTTACCTGGTCGGTCGATTGGAAGCAGGCTGTGGATTTTCATTTTCATTATTATTATTGTTGATGGCGGTAGCTGCACTCGCTAATGTGCAGCGCTAGGCCATGGGGCTAACCAACCTGTGGACCCTGTAGGACGATTGGGTTCGAACCCCACCATCGGCCATCCTTGGAACAGTTTCCAAATGCTGGGAAGGTACCGCCTAATAGGCCACGGCCACTTTCTTACAACTACTGTCCTTGCTCAGTTTCATTCACCTTCATTCATTTGATTACCCAAAATCCCCTCTCATGAGGGAAGGCGAGGAAGGGCATTCGACCAAAAAACCCACCCGGCACATAGAAGTTCCTCTCAACCCTGATGGCATTAAAACGGGAATAATAAGGGCCCCCCACTAAGTGTGTGTCGCTCGCCCGTCTGTAATGAGCCAGCCCATCACGTCCACCACGTCCCTAGGTAACGCAGCACACACTATAACGTGACATGTCGGCTTGCTCATAACTGGGATACATGCGCCTCATGCTGATGACTTTACAATGTACAGTACATTAATTGTACATTAACGAGAAAATGGTATCGGAATACTGAGCTACAGTGGGTAAAGAAAGTATTCATACACTACATTTTACCCTGTTGGTACCTATAATTTTTCTTGCAGCATAGGTTTGTACAATGACCTTATGGCAGTATATTACACACAAACATATTCTAGTAACGTGATCACATTAGTTAATAACGGAACAAAATGCATATTCGTAGGCAGAGAAAGTATTCATACGCGACCAATGTTTGTAACCATTGGACTGTTACGCGCCCTTCCCCCGTCTTAGGGCGTGACGACAAGCGAACGTCGACTCACCGTAGTGTTCTTACATGAGATTGTTTACTTAACGCCTGACAGTGGTACAAAATGGGTCGGAAATCACAAGAGTTGAGTGTCGCCTGCAAATATCACATAGTTTCATTATTTAAACAAGGATTCAGCTATCGGAAGATTGGGAAGCTGGTGAAACGATCTCATGCGACTGCCCAGTATATTATTAACAAGTTTAAGATTTGGCTGGCTGCGTGGCTCAGGGGTAACGTTCTCACTTGCTGGGCCCGAGGTTGCAGGTTCGTATCCTGGCGCAGTGAGCTGGCATTTGAGGGTGCGCAAATGCGAGGGAGCCGTGTCCGTAGATTTACTGGCACGTTAAAGATCCCCTTCGGGGCAAAATTCCGGCACCCCGGCGTCTCTAAAAGCCGCAGTTGTTAAAAGGGACGTAAAACCAATAACATTATTAACAAGTTTAAGACGGGATAGGCCGACAATGTACAGCGACAGGGACGACCAAGGTTTAATTCGCAACGTGAATCTCGCCAATTGATTCGTGAAGCCTTAAAGAACCCTAGAATTAGTGCAGCTAAACTAGGGAAACAGCTTGCTTCACGTTCCGGGAAGATTGTTACACCTGAAACTATCCGGAATAATCTTCATGAAGCCGACATTAACGGCAGAGCAGCGCGAAATTTATCTTCGTGGTTAAGGAGATAGCACCCTAGACTTTGGCCTGAATGTTCTCGGGTTCGATGTCACTGTCAGGTCGTGGGATTTTACTCCCTATTTTACTCCTTTGCAAAGGTCACACGCCATAAATTGAGAACAAACTGGAGCACGGTATCGAGGCACAGGATATGGTGGACATTAAACACTTTTATCAGCTTCATACTCCATGCATGTTTACTATCGGCAAGTGATAATAGGTTGCCTTAACGGTACTTAACTTTCTGTACACAACAGGGCTTTGCATGACTTCACTGGGTAAGCAGAAATAAATCGCTGTTCGTATCCAGAGGAATTACAGCCTCCTCCATAATTCTTTGACACATCTCAGACCGCTAAAACTGCCATACGTGTTGTCGATATTTCGCTATAACCTTCTTGTAGTGCTTGATTATACCGTAGCAAGTTTCTTCGTAAATATTAGGGTAATTTTAAGTAAGGTAAGTATTTTTTCGACTATGAAGTACAGTAGACATCGTGAACAGAACTATGGCCACGACCACCTCCTTCCCAATCCTCACCTGAGTTACAAATACACGCTCAACTACAGACACAATAACACAGGTTATCAGACAAATTCTATATACACACGCCCAAGTACATACAGTACCTTTGGGCCGATAACCTAGATGTTAGGCCCCTTAAAACAACAATTATCATCATCATCATCATCATCATCATCATCACATACAGTACCGGTCAAAAGTATAGGACTACTTGTGGCACTAGAGCCCTGCGATTATTTTTACTGAGCCCTTTCATCTGATAGAATATATATATATATATATATATATATATATATATATATATATATATATATATATATATATATATCCTGATTTCGTTCAATTGGGCCAAGTATTGTAGAAGTTATGATTTTTTCTGTTGGAAGGTCACAACAAAAAATCACCATAGTAGGGGATCATTTTGGTATAAAAATACAAATTCCGAAAAAATGCAGGACCATTTCTTTTGCGGGTTTATACTTTTTCAAGCCGACGCTAAAATGGTCAATTTTCCCTTGTTCTTATCACGCTTGTCATAAGGGTTCCTTGCTACCTACCTTGTCGAGTAGTTCCACTTTCACTCAACAGATGGCATCCAAGCACAGATTTCTGGCTTGTGGGATTTCGCCGTGAGATTATTTTGTTGTTAACAGTGCATCGATCATTTTATCTCTGGCTTGAAAAAGTATAAACCCGCAAGAAAGATGGTCCTGCATTTTTTCGGAATTTGTGTATTTATACCAAAATGATCCCCGACTATTGCAAGTCTAAGGGGCATAACATCTAGATCATCTCTTCCTGTCTGAAGAATGATTCCGTATCTCATATAATCATTTCATCCAACAGTAGTAAGTCATTCTCTAATTGAATCGTGCGATATTGGTATCTTGTTGAAACAGCAGTGTTTCCTAGTCGGCCCCACACATGCAGGTTAAAAGTAGTGAAATTATTGCATATAACGACAATTTTTGTACTAGAAGGCTACAGTACATTTTTTTTTTCGTGTGGCCTCCTGAGAGGCCGAGTGCAGGTCTTTCTAGTCGACGCCCGTGGCGACCTGCGCGTCGGGATGAGAGATGAAATGGATGAAGATGAATGAACCTGGGCAAGGATGTGTAAGGAAGCGGGCGTGGCCTGTCAGAAGGTACCGTCCCAGCATTTGCCTGGAGTTGAAAATGGGGAAACCACGGAAAACCATTTCAAGGACGGTCGACGGTGGGGCTCGAACCCACGCGTCTACCGAGTCAGCAGAGAGCTTGGCCCCATGACCTAACGCTGCGCTTTAGCCAGCGTAGCCACTGCTGTCACTGAAGGCTACATTGGCTCGACTATAATGATGTTTCCTGGTGACTCAACAATAGACCAACAGGCGAACATAGAACAGCACGAGAGGAGTGACACAAAGATATCGGAAGCCGTGCGAAAAAGCTTTACATATTATGCTGTAGAAAAACTGGACGAGGGGAAGAGGTTTTTTGATGTGTAACATCTTTCCATTCGGTTGCTGAATATTTTTGTGGGAGTGATTTTCAAAAATGGGACGGAAGTGGATCGGAACGATCGAGGTGGCACCAGCTGGCACACTTCCGTTCGATCGAACGGAAGTGTGCTCGAATGGAAGTGTGCTAGCTGGCAGTGGTGGATCGAACGGAAGTGTAAGACGCACTGCCAACTCGATCGATCGATCGATCGATCCAGCTGGCAGTGGTAAGAGAAACAATGAGCGCGGGGTGTCGGATATTGATACCATGACGTACTCTCGGCCATGTGGAATGTATATGACATACTGAACGGTAAACGCTCATGCGAACTCTGGTGTCAAGTGATTGAAACAAAGCACATGGTACATGTTCGAAGTCTTCGTATCAGTATTTAAATAGTAAAATGCCTTAATATCAAACCTTGTAAGTAGTCGGCATTGCCGGTATTATGTTTCTGCACAATGGCTATTCAAATATTAACCCACATAACGGTAATTGCAGTCATCAGTATAATATAATCGTTGTGGTTATACGAGAATTGAGCAAGCCTTTATGAACTATTACTGAATACATTCTCTTTACTCACAAGAGGGCCTATTCATAAGGCATTTTAAACTTAATTTCACGCAGGAACATTAACGAAACAAGCAAAATATAAATGAAACTTAATTCCGTAATGCAGTATTATTGGAACGTGGAAATAAGTCACCATCTTGTGCACGATATTTGCGTAGTCGAAATAGCCGTGGGGTTATCGCCCATGGCTGTGAATCTAGAAATCTCGAGTTCGAATCCCGGACGGGGTAGATATTTTTGCTACCAGATTATAGTTTTAAACGATATTTATCATATCAATATGACTCATTTTAACAGAATCCATATGAAATTACGTGTTGGTCTGTGAATCAAGATGTCCTGTTTATAAGGAATTTAAGGTTACTAGCGGACCCGTGCGAGAAATCTCGCTTGTTCATAAACCACACTTTCCCCAATAGGTTTATAATGAGTGACTTAAGGAGAAAGGTTGTTATGTTTATATTTCAACCAAATGATTATAGAACACTTTACATTTCAGTTAGAATTAAAAGTTTTACGTTCCATAACTTAAGAAGGCAATCACTGAAAATTGGATCATCATAACACTCACCGGTTATTCGATATTAATGAAATTATACGATTTGAGTACTCATTCCTTTGATTTTACTGTTTATGAAATCCATGCAAATTGATACAGGAAAGACCTCACTATGTTAAAATGAAATGAAACGGGCGTCACAGTGGCCAACATGTGAAGTGGACAGCTATTATGGAGCGTATTTTCCTACAGCAGCAGTATCCACAAATCGCACACTTCGTACATTTTTCTCAAAAATATTTTTTTAAAGAAGTTGTAGATATTTATGAAATTAGAGTGCAATTCGTTACTGCTAATGCCTATTCTCTTTCATTAGAATGCTCATTTGTCACCGTCGGTCACTTGTGAGCGCCGCAGGAGGGATCGATAGGCCTACTACTGAAATAATATATATGACTAGCGGACCCGTACGAGATATCTCGCATCTTGATAAACCACACAGCAACAGTATTTGCAAATCGCACACTTCTTAGAAAAATCGATATTTATGAAATTAGAATGCAGAAGAAAAACCTGTAAAAGAATTAATATTTAATAGTTTTAAGGTTTTAGACGACAACTCACAATTGCAGCATGTTAGAGCATCAGTATTTGCTAATCGCACACTGCATACAAAAATCAATATTATTTTATGAAATTAGAATGCAAATAGTCACTGCTAATATCAATTGTGTGCTGAGTCCATTGATTGACTGCGAGCCTGCAGGTAAATTAACGTTTAATACTTTAGTTTGGACATGAAACAGGCGTCCCTATGGCCAAAATGCGAACTGAACAGCAATGATGTCCCGTATTTTCCCACAGCATCAGTATTTGCAAATCACACAATTCTTACAAAAATTGATATTTATGAAATTAGAATGCAATTCGTCACTGTTTATGTAATTCTGTGTGCTGAGTCAATTGATTGACAACTTAGCTGCAACACTCACCGGTTATTCGATATTTATGAAATTATAAGATTTGAATAGGCCTACTCATTCCTTTGATTTACTGTCTCTGAAATCCATTCAAAATGATAGAGAAAAGACCTCAGAATGTTAAAATTACAAGAAACAGGCGTCACAGCGGCTAAAATGTGCAGTGGACGGCAATTATGGAGCGTATTTTCCTACAGCAAAAATATCTGCAAATCGCACACTTCGTACACATTTCTAAAAGTCATTTTAAAGAATTTATAGATATTCATGAAATTAGAGTGCAATTCGTCACTGCTAATGTGTATTCTCTTTCATTTGAATGCTCAGTTGTCACGATCGGTTGCTTGTGAGCGCCGCAGGAGGGATCTATACTACTGAAATAATATATATGATGAGCGGTGTCGCGTCTATTAATCTAGTTGATCCATATCGTATTCTTTATTTAGGCTAGTGCTGGTGGAAGCTACAAATCTTCTAATAAAATGAGTTCCGTCTATAAACTACAACATCTGTAAAACACTCCCTTTTACAATAGATTAATATTTGTGCCAATAATAGTATAAAATACCGGTGTATCAACAATTTCAAGTGAGGTTTCTTCTATGTCAGATGTTACACATCATATGCGACTACTGTAAGGCTCGTAATTTTTTTTTCAACTAGAAAACATTGTGAAAAGAAAATGTGGGTCCAGAAAGTAGGCCTCTTAAAAGCAGTATAAATGATGCATATAATAGCACATTGATGTAATAATAATCTTCAGCACAGCGTTTCTGGTTGTTAGGACGTGTTGAAAAAGCTTCTAGATAACTGATGTGTCGGCAGCAAGTGCAGCTGGTAGTTGCATAAATCTGCTCTGAATGGTTTGAAGTGGTGCTTTTCTGAGGTTGCATGGTGTGTCAGTAGGAACATAGCAAACGGGCCGCCACACAGCACATCTTCATAGGGAACGCCTGGTCTCCAAAGCCACGTAAAGGTGCTATGGACGTAAACATGTGTATCACGTCTGTGGTGTCGTGAGTAGTTAGTTATATTTGTTGACAGTAAATGTATACACTGGTTTAAACGTGGGTAACACAAATAAGGTTATTGTTATTTTTGTTCCTATTTTGTTTATTTACAGTAAATGTGTACATTAATGCACAGGTAGCACTGTAACTGACGACCATGCCAAGAAAGGACGAGAGTTAATGCATCAGTGTGTACAAACTCATGAAAGTTGCTCATCATGACGGTAACCTACCTCGATACATGCATGGCAATTATGTGGGGGATTCTGCCGCACTCTTCGCAGATCCCGGTCGTGCTGCGTATCACATCACATGCAGCAAATATCCAGGCAAGCAAGTCAATGTCTGTATATATGTCTACGGGGGTCTCATTCACTAGCGATTTCAGATATCCCCATAGGAAATAATCAAGTGAGTATAGGTCGCAGGCCATGGAATCGGGCCGTCCATGTTTACGTCCACAGCACCTTTGGATGGCTCCGGCGACCTCTTGTATCCCATGACCATGTGCTCAGCGCAGCTCTGTCTGAAACACCCTGTATATGCTATTGGGCTATTCTCGAAACAACATGATCCGGGAACAGATTCTAATAATTTCTGGTTGACGTCGGATATCAAGAAACGTTTAACACTGCTTAACAACCCGAAATGGCATGTTGAAGATTCTTCTCCTGCCCGTGACGCCCTACACCAATAGACTGTAAGAATAAGAATGCGATTGTGTCGTAAAACAGAGAAGAAGAAAACGAGCACTGTCAACTCGCCTGTTTCCTGGCCAGGTCATGACGTCTCTATGCTATTCGCACGCCTGATTGGCACCGTGTAAATGTTCCTGCACACTCATTTCCACTCACAATAAGAGCATTGTCCAAGTTAGTTTCGCTTCAAAGACTAAATAAACAACTCGCAGGGATCTGAATGAGATTGATAGGATGTGGTTAGTTTCACATAGCAAATAACATATGGTATTACAGAAAAGCCTGCTTATAACGGAATTCCAACGAACTGGGAATTGTTTCCGTTGCAGGGAGGATTTCACTTAACAATATTGTTGTTTGAGTTTTCCGTTTTTGACTGGTTTGATGCAGCCCTCCACGTCTCCCTGTCCTCCCCTAATCGTTTCATTTCTACATAGCTACCTCATCCTACATCTGAGGCAATCTGTGTAGCATATTTTAACCCTGGTCTAACCCATCAGTTCTTGTCCTCAAGCCTTTCTTCCATAACTAAGTTGGCTAACCCTGGGTGTCTTAGTATGTGTCCTTCCAACATATATCTTCATTAGCAGCCGCCAGAAACATCTCTCCTCTCCCACTCGTCGTAATACCTCTTCATTTGTTACTCTATCTACCCATCTGATCTTCTTCAATCTCCTGTAACACCACATTTCAAATGCTTCACTTCTCCTCTTTTCTGCTGCGCCAAGAGTCCAAGTTTCACTTTCATAGAGTGCCACGCTCCACACTACGGCTTTCTAAATAAACTCCCCAATACCTAAATCTATATTTGATGTCAATAAATTATTTCTTTTCTGTAGAAATGCTTTCCTTGCCTGAACCTACTAACTATGTATATCCTCTTTGCTCTGTAATCACTGGTTATTTTGCTTCGTAAGTACCAGAAGTCCCCTAGGTTATTAAAAGTTAAATATAAAAATATTTTAATTGGGAATCCTTTTTTCGAGTTATTCTGCGTTTTCGTTTGCACTTATACATTTTCTCTTTGCTCAGACATTTAAAAAAAACGTTTTGTAAACTTTTATGTTTCAAACCTCCACCTTTCAACTTCTCACCTACTGTCGACCAAACTATTATGTGTACTCGAGTTTGAAGGTTGTTTGTGAAGTAACCAATAGACCTAGGCCTACATAAAATCCAATATCATCATCATTTTCGTCGTTTTATTTTACGTTAGATCATGTAGGTTTGATATGTTTAATTTATATATTTTTTAAAATCGCAGTTGGAACACAAAAAGTGCCCGTTTTAAGCGTGTTTCAACCATGCGTCACATTTAAGAATTATTATCTCACAAACCCGTCATCAGATCGAATCCAAATGTTAACACAATATACATTGGAATGCTGTATAACTGGTTTATTAATTTCAAAATTTTGTGTGTCCAAGAAACAAAGTTCTTATTATTTATGTAAGGTAACTTTTTCTCAGCTCGGGGTGGTTGGAAAATGTAGTTCTTGGTCGCGTTGTAATCCTTATACAACAAAAAGGTATGCTGTATGATTGTGAAATACGTGAATTAATTCACTTATTTTATATCGGTTTGTATTTGTACGGGGAATTAAGACATGGTTCACCAATTAGCCGCTCCGGTGAAAGCTGTACAGTGATCAGTCAGAGAAACTAACTATTAACAATGCTTGTGGCGACAAATTTTGGATAAGTATTAAAAAGGAATATCCAGAACTGTCCATAACAGCGTTAAAAATTACATCTTACAAATGTGAACAAGGATTCTCCTTAATGGTGAATTTAAAAACCAAATCAAGAAATCGTTTGACACTGGAAAATGACATTGTTTTGTGTGTTACAAAAATCATTCCAGACATTCAAATATCGGTTAATTCCAAACAAGCTCAAGCTTCTCATTAATAGAATAAAAGAAACGTAAAAGTTAGGTACAATGTGACTGTATTCTTTTTTTATGAAAAACTACAGCAATGATTTTCTCCATATCTCGCGATCCCCCAATACACCCCCTCCCCAGGGGGTCGCCACCCACCGGCTAAGATCCCCTGGCCTAGAGTATGGGTAACATTTGTTAGAGCACCGCACTCTAAATATTCCACAGGTAGTGCATCCCCTATTGTAACTTCTACAATCATTCAGCATTCTCGCAAATTTTTGTCTCCATGTCAAAAATATATCATAAATCCATTTGAGGCCTTAACTAACTTTCCTTCACCCGGGACAAAGATTCAGCTCGGCACCCTTCTTTCAGGAAATATCTGTCCACATCTGCTGACAAAGCTATTGTTACAGCTGTGAGTTGTTTCGTCGCCTCGCCGGTTGCGTCACAGCTGGCCCGGGCTGTGCTCTGCCTCAGTGTACTACGTGCGCCTTACGCAACGGGCTGCGAAGTGAAAGGGATGGTCCAGAATATTCGTGACCCAGCCAGTGACGGAAATCTCGAGAAGCCGTGTATCCTGGACGATTCTAGAAATCATTGAGTCACCAGCTTGCTATATAAGCGGGCTCAACAGTGAGGGGACGGAGTTTTTGAGGACAGTGTGTTTTTCGAGCTAGTGCGAGCGTTTATCCTGAGCGACAGAAGTGTGGTGACGTGACTTGCGAAACCCCTAGTGAAGCTGACTCTCTTGACAGCGAGGGAGTGAGAAGCATACAGGGGACTGCCTGTGTTTTGAGCGAGTGTGATTTCACTGAGCGACAGAGGTATTGTGGCGAAGTGCCGTGCGAGTTACGAAATCCAGTGACATTGTTTCCCAGCTTGTGGACAGTGAAGCAGCGTGTAGAAGGTTATCGTAAGTAACTGTAGTTTGTGTACATAAGGAAGAGGTGCAGGTATTCCTAGCGAGGACACGGGTCTCAATAGTGGAGAATTAGCTGCATGACTAAGTGAAAGGGGTAAGAGCGCTCCATAAGGAAGAGACTTGAGGAAACTGGAGTAAGGTTCTAATAGCTTGTATTTCCTGTTGAGTGGTGTATCTTTCTGGCCGCAATAAAGTTAATTATTTCTTTAAAGCAACAATCTGTGTTGTGCTTCAACCCACCGTAATCCAGTTAACAAAAGTGCCACTAGGGGGTGGCACGTAACAACTGGTGTCAGAAGCCGAATTACGAACTCAAGCACAAGCACAACACCTGACGGTCCTGGTTTCAAAACCCGAGAAGGTCATTTTCTCTAATTTTCCTGTGAGTGCATGCCCTTTACAAGACAAACAACTAAAATGGAGGCGCAATTGGCAGCATTGCTAGAGAAGTTAAGTGGCATGGAAACCAAAATGGAGGCCGGCCAGAAGAAGATGGAAGACGGCCAGAAGAAGATGGAGGACGGCCAGAAGAATTTAACCAAGGACCTAACTGCCAAACTAGAAGACGGCCAGAAGAAGATGGAAGACAGTCAAAATAAGTTAGCGGAGGACCTGAAGAAGATGGAAGACAGCCAGAAAAATTTAGCCGAGGGCCTAACTTCCAAATTAGAAGACAGTCAGAATAAGCTAGCAGAGGACCTAACCGCCAAATTTCTGGATGGCCAGAAAAATCTGGAAGAGTGTCTGCTGACGAACTTACAGGAAAGTCAAAAGAAATTGGAACAGGGTCTGCGTCAGGAAGTCAACACCGTCTGCCAGGGCCTACGTGAGGAAGTCACAGCAGTAGAAAAGAAGTTCAACGCCTTACAAAAGGAAGTTGCCGAGCTGCGCCAACGCCCACTGACGGGGGTGGAAGAGAAATTCAACGCTTTACAAAAGGAAATTGCTGAGCTGAACCAACGCCCGTCGACGGGGATGGAAGCGAGATTCAACGCTCGTCAAGAGGAAGTTGCCGATCTGCGCCGACGCCCGCCCACATTTACACCGGGAATATCAGAAACGGGACAGAGCAGAGTGACGCCCCCAACCTTCGACGGAAAGGTCCCGTGGAGCACCTATTTACGTCAGTTCGAGGCAGCCTGTTCCATAAATAACTGGAACAACACAGAAAAGGCTACAGCTCTCATTGTAGCCCTGAGAGGGGACGCCCTTAACGTCCTTCAGGCCATCCCGACTGGATCCCAGGACTACGCTTCACTAATCGTCCATATGGAGTCCCGATATGGAGATAGCCATCTTCAGCAGGCCTACCAGATGCAGCTCCGGACCCGGGTACAAAAGAACGCGGAAACCCTGCAGGAGTTCGAGATGGACATCGCACGCCTCGTAAGGCTCGCCTATCCAACAGCGCCGGCCGACTTTCTGGAACAGATTGCGACGCAGAACTTCACCGACGGGCTACGGGACTCGGACACTCAACGGGCGCTGCGACTCGCGCGCAATAAGACCCTGGCAGATGCGCTGAGCCACGCACTTGAGTTCGAGACGGCGAAACAGGCATCTAGAATGCGCGCTCGGGTGCGTCAGGTGGACGTCGACGAACCAGCCAAAGCCGTCAAGACCAAGCCCCTGGCCGATGAACTGATGGAGGCGCTAGGCCGGTTCTTCAAGAGTCGCAGTACCACCAACAAAAACGTAGCCGAAGGACATCCGGAGAGGCGGCCCGGAAGAGGACTACCGACCTGCTGGACCTGCCATAAGAGAGGCCACCTGAGCCAAGGACTGCGGTGATCGCCGCCGCCAAGGGTTTCCGTCAGGGCAGTCAGTCGTAGGGAAACCGCGCGGCCCAGGAAAGCTAGTATCAGCCAGCCTTGGGGGGCAAAGGTTGTCTTGTGACAGTCGTCAAGCCCCGGCAGTCCAAGTTCGTGTGACGCAGTTACGGAGGGATTATAGCAGCCTGATGGTCGACGGAGTCGTCAACGGAGTGAGCTGGCCCATGCTGATCGACACGGGAGCGTCGAGGACCATCGTCAATCCCACCGTAATCCCGAAGTGGAGAGTGCAACCCACGCAAAGGAACCTCCAGCTTATAACCGCGACTGGAGAGACCGCACCGTTACATGGCGAAGCATCTATGGAGTTCGTCATTGGTCGACGGGCGGTGAAGCATGCAGTGCTCGTGGCTGATGTATCAAACGAAGTGATCATCGGACTGGACTTCCGGGACCAGAACAACATCATCTTGGACCTGAGTACCAACACTCTGCACTTCGGAGGTGGGGAACTTGTTTTACAACCAGCACACGAGGCCGTCACCGCACGACGAGTAAGGCTGAGAGAGGACGTCATCGTTCCCGCCAGGACGGAAGTCAGCGCTTCCGTAATTGTCGACGGAACTGCTGAGGGAGTGGCGGCTATCATCGAGCCAAAATATGAGGACATCCAGACAAAAGGATTGCTAGTTGCCAAGACCCTCATCAACACGACGTCTCTGCCTGTCCAACCTGAACGACTACGACATTACTGTTCACCGGAACACCAACCTAGGAGTCTGCGAGCCCGTTACCTGGATTGCCCGCATCACAGATACGACGGACGGACACCTGCAGACGGACAACCGAAGAAGACACGCACTGCCAGAAGAACTACAGAAGCTGTACCAAGGATCCAGGACCAGCTAGACGAGGAGCAATCACGCCAACTTCAGGACCTGTTACGCGAATTCCAGGATGTCTTCTCCGTGGGGAGCAAAGACTTCGGCAGGACAAGCTTGGTCCAGCACAGAATCGACGTTGGGGCCAGCGCCCCGATTAGGGCCCAATTCCGACGTGTTCCACTCGCCAAGCAAGCCGAAGTCGACCGGATGGTAGAAGAGATGAGGGAGCAAGGAGTGATCGAGCCATCACATAGTCCTTGGAGTTCTCCGGTCGTGCTAGTGAAGAAGAAGGACGGTTCCACCAGGTTCTGCGTGGATTACAGGCGGGTGAATGACGTCACGAAGAAGGACAGCTACCCTCTACCCCGGATCGACGACACCCTGGACACCATATCAGGGTCAAGATGGTTCTCCACCTTGGATTTGAAGAGTGGCTACTGGCAGGTGGAGGTCCACCCTAAGGACCGCGATAAAACTGCGTTCTCTGTGGGCAGCGGGCTCTGGCAGTTCACCGTCATGCCATTCGGTCTGTGCAACGCCCCTGCGACCTTCGAAAGGCTAATGGAGTCCATTCTGAGGGGACTACACTGGAAGACCTGCCTGGTCTACTTAGACGACGTCATCGTTCTGGGAAAAAGCTTCGAGGATCACTACAGCAACCTGAAGGAGATCTTGATGAAGCTACGGGCTGCCCAGCTGAAGTTGAGCCCCAAGAAGTGTCAGCTCTTCCAGAAGCAGGTCCAGTACCTTGGGCATATCGTCTCCGAGGAAGGGGTGCGCACCGACTCTTAGAAGACCGCAGATGTGAGGGAGTGGCCAGTTCCGAAGGACAAGTCCCAACTACGAAGCTTCCTGGGACTCTGCACCCATTACCGTCGCTTCGTGAGAGGATTTGCCGACATCGTCAAACCACTGCATCGACTGACTGAGAAGGACCAACTCTTCACGTGGACAGCAGAATGGCACGGTGCCTTCGAACAACTCAAGCAGGCTCTGTGCACCGCACCTATTCTGGCCTACCCCAGACCTGGAACAAGGTTCATCGTCGATACCGATGCCAGCGACTTTGGTATAGGGGGAATCCTGTCGCAAATAGTGGACGGCGAGGAGAGAGTAGTGGCCTACTTCAGCAAAGCCTTGTCAAAGCCAGAGAGGAACTACTGCGCCACCAGGAAGGAACTGCTCGCCATCGTGAAGACCATTGAACACTTCCACAAGTACATGTACGGGCAAGAATTTCTCATCAGGACCGACCATGCATCCCTGCGGTGGCTCCTGAACTTCAAGCAGCCCGAGGGTCAACTCGCGCGGTGGTTAGAGAGGCTTCAACACTACAACTTTGAGATCCAGCACAGGAAAGGCCAACTGCATTCTAATGCCGACGCTCTGTCACGAAGACCGTGCCCCGAAGACTGCACCTTCTGTACTAGAAGGGAGGAGAACACCGGGATACAGTGCCGAAGGACTACTGTGGAACTTCAAGGGAGCTGGAGCCGCGAATCTTTCACGCGGGCACAAGCAGAAGATGATGACCTGGAACTGATAGCCGAATGGAAGAGGGCTTGTGTCCCCAGACCCGGGTGGGACATTGTGAGTGACTGCAGCCCAAAGTTTAAGTCCTACTGGGCGCAGTGGGACTCGCTGATTGTAAGGGATGGCCTCATCTGCCGTACCTGGGAGAGCACCGACGGGAAGACATCTCGAGAACAAGTCGTCGTTCCAAAGGCTATGACGGAGGAAGTCCTGAAGGAAGTCCATGGAGGATCATCTGGTGGACACTTAGGGATAAAGAAGACCCTGGAGAAGCTGAGAGAGCGGTTCTACTGGATCGGGTGCCGAACAGACGTGGAGAACCACTGCGCGAGTTGCCACGATTGCGCAGCCAGCAGGGGCCCAGGACGAAGACGACGGGGTCCACTGGAGACCTACAACGTGGGCAGCCCCATGGAGAGAGTGGCCATCGATGTTGCTGGGCCATTCCCGTTAAGCGAGGCAGAGAACCGCTACATATTAGTCGTCAGCGACTACTTCACCAAATGGCAGGAGGCGTATGCGCTCCCTAACCAAGAAGCCGCGACGATCGCAGAGACCCTGGTGAAGGAATTCGTCAGCCGGTACGGTGTACCCCTGCAGCTGCACTCCGACCAAGGGAGGAACTTCGAGTCGCAGGTGTGCCAGAACCTATGCCAGCTGCTGGGAATCCGGAAGACAAGAACAACGCCGCTACACCCTCAGTCCGACGGGATGGTAGAGCGATTCAATCGCACCATCGAGAACCATCTCCGAATAGTCGTCAGCGAGCACCAGAGGGATTGGGACAGACATCTTCCTCTATTTCTCCTGGCCTACCGCGCCGCCGTGCATGAAGCCACCGGGTGCAAACCAGCCCGGGCGATGTTTGGGAGGGAACTCCGTCTACCAGTCGATCTTGCCTTCGGCCGACCTGGGAATGGTCCGGTCCCGGTAAGCCAGTATTGTCAAGAACTGGTCGACCAACTGGAGGACGTGCACGCGTTCGCGAGGAGGAAACTGCGGATCGAGACCGACCGAATGAAGACCCGATACGACCAGCAGACGGATGCCGGCGGATTCCACGAGGACGACCTGGTCTGGCTCTTCAACCCATTACGGAAGAAAGGCCTGTCACCCAAAGTGCAGACGTCCTGGGAGGGCCCGTACCGAGTCGTGAAACGGCTCAACGATGTCGTCTACAGGATCCACCGGAGCCCGAGGGTGAGGATGAAGATCGTGCATCGAGATCGCCTGGCAGCCTACGGAGGGACACAGACGGACCAATATTGATCGGGACGATCAGCCTTTTTGGAAGGGGGTGGTGTTACGGCTGTGAGTTGTTTCGTCGCCTCGCCGGTTACGTCACAGCTGGCCCGGGCTGTACCCTGCCTCAGTGTACTACGTGCGCCTTACGCAATGGGCTGCGAAGTGAAAGGGATGGTCCAGAATATTCGTGACCCAGCCAGAGACGGAAATCTCGAGAAGCCGTGTATCCTGGACGATTCTAGAATTCATTGAGTCACCAGCTTGCTATATAAGCGGCCTCAACAGTGAGGGGACGGAGTTTCCTCCAAAACATGGCCCGAGCTGTTGTGAGCGTTTATCCTGAGCGACAGAAGTGTGGTGACGTGACTTGCGAAACCCCTAGTGAAGCTGACTCTCTTGACAGCGAGGGAGTGAGAAGCATACAGGGCACTGCCTGTGTTTTGAGCGAGTGTGATTTCACTGAGCGACAGAGGTATTGTGGCGAAGTGCCGTGCGAGTTACCAAATCCAGTGACATTGTTTCCCAGCTTGTGGACAGCGAGGCAGCGTGTAGCAGGTTATCGTAAGTAACTGTAGTTTGTGTACATAAGGAAGAGGTGCAGGTATTCCTAGCGAGGACACGGGTCTCATTAGTGGAGGATTAGCTGCATGACTAAGTGAAAGGGGCAAGAGCGCTCCATAAGGAAGAGCTTGAGGAAACTGGAGTAAGGTTCTAATTGCTTGAATTTGCTGTTGAGTGGTGTATCTTTCTGGCCGCAATAAAGTTAATTATTTCTTTAAAGCAACAATCTGTGTTGTGCTTCAACCCACCGTAATCCAGTTAACAAAAGTGCCACTAGGGGGGTGGCACGTAACACTATATTTTCCTTCGCCCAGGACAAAGAATCAGCTCGGCACCCTTCCTTCAGGAAACATCTGTCCACATCTGCTGACAAAGCTATATTTTCCTTCGCCCAGGACAAAGAATCAGCTCGGCACCCCTTCCTTCAGGAAACATCCATATCTTAGATGTTCTTGATCCATTTAGGGGCTTTGAGACATCGTAGTTGTGTAGCTTCGTATACTTGGGTGTGTGTGTGGACTCTGTCTTTTAACCTGTGTCATTGTTATGGCTGTGGTAGTGTAATTGACGCTAGGATTGGGAAGGAGGCGGTCGTGGTCTTATGTTAGGAACCACCCCGGCACTTGCCTGGGGTAGAACTAGTGAATCAACGGAAAACCGCTTCTAAGACAGCTGAGGTGGAAATCAAACCTATATCTTCTCTTCTTCGCCTCACGAGGCAGAGTGTTCCCGTTCCAACAATAAGGTCAGAATTAATATTTCTTGGCAGAGGCAGGAATCAAATCCAGGACATTTGGATTCGGAGACTCAATATGATTTCCAAGACTAGATAAGACAGATGCCCTCATCTAAGAGCGCCACGTCACCAGTCCTGCGGATTTATTGCTCCTTAGAAAGAAGACTTCTTTATAAAGTGCAGTGAATCGGTTATCAATTAAATCATACAATGCACTGCTTAAACTGTTATTAAAATGGAATACCCAGCGGCTTAGCTACACGCGTTAAATTGCTCACCACGACTGCGATGGGGAGCTGAAGCAAGTCTGCATATCGGAGGTTCAAATCCCAGTACTGACAGTGGTTATCCTGGGTGTGATATTTCCCTGTGTTCTTCCACACTCCTCCCAGGCCAATGGCGGGATAGAGCCTTATTTCATGTCCTGGGGCACCTACCCCAGTCCCTAATAATGGTACACACACTATTACAGTGAGCACAGAAATACAGGTTATCAGACAAGTTCAACACACATCCAAGTACACGGGGCTGTTAACCAAGATGTCCCAAGCCCCTAAAGTGAATTACTAACGACAAGGTGTTATCAGAAGACCAGTCTTTGAACTAATCTACAATATTCTAAGTGCTGCAATGAAACCAGACGATTCTTTGTATTCCAGAGTATGACGTCAACACGCATTGGAGTGCCACAAGACAAGCCTGTGGGTGCTCACCTTCCCTGGAGGCCACCGGTAACATGACCGCTGCCATCAGACCGAGGCCGTCCGTGTTGGTTTACATCCTTCAAAACAAAAACAGCAGCCCTGGGAGGGAGCGTACTGGTCAGGGGCTAGCATTCTTGGCTGTCACCATGAAGGCCTGGGTGCTATTCCCGGCTCTGCTAAGAAATGTCATTCTGGTCTGAGGGCTGGAACGCGGTATATTCTGTCCCGTGAGGCAAAACTCAGAAGATATAGGTTTGATTTCCACCTGAGCTGTTTTAGAAGTGGGTTTCCGTGGTATCGCCACTTCTATTGTCCGGCTCCGTGGCTAAATGGTTAGCGCGCTAGGCTTTGGTCCACCGTGTCCCGGGTTCGATTCCTGGCCGTACCATTAGGGATTTTAATCTCTTGGGGTTAATTCCCGTGGCTCGGGGACTGGGTGTATGTGCTGTCTTCATCACAACCTCATCCTCATTACGACGAGCGGGTCGCCCACGGGCGTCAATTAGAAAGACCTGCACTCGGCCTCTCAGGAGGCCACACAATTATATATACCACTTCTACTCTAAGTAGACATTCCGATAACCTGTGTCACAGTGATGTCTATACTAGTGTGTGTATTTGCAATTGAAGCAGGAGTTGGGTAGGAAGCGGCCGTGGCATTATGTTAGGTACCATCCCGGCATTTGCCTGAAGCAGAAGCGGGTAAACTACGGAAAACAACTTCCAGGATAGCTGAGATAGGAATCGAACCCGCCTCTTCTCAGGTTTGCCTCATGAGGCTGAGTGTACCCCGTTCCAGGCCTCAGACCAAAATTAAATGTCTTGGCAGAGCCGGGAATCAAACCCGGAACTCCTAGGTGACAACCAAAAATGCTAGTCACCGCGCAACGAGGCAGACGTGAGTCAAAGAAAACTGGCACAAATAATTGTATTATCTTATCTTATTATATAATACGCTAAGGTGTATGTTTCACAAAACTCAAGCTCCTAAACCAGAGGGAGTTAGAAGGTGTGGTTTGCACCAAAATCTTCCAAATATATCACTAGTACAGAAAAATTCTTGCATAACTCTACTTGAAAAGTCAACGGAAATATATTTATTTGTTTATAAAGTGCTTTTAAACAAATAAACAAAACGATAGCCCCAGAAAGAACTGTCGCGTACAGCATTAGCGCCGGGCGGGTAGTCTGTACACATGGGGCGCACACAACCCATTATGCGAGAGTTCTCGCACGAGTCAGCTAGTTATAATAATATTGGTGTGTAATATCTTTCCACTCGGTTGCTGGATAGTTTTGTGGAAGTGATTTTGAAAATTGGGGACGGAAGTGGATTGGAACGATCGAGCTGGCAGTGGTGGATCGAACGGAAGTATGCACTGCCCGCTCGATCAATCGAACGGAAGTGTACTAGATGGCAGTGGTGGAAAACAGAAGTATGCACTGCCCGATCGATCGATCGAATGGAAGTGTACTAGCTGGCAGTGGTGGAAAACGGAAGTATGCACTGCCCACTCGATCGATCGATCGATCCAGCGGGCAGTGATAAGACCCAGCTGGCAGTGGTACGAGAAATAATGAGCGCGCGGTGTCTGAAATTGATACCATGACGTACTCTCGGTCATGTGGTATGTATATGACATACTGAACGGAAAACGATCATGCGAACTCCGGTGTCAAGTGATTGAAACAAAGCACATGGTACATGTTCGAAGTCTTCGTATCAGTATTTAAATGGTAAAATGCCTTAATATCAAACATTGTAAGTAGTCGGCATTGCCGGTATTATGTTTCTGCACAATGGCTATTCAAATATTAACCCACATAACGGTAATGCAGTCATCAATATAATATAATCGTTGTGGTTATACGAGAATTGAGCAAGCCTTCATGAACTATTACTGAATACATTCTCTTTACTCACAAGAGGGCCTATTAATTTTTTTTTATTTAGTCAATTTACCCTCTAGGTTGGTGGTTCCCACGGACTCAGCGAGGGAACTCACCACTACCGCCTCTATGGGCAGTGTCCTGGAGCTTGGAACATCTGGTCGGGAGGGATACAACTGGGGAGGTGTGATCAGCACTTCACCCAGGCGGCCTCACCTGCAAAGCGAACAGGGGCCTCATGAGGGATGGGAAGGAATGGAAGATTGGGATGGATAGGCGATGAAGAGGGAAGGAGGCGGCCGTGGCCTTACAGTAGGTACCATACCGGCATTTGCCCGAAGACGAAGTGGGACACCACGGAAAACCACTTCGAGGATGGCTGAGGTGGGAATCGAACCCCCCTCTACTCATTTGGACCACCAGAGGCTGAGTATACCCCGTTCCAGTCCTCATACCACTTTTCAAATTTCGTGGCAGAGCCGGGAATCGAACCCAGAACCTCCGGGGCGGCAGCTAACCATGCTGACCGCTACGCTACGGAGGCGACGGGCCTATTCATAAGGCATTTTAAACTCAATTTCACGCAGGAATATTATCGAAACAAGCAATATATAAATGAAACTTAATTCCGTAATGCAGTATTATTAGAACGTGGAAATAAGTCACCATCTTGTGCACAAACTTTGCGTAGTCGGAATAGCCGTGGGGTTAGTGCTTATGACTGTGAATGTTGACATCATGAGTTCGAATCCCCAACGGGGTAGATATTTTTGCTACCAGATTATAATTTTAAACGATATTTATCATATCAATATGACTCATTTTAACAGAATCCATATGAAATTACCTGTTGGTCTGTGAATGTAGAGGACCTGTTTATAAGGAATTTAAGGTTATGAGCGGTGTCGCGTCTATTACCGGTAATCTAGTTGATCCATATCGTATTCTTTATTTAGGCTAGTGCTGGTCGAAGCTACAAATCATCTAATAAAATGAGTTCCGTATTATTAACTACAATATTTGTAAAACACTCCCTTTTACAATAGATTAATATTTGTGCCAATAATAGTATAAAATACCGGTGTATCAACAATGTCACGTGAGGTTTCTTCTATGTCAGATGTTACACATCATATGCAACTACTGTAAGGCTCGTAATTTATTATTATTATTATTATCGTGTTAGAAGCCATTCTTCAGTGTTGCCATGGTAATGGATGACTGTTCATCCCAGTGAATATATTAATCTCATGTAATTATTGTTGCAGGTTTAGAGCATAACACCCATTGCAATAATTGGGTAGGCTACAACCGTGTTGACCGCCTGAAAAGCATAAATTTAGAATAATAATAATAATAATAATAATAATAATAATAATAATAATAATAATAATAATAATAATTATAGTGTAGAAATTGGAGAGGAAATTAATTGCTATGGTAATAAAAAATAATAACCCCTTGCACTAGAGCCCACGAAGTGCCTAGGCCTACCAAGCGATTCGGCCTGCAGATATCGGGGTGACACGTGATCAGCGTATCGGGTCCCCTCGGCCGTAAATCTTGGTGTTCATGATCAGGGCGCTGCCTCACTGTCAGACAGCTACTCAATTGTCCTCACGAGGATGAGTGCACCCCGTTCCAGCCCTCACGTCAGTTTCTAAAATCCCTGACGGAGCCGGGAATCGAACCCGGCTCCGTCAGGGAACTGCTATGGTAGTTCGCGATGATTGAACAGTTTTTCATGGCATTATTTCTGGCCACACCTGATCTAGCACAGACTGTATGTGGCCAGATAAGAAGGTCAAGAATTAAAAATTAAAAAAAAAACTTGAAGAGCGGAGAATAACCCCACACAATTCTGCATCTAGTTTTGTGAAGGAATGTCTGACTACATACTGTACACGTTAAGTGACTGTTCTATTGTCGGAGTACTTCTACCCGGCGTCTGAGAGAGAGTTTGCTTCTCTGGCTGTACCGTTCACAATGCAACATTTTCATACAATGATATTGCTTTCATATCGTTTCCTGGTCTGCATATCCTTAATTACATTCACCTTCCTGGATGTTCTTGGCAATACAGTTCTTAGTAGCCAATATCAGCATAGCATATATCAACCCTTGTTTAAAGAGACGGGATTCATTGGTGAAGATATTTTAAAATGTTTAATCAACTTTTGATCGCATTCTGTACGTAATAATTCATAAACATTCAAATGTAAATAACTGTAGTCTCTAGCAATGTTGAGAATATTCACTTCGAGAATTAATTGTAATTTAAGACAAATATATTATACCTTGCTTGTAGTCTACAACGGAATTTTAAGACAATACGGTGGCAATGGCTGGGAGTATGGCATGCAAATCCGCATTTCAAAGACAAATATACTATTCTATCAATAGAAGGAAGGAAGGAAGGAAGGAAGGAAGGAAGGAAGGAAGCTTGTAGTTTAACGTGACCGTTAATCTCGAGATCATGAGCCACGGGACCTCCTTTTTACGTGGAATCCGAACCACAGAACATGGTATTTCACTTCGAAAATCTCACATGCAATGACCGGGAATCGAACCCGGACCACCTTGGTGAGAGGCATACAGCTAGACCGCTGAGCCACCGCGCCCCCTCTATCAATAGAGAAGAATGGTAAGGAAATGAAATATCATTTGGGAAAACAAATAATCAAAATAATAATAATAATAATAAAGATACCGGTAATAAGTTCTATTATCATTATTTCAGTAGTATAGATCCCTCCTGCGGCGCTCACAAGCGACCGATCGTGACAAATGAGCATTCAAATGAAAGAGAATAGACATTAGCAGTGATAAATTGCACTGTAATTTAATAAATAACTATAATTGCTTTAAAAAATAATTTTTAAAAATATGTACGAAGTGTGCGATTTGCAGATAATGTTTCTGTAGGGAAATACGCTCCATAATTGCTGTCCATTTCATATTTTGGCTGCTGTGACGCCTGTTTCATGTCATTATAACATCCTGAGGTACTGTGCGAGTCCAAGCTCTATGAACTTGCGGGGTGAGGAGAAAGAGCAGGGAAGGGTCAGGCGAGAAGAGAAGGGCCTGTCAACAGCTCGCAGTGTTACTTGACATGCTCGTCTATTCCAATACTGCTAACATAGGGTCTTCTCTGAAACCAGTGTGGTGTTTCGAATAAGTCAGTGAGTCACCGACCAATGTATTTGGGTCTGTACTACGCATGAACCGAGAAACCTCATCACTCGTCAATACCGTTCCTCATAGCCCGCGATGCACATTCCTCTCAGGTTCACGCAGCTTAGACTCGAGCAGTATTTCCTTTGTCGTTTAGCATGGATTTCAGAAACAGTACATATTGTAACTTTATATTATATGGAACGGTAAATCAATGGGAAATGCACGCACCTGCTATTGAATTGAAAATAGCAACTCTTACATGAACTTGAATCTTGTCTTATTAGCAACTTGTATAAATGGAGAATGATTGTAACACATAACAAAAGAGTAAGTACACGCAAAACCAAAGATCATAACAGTCTGAATGTCCAAGCAACACCAACTCCACCTAGCTCAATATTTTTAAACCATTGATGGTCATGACAGTAAATCAAAGGAATGAGTACTAAAATCGTATAAATTCATAAATATCGAATAACCGGCGAATGTTATGATGATCCAATTTTCAGTGATTGCCTTATGTTAGGGAACGTAGAACCTCATCACTCGTCAAGAACGAAAGTTGTTATCATTTTTGTAAGGTAACTTTTTCTCGGCTCGTGGTCGTTGGAAAATGTAGTTCTTGGTTGCGTTGTAATCCTTATGTAAATAGTATTCTATAGGCCTACTGTCGACCAAAATATTATGTGTACTCGAGTTTGAAGGTTGTTTGTGAAGTAACCAGTAGACCTACATAAAATCCAGTAACATCATCATTTTCGTCGTTCTATTTTACTTTAGTTCATGTAGGGTGGAGTTTTTAATTTATAATTTAATATTTTTATCGCAGTTGAAACACAAAAAGTGCCCGTTTTTAAGCGCGTTTCAACCATGCGTCACATTTAAGAATTATTATCTCACAAACCCGTCATCAGATCGAATCCAAATTTTAACACAATATACAATGGAATGTTGTATAACTGGTTTATTAATTGCAAAATTTTCTGTGTTCAAGAACGAAAGTTGTTATCATTTTTGTAAGGTAACATTTTCTCGGCTCGTGGTCGTTGGAAAATGTAGTTCTTGGTTGCGTTGTAATCCTTATAGATCAAAAAGTTATGCTGTATGACTGTGAAATACGTAAATTAATTCACTTATTTTATATCGGTTTGTATTTGTATGGGGAATTAAGACATGGTTCACCAGTTAGCCGCTCCGGTGAAAGCTGTACAGCGTTGCCAAGGTGGGCTTCATCACGCTTCATGGCACGCCTCGCTCGGTAGTGATGGGCTCCAACGCAACGCTGTACAGCATTTTCCAGAGCGGCTAGTGGTGAACCATGGCTTAATTCCTCGTACAAATACAAACCGATATAAAATAAGTGAATTAATTTACGTATTTCACAGTCATACAGCATACATTTTTGATCTATAAGGATTACAACGCAACCAAGAACTACATTTTCCAACGACCCCGAGCCGAGAAAAAGTTCCCTTACAAATATGATAACAACTTTCGTTCTTGAACACACAAAATTTTTAAATTAATAAACCAGTTATACAACATTCCATTGTATATTGTGTTAAAATTTGGATTCGATCTGATGACGGGTTTGTGAGATAATAATTTTTAAATGTGACGCATGGTCGAAACACGCTTAAAAACGGGCACTTTTTGTGTCTCAACTGCGATAAAAAAATATTAAAATATAAATTAAAAATTCCAAATCTACATGATCTAACGTAAAATAGAACGACGAAAATGATGATGTTATCGGATTTTATGTAGGTCTATTGGTTACTTCAAAAACAACCTTCAAACTCGAGTGCGCATAATATTTTGGTCGACAGTAATCATTTGGCTGAAATAAAAACATAACAACCTCTCATTATAAACCTATTGGGGAAAGTATGGTTTATGAACATGCGAGATTTCTCGCACGGGTCTGCTAGTATATATTATTTCAGTAGTATAGATCCCTCCTGCGGCGCTCACAAGCCACCGATCGTGTCAAATGAGCATTCAAATGAAAGAGAATAGACATTAGCAGTGACGAATTGCACTCTACTTACATAAACATACATAATTTCTTTAAAAGAGACTTTTAAAGAAATATACAAAGTGTGCGATTTGCAGATACTGTTGCTGTAGGAAAATACGCTCCATAATTGCAGTCCACTTCACATTTTGGCCGCTGTGACGCCTGTTTCATATCATTTTAACATTCTGAGGCCTTTCTTTTATCATTTTGCTTGGATTTCAGAAACAGTAAATCGACGGAATGAGTACTCAAATCGTATAATTTCATAATATCGAATAACTGGTGAGTGTTATGATGATCCAATTTTCAGTGATTGCCTTCTTAAGTTAGGGAACGTAGAACTTGGAATTCTAACTGAAATCTAAATAGTTTTCTATAATCATTTGGTTGAAATAAAAACATATCAGCCTTTCTCCTTAAGACTCTCATTATAAAAATATTGGGGAAAGTGTGGTTTATGAACATGCGACATTTCTCGCACGGGTCCGCTAGTATATATTATTTCACTAATAGTCTATAGATCCCTCCTGCGGCGCTCACAAGCGACCAATCGTGACAAATGAGCATTCAAATGAAAGAGAATACACATTAACAGTGACGAATAGCACTCTAATTTCATAAATATTTACAATTTCTCAAAAAAATTACTTTTAAAAAATGTACGCAATATGATCGAGGAAGCAGGCTGATGGAATTCTGCACCGAGCATGAGTTGGTCATAGCTAACATCTGACATTCTACGGATCGGAGCGTGGAATGTTAGAAGTCCGATAGGCAGTGGAAGGTTAGAAAACTTAGAAAGGGAAATGGATAGGTTGAAGTTGGATTTGGTTGGGATTAGTGAAATGCACTGGCAGGAAGAACAGGACTTTTGGTCAGGAGACTAACTATAGGATAATTAGCACTAAATCAAACAATGGCCAAGCAGGGGTTGCTCTAATATTGACCTGGAAATTGGGACAGCGGGTGGAATACTATGAGCAATATAGCCTACTGTAGTGAACGGATTATCGTAGCAAAAATCAACACAAAACCTAAGTGCACCACAGTGGTACAAGTCTATATTCCTACCAGTCAAGCTGATGATGAAGATGTTGAAAAGGTTTACGAAGAAATAGGTGAAGTTTTGAGGTATGTCAAGTGTGATGAAAATTTTATAGTAATGGGAGATCTGAATGTTGTGGTAGGAAAAGGAAGAGAAGGGAAAATAGTAGGAGAATTCGGATAAGGTAAAAGGAATAATCGAGGAAGCAGGCTGATAAAATTCTGCACCGGGCATAAGTTGGTCATAGCTAACACCTTATTCAAAAACCACAATAGGAGAATATACACATGAATGAGACCAGGAGATACAGGGCGTTACCAAATCGACTTCATTATGGTTAAGCAGAGATTTTGAAAGTAGATTTTGGATTGCAAAACATATCCCGGTGCTGACATAAACTCTGGCCACAGTCTGGTTGTTATGAAATGCAGACTTAAGTTGATGAAATTGAAGAAAAGTCAAAAGCCAAGAAGGTGGACAATAGACAGACTGAAAGAGAAGGACGTGAACAAACGATTCAAGGCGAGTATAGGGGAAGGACTAATGAAAAAAACCTGAACAAGCTACAATTGCTGAGGAATGGGCACTTTTGAAGAATGTAATAACAAAATCCGCTGAAGAAAATATTGGTAGGAAAGAAAGAATAGGCAGAAAACCGTGGATCACTCAGGATATACTAGAATTAATGGATGAACGGCGGAAGCACAAGAATGAAAGAGATGGAAGGGGAAAAGCTGAATACAGACGTCTGAGAAATGAGGTTATCAATAAGTGCAAGGAAGAAAAAGAAGAATGGTTGAAAGAGAAATGTGCAGGTATAGAAAATTGTCTGCAATTAGGAAAGGTAGATACAGCTCATCGAAGGATTAAGAGTACTTTCGGGGAAAGGAAGTCTAAGTGCTGTAATATTAAGGACTCAGATGGAAAACCTCTAACAGATAGGGAAGGAAAGGTGGAGAGATGGAAAGCTTACATAGAGTGTTTGTATAAGGGAAAGGATATTGAGAATCATGTAATGGAAAGGGAAGAGGAAATTGATGAGGATGAGAAAGGAGATTTAATATTGAGATCAGAATTTGACAAGAGCATTGGAAGACTCAAGCAGGTACAAAGCACCAGGCATAGATGATATACCGATTGAGTTGCTAAGCTGCATAGGTGATGAAGGTCTGACAATGTTATTTCACTTGGTGTGTAGGATTTATGAGACAGGTGAGGTACCCTCTGATTTCAAGAAGAATGTTATCATCCCTATACCAAAGAAAACAGGAGCTGACAGATGTGAAGATTACAGTACTATCAACTTGATCACTCATGCTTCAAAGATCCTGACTAGAATTATTTACAAGAGGATGGATAGACAGATAGAAAGAGAGTTGTGTGAAGACCAGTTTGGCTTCAGGAGAAACGTAGGAACAAGGGAAGCTATACTATGTCTTAGGCTGATTTTGGAAACTAGAATAAGGAAAGATAAGAGAACGTTCATGGCATTTGTAGTCTTAGAAAAGGCTTTTGATAACTTTGATTGGCCTAAATTGTTCGACATTTTGAAAACAATTGGAATAAAGTACAGGGATAGGAGGGTGATCTACAATCTATACAGAAACCAGACAGCAGTCATTCGAGCTGATGGACATGCGAGAGAAGCTGGTTTTCAGAAAGGTGTAAAGCAAGGCTGCAACTTACCACCTATACTTTTCAATCTTTACATTGAACACGCAATGAAGGAAATTGGAGGGGGAAAAAAGTGGGAGTGAAGATTCAAGAAGAAATCATTTCAACTCTGAGATTTTCTGATGACATCGTCATCTTGGCCGACACGCCAGAGGATTTGAATGAGTTTTTGAATGGTATGGACTCCGTCTTGTGGAAAGAATTCATGATGAAAATTAATAAATGTAAAACAAATACATTGGAATGCAGTCGAAATAAATCAGCTACCCCTATGGATGTCGAATTGTCAGGTGAACAGCTAAAGGAAGTAGGTGACTTCTGTTACTCGGGAAGCAAAATAACCAGGGATGGACGAAGCAAAGAGGATATAAGAAGTGGGTTAGCACAGGCAAAGAAAGCATTTCTACAGAAAAGGAATCTGTTGACATCGAATATATATTTAGGTATTAGGAAGTCATTTTTGAAAGACTTTGTCTGGAGCGTGGCGCTCTATGGAATGGAAACTTGGACTATTGGTGCAGCCGAAAATAAGAGAATTGAAGCGTTTGAAGTGTGGTGTTACAGGAGAATGATGAAGATCAGATGGGTAGACAGGGTTACGAATGAAGAGGTATTAAGACGAGTGGGAGAGGAGAGATGTTTCTGGCAACTGCTAATGAAGAGAAGAGATAGGCTGGTAGGACACGTATTACGACACCCAGGAATAGCAAACTTAGTTATGGCAGGAAGGGTCGAGGATGAGAACAGTAGGGGTAGACCAAGGTTAGAATATGTTAAACAGATTTTCTCGGATGTAGGGTGTGGTAGCTATGTAGAGATGAAACGATTAACTCAGGACAGGGAAGCATGGAAAGCTGCATCAAACCAGTCGAAAGACTGAAGACTCAAACCACAACCACAACAACAACAACTGGAAAATACGCTCCATAATAGCTGTCCACTTCACATTTTGGTCGCTGCGACGCCTGTTTCATGTCATTTTAACATTCTGAGGTCTTTCCATTATCATTTTGCATGGATATCAGAAACAGTAAATCAAAGGAATGAGTCCTCAAATCGTATAATTTCATAAATATCGAATATCGGGAGAGTGTTACAGCAACCTTTATCCTTAAGTCTCTCTATTGGGGAAAGTGTGGTTTATGAACATGCGAGATTTCTAGCACGGGTCCGCTAGTTATAATTATATTATTATTATTATTATTATTATTATTATTATTATTATTATTATTATTATTATTACTATTATTATTATTATATTATTATTATTACAAGTACATTCTATACAAGGGCAAAATTGCCAAAACACTGGCATCTCTAAAGCTCCAGCAGTTAAAATGGATGTTAAATAATATTTAAAAAAACAAGTAGTTCCGTGAAGAACAATACGGCCTATTTTCATATATCCTACGTATGTTAATTGCCTCTATCAACATATACAATTTCAGTTTGATTGCTGCAATAAATTCGTAGGTATTGCGAATCGTCTAAATATTTCGGATGGTCGCTATGTTGGATTTTCATATATGTAGGTCTTCGAGTTATGTACTGTTACATGAAGATTACTGTGTAGGTGTAGTATTCAAACTTCAATCGCATGATAAGAACACAAGAAATGAAAATCAGATTTTAAAATATTTCACAGCTGCCATCTTGTGGTTTTGAAAACAATTGAAAAAAATTAGATGCCAGTGGATTAAAATTTGTATAAGCATTTACCGTGCCAAGTTTTACTGTGCTAGGACGGTTAAATCACGAGAAACGTCCATTTAAATATTTATATTTCGCGTCGCCGCCATGTTGGATTAGTGCTCACCAGGTTATTGAATGTCCCATAGGTGAACCTATGTTCATAGCCTCTATCAGCATACGTTATTTCAGTTTGATTGCTATCATAGATTAATAGATATTGAGAACCATCTAAATATTTCGGCTGGTCGCCATGTTGGATATTAATATGTGTAGGTCATAGAGTTGTGTACTATTAGATAACGATTTTTGCGTAGGTTTATTATTCAAACGTTCACTTCGATCGCGTGATTAATACACAGGAAATAAAAACTTGATTTCAGAATTACGCACAACCGCCATCTTGAGATTATGAGAACAACTGATCTAAACTAGATGCCAGTGCATTACAATGTGTATAAATATTTACTGTACCATATTTCACTGCGCGCAAATGGTTAAATAGCGAGAACCGTCCATTAAAATCCTTCCCTTTCGCTTGCCCACCATGTTCGTTTTGTATTTTACAGGTTTTTGGAAGTCTCATAGCTCAACTTCTAGCAGCACCCTTTATCACCGTACAAAATTTCAGGGTGATATCAGTAATAGTTTCGGAGATATACAATCCCCGTGAAATATTTAGCACAGTCGCCATGTTGGATTGGTGAGACGTAATAAAATTTGAAGGGCACGGTCGGGATTGGCCAAAATAGTACTATTACCTTACCGAGTTTCACTGAAATCGCTTGAGCTGTTTAGAAGTATTAGGGGGACACACATACACACACAAGGACAAAAGGTGAACTCATAGAGTAAGCCTATTTTTTTTATAAAATGAAAATATGCTAATAATAAATAAATTAACAAATAAATACATAAATAACTAACTGTTGTGGCTTTAGAGATGCCAGTGTGTTGGAAATTTTGTCCTCGGAGAGGATTTTCTTATAATGATAACAATGATGCTCATTATTATTATTACCGACAACGGTAGCTACGCTCGCTAACACGCAGCGCTGGGCCATGGGGCCAAGCTCTCTGTGGACTCGGTAGACGTTGGTTCAAGCCCCACCGTCGGCCGTCCTTGAAATGGTTTTCCATAGTTTCCCATTTTCAACTCCAGACAAATGCTGGGACGATATCTTCTGACGGGCCACGACCGCTTCCTTCCACATCCTTGCCCAGTTTCATTTACCTCCATTCATTTCATCTGTCATTAACTCCTCTCATGAGGATGGCGTCAGGAAGGGCATCCGGCCGTAAAACCCATCCGCCACATATACTTTCATCGCATCTCATCCCCGACCACTTTGAAAATTGGAATAATTAGGGGTAGACTTAGATACATTATTATTATTAATGTATTATTATTATTATTATTATTAATGTATTGTTATTATTATTATTATTATTATTATTATTATTATTATTACTATATTATTTTTAAACGCCGAGGAAGTAGGATGTTTGAAGGGACGCAAATATCCATGGCACTCCGAGTCGTATGATGCACATATCATATAGTGGTTATAAGACAAAATTAAATAAATCTCAGACACAGGTTACGCAATGGTAGAGCTCCAGTTTCACTGTCACATGGGAGTGCTAAACGTAACTGGGCCGTAGATTTTTCTAAACAGCTCCAACTTGATAGATCTACACATACGTAGCTGAGACTATTTATTTATTTACACTTTATAACAACAACAACAATAACAACAACAACAAAACGACGCACCGGGAAGGCGTTGTCCGATTGTAAGGATTTTTTTTATGCAAAGACATTCGGACCGAACATCCAACTGATTAAAGCTTCGTGGCCAATGAATGAATGAATGAATAGCGGGAGCTCCCGCGCATCCGAACTGCGCATGCATCAGGTGTATATAAGGCGCGATTCTGAAGCGTATGCTCAAAGTAGCTGTTGCATTTGACTGCGATATCTGAACGTCGGCTGTAAGAATGCCACGCCGAAGGAATCGTGCTCATTACGAGGAGATGTCAGAGTTTGAAAGAGGTCGTGCGATTGGATTGAAAGAAGCTGATTGGTCGAATCGAGCCGACGCTGGACATTTGGGTCGAAGTGATGCGGCGATCAGACGATGCTGGCAAGCGTGGGTCAGCAACGGCAGGCATCAGCGTCAGGACGGCAGTGGTCGACCGAGGGCCACAACAGCACGGGCAGACAGAGCGATTAACAAAACAGCTGCCCCAGCACCGGAGTCGTCGTTATCAACGATCCAACGTGTGACCCGCACACGTCCACCATGACCATCAACAGACGCCTGAGCGACAGGAATTTGCGCTCGCGCCGCCCGTTACGCCGCTTACCACTCACGACTGTTCACCGTCAAGTCAGATTACAGTGGTGCCGCGCTCGAGCAACGTGGAACTGCGCTGACTGGGGACGTATAGTCTTTAGTGACGAGTCCCGTTTCCAACGATGCCCTGACGACAACCGCAGACGTGTTTGGTAGACATCCAGGCTAGCGTGGGGATCCTGCCTTGATTATCGCACGCCACACAGCCCCACAACAGGGGGTGATGGTCTGGGGTGCCATCTCCTTTGATAGTTAGATCCCTCAGGTAGTCATTCCTGGCACACTGACAGCACAGCGGTATGTTGATGACATTCTACGGCTGGTTCTGTTACCGTTCCTTCAGTGACATCCAGGCCTTACTTTCCAACAGGATAATGCCCGGCCGCACACGGCACGTGTTGCTATGGACTGTCTTCAAGCTTGCCCTATCCTTCCTTGGCCAGCTCGGTCGCCTAATCTCTATCCCGTAGAACACATTTGGGACGTCATGGGAAGGCGATTGCGAACATTCTGGAATGTCGCCGATTTAGCCCAACAGTTGGAGACCATTTGGCACGAAATTCCGCAGGACACCATCCGGGAACTTTATCAGTCCATGCCACGTCGAGTGACAGCTTGCACCCAGGCCAGGGGTGGACCAACACCTTATTGACGACTTCACTTTGTAACGCTCTAACTCTGCAATAAATCATTCGATTGTTGTTCTGCACTTCTGATCGTTTGTTTTTCTATGTCTGTTCCTCACATCCACCGATTTTTAACGCCATTGGACAATTCCTTCCTGGTGCGTCCTTTTTCTTTTTTTGTTATACAGTGTAGCCTATTTATTTAACGTTCCTATTAACTCCAGTGGCGTTAGAGATGCCAGGGTGTTGGCAATTATGACCCGGAAAAGGATTTTTTAACATGCCAGTAATCTAGGCTACTCTTATAATGTTGTCGCAATAGATCACCCTTATATGCTAATCAAACTGAGCCGGGATCGAACCTACAATCTTATCCTATCGGCCCCAGCACTAACGACTCGCGCTAATCTCGGGCTTCCTGGATATCCCAATGATGGGAGAGCCTGTGAGCTGGGGCTGGTGCTCTATTGAGCTCATTTTACCCTGCTATCAAGGAGTTTTATTTTTTATTACTGTTTTTGTTTTTGGTTGTTATTTAATTCCCTCGTGGTCCTTCGTACGTGGTCCAAGGGAGGAAGAATTTGTTAGCTGATGTTCGATTTTTTTTTATAGATGTTTCGTCGTTTAGTATTACTTACGACTCGGTGCTCTACTACTTCTCTTTTCATGCTGGGTGGGCTGGCTTCAGTGTTGCCAAATCTTGAAATGGGAAAGAACAAAACCCTATGCTTTAAAAAACCAGAAAAGCACCAGCTGGACTCTATGATTCAAAACACCAGAAAAACACCAAAAATTATAAATATATAAACGGCATTTTACTTACATTTCTTTAATTAAAAATCGTCTTCTTCACTTGCGGAGCCTGCTACCGCTATTACATCTTTAGAGCAGGAAGGTGTAGTACTGCTGTAGATCTGCATACTTCCAATTTTGGCCTCTATTGGGTATCCTTCGGAAGTTTGTAGTCGTGATAGCATTTTCCCTCTGTTTTTAGCCCAAATCGCACTCACAGAAATGAAAATCCACAGCCTGCTTCCAGTCTCCGACCGGGTCAGGAATGGAATGAATGAAGCCCCCATCTAGCGGCGAGGATATGGACTGTGCCGGCTGCCGAGGCCTGACGCACTCCTCTGGGGCAATGATTAAATGAATGACAGATGAAATGAAATGATCGTGGAGAGTGTTGCTGGAATGAAATTTTGACAGGGAAAACCGGAGTACCCGGAGAAAAACCTGTCTGCCTCCGTTCTGTCCAGCACAGATCTCACATGGAGTGACCGGGATTTGAACCACGGACCCAGCGGTGAGAGGCCGGCGTGCTGCCGCCTAAGCCACGGAGGCTTACCGCACTCACAGAATGGAATGCAATTTTTGAACTTTCATTCGATTTCTTTGTTTTGTTTTCACCAATTAAACTTGGCTAAACACTCTCCCTACATCTGCATTAGAGTGAGGGAGCGAAAGTACATAATCTGCCTTCGCATGAAACTGGGAAATCCCCTGGGAGCTGGTAAGAAAAAGGATGATAGGTCAATTCTTTGTACATGTGCACTTGCACTGAGCCCTGCATGTTGCGCTTACTTAGCACTTATACACGCGAATGAGAATTTCAGGGACTTCCCCTGTTGGAGTGTTGATCTTGACACGTGTAAGGCTGAATATTGCCTATCTTAATTGATTAACTTTATTAAGACTTTTACTTGGCTGCCAGGATTTACTTATTTGTCATAGGAGACAATTTGGCACTGGTTTTATTGAAATAACACCAGTATTTTGCTATGGCACTATTAGAACATTTCTGGCACCAGACGAACTTCAGGAACGCCAGATCTGGTGCTAAAAACACCAAATTGGCAACACTGGCTGGCTTGTCCTGATTGGTGACCGCTCTGAGGGCTCGTCTCGCCTCCCAAGTATACTGTAGGGCAGCAGCATAGCAGCCCCAGTGGACTGCGCCACTAAGCCCAACAAAACTAAATGATGGCAAGTGGACCAATTCTAGTTCATGAGCTGGGCATATTGAAAGTGGCAACATTAGGGCGTACCAAATACACTTAGTGGCCAAAAGTCATGGGAAGGCACGGAATATGATGTTAACAGCGAGTTGCTCCTCCGCGAGCGCTCAAAACGGCAGAAATATGGCGAGGCATCGGCTCGAGAAGAAATGGGCTCCTGACTTCCAACATTCAACTGGGCGGTGATCTGACTCACAGTAGCCCTTCGATCGCCCCGTATTATTCTGCTGAGGCGACGTGATGTCCGTTTGTTAAACACCTGTGTGGCGGTTTACGTGGATAGTAACATTATCTCTGCGATATTGAAGATCCACCCTCGACACTGTTGACCTCGGAGACCCGAATTCGCGTGTAATCTCCAAAATGCTATGACCCATGCGCCGTGTGCCGAAGATCATCCCACGTTCAAAGTCGGTTAACTCGCGACGTGGTGCCAACTTCACTACACTCGTGTCTGTGACAGACTGCTCTGCTCTGCCGCAGCTAGCCGCACGGCATATTTTCTCATGGGACTACCCTTCCCGTGACTTTTGGCCACTCAGTGTACAATTACTATGTAGCGAGTACTCAGTATTCTGCATGAACGAAGTTCACAGCCCAAAATATCCTCACATACCACACCAACTCTGCCGTACGAAAATTAAAGCCATTCATAAGATAGAGGTAGCAGACATGAAAGTAGCCTAAATGATGGCAGGGATAACATGGTGACAGAACGATTAGGAGACTGATTGCAATGAAGAGGTTTGGTTTTTGTTGATACTGTACGTGTCACCGCGGATCAGACATGCATTTCTCGGGGGGAGGGTCAGTGCGGCGAATCTACCAACGGGAGAGACAGTTCGCAGGCACGCACCCCTCTTAGCCCCTCCCAAGGCCGCCACAATACAATAGCTCTACGAGCCAGGTAGATCATTGGCGCACGGACTACCAGACTGTTCTGTTTCTTGAACCTACTGGGTGCGACAGGAAGATCCAGAACATCTGTGGAAGGGACTGGATAGTTCTGGAAACCAACCATCGAGAGCATTCGACAAGGAGGGACTCGATGCTACTGGAAGTGGTTAACATTGAGAACTTTCCAGGCCAGGGGCTGATTGGATAAATACCAGCGAGCTGCAGCGAGAACCAGCCAGTTCTCAGTCTTAGTTTGAGTGGAGTTGAAGCAGTGTGCCGTGCAGAGCGCGACGAGTAGATATAAATGTGAAGATAAATAACGTAGAGAGTAAGAGTGAAAATAAATGTTAACTGTAAGAGACACTATCTTGCAGAATACAGTGTAAATAAATAGTGACAAGTAGTTGTATGAAGAGAGACTCCGTGTGTGTGTGTGTGTGTGCGCGAGTGAGTAGGCCTAATTTGTTTTATTGTTAATTAGTGTAAATTATATTAGTGTAAATAAAGAATTAGTGCACCATAAGCCTGACCAGTTATTTATCGATCCCTAAAAACGTAACAATACATTTAGGGGCTTTGTGACATCGTGGTCATGTACATGTAGACCCGTGTACTTGGGAAATGGTATCAACAAGTTCATAAAAACCACTTACATGTGATGAAACCGTACGTCAGAGAGTGACACACTACAAGTGATGAGGATTCAAATGGGCATTAAATATATTTTCCTATTTTCCTTTTTTTTTTTTTTTTTTTCGTAGTCAGTTTACCCTCCATGTAGGCTTTTCCCACGGACTCAGCGAGGGATCCCACCTTTACCACCTATACGGGCAGTGTCCTTTAGCATGACATCAAATGAGGGGATACAACTGGGGAGGCGGAACAAGCGCCTCGCCCAGGCGGCTTCACCTGCAAAGCAAGCAGGGAGCCTCATGAGGGATGAGGCGGGATGGGAAGAATGGGAGGGATAGACAAGGAAGAGGGAAGGAGGCAGCCGTGGCCTGACGGTAGGTACTGTGAAAGTATTTTGTAGCTGGGATTTACGTATTTTTAGAGCCAGCCCACAGAGCCGCGGTGATCGTAATATTAAGATGATCGTGTTTTGTTTTAAACAGCTGGGAGCTTGACAATTGAGAGTGGAACTACCACGTGATGCGCCGAGCACTACTCGGATATCCTCTTGAGACCCAAGGAAACATTTGTAGCTCAGATATTCCGTTTCTGTATTTCGTATTAAATACTGGCAGATATAACACATTTTTAATTACCAAAAGACATATTCTTCATAAAATACTGTATTAAAATGTCAGGTTACAATTACCGACGAGGGTTGTTAAAGCCCTAGGTCATAAATGCATAAGTTTGGTCTATCTTTGGATTGTGAAGACGAGTGTGTTTGAGCCGAGCTGTCAGCTGTCCTTGTAATAGATTTTTGTGGTTTCCTATATTCAACTCCAGATGAAATCGGGGTGGTACCATTTAATAGGCCACGGCTGCCTCTTTCAAGCGTCTTGCCCATTTTCATTCATCTTTAACATCCCACCTGTGATGATTGAGGTGTAGGAAAGTGCATCTGATCTTAAAAACCATCCATCTCTTAGATAACTTATCATATTTAACCCCCGTTCCACTGCAAATGAGGGAATAGAAATGCAGGTCAAAAATGACAGAATACCAACTTGAGACCCAAGGAAACCCCCTTAAAATGAGAAGATGCTCATTTGTGTACCCTGAGTCTGAAGAGGATATACGGTCAAGGCCATATTACGTCATCTTGAAAAATGACAGTCGACTAATGGAGGGTAGAAGGGAGATCTGATTGCAACCTGGACACACAATTATATCAGAAGTCGTGCACGAAGTACGGAACTACGAGCAGAATTGTGTCGGGTTATTCTTGAAAATAACGTGAACAGACGTAGGCCTATGTTATACTGTGCTGACGTAGATCTTTTCTCTACAGCCGCGTCTACAGTGTGGACTTGTAAAATTTCAGCGGAATGATTTATTACACTATAGCGTGAGCAGAACATTGCGTAATAGTTCAAGCGTCAGTAAAGGCTTATATAGTGTGTCTATTTCGATTTACGTAGTTTTTCTACGTGGTACAACGAACGTATACGTGGATATTGTATGTATTCTGTGCTGAACAGATACCTGGAATTGAACATTGTAATATTACTAGTGCTTCGTGGGAGCAATGCATGATATTTAAGTATTCTTTCTATATCAAGATGTGTTACAAATCGCTGTTGGGAGGAACATCTTTACTGTTTATTGGATCTGCAAACATGCAGGCTTAAATATGAATACAAGAACTTAATACGCAAAGTAGTGCGATGACTTCGTGAGGTAACGGTGACGCCCATTTACACCAGAGATGTTTCCAGAACGACTCTTGATAACGTTCAACAAGAAATCTGATTTATTCGAAATCATGGAGGAGACGTGGGTAAACCACTGCAACACTTCAGAATCATGCTACTTCTACATAAATGAGATCATCTTACAAGAGAGATGCTGTTTACAATCGTATTGTACGAGCTACCAGATGTACTGGATTTGGTGTACTCACATTTCCCCGGCAGAAAGGAACAGTTTGGAGGGAGTTTCCGGGTTCGAGGCCAGGGTGGATGAATTTGTATACTGTGTCCCAATACATTATCGAGATGATACTTGGGCATTTGTTCCGAGTAATGCCAGCATCGAAAATCTTCACAAGGTAGAAGCCGACCATTTTTCAGTAGAAGTAGGGCATTAATATTCTGTAGTTTCCAGTTGCCATTTTTATTAGCATAATGGATGATGGGATTTAAGTCCGATGTTTCTTTTTCATTCTTGATCTCAGATTCGATTATATTTAGTTTGTTTGACGGATATATACTTTTAAAATTTATTCTTGAATTTAAATAACCTTTTTCGACTCTGCATTTATCTTAATATTAATATAGCATTTTGAATATTTTGATTGTTGTGAAGACCAACACTAGGGGAAGATATGCGTTTACGTACACTTGATTCAAACGTTTAGCAATATGCTATTGAACTTGACGATCATTTTGAGCTTTTTGAATACTTTTATAATCTTTTATATATTCTTCGGAATATTTTTTGGTAATTCTGTGTCATCGTGATTTCGACATATGACTCCAAGCAAGCTTTTTCTAAGTATTTTTGGGTTTGTTATACGTTGAGTTGAACTTCGATTAATGGATATTGTGATATTTTTGGGGAATGTGCTGTTGACCATTCATTTTCGTAAGATCCCATTTCTCGATTGAGACGGTGCATTCATTGAAAGACCCAATGTTTCATAGGTGTTTAACTCTGTTAACCGGGAATTATTTATGGTGTAGGGGATTTCATAGTCTGTTCAGTTTCTCTGGAGAGGTGAATTTTCCTCGTTCTTGATTGACTTTAATTTTTCTTACCAACTTGCTTTAGATTAGATTCGTCTTAGCTAATTCTCGTTGGAGAATTTATTGTTTCTCGACGTCGGAATTATTGCGAATTGGAGTTTAATTCTGATTGACAGTAGCCTATTCTTGAACTATCATAATTTCAAGTTTTGTAAATTTATTTTTTATAGTTGTGAAACGGTTTATTTCTTGAATGGTGATGTAATCAGGATTTCTCATGATAACTATGCAAGGTGTTAAAACATGATTGAAATATAACTAAAGGTGAAATGACGAATTGTTTAAAATATGCATCCACGAAATATAAGTTGAAAGTTTCAGTAAGATTTATGATCACTATGTGAGTGATAGTCATTAAGCAGATTTAGTGTGTATTTGAATGAAGTACAGTGTGATGTACAAGTTTATGAGCCAAGTATAGTTGGAGTATATAAGGATTTTTCCTGGTGTATTGTAATACTTCAGTGAAGTAATTGGATGTACGTGGAGTACAATAGTAATCTCGTATAATGAGTAAATTTTCATGTGATTTGAGGTAAAATATTTTTGCTTTGGTGATAGCTTATTTCTAACTCAGAACTGATGAAGTGAAAGGAGATCATAGTTTGTTAAGAGGAATTTCGTGAGATCAAATCCATTCAAGTTTTTTGCTGAATCATTTTTATTACTCTATGTCACAATTTGGAGTACTACATGTAATTGAGCTTAATCACTTGATTAAATCGTATCGGATGTGGAATTAGTACAATGATATATAACCAGTTAATGAGTCGAATGGATGGTGAAGCTACCTATTTGTAAAATCGTATTTCAGGATGAAACAATCTGTAAGGTTGTGTATATAATTTGTTTGGTGTATATATTGTAATTATGGGTAAATTTAATGTGTAATGTTTTGAATAAAATGCACATCGTTGAACGATTACGAGATCGTTACTTCTATGTATTATCAGTATGAATTACTAAATTATTTGAGCACTAGTGCGTGCTAAGTTTGATCACGACTTGGTGCCTCTTTTGACACGTCTGTGTCCATTTCTTATTTTTCGTCATTATGCTAATTTGAAGGTGGGTTGACGCCTGCACTATTGCACATATTTCTGAATAAATTTATTTTATAGTATTTCTCTCCGGGAGTAATAATTCATAACAATCATGGAAGGTTGTGTCGAGAAGACCAATGTGAGTGTTTTTCCTAACTTTTCTCACACCTCTGAGATAGTTTTTGTTTCTCTCGTTTGAGTCTCGCGTGCCTGTCTTTTTGATTTGAGCTAGTTTCTTTTGCGTATACACTTTGGTCTTTCTTAACGCAATCTTATTTAGTTAATGCACCCTTTATACTTCCTTCACCTGTTGGTAGAATCTGGTTTTTTTTATTATTGTGTGCCGGGCATTATCAGATTCTACGGTCCAGTGATCTTCGAGGGATTCAACAGGTATTGGTAAGTGATAAACGGGTACAGTACCATCCCGGCATTTGCCTGAAGACGGCGTAGGAAACCACGCAAAACCACTTCGAGAATGGCAGAGGTGGGAATCGAATCCCCTCTTTTCATTTGGACCACCCGAAGCTGGGTAGACCCCGTAACCGTTTCCGGTGAGAGACAGCCCATGTGTTGCAGAACTTCGAGACGCAATATGGTTTATATAAGCTTCTAAGATTATGATATACGCATAAATATTTTTCAAAAGTTCTAAATCTTACAAAGAAACGTCTCCAGAAATCGAAGCATGGAGTCAAACTAGGCCACTTAAACGCAGGAGTGAGCTACATCCAATACAAATTTAATTACGGCAATTAGAAGGATTTCTTCGGCAAGATGGAAGGATTCTGGAACTGGAAAAACATTCCCACGAGGAGAACGTTCACTGAGAAAACAAACCACAATTTCGAAGAATTCTCAGTTATTTTCCCTGAGCTGATGACCGTCTTACAAATTCCAAATAGCAAATTATATTGTTTCAATCATATCCTGCAAGTTTGCTATCACTTATCATCGACTTCATAACTGACATATAACATTCACCTGAGAGACCAATGCATGCTGTTGATGGTTCATTTTGGGAATAATCGGCCCCGTGAATTTGGTTGAAAGGGCAATTTGTCAAGTAACCTATGCCCCGCACGCACGCGTGTGTGTACTGTAAGCCTGTAAAAGCCTGGCGCTAAAACCACACACATATAACGCCGTGGTTTGAGCCTTGGATCACCGAATGCCAAGTACCCAGTCGAAAAGTAAAGCGTGCCTTGGACCAATCGACATTGGTTCGTGAGTGTTCACTGCAAAGTAGGTTGGTCTCTTTCACTACCGGAGGGAATAACAGGAACTCCAGTGATTTCTCTCCTCCTATTTAATGGCAATCTGCCTATGCTCTTTGCTTGTTAAGGCAGGTAGTACCTTTTCATCACAATTAGATATAATGTCTTCTGATTCTTAGACTGATGATTGCCTAGACTCTTCTTGTTGCTTTCAAACCCCTATATTCTCTCTATTTGTTATAAAATACGGTATACTCCAATTATTAGGCCAGATTGACCTCTTATTCTATTTGCATGGTACGTGTTGTTTGAGTCTTCAATCTTTAGACTGGTTTGATGCAGCCCTCCATGTCCTCCTGACCTGAGCTAATCGTTTCATCTCTACATGGCTACTTCACCTCACATCCGAGGCGATCTTTTTAACATATTCTAACATTGATCTACCCCTACACTTCTTGTCCTCGACCCTTCCTTCCATAACTAAGATTCCTATGCCTGGGTGTCTTATTAAGTGTCCTACCAACCTATCTATTCTCTTCATTAGAAGTCGCCAGGAACATCTCTCCTCTCCCACTCGTCCTAATTGCTATTCATTTGTTACTGTACCTACCCGTCTGATCTTCATCATTCTCCTGTAACACCACATTTCAAACGCTTCAGTTCTCCTTTTCCTGCTGCGCCAACAGTCCAAGTTTCACTTCCATAGAGCGCCACGCTCCAGACAAAGGCTTTTAAAAATGAGTTTCTAATACCCAAATCTATATTTGATGTCAACATATTTGTTTTCTGTTCAAATGCTTTCCTTACCTTAGCCAACCTACCTTTTATATCCTCTTTGCTTCGTCCATCACTCGTATACTGTAGTATATTTCCTTCAATTTAGACAATTTCTAAAGCATCGGCATGTGCAATGCCGAACGCATTGTCTAATACTGTACTTATAGGAATTGCTGTTTCCATTTTACTTGCATCTATTGTACCGTATTGAACAGTTTTGTGGAAATTTCAGTTTCATAATGCAAAATTGCTATCATCGGAATAAAATGCTTTGGGGATTCATGTCTTGGGGCAAAATACCTGCATTTTATTAAGTGTTAAAGATGCTCACAACGCAGAGGTAATCTTTACCCGCGAACCGAGAAGGAAAAATAATCAACGAAACATCTGAATTTTGAAGGATAATTCACAAATTCATCATTCTTAAAATATATTTAACGACAAATAATTAAAAATCCTAAGAGTTTAATTTAAAATTACTCGGTTATTAAAATATTTTTTGGGTTAACACAGCAAAGTGCTTGTACTTTGTCGGTGAGTCCTCATTGCAAATTAAAGGACGCTTGTAGTTTTACGTGACCGTTAATCTTGCGATCATGAGCCACAGGACCTCATTCTTACGTGGAATACGAACCACAAGACACGGCATTTCACTTCGAAAATCTCACATGCATTGACTGGGAATCGAACCCGGTTCACCTTGGTGAGAGGCCAACACCTTGACCGCTGCGCCACCACGCCCCATTGGAAATTAGGTTGGTCTCTTCCACAGATAGAAAAATAGCATGACACCTCTCCCCAAAAAGAAACAAGTAGTTCCGTGAAGAACTATTATATAGCCTATTTTCATATATCCTATTTTATATTAATTGCCTCTATCAACATACAAATTTTCAGTTTGATTGCTGTAATAGAATCCTAGATATTAAGAACCGTCTAAATATTTCGGATGGTCACTATGTTGGATTTTTATATATAGGCCTTACAGTAGAGTTATGTACTATTACATGAAGATTATTGTGTAGGTGTATTATTCAAACTTCAATCGCATGATTAGGACACAAGAAATAAAAACTATATTTTAAAATTTTGCACTGCCGCCATCTTGTGGTTATGAAAATAATTGAAATGAATTAGATGCCAGTGAATTAAAATTTATTTATGCATATACCGTACCAAGTTTCACCACGCTCGGATGGTTAAATCGCGAGAAACGTCCAGTTGAATACTTCAATTTAGCATCACCGCCATGTTGGATTTATGCTCACAAGGTTATTGAATGTCCCATAGGTGAACTTATGTTTATAGCCTCTATCAACATACAAAATTTCAGTTTCATTGCTGTCATAGATTAGTAGATATTGAGAACTGTCTAAATATTTCGGATTGTCGCCATGTTGGATTTTAAAATATGTGGCCATAAAGTTATGTACTATTAGATGAGGATTATTGTGTAGGTTCATTATTCAAACTTCAATCGCATGATTAGGACACAAGAAATAAAAACTTAATTTTAAAATTTCGCACAGCCACCATCTTGAGGTTATGTAGACAATTGAACGAAGATAGATGGCAGTGCATTTTTTCATAAATGAAAATAGGCTTAAAGGGTTCTTTTCTAACTCCTAAATCAGAGCCCTAATCATAGATTTGTTATGCCACCTCCTCCTCCTCCTCCTTCTTATTATTCTTATTCTTATTATTTGTTAGATTCAGTGGTGAACGATTTCAAAGCAAGAGTTGTAGAAGCAGAAGAGGCCGCAGTGCTAACTGCTAGTAGAGGATCATGGACGCAACTTGTTCACAAACAGTGACTTGCAGACACTGGACGCTGAAAGGCAAAACAGTGTCAAATGAAAATGAATGAATAATTAAGTATCCAAAATTTCATTGAAATAAAATATTTTTTAAAAATTAACCATGAGCCCAAAAGCCATGAAAGTCGCAGTCAGATTTTTTTCTCTCATTTATACCCCCAATTCTTTAAATAAATGTCATATTTTTTTTGTAAAGCCCAGGTCTGAAACTTTAAAGACCATTAAGCTGCACGCAACTGTACGTTACAATTCCAAATTTCGTTACAACCTCACACTTATACCCTACATAAAATGGTTTCACCTAATGAGTGGCATTCGCCAATAAAACACTGGTAGGGATATAAATGGGAAATGTTCAGCTAATGAGAAAATATCTTCACCAAGTGGATAACGATAACATTGAAGAACTGTAGGGTTGCTATCCCCAATTACAACGTTGGTGGAAAGGAGAGACCTCGAGAGGGAAAGGAGGAAAGCTACCACAGGATGAATTACATGCTTGAGACGGATCGTGCATCCAGCGTGAATCAGCGCATGTAACACGAATGGTGGAATGAAAGTGAGGTAATTGACCACGTGATGTTCTGTACAGTACAAGTGAGTTTAGCTTCCAGAACAAAACACTGAATTAAACTTCCCGAATACACTGTGACATTCTATAATAATACGGCATATTGTTGTTGCTGATTCAGCTACTACATGGTTTTGGGTCTTGGGAAATGTGAACATGATGATGGTGATGATGATGATTGTTGTTTTAAGGGTCTAACATCTAGGTTATCGGCCCCTAATTGTTTGGGTGACAATGAAAGATGAGATGAGAAGGAAAACTATAACTAACACCAACCACAAACCCACATACTAGAAGAAGAAATGGTAAACAAATAAAGGACAAGGCAAATAGAGGACAGGACCGGAAGAAAAACGCCCCCAACCCTCGAACAACGAGGATTGAGGGATCTGGAAGGAAGGAGAGCCATGAAAGGAAGAGAGGAAAGGGAAAGAGGAGAGGGCCCGCCCCAAGTCAGTGGAAAAAGCCCACCAGCCGCGAGCCCCTGAAGGTGTAGCAATATTCAGAGTGCACCAGAAATGGTGGGGCTACATACACCCTGCCTCCTTGAGGGCCTTGAGCAGAAGGCAGGAGATAACATGAAAAGAAAAAGAAGGCTGGCCCTTCATGGAAGGAGGGTATCAGGAAAGATGAGACAAGGGCCAATTAAGGCGGAAAAGGAAGAGACTCCCTAGGCCTCGGATACCCTAATACCGTCGGGGTCGGAAGAAGATAAGAGTTGACCAAGAGAGATCGAAAGGAAAGAAGACGGAGAGGAGCCCGGCACAAATAAGTGGAAGCAATGCCAGATTCAGCTGGAGTCGAAAATGTGAACACTAGCTCAGTTACACTGGGAGTGTGCGAATATTTTTAAGTGGTGTTAGGATTGTTAAAGAAGGGATCGTAGGCTGACACTCACCTGGAGTTGAAGTGGGTTCTACGGAAAACCAATTCAGGGATGGCTGAGAATGGGGTCTACCTCCTCCTCTTCTCAATTGTCCCACAAGACTGAGAGCATCCGTTTGCTACCCTAATACGAGGATTTAAACGATGCATGAAATAAACGAAACCGAGCCATCCGGGCGTCGAGTTACTAACTAATGGACTGCGGCTATCGAGGATAGGTAAGATAGGTCAATGTCTGTGCTAAGACATGGTTTGTATCTAAAGTTTGACCACAATGTCGCAAAGCCCCTAAATGAGCGGTTCCCAATCTGGGGGGTCGCGGGCCGTTCGGAAAGGGGTCGCGAGATGTATAGGCTACAAATAATGGTGAACTATGTACTTAAACTTAGATGGCCATCGGGAGTTTTAAATTAAATAACTTTGTACATTTACAAAATATCAATATATTTTACAGATTTTGTCAAAACAAAACAGAAACATTTAATAATTTTGATATGTAATTGTTCTCTTTAGTGAGAAACATGGGCCTGTTTTTTTGTCAGCAAGTTTCTTAAAATTCGGCTTAGTTTTAGATACACTTACAATAAGGTCGTCTTCTACGTCCAGTCGATTTCTTGCCTTGGTTTTAATGTTGACCAATGTAGAAAATCCGAGTTCGCAGAGGTAGGATGTTGCAATGGGCATGATGATTCTCAGAGCCACTGATGTTAAGCTTGGATACTCAGCTCTTCTTTGTAGCCAGAACTTGTCAACATTTTGGGTGCTGAAGGACAGTTGCAAAGTCATGTCACAGGATAGCTCGATGCGTTTGTCATGAATCAGTGGGTTTAAGTCTGCCTCGTTCACAGCCTGCTCGTTGAAGGGGTTAAGCACCCAGTTCCAACCGGTGTGTTGATCCTCGGGAATGTAGCTAAGGATCTGCTCTTGTAGACCTTGCAAGTGAGTAGTAACCAGTTTGGACAGGTTGTCAATGTCGGGATAATATTCATCGCTTCGATCAAGGGATGTGATAAGCTCATTTGTCAGTTCAAAGTTTTCAAATGTATTCTTCTCAACCCTGGTTGACCAAGTGGCTAATTTCTTTAAAAACGAATTGACTTTGTCTTGTGCAAAAAGTATGGTTTTGTCTCTTCCCTGCAAGGAAACGTTGAGATCGTTCAGATGATGAAATATGTCCGCTAAATAAGCAAGTTTTAACAGTCATTCATTGTCACTCAAAAAACCGGCAAGGTCTTTGTTTGCAACTTGAAAAAATGTCTTAAGCTCAGAGCGCAAAGCGAACACTCGAGAAAACACCTCTGTGTGAAGCAAGAGGCATTTGTGCCTCCATTTCTTCGCATAACTGTGATAACAGTCGACACTGTAATGACCGGCTTTTTACAAAATTAACCAACTTAACAGTTTCGTTCAACATTGTTTTTAGCTCAGTTGGCATGACCTTGGTAGCTAATGCTTGGCGATGCAGAAAACAATGAACCCAAGTGGCATTAGGCATGACATTTTTCATCCGTCTCACGAAACCGCTGTCTTTCCCAGTCATTGCTTTGGCACCATCACTGCAGATTGAAATACACTTTTGAAAGTCAATTTGAAGCGAATCGGTTGCAGACATGAACATTTTAAACATTTCCTCACCTGTTGCGTGGTCAGGCAAAGGTTTGCAAAATAAAATGTCTTCTTCCACACTACCGTCACCCTCAAAACGAACAAAGCACATAAACTGCGCCAAACTTGACACGTCCGTAGACTCGTCAACTTGAATGGAAAAGTACTCACTTTTCTGCAACTTTGTTTTCAACTGATCCTTTATGTCTTGAGCCATCTCGGTAATGCGCCTCCCCACCGAGTTGTTCGACAGAGGAATGGTGGAAAGCTTCTTAGCTGCATCTGGGCTGATCATAGTTGAAACCATATCCTGAGCAGCAAGTAGAATGAGCTCTTCAGCAATCGTGTGTGGTTTACCTTTCTTTGCTATTCGTAAAGCCACTTGATACGATGCTAGCAAAGCACTTTTGCTCATATTATTTCCACTTAACTGAACTACTGCATTTTACTGGTAATCTAAAGCAGTTAACTTACGTTCAAAAAAATCTGCCGGCTTATCTTTAAAACTGGGATGTTTACTTTCTAAATGGCGAATCATCTTGGAAGGTTTCATACTCTCGGCCGATAACAACTCGCTGCAAATAACACACTGTGGCCGATTTCCGAGCACCGTAAATCCATACTTAATATAACTGACACTATACTTTCTCACCTTTACCGTCTTCTGTTCATGATCATCATGAGAAGTCGAAGGCCCTGCACGCTTATCAAACTTATCCATAATTAGAACAAAATCAAACAATACGCGAGCGAACAAAACACAAGAGACGTACAGTACAAGCCAGGCAGCTTGAAGCGCGGCTGACGCATGCGCATACGAGCCCTTCTCCCTCCTCACGTCACTAACGTCACAACTACAGTCAAGTCAAGACAGTCGTGCTACTAGGTTCCTTTGTGACTATTTAAAAGCATTTATAAAAGTTAATAGCAGGTTATAGGCACTACTACTTTTCGTTTTTAAAATAATACCCTGGTAGTCTAAAAAGAATTACTACCATTTATTTAAATATCATTATACTATTGAACCGCCAAATATTATTTTTTGTGTCATATTATTTTACATTTAAGTTTCTCAGTAAACATCAAACAGGTCAGTAACATCAGAATAAGATTAAAATTTTAAAATCTGAACAAAGTAAATAAATAAGCATTTAAACGAATAACCTACCGGTCACTTAAGTTAAATTCCAAAGTAATTTTTACCCTCCACTTTGTCCCCCCCTCACAGACACCTGCACTAAAACGGGGGTCGCGGCTAAAACGTATGGGCTAAAATGGGTCACGGAAAGAAAAAGTTTGGAATTCGCTGCCCTAAATCAATCAACAACAATAACGTATGGTATCTAAATTGGTGATCGATAGCGACGATCTTGCGGCGTTAAACGTCAGTAAAGAGGCGACCTTCCTCCATCAAGGAGTACTTTGTTATCGATTTGTTCTGTTGATTACGAACTATAATGTACAGTAGCCATAATAGCCTTCAGTCAAGAAGCTTGATCAACTCGTGGTGTAGCAGCTTGCGTTCTTGGCTGTCGCCCTGGAGTTCCAGCTTCAAATCCCGGTTCTGCCAAGAAATTTAATTTTTGTCTGAGGGCTGGAATGGGGCTCACTCATTCTGGTGAGGCAAAACTGAGTAAAGGTGGGTTCGATTCCCACCTCAGCCATCCTGGAAGTGGCTTTCAGTGGTTTCCCACTTCTATAGGCAAATGCCTAGATAGGACCTTAGTTCATGTCTCAGTGCACCTACCCCATTCCCAAGTATAGCTACACACACTACCATAGTTACCACAGAAATACAGGTAATCAGAAGAGTTCAGTATACACCCAAGTACACGGGGCTGATGATCAAGCTGTTCCAAGATCCTAAAATGAATTAAGAACAAGGAAAATGCTTTGTCGTCGCTCTTTTATGTATCTAATGGTCGACTATCACACAACCGATTTGAAATCAGCCAGTGTTGTTTGTTGTTGATTCTTTAGGGACATTGCAACATCGTGGTCATGTAGCCCCGTGTACTTGGATGTGTGAAGAATGTGTCTGCTAACCTGTGCCACTGTGATGTCTGTGTTAGTGCGTGTATTTGTAATTGAGATAGGACTTGGGTAGGAAGCGGTCGTGACCTTAAGTTAGGTACCATCCCGGCATTTGCCTGGACTAGAAGTGGAAACCACGGAATACCACTTCAGCATGGCTGAAGGAAGGAAGCTTATAGTTTTACAGTACATGGCCGTTAATTTGGCGATTATGAGCCACGGGGCCTCCTTTTATTTCATGCAATCCGAACCCCAGGACATGGCAATTCACATTCAAGGAAACACATGTATTGACCGGGAACGGAACCCGGTCTACCTTGGTGAGAGGCAAACAGCTTGACCAGACCGCCATGGCCGATAGCCGCTACACCACGGGGTGGACCTTAACTAGATTGAGTGGATTCCCAATCATGGATGCAAATTGTTAATGAACTGGAGAATTAGTGTTCACGTCTGTAATTGTATTGCATACAGATACAACACAAATAAAATCTACAGTACACATTCGACTGCAAGTGTAGGTCTATCTATTCTCAGACTGGAAAATGGACATTGGCATTTCTTCCTATCAGGCACGGATATATTTCAGTCAATCGGATTATTTGCAAGGGCATGTTTTAGGAGCAGCCTACATCGCCTTGAATTAAGTTACCAAATATTATGCAATACTTCTGGAAATTGGCTTGCCTTGACATTCGCGAATTAACGACTGCATACTGAGCCCGTAAGCCTCATGCCTGGTGATATTATAACTTCTTTGGTATGTGCATTGCAAACTACACCGGCCAGAATGAGCCGTCTTGACGTCGAACCCAACCCACTTGCTTAATATGACTTCAGTGGTGAACGACATTTCCACTTTCTTAAACACATTATTGTATCGGATCTGTGGAATGAAATTGCTACGCTGAATCTGCATTATAAGTTACAATTGAAAGGATTGTAGTCCTTTTTAGCCTATTTTCATTTTATGAGAAAAATAGGCTTATGAGATCACCTTTTGTCCGTGTGTGTGTGTGTGTGTGTGCATATGTATGTCTGCGTGATGTGTGTGTGTGTGTGTCCCCCTCTAATAACTTCTAAACGGCTGGAGCGATTTCAATGGAACTCGGTAAGGTCATAGCACCATTTCGGCCGATCCCGACCGTGCGCATAAAATTTTATTACGTCTCGCCAATCCAACATGGCGACTGTGTGAAATATTTCACCAGCATTCAATATCTCCGAAACTATTGCCGATATCAACCTGAAATTGTGTACGGTGATAAAGGTTACTACTAGAAGTACACCTATGCGACTCCAAAACCAACATGGCGGCCAAGCGAAGTTGAGACTTTTAAATAGACTTTTCTCGCGATTTAACTATCCAAACGCAATGATACATGGTACAGAAAATGTTTACACACATGTAATGCACTGACATGTAATTTAGTTCAATTTGTTACATAACCTCAGGATGGCGTCTGTGCGAAATATTTCACTGATATTCTATATCTCCGAACCTATTACTGATATCACCCTGAAATTTTGTACGGTGATAAAGGGCACTACTAGAAGATTACCTATGAGACTTTCAAAAACCTGTGAAGTACAAAACGAACATGGCGGCCAAGCAAAGTTGAAACATTATAATAGACAAATCTCGCGATTTTACCATCTGAGCGCAGTGAAATATGGTACAGTAAATGATTATACATATTGCAATGCACTGGCATCTAATTTTGTTCAATTGTTTACATATACTCAAGATGGCGGCTGTGCGAAATTTTAAAAATAAGTTTTTATTGCTTATGTGATAATCATGCGATTGAAGTGAAAGTTTGAATAATGAACCTACGCAGTAATGTTATTTTAATGGTACATAACTCTATGGCCTATACATATAACTATCCAAAATGGCGACCATCCGAAGTATCTAGATGGTTCTCAATATCTACGAATCTTTTACAGCAATTTTGTATGTTGATAGAGGCTATGAACATATGTTCACCTATAGGACTTTCAATAACCTGGTGAGCACAAATCCTACATGGTGGTGACGCGAAGTATACATATTTAAATGGACGTTTCTCACGATTTAACCATCCGGGTGCAGTGAAACTTGGTACGGTAAATGCTTATACAAATGTTAATCCCCTGGCATCTAATTTATTTCAATTGTTTTCATAATCACAAGATGGCAGCTGTGCGAAATTTAAAATCTCTTTTTACTTCTTGTGTCCTAATCATGCGATTGAAGTTCGAATACTACACGTACACAATAATCTTGATGTAATAGTACATAACTCTATGACCTATATATAAATCCAACATGGTGACCATCCGTAATATTAAACGGTTCTCAATATCTACGAATCTATTACAGCAGTCAAACTGAAATTTTGTGTGTTGATAGTGGCAATTAATATAAGTAGGATATATGAAAATAGGCTTTAGCTCTTCATGGAACTACTTATTATGGTAATGTAATGGTATTTACATCGTGGAGATGCGAACACGGGACACCGGACACTACACGACCAGGGTAGTACTTCCAACCAGAGGTATTCTCTGATCGTTGAGGGGACGACACAGTAACCACGAGTTTGTGCTCCCAAAATGGAGTCACATTTTCTGTAAGTGTTGAATTTTGTGATATAAATCCACACGAGGAAGGAGTGCGAGGTATTTGAATGTACTGTGTAATCGTTATGACTACCATTATATGCTGAGAATAATTGAATTACACGAAACTGGGACTACAGTGATATGTTCGACCGTTTAGGAATTGAGCATTAGCTACAGTGGACCACGAGGTGAGCATAAGTGCTTTTATCGCTCACTGAACTATTATAAACTGTTTATGTTCAGCAGAGAACTTGACATACTGTAATTGTGAGTAACCGTGAATGTAAGAGAAGTGTGGATCGCCGTGATTTATTGCGATTTGTTTAAAGTAGTAAATTCTGGGTGCCGACACCACCCACATGTCCATAAAAGATGTGGCAGATATTTAGGGTCATTTTGTAACAGTCTGCCCTTGTGTAAAGCCTGTGATTGCTAACAGTATAATTAGAATCACTGAAATTCTTACGAAACCATCATGCAAACTTCACACGAGCACGTGGAGGCATACACTAGCCATCATGGAAATCTGATGATGATGGAGTAAAAACCATCCATGGAGGGGAGTGGCTGACGTTAGGACCCGCATAAAAGAAGACTGTTAGCGATGGGTTATCGCAAAGCCGAGGATCGAGCTCAGGCCTTGTCCTATGGCCGTAGCTCGATGGCACGGGTAAATCCAGCAGCCAGCACGCAACTAATTTGAGTCTTTGTGAAATTTCACTCTGATTAGGATAATGCCGCACTATAACAACCAGCCTAGGTAGGATTAACATTTAAGATGTATTTCAGCGTATTTACCAAGCATTCTGGTCAAACTATTGCCAGTGTAATACTGCCATATGATGGCGAGCGCCACGTGTACGCTTGGAACGATATGAATCAGGAGGAAATGCCTTAAACCTACTCGCACTGATGTCTTGTAAATCATTTTTAGCCTACTTTTCACATTTTGCAAAAATGAGGAAAAAGTAGTCTTATGAGATCGATCCGGGAAAATGTGTGTCTGTCTGCCTGTCTGTCTGGCTGTGTGTCTGTCCCCCCCCCTATCAACTCCTAAACGGCTGCAGCAATCAAAACCAAATTTAGTATGAGTAAAGATGTGCACCGGAATAGCTCACGTCCATATTTGAAAATGATGTCAGTGCTACCAACTGCTGAAAAAACGCACTAGAAATTTGAGCTCCATGTTGGATATCTTGCAAGGTATGCATGGGAGCTATTCCAAAATTGGCACACATGTAGATAATACTATTTCAGTTTAATTTCCAGGAGGCCAACCATGACAGTGTTGCCAAAATAATTTTAAGCCATCTGATAGGTCCAATGTTTAAATGCATATAACTTCTACACTATCAACTGGATTTCAACCAAATTTTGTATGTAATATATGTACATAAACAGATATGACTGAGCGTATTCTTAAGAGCCACCAGGGCTGCCAACTGTTAATAATTGCTCTCTCTATTTTTTTAAAATCCAAATACCAATATATCAGAAAGTATGCAAGCCAACAGCTTTAAACTATGCACACGTATATTCTGACATTTTAGATTAATTTGGAGTAACTTATATACGTCAGTTCTACCAACATGATTATAAGCCTGCTGATAGTACCAATTTTTAAATACATGTAACTTCTATACTATCAGTTGGATTTCAACCAAATTTCGTATGTGCAATGTGTACCATAACAGATATGACTATACGTATTGTTAAGAGCAATCAGGGCTGCCAACTGTTAATAAATGCTGTCTATATTCTTTTTACCCTAATATCAATATATCAGAAAGTATGCAAGCCAACAGCTCTATACTTTGCACACGTATAGCACCTGACATTCTAGATTAATTTGGAGTAATTAATACAAGGCGGTGCTGCCAACATGATTCTATGCCTGCTGATATGTCCAATTTTAAAATACATGTAACTTCTATACTAACAGATGGATTTCATCCAAAATTGGCACAACAAGATATCATAATAATTCAGATTATTTCTGACCAGCACACGCATGGTATTATTGGCAACAAGCTTTTACGCGTGCTGATAGATCCAGTGTCTAACTGCATGTAACGTCCATTGGACTTCAACCAAATTTTGTATTCTGTACCTTAAGAGGTGGAACTAAGAATATATTCAGTCCCCAGGGCTGCCAACTGTAGTGCTCTATTAGGCTACATTATACCAGGTATATTTTGAACTAATTAGATATTTCGATATTACCAACTTAATTTTGTCATTATTCTAGGTAGGTTCATATACTGTAGAATAATCATTGGCATGAAAAGTAGGCTGTATAGTTCTTCACGGAACTTCTTGTTCTTCTTACGATGCATCAGGACTGCCATCGAAATACTTTTGTTATAATTAAAGACACTGGTCGTATCATTTGACAGATGTGAGGTGTTACACTGTCCCTTTTGAATAATTATATTTTTGGCTCAGCTCTGACCCAACTATTACTATTTTTCCAAGAGTTTTGGGAATGCTTTAGAGCAGACGTACGACTTTGGAAGTCTCGAATGCAATCAAATAACTGGTCGTATAATTTGTAGGCACATAAGGGATCAGTGCTGTTGGTCATTATATTACTTTGGTGCTTAGGAAGCACATTATTGGTTTGAAACATCGCTAAGAGTACCTAAGTAGATGGTACAAGTGTCATGAACACGTGTTTGAGGAAACCTGGACAGCAGCAGTTGCTGCCGTCAAGGTTAGGCAAAGCACTCCAACGGAGTGGAATCACTTTGGTTTAGTCTTCTTTGACAAAAACTTATATTTTCGCCAGTGTGTTAGGAATTTTAGCCACAATTGAACTACGGTAACATTATGAGTGCATAATTGAAGCATGAGCTTGCATATAGGACTGCAGTTTGTATAGCTCATTGTATCAGAATTTGAATGTGAGTTGGCAAATTGATGTGTGCCTTGGACACTCCGCGCAATGAATGCAACGGTCGCCAGCTGTGACCGTGTCAGGAACTTGCTTCTCCCGGCATGCAACGTGTATGAGACTGCATATGACAGAGTTCTTATGAATGTATGCTGTCCATGCCCATTTATGGTACAGATCAGAGGTTGCTATTTAGCATTATTACAGTTATTAATTGATACACTCACGTCATGTTTTGGGGCTATATTTAGCCGAGTTTAACACACATTTGGTGTGAGTTTGAATGTAAGAATCAGATGTAAGAAATCCCTTCACGTTAGTGTGAGTTCACCAGACCAGATCAGACCATGTATAAAGTTAGTAATCATGTTATTGTTGTGTCCTGAGAGACTACTGAATGATGGGATAGATGCTGATCACACACATTGGTTAATTATTTCCGGTAACAAAGTTAGCCTTTTCAACTCATTAGCCGAGGGTTTCGCGAGCCGAGAGCCGCATGTTTCCACCGTTTATTGTCGTGTGGTATTGTGTTACCCGTTGGAGATAATGTTTTCGTCGAGTTGACATATACATGACAGTGTTTTTGCTGTTGTCGTTGAGTGTCACCATGGTCATTAGGGACATAAAATTACACTGTAGGGGATAAAATGTGAAATAATATTGAAAGTAAATCATGAGCATAATTTTTCTAAAAATATATTTCAAAACCGAACCACTAAATAAGATGTTGAATGGATCTAAACTTGAACTTATACTCTTATCGAATGACAGACACTATGGAACAGCTGATGTTTATATACAATTGATTAGACCGAGCTGACACTTTTTGAGACGACAGCGCTACCAATGCCACGGAAACCCTGCAAGGCGTGGAAATTGGGTAACAATGTGACATAAACTGCAGTTTTCACTGTGCAGTTGCCACCCTATTTTCACTCACGTAGATGATTATCGGACGCAAAGAGCGATCCGATGAGCGTAGGTAGGACGGTGATTAAATAATAATTATGTGTTATTTTATGAGTGTATAATGTTACCGCCTTGTATCCTCTATGTATTGGTTTACTTCTTTTTTTTATAGTGCATGGTTGTTATTTAGCTTTGATTCTTTGTCATTACGGATGCTTATCATCTCGTATTAACTTCATATAGGATTAGCTAACAAATTAACTTAAATTTAAATATTAGAAGTGACACCATCGAAACGTAGACTATTTCTATTTTGCTGTAAATGTAAATGAACCTAGCCTTGTGACCAAGTTAAATGTCTTACTTTGCTGTAATATTATTCGTATTTTAACTGATATTTTCCTGTATTTGCTTAGGGTGCATTTTATGTGTCACGTTCTTAGCTTGATTGCTGCTTAACTTTTGTTTAAGGACTTCGTGAGGGCTCAACTTAAATTCAGTTTAGGAGAGTTATTTATTTATTTTATTGCTTTTTAGACTTGCGGGCTAGCCAAGATTTTAAACCCTTAGAAGTAGGATAGGGGTTTGATGTTTTTAAAATAAATTGTAAACGAGTTTAACCTAAATCTGGACTATTTTTTTCTAGCTTTGTGTTTTGGGAGGTGTTTTCTTGGGCTCGTCTATGACTTTTTCCTCACTCACCTGATCGCCCTGAGCTATCAGTCTCGTGCCGGAGCTAGTCTGAGGACGCACCCGATTCTCTCAGTGTGTGGGTTCGGAGGGTAAGGAAGTCAGTAGAGTCATCTGCGGAAGATGATCCCCTGGCGACCTTGTCTGACGGGCACAATACAGTGAGTGGTCTTATCGCTGTTTCATAATATGTGCTCTTTTGAGACATGTTCCCCGACCCTCCGCATACAATGGACACGTGAAAGTCCTTGCGAAACTTGCTACGATAACATCGAATATTCTCACAGATACGCCCTTAAAAAGGCTCCAGCCGTTCCTTTGTAAGTAGCAACTCAGGAAGATGAGTGTTTCCAACAAACGGCATGCTATAGGAAATGAGGGTAACATCCCGTTGCTGAACAGAACTAGTCGTTAGAGCCTTATGCTTCTGTTGTTGTTGTTGTTGTTTCCTTAGTGATATCGAGGCATCAGCCCCACTTGTTCACTAACTGATACCCTGGGCTATTGTGTGCAGGGCTAGGCTTGAGAATGATGACCGGGATGCTGACTAAGGCATCATCCCCACATTTGTGTACAGTAAGTTTGAAATGTCTGAGGGCTGCAGCGGTGTCCACTCAGCCTCATGAGGGAAAACTGGGAAGAGGTGGGTTCAATTCCCATCACAACCTTCCTGGAAGTGGTTTTCCGTGGTTTCCCACCTCTACTCCTGGCATGTGCCGGAATGGTTCATAACTTAAGGCTACGGCCGACATCATCCCAGTCCTCACCTGTATTACAAATACGCTCACTACTATTACAGACACCACAATGACACAGGTTATTAGACAAAGAGTGAGTGTGTGTGTCTCTCTCTCTATATATATAATATATTCACACCAAAGTACATGGGGCTAAAGGACAACGATGTCGCGAAGCTCCGAAATGAATTAGCAAGTTTGCTAAATTTGAAAGGACCGAGCCACGTGTTCTCCCAGCTCGTTAGAATGGAAGCTCACAAGAAGTTCTGGATTAAATTTGAGGACGAGATCTGCGCCCTTCAATGTGCTTGAACGTGAGCCAAAGTATTGTAAAGGGTAATTGGTCGACCGAGGTAAGATATGGTGGGCTCTGAAACTATTAGTCTACCCACAATGAATAGACTATGTGAGTGAGGCGAACATAACGGGCGTTATTTGATTTATTATTAATTCATTTTTTGTCTTATGAGATATTGGACATCAGTCCCATGCACTTGGGTAAGTGTTGGATTTGTGTTTCTGGGTGGTAATGTGTTTGTAATTGGAGTAGTTTTATTATTACTCATTGCTATTGGTTAGCCTATCCCTATTATCTACTGCTGCGTTTAGAAATGCCGGAGTGACGGAACTTTGCCCTAAAGGGGATCTTTAACGTGCCAGTAAATGTACAGACACGGCTCCCTCACATTTCCGCACCCTCAAATGCCAATTGACTGCACCGGATTCAATTCTGCAACCTTGGGCCCAGCAGGCGAGAACGTTACCGCTATGACTCGCAGCCAGCCAATTGGAGTAGTTGATCCTATTAGGGACAGTTTCAGCATTTGCCTGGAGGGTATCAGGAAAACTCCGTAGGAAAACCACACTCATTCAAATCAACGATCTCCAGACTCACTTGAGTGATGTAACGCACATGGCTACGCTGCTGGTGCGCATTTAGAATACGGCCATCTTGATTGAAGTTTTCGAACAACAGTTACACGTCTAACCCGAAGAATTCAATGTGACAATGGGTGGTCCCAGGGACTCAGTTTCCGCAGCTCATTACCATGTATTGTTCGACTTAAGCAACTCTTGATTGTCACGTCCAGTATTACAATGTTTCATTCCAGCGTGGCCGTTTAATGTTCTGACACCTCCGCTGAGTATTTCTTCATTTTGTTTATTTTATTTCATTTTATTTGCCGTAAGAATTTTCAAAAACATACTTTTCTATATAGGCTACAGATCCTACATTTTAGTTCAGATATTCGTGGCTCCCGAAACATGAATAGGATACGTTAGGCTATTTCTTTAGAATTAAAACACAAAGCTAAATAGTCCACGTAGTGACTAGCATTCTTGACCTTCACCCCGGAGCTGCGAGTTCAATTACCGGCTCTGCCAAGACATTTTAATTCTGGTCTGAGGGCTGGAACGGGGTACACTCAGCCTCGTGAGGAACAACTGAGAAGAACAGGGTTCGATTCCCATTTCAGCCATCTTGGAAGTGGTTTTCCCTGGTTTCCCCACTTCCACTCCAGGCAAATGCTGGGATGGTTCCTTACCTAAGGCCACGGCCGTCTCCTTCCCAATCTTCATCTGAATTACAAGTACACACACTAACACAGGCATCACACAGACAAATTCCACATACACACACACAAGTACACGGGGCTACATGACCACGATGTCACAAAGTCCAACAACATATTTTATAGATGGGGCGTAAAGAAAATCAACTATTTCTCAGGTATTCATACCGTCCATTACAGTAATTTTCAAAAAAAAATAATAATGATTCTCCCATAGGAAATTTTGTTCTCTCTTGTTTCCAGAAGTATATATATCTTCTTGTTTAGATAATTTACATAGCAGGTGTCCTTTTTGACAGGTTGACGCTTCTCTTTCCGCATTTCAACATGTTTTTCATTCAAAGCGCGGCTGTGCGCAATTTGAAAACTAAGTTATTATTTTTGTGTCCTAATCATGCGATCGAAGTGAAAGTTCGCATAATCAACCATCGCAATAATTTTCATTTACTGGTACATAACTCAACGGCCTCCGTATAGAACGCTTTAACATGGCAATCATCCAAAATAATTCACCGGTTCTTAATATCTACGAATCTATTAACTTACAGAAATCAAACTGAAATGTTGTATGTTGATAGAGGCAATTACATTAAGTTCACATATGGAACATTCAATAACCTGATGAGCACAAAACCAACATGGCGGTGACGTAAAATTTAAATATTTAAATGGATTTTGCTTGTGACTTAACCTTCCGAGCGCTTTGAAACTTGGCATAGTACTGTATTATCAATATCTTAACCGTCTATTAGACTAGTAAAGAATTGATTTATTCTGAAAGGCTGCTACTCCCTTTCAGAATAAGTAAAGAGCAATTCTACTACAAAATACTAACCTTCTACTAACAATTAAATACCAAAATTCTACTAACGAAAAAAATACTAAAGTTTCACCAACAAACAAATACTACCACTAAAACAGTCTGTCACCAGGCCCACTCACATGCACGCTCACACATCACAGTCTAATAGAACAATGACATATATCTACTAAACAAATTAACTTCAAACTGAAATATCGGCGGCTGTGCAAAATTTTTGAAATCACGTTTTCAATTCTCGTCTCCTAAACGATCGATAGAAATTTAGGTTGGTATAATGAACCACTATTATAATATTTATCTGTTGGCATATAATTCTATAGCCTATATATAAAACAATCCAACATGGCGTCCATTCGATATATTTCACCGGTTCACAATATCGCCGGAACCATTTAATCAAACTGAAATTTGGTATGGTGATAGAGGACTATTAAGTATGTACACATATGAGACATTCAAAAAACCTAGAAACACAAAACCAACGTGGCGACCAAGTGATTTTCAAATATTTAAAATTAATTTTCTGGCGAATTAATTACTCGAGAGCAATGAAACTTAGCACAGCGAATCTTTAATCAGAGCTTAGTATAAAGACATGAAATGAAAATCCACAGCCTGCTTCCAGTCTCCGACCGGGTCAGGAATGGAATGAATGAAGCCCCTATCTAGCGGCGAGGATATGAACTGTGCCGGCTGCCGAGGCCTGACGCACTCCTCAGTATAAAGACATATCATGTTCAATTGTTTTCAAAAAATCAAGATGGCATCAATTCAAAATTTTAAAACTTTTTAATAATATATCATATCCTATTCAAGCGATTGAAGAGAAGATTCGTATGATGGCCAATTATAGTAATCATTATCTAATGACACTAAACTCGGTAGCTTACTTTTCTTAACATAAACTCCCGTGACTCGTTACAGAAAGATGCCATATCGCGGGAGGAATCGTAATCACCGATTCTGAAAGTTATATAATCTATCTCATAATTACCCAATGTAAAAATGGTGTTGGTGAATACATAGGTCACGTACCAAAAGCTATTTAGTACATCCCATTGAAAATGAAAAAATATCCAGTATGATATATGAAAATAAGGCTGTACAGTTCTTCAAGGAACTACTTGTTTTTTCTCTATTTGTCATTTCTTGGGCAAATAAAATGCCCACTTAGAAATAACATAATTAGCCTCCTTCAAAACTAAAACATAGATAAATAACACAGCTATGTTGTATAGCAGAATTATGAATCATAAACTGCTAGGCTATATGCAGGCCAACGGGAGCTGAGGCCAATTACACAAATTTTGAAAATAGAAAACATACACACATCAAAAAAAGTTTTGCATCACCTCGGTTCCAAGAGTTCCGGAACCGTTAAATACAAAGGGAATAGAGATCAACACAAACAACATTTCAGCTCGTTTTATTGCTCATGAGACCCACACATTGCATGTTGTACCATCATACAGCTAGACTTTCAGCATTTGTGGTCCAGATTGCAGTACACACCACTACCTCTAATACCCAGTAGCACGTCCTCTTGCATTGATGCATGCCTGTATTCGCCGTGGCATACTATCCACAAGTTCATCAAGACACTGTTGGTCCAAATTGTCCCACTCCTCAACGACAATTCGGCGTAAATCTCTCAGAGTGGTTGGTGGGTCAAGACGTCCATAAACAGCCCTTTTCAACATATCCCAGGCATGTTCGATAGGGTTCATGTCTGGCGAACATGCTGGCCACTGTAGTCGAGCGATGTCGTTATCTTGAAGGAACGCATTCACAAGATGTGCACGATGAGGTCGAGAATTGTCGTCCATGAAGACAAATGCCTCTCCAATATTCTGCCGATATGGTTGCACTATGGGTCGGAGGATGTCATTCAGGTATCGTAAAGCCGTTTCGGAGCCTTCCATGACCACCAGTGGCGTACGTCGGCCCCACATAATGCCACCCCAAAACATCAGGGAACCACCACCTTGCTGCACTCGCTGGACAGTGTGTCTAAGACGTTCAGCCTGACCAGGGTGCCTCCAAACACGTCTCCGACGATTGTCTGGTTGAAGGCATATGCGACACTCATCGGTGAAGAGAACGTGATGCCAATTCCGTGGGGTCCATTCAGCATGTTGTTGGGCCCATCTGTACCGCGCTGCATGGTGTCGGGGTTGCAAAGCTGGACCTCGCCATGGACGTCGGGAGTGAAGTTGCGCATCATGCAGCCTATTGCGCACAGTTTGAGTTGAAACACGACGTCCTGTGGCTGAACGAAACGCATTATTCAACATGGTGGCATTGCTGTCAGGGTTCCTCCGAGCGGCAATCCGTAAGTAGCGGTCATCCACTAGAGTAGTAGCCCTTGGGCGGCCTGAGCGAGGCCTGTCATCGACAGTTCCTGTATCTCTGTACCTCCTCCATGTCCGAACAACATCGCTTTGGTTCACTCTGAGACGCCTGGAAACTTCCCTTGTTGAGAGCCCTTCTTGACACAAAGTAACAATGCGGACGCGATCGAACTGCGGTATTGACCTTCTAGGCATGGTAGAACTACAGACAACATGAGCAGCGTACCTTCGTCCTGGTGGAATGACTGGAACTGATCGGCTGTCGTACCCCCTCCGTCTAATAGGCCCTGCTCATGCATGGTTGTTTACATCTTTGAGCAGTTTTAGTGACATCTATGAACAGTCAAAGGGACTGTATCTTGGATACAATATACACAGTCAACGTCTATATGCCGGAGATCTGGGAACCGAGGTGATGCAAAACTTTTTTTGATGTGTGTATAAAAAATTACACAAATATCAACCTTTAGTTATATAACGACAATCACCCGTTCAAAATGTCATCTAAAGTTAAGCAACTTCGAGAGTGTTCAACCTCAGGATGGAGGACCACGTCCAGCCTTTTAAATAACAGTTATAGCGGGCCATGGCATGAATTTCCATCCACGTTAAATGCAACTTTCAAGCATAATAATCAAACGATATTCGAGCTCTCTGTAGCGTCTGTGAATTAAACATGAGGATATTTTACAAGTCTAGACTCAAGTCAAAAAATAAAAAGAAACAATAATTAATCTATCAATATAGGCTACGTTACCCACCCAAACAAAACGAATACCTCATGTACACTTGCGCGCAATAAAGTCCAAACGAAGACTGAACAGCCAATGGTTACCCCAGAAGATCAATTCATCTTAAATTTAAAATTTTCAAACCAAAAATCAACCAAATCTCTAAAATCCTAGCATACTAATAATCCAGTAGCTTATAAGGAGCAGGCGGCGGTGTCTGGCACAAAAGCAGCCAATGACTGTGTTAAGCAGGGGTGTAAGACATGGGGAGCGGAGGGGAGGGAACATTTCCCTCCTCAAGTTTTTGATGCAAGACAAAATGTATAAGTGCCTTTAAAAAACTGAAAGTAAAATAACCCAAAACTATTCAACAAATGACTTAATATTACGTTAGGCGGAAAATCTGTAAAGCCATCTTGCCTTGCTTAGTCGTAATTTCATTATTCTACCGAAGAAACAGTCTGTTTTTTCCCTCCCCCATTTCCCGCCGAGGCGCCAACTGAGAACTGAGCCGAGAGGGGAGGCACTTTGTCTCCTTACCACAGCGATCCGAAAAGGTGCATTTTTGAACTATTATTTGTGAGCCTTGGTTCAAAACTGAGCTAAGATACTGTGACACACAACACACAAAATCATTAGTCCTGCTGGAAAACAACAGCGCGCGCACCATATTTAAACACACAAGGCAAAATAGCATGACTTCCCATACGTATCTCGCCTATACTTGCGCCGAGCGTTGCGCCGACAGAGATCGAAAAGCAGAGATGCACTTGACGTCAGGTGTTTGGCATTTGGTGCTACGCTTGTGACGTGTTTACCCAAATCGGTGGAGCTCTAGCATTTCACCAGTTTCTGTCTAAACTTTGTTGATTACTTCCCTTAAATTTGTGACGTTTGTACTTTGTCATTATGATAACCGTGAAATTACTCCTAGTACCTACTTCAAGCTGTTCTGCAGAGAGAAGTTTTTCAGTGATGAGAAGGGTTAAAGACTACCTCCGATCTACGATGGGACAAATTAGACGGAGATTGCTGTCTACTGGTCACCTACTCGGAAATGGTTAACAAGCTAGATTACACGCGTCTTGCTCAAGAGTTTGTAAACAAAGATCGACGGCAGTCAGTGTTCGATTCTTTTTTTAGACGTTGACAAATGGTTGATGTTTTGAATACATATTTTGATTGTATTTTGTATTTTAATTAGTAATAATGAATAAGAATCATCTAGTTCTTTTAATGTAGCGTTAAGCCTATATTGCCGTGTTATTTCAAGCTTTAAAGTCTTAAACTAAAACAAGTTTTCCCTGGTAGGTAGGCAACCGCAGTTTATAAAATCCCCCCATGTTTACGAAGAGTTCTACGCGGTGTTAAATTAGGGATTTCATTGAAAATAAGGGCCCAACCCTATAAGATGTTTTCTCTGTGAGAATAAAGCAAGTCATTTGCCTCTATCAAAGGACAGCAACTAATATGCTATGCCACTCGCAGAGAAATTCGCAGGCACAAAGAGTCGTTTAGGTTACATAGGAACAGAGATATCGTTAAAAATGGGCGTTCCTCATCATCATCATCATCATCATCATCTTGCACAGTTTCCAGCCACTGTCCGGGTCTGTTTGGAACACAAGCCTCTCCAACGTCGTCTGTCTTCCCACCATCTCTCAGCCTCCACCCTTGTCCAGTCTTCTCCTCTCTTCTTCACGCTTTCTTCCACCCCCTTCAGCCACCTGTCTCTCGGTCTTCCTCTCGGTCTCCTCTCGGTCTCCTCTCGGTCTCTTTCCTTCCCACTTCGTCTCGTGTATCCTCCTGGGTATCCTCTCCTCCTCCATTCGTTTTACATGTCCATACCATTTAAGTCTAGATTTCTCTATACCATCCTGTAATGGTTCCTCCTTCATTAGTTCTCTGGTCCTCTCATTTCTTATTCAGTCCATCTTTGTAGCTCCAATACTGCTTCTCAAGAACCTCATCTCACTGGCCTGTATACGCGTTATTTTTGTTAATTTATCAATGAATTTTTCTTTTCAGAAATCCACTAGGTTGTATCCATAAAATCTGTGATATCAATGTCAAGAAAATAGGTACAACTTGTGATGATTAGGGCTTGGATTTTTAGGCAAATAAATATTTTTTATGTAAATACATATTTTAAGCATTTTTTCTATAAATACATAAATTCCTGCTTTTCACCAATTAGCATATAAAAAGACATAATATTTAGCCTACATTTCTTAAAATCTTTCAGTTTATTGAAATTTTGTTCTGTGTTACTTCAACGGGGAAGAACCTGTGAGCTATCTAATCTTCATGCAGAGCGTATATCAGCTTGCAACTGTGTTATTCTTAACTTGTCGCCCCGTGCCACTCACTATGGAAGCCGGGGATTTCCTTGTCCATAACCGTATTGCACCACGTGCTAAACCTCCCCTCCTCACCCAGCTACCTGGAACCTGTGTCACTCACATGCAGTTTATTTCTGGCTCTGCGAAGTGTAAGGCAGTTCTACGATGCCTATAGTAAAAACAACTACAAGTTATCGTCTGTTGCAGAATTTAAAGATAATTTTACTTCTGATGGGTGAGTTCTGTTCTGCCAACCATGTGGGAAAGCAATCACGGCTGAACAGCGATCTCAAGTTACACAACACCTCAAGTTCAAGAAACATATTGCCGCAGTCTCGCGCCTTCAGAATAAGTATTTCGCGATAATCGTCGGTCATTTGTGATGGACAATCTGAAGATGTATCTCGTTGTGTATTGTAATGCTTCAGCAGTCAGTGAGACATAGAATAAAATGCATTGGTGAGTACTGCATATTGTTTATATTCACATTAATAAACTAAATTATAATTAAATATTTTTTTTTACTTTTTTGTCACATATTTCAGGTATTTTTAATACATAAAAAATAAATATTTTCCCGATTTTTAACACCTAAAAATCCGAGCCCTAGTGATGATGTCTCATCACTAGTGTCGATGAATATCTTACAACACTGTGAAGCGCATAAAGGAATGTTACTTGTTAAACTGATCGATCGCCTGGCCCACGCTCGGAGGATCGAAGGAAGAGGCACTACGCAATACTGCGTGGGGTTGAGGCAAGGTGAGCTTACGTCAGCTTAAAGAGGTTATTGGCTATGACCTTCCGGTTTAGTTCTACAGAAGATGCTAGAGTGAGGCAATACACAACAAACAGGTCGAAGACTCTTGCATGAAGCAAGGCTGCCGGCAGGAAATAATTTGTATGCACGTTCTCTTCTTCTAGCAACTTCAAGTTTCCTAGTGTCAGTTCTTGGGTGTCAGGAAAAAGGCGAATAAATAAAAATACTTACAGTAGAGACGAACACTTAAGACTGATGACATTTCTTAATATGACATCTATACACGTATTTTATATGCTGAAATAAGCTGTGATTAAAGGAAAGTACCGGTACATAACAAACGGTTATTTGTCTTTCTGTCACTCAAGAATTGCACTGAACTGCTAATGGCTACCTGTCTGTTAGGTAGTCATCCCGAAGGCTGGTTATGTGGGCAGATACCCACAAAAACCCAAGCCAGCGCTATATTGAGGCGTACTAGGCAAGATGAAAAGTGAGGTAGTTTGTCATTACTTTCCTCACTGAGTAAGAACAGCAGTACTAACCCTATGCGTAGAACCTTTCACAGCATCCACAGGCACTGACTGTGCCCTGAATGTCATTACTAAGTACCACCCATACCTCAGTAGCTTCCATATAATCACAGCCATGAGTGAAACTGAGACATCGGTGAAAAGCCACATTTTACTCTAGTCTGTGCCAACAGACAAATGCAAATGTACTGCATTCATCAAGAGATGGCAAACAGTCCTAATCGCTACCTAGCGTGACCTAATGTTTATCATCAAATGGCTTTCATAGGAGGAATTATGCCTTGTTACTATGACCGTCGCATTATTGTTCTCAGTAAATCCGTGGGTATCCTGTGTTTTTGCGGTGTGCAAGTAATGGGGGGGGGGGGGGGGGGGCTAGGATTGGGAATCAGGTGGCCGTGCTTAAATAAGGTACTATGAAGGTACTGCTCGAGTCTAAGCTGCGTGAACCTGAGAGGAATGTGCATCGCGGACGAGTAGTAGTGGTGTTGACGAGTGATGAGGTTTCTCGGTCCGTGCATAGTACAGAACCAAATACATTGGTCGGTGACTCACTCAGTCATTACTAACACCACAGTGGTTTGAGCAACGGCCGAATGTTAGCAGTATTGGAATAGAAAGGAATACCATATATCACGGTGGGCTGTTGACAGATCCTTCTCTTCACGCCCGACCCTTCCCTGCTCTTTCTCCTCACCCCGCAAGTTCATAGAGCTTGGACTCGAGCAGTACTTTACAAGAATCGAAGTGGGAAACATGGGGGGCACTTTCTTTGATTTATTTATTTATAATTATATTTAATTAATTGATTGATTTATTTATTTACTTATTAAAGTTACATTATAGCTGGATGATTAGCTCGATAAAATAGCAGAAACCTCCAAGAGAATATTTTTGTAAATAAGAAGTTAATCATTTAGGCACCAGAACAGCTCTGTAACAGACACGGAATGTTAGGGTAGAGAATACACGTTCTACGTAACTTTATCCCAAGATCAAAGGGAAATAAAACTTGATGAATTTGAGCAACAGAGTTAATGGAAAGTGCATTTTGAAGAGTGCGAGTTCACCACGAGTAAATGATTTTTGAAATAGGCATTAATCAATTATATATGAGTCCAAGTAGAAGCATGTGATGAACTAAGCGCCCTGGATCCGGATCTGTCGAAGTGGTTACACCAGATGGCGATGATGTCATAACGCTGTCTCTCTCCCTCCCTCCCCCTCTCTCGTTCTGCCGTGGTATTAAGAAACATAGAACCGGCCGTCCCATTTTCGTACACGATTTTGAACTATAGCTGGTATACCTCGTTTCCATTCCAAGCAGCCTAAGGTAGGAGTTGGATGCCCCGTATCATTACCAGTGAAACTACGAACTACGACACAGAAGTTCAGTAATTCAGCTACAGGCCTATATTCGACAACTCTGCATTTGTATTGTTTATGCGTGCACCTAGGTTTCACCAACTGATTACAGTGAACCATACTAGTTTATGCATTCGGCTAATTCGTCACCAGGATAACATTTAAATGTATCTGTATTATTATTGAGTTCCCAGGAGATTGAGTTCTTTGTTACAGGAGTGATGCAAGGCTGTTATCTCTCACCGTTACTGTTACTTGGACCATTCGCAGACCACTTCGTAGTGCAGTGGCTCCTAGCCTCGTGATGCTAACTGGGAACCTGCCAGATGCTGTGGCAGGAAGAGAGGAAAGGATTTGGCCACCGTACCGCACGTTAACTCCGGCTCAGGTTGCCTGATTAGAGTGATCTGCTGACACAGCCCGGGACTCTAATTGGGTCGCCTCTATCCCGTGTGGATATGGTACCCTTTGGATTATTTGACCATTTGCTGAAAGGTATAAACTGGTTGAGCGGGATTCAATTTGGTGGAAACCAGGTAAGCCTGATGACCTGGTTGTAATGACAGACTCAACAGTTAGCTCCTACATTTAGGCTGACCTACGATCAGACTCATTGCAGACCGAAACCGTGTCACTCTCTGCTTCTTTGTCATAGCAACTTTGACTTTGTTGCCACTATTTCTAATCTGTCGTACTTTTGCATCAAGTCGGCATACAATTTGCAGATGACATTCAGAAGGTCTAATGTATGCGAGCAAGGGTGAAAGACTGAATAGAATGTGGCTTTCATTCTCATCTTTTGACCTTAACTGAAATACTTTGCCATCGACTTCCGCAACCATTACGAGCTCTTTATGAGGATTCTTGTTAACTAACGGCTATACATATATTTGCGTTTTTTCTATTTCTCCACATTAAAGGAACAGTTTCCTTGGATGTTAAGTTCCTCATATTTTTCCAATAGTTTTATTTCTTCGTTTAGCCATGCATTGCATTCGATAAACGAACGATATTAATTTCTAGCTCCCTCCACCCTTTCCATTTTATGCGAAAGATACCACTGCAAGCACATTATTTCTTTATGTTCTTTAAAATCCTGTATCTTAAGAATAGTTTTGACGGTCTTATTTTTGCACTACAAAGGCGACGTGAAATGTTTCATAAATTAAAGTAAACACCGTATAACGTAACGAATATTGTTTCGGGAGCTATTGTAGTCATTAAAAACAAAAATACACACCAATTATGACAACCTGATTCGAAGATAAAACTAATGGGTTTCTTTTTCACCGTGTTGTTAGCTAACGCATCAGGAGATGTGCTATCGAAAGTGGCTGGCGTATCGCAACTTTAGTGTTAATTTTATCTTGATTTATGGCAGTGAGAGTTATAACAAACTCAAGGTATGGTACTCAGGTGCAGATCCGGAGGGAGGGGGAATAGTACTTTGCCTCTGAGGGTTTTTATTCCTTTAACAAATTCGATGGAGTGAGCAAAAATCAACATACCAGCCCCGTTCAATGCATTGAAATGAATATCAACTAATTCATATACACCAGAAAGTTATATGTGTCCTATCTTAAATGTTTAAATTCAAATGAATACAAATATTTTAGCCCCTCCACTGGAAAATAAGCTCACCAAACGAAATAGTAGTAACTCCTGCCTACCCCTAGAGACATCGTTCTAATGCCTTGTAACACCGTCTCTAACCTTAACAAACGCGTGGAAGGGGCTCGAAAGTTTCTGCAGGTACGGCATATCTAGTTGAAGCTACTCACCAGTGATTACATCCTGTAGAACCACCGAATTGCGTTGATGCTGATTTGTGCATTTCACCCACTGTTCCAACTACGGTAGTCCCACACAATGTTTGATGGGATTAACGTCGGGTGATTTAGCTGGCCAGTCGAGGTGCGACAGTGAGTTTATAAAACAAGTCACTTATGCATGTGAACATGGCTGTTGTCCTCTTGGAAAATGGGAGTGTCCACAGCACAGTCATTATGGTCACCAAGAGTGTTCAAAATAGTATACATCTTAGTTCCTATTCACGGTGGCCTAAATTAATGGCATTCCCACTACACGAACGCTACTTGTACGAAGACTGCCTTACTTATAGCATTCACCACCAGAGCGATGTAGTGCTCTAAATGGCATTGCGGTGAAAGGCACACAATTTGCATTCACTGGTGATGGTGGTGGGCCGTCGTTTCATTTGGGGGCTTGCACATCTTGGTAGCATACCCAGGATACAATTTAGGGCGTATGGTGGATGTAGGCTAATTAAAGCTGCCGTATGTAGTGGCTGGCTCCATAGAGGGTGAATGGGTATCAGATCAGACATTCCTGGGGATATATCCTCCCAAGTTTATGGGGATCATTCACTATCATACATTTCTAACAACCAAATAACATCGACAATATTTAGACCACGTTCTAACGGTAGCCGCGATCGATAGAGATCCTTATTTCCATAATAGTATAATTATTCATAACATCAAACCAAGAAATAGTTTTTAGTTCTGGTGAACTATTCTGTAGCATGCACTCCAAGAACATGTAACAGACATGATCCTTCACGATCCACTAACTACAGTAGATGGCCTTCTGAGAAATGCGAATACCTTCCGCTTCCCGCTCCGAGCATTGCACGCTGGCGCCCTCCTTAAAGCGGACAGTCATCTGGTCTCTTTTAGACCTACGACGTGTGTTGGTTTTCCAGAGTACAGTCAAACATCATTCATATGTCATGTTTTCAAGGCATCAAGCACAGATATATGTGGATTCCTGATGCAATAAAACAAATGCAGAACAACAGAAAGTGCGGTGTGAAAACTTTGCTTGTTAATCATCCTATGTCCCCGGCTTACTGTGCATCTGTCTTCACACCGCCAAGACTAAAATGGCAAATTGATGCGTGGCATGTTTTAATTCATGATACATGACAAGAAATTTAAAATTCCATGGTAGATGCGATCTTAAGTTGTCGTAAGGAAATAAAACAAGCACCTGGAATTTTACCAACAATAACCTCTACGAATAAAATATACTTTCGGTCTGAATATCGTGAATTTTCAGCTAAATCAAAATACTGGAGTGATGATGATGATGATAATTGTTGTTTTAAGGGGCCTAACATCGAGGTTATCGGCCCCTATACTGGAGTGAATGGCATGAAAATGCATACTTAGTAGAACGTACTCCTAAACTAAAACTAGGCTACACATTATTTATGGCATACAAGGGGGTGATGGGGTTAAAAATGAAGCCTCGAATCAGGTTAGTTACAGCTTCTACCAACAGATACCGCGGGAAAGGATGTTCAGGCAGACGCACTCTGTGGCGAGTCGGGAGTAGGCAAACGTAGGCTTGCCAAACGTTCCATTTTATCCGGAAAAATTCCGTTTTTTCTTGTTTTGTTCCGCGTTTCGTTTTAATCTTCAACGAAACGCCAAATATTCCATTTTTTTTTGTTAATTTGATAATATATTTAATTTCGCACCAATTTTCAAATGTCCCGCTTAAGAATTGATTGTAATATCTAGCTTGTTTTCTGGTGATAAAGGTGTAAGTATGAAAGAGAAAATGATTTCTATGTCTGTGTCAGATAGATGGGTACATATTTTAGATTTATTAGGGGCAACAACATTAACGAATATCTTAGTCCTCGTGAAGGTCATACTCAGCATTTTCCCCTCCAATGCTTTTACGGAGAGAGTTTTTTCTGTCATTAATATCAAATGGAGGGATGATAGAAACAGAAGTTCCATTAGTTTGATAAAACAAGGATTGTTCACATATTACAATTATGAGGAAAAGTGTAGTGAATTTTATCAGAAGGTACTTACAAATAAAAAAAATCCTTGCAAAGGGTCGTTCAAATGAAAAGCATTTGTAAGTTGCTGGTGTCATAGGCCTATATAGGCTATATGATATGTCAGCAATATCTAGTTTTAATTTTGTGTATTTGATTATGTAATGCTTATTTAATACATGTGTATTATTTATTACAACATTTAACAATCTTGATTTTAAAAGAACAATGTGTGTGTTTCGTTTTTCCATTCTTGAAATCTGGCAACCCTAGTTATAGCGCACAACTGTTCAACAAACGCGCTGTGTAGCAGATAAATATCCATAGGCTATACATAACAAAATTCAGGCGCATGTTCTAATTTTACTGCAGTGTGTTTATTTTAACTGTGTACACATGCATAATACTCATTCGTACCGGTAGTTCACAAACCGCATAAAACAATCTAACCTTATAGCCCATAACAAGATTCGAACTGCGAATCGTAATATAAACATTCACAAGACTCATTCTACTAAGTATAATAAGACCACACCGATTAATATTTGTATGTAAAGTTAAACCTCAACCCTAGCGATCAGGATCTGATGATGACCGCTTGACGGTCGAAACGCGTATTCCTAAACTGCCCATTATTTAGTAGTGATTACAACTAATACATGTATTATTTTCAGGAGTGTTGAGCCTATTTACTTTCTTCAATTTTTATATTGTATACATTGTAGCCCACCCAGTCATTGGGCAAATTTGTGTTGTTGACTGACTGAAGAGTTACAACTTATAGTTTGTACAGGCAACACTAAAGAAATGGCTTCAAAACTTTTCCTTTACGCCTCAAATCCCTCTAGAAAGGCAATTTACATCCAGCTCTTCACAAGAAGTCGTTGCCGTGGAACGCGCACGGAGACGGCTACAAGTCACTCAATTCACCGGCGATATGGCGAGAAGCATGTCCTTGTTGCATGCCTGTCTTTTGATCAAGCACAGGGACCGTGGAGTGAGTCCATACACACTGTCTCTTGCCAGGAATAGATTCTCTTTACAGCTATTATATATATTTCTGTTTTACCCAAACACCAACGGGATTTTCTCGACAAAGAATGTTCCAGGATTGATTTCATGCTATAGATTCCAATGTTAGTAGCTCCTTAACTCTTCGAGGAACATCGTGTTAGTGTAATTTACTCTACTGTTAGCGATTTAGAGCGCAAGGGTGTCCTCCATTGTTTCTTTCTTTCCTTCGGAGCCAGAGATATGGCCAAGAAACTGCCTCCCTTTATTTACTCCATGAACCCACCACCGAAGCGCAATGAAAGCTAGTTTAGAGTAAAGGGAAACGAAGGCTGGGCCAAACTGAGAAACTAGTGCTTATAGATGATTGTTACTCAAGCATGTACCGACAGCAGTGGCTACGCTCGCTAAGGCGCAGCGTTAGGCCATGGGGCCAAGCTCTCTGCTGACTCATACACGCGTGGGTTCGAGCTACACCGTTGGCCATTCTTGAAATGTATTCCGTTGTTTCCCCATTTACAACACCATGCAAATGCTGTGATGGTACCTTCTGACAGGCCACGGCCGCTTCCTTCCACATCCTTGCCCAGTTTCACTCATATTCATCCATTCCATCTCTCATCCCGGCATGCAGGTCGCCTACGGTCGTCGAATGGAAAGACCTGTACTCGGCCTCTCAGGAGGCCACACGAAAGAAGAACTCAAGCATGTACCAACAAATTCTCCATTTATTAAAACTAATGTAGCAAATTTTCAATAAAACCCCAGTTATACGATTCTCACGGGAATTACAAGCTATCACCCTGTTCACAAGCCTAAATGAACGGGATCTGAGGATGATCGCGTGACGTTCGAGACATGTCATCCAATTAAGTAGGTATTTGTACATAACAAGTGTGTTAGCTTTTAGGGTATGTAGCCTAAATTTTTGTTTCCCGCCTAAAGTAATTGGGCACAATGCGAGTTGACCGACTGAAAAGCTTTCTTTATTAGAATTAGGCAACACTAAAAAATGGCTTCTATCACTACAATTAGGCTACAGATAATTTCCAATAATATTGGGGGTTGGAGGGACAGGGTGCCTTTAAATTTATTAAACACCATATTACCCAATGACAATACACATATTAAGGCCAAAGCGACTACACGATTCTTTAAAAAAAAAATCTAGGGAATCATTTACCTCATAAATTTACAAAATATACTTTCTTATAGGAACTCAAGATACAATCAAGAGAGAATACATTTGCTCAAAAATTTTACGGAAGACTGGAGGTGATTGGCGGAAAAAATTGTTTCACTGAATTTCCTCTGCATATGGCTGTTATGATCAGAATCAAAATTTGGGATTAAACATATTATTTTTCTGGGTAGGCCTACTAGATGGGCTATATGCCATTTCCGAAACCACAGGAGCTCGGAGACAAAGGGACCTTCAATTACGTTGAACACTAAATTAACCAATGAGCCGATGGTATGTCAAGTTGAAGGGTCTTCTTTTTCAGCTAAAAACAGTAAGGATATATTTAAATATCCCCGCAAATAATTTTTTTTGACTTTATTAACATTGGCATTGGCGACCAAACTTTCGCATCTCACAATCGTTTCTTAACTTCCTCAAGGGCTCATCGTCCAGTTGAGAGGGATGGAGAGAACCCACGAAGAAGATAACAACCAGGAATGTGCATTTATACAATATTAACATTGAATTAAAGCCCACTTTATGTCTCAAAAACAATTTTTTTGCAGAACTTAGCGTTGTCTGCCCCGGTAGCTAAAGCGTTCAACGTTGAGTGATGAAACTGGGAGATAATACTCTTTCATACTTGATACAGACTGTCAAATGACGTTTCTTCCGAAAGCTAAATAAGTACTATCGAATGTACCCTCACGTCTCTAGTATCTACCGTATAAAGTACAGTTTCTGATAGTTAGCCAGTCAATCAATCAGTTTGTTCACATTGGCGCCTAAACGACCTCACCGATCTTAATAAAATCTTCACGAAATGCCTCTTATGACCAGGATGGTCTAGGTTTTAACCCCAAATGTATTTATACTTCAATGCCTGTAACAATTATTATCATGAATTAGGATATAGGTTATACGTGACATTACGTTGTCTTTACAACCCTAATGACCCTTCCAAGATGATGGTGATATCCCTGGGAAAACACTATAATTACGTCTTCCAGAGACGTTATAATAATTTTCGAGCCATGGTCAGCAATTTTCACTTCTTCTTAATGACGTAGCAAATAGTAATGATAATGTTATTGGTTTTATGTCCCTTTTAACCACTGCGGCTTTTAGAGACACCGGTGTGCCGGAATTTTGCCCCGAAGGGATCTTCAACGTGCCAGTAAATCTACTGACTCGGCTTCCTCGCATTTGCGCACACTCAAATGCCAACTGGCTGCGCCAGGATTCGATCCTGCAACATTGGGGACTGCAGGCGAGAACGTTACCGCTGAGCCACGCAGCCAGTCATACCGTAATACCGTACATCATCATCGCAGTCAAAGGAACTTCAGTGAAATGTATAAATTGCTCATTTTACTAAGTTATAGTCGACATTTCTTGCATTCAAAGCATCAATTATGTGCTAGTGTGAACTATGAACTGTCTTAAACTTCAGCCTGTTTTGATCTTTTTTCTGTCGGATCATTCCTACTTAAATTCTATCTCTAATACCGTTGCTGGCACATAATAATGATTTGTTGTTGTTGATGCCACTGTTGATTCATTGAGGGGCTTTGCGACATTGTGGTCTTGTAGCCACGTGTGTTGGGTGTGTGTACTGATTTTGTCTGATAAACTGTGTTATTCTAGAGGCTGTATTAGTGTGTGTAGTTGTTACTCAGATCAGTATTGAGACGGAGGTGGCCGTGGCCCTAATTTAGGAACCATCCTGCCATTTGCCTGGAGTAGAAGTAAGAAACTACGGAAAACCTGTTCCAGGATGGCTGAGGTGGGAATCGAACCCGCCTCTTTTCATTGTTGCCTCGCGAGGCTGAGTGTAACCCGTTCCAGCCCTCAGACCAGAATTATATTTCTTGGCAGAGTCGGGAATCGAACCAGGGTCTCCGCGGTGCAGCCAAGAGTGCTAGCCACTACGCAACGAGCCGGATTTACAATAATGAAGAGAGGAAGGAGCAGGAAGCCGAGGAAGGAAATCCTTTACTATATGCATTTTTTCGTATATACAAAGCGGTCCACCAGCACCTTATTTTCTCTGATAGGCAACCCAGCTTGCGCGTATATCATAGCCATCATAAAGACATTCGTACCTCCATTTTACGACCTTAGCACAACTATTCCGTTAAGTTTATGCTCACGAATATAGTAGAAATCATTAATGGCAGTGTTATTTGAATGACTTCAACTATAATGAATGTTCAAAACGAACACAGCTGCAAATAGCAATAATTTACGTTTGGAAAGGAAGTGCTTATAAGGACTAGATAGATTCTATACGTGCCAGTCTTACACCCCGGCCCTCAGTTGTTCAAGTGGCTAAATCACACATCGCTATTTTTGCGTCAGCCAAGAAGGTTCGATTTCCAGTATGGTACACATTTTAATTTCACTTAATGCCGTTTACAGTATGTACCATATCTACCTGTTCCGACGAGAGAATTTTATTTGGGCCTGATCATACGTAACCAGATTGGACGACGGCACGATGGTCTGTTGGTATGAAGCAGGGTACCCTTGGGGTGTAAGGGGGTAGGATGTTGACAGAACTCCTACTCAAATGTCAACCTCACCTGCACGTGGTGCACCCTGCTTAAGACTGACGAGGCTCTGACGACCGAGTGACCTCCGGTATAAGAGGTCCTCCTCTACCAAGTGCCAAAGGTTTCCTTGGAAGGCGGATGAGCGGGTAGAGGTTTAGGGCACTCTGTTGTCCTAGGGATGAGAAATTATCCCTGAAGGCGGAGGAACCATGATTGGTCAACGGCATCAGAATGTGGAAGGCAACGGGAAACCACCACATTAAATATTCCAAGAAAACCCCATGGCTTTGCTCAATTTAAAATGTTCCGGAGTTTCAAGTTCCCCAATCGGATCTCCGGGGGAAACTAGGTTGAGAGGGGCTTCAAGAAGAGTGCAATGCTGCAAGGAACAGTACTGTTTAGGAACATGGAATGTGAGATACATGTATCAAGGGAAACTAGATGTAGTCAAAAGAGAAATGGAGAGAATCGGCATCGACATATTGGGAATAAGTGAAATGAGGTGGTCTGGAATGGGAGATTTTATTTCGGATGACTACACAGTATACTTTTCTGGACAAGACAACAACAAAAGTAATGGAGTAGCCTTCATAGTTAGTAACAGAGTAGGTAAAACTGTGATGGGGTGCAACTATAAAAATGATAGAATGATATCCATCAGATTTCAAGGTCAACCTTTCAATGTTACAGTCATTCGAGTTTATGCACCAACCATTGATGCTGAAGAGGACGTAGTTGACCAATTTTATGGAGATCTACAAGAACTACTACGATCGACACCAAACAAGGATATCGTGTTCATAGTTGGAGATTGGAATGCTAAAGTGGGAAATCAAATAGTAAATGGTGTAACAGGACAATTTGGTCTAGGTACTACAAATGAAGCAGGACAAAGACTCATAGAATTCTGCCTAGTTAATTCACTGATTATTACCAACACACTATTCCAGTTACCCAAAAGACGTCTATACACTTGGACTTCACCAGATGGCCAATACCGGAATCAAATTGATTACATAATTTGTAATAGTAGGTGGAAAAGTGCTATTCAATCTACTACAACAAGACCAGGCGCTGACTGCGGATCAGATCATGAATTGAAAATGAAAAACCACAGCCTGCTTCCAGTCTCCGACCGGGTCAGGAATGGAATGAATGAAGCCCCCATCTAGCGGCGAGGATATGAACTGTGCCGGCTGCCGAGGCCTGACGCACTCCTCTGGGTCAATGATTAAATGAATGACATATGAAATGAAATGATAGTGGAGAGTGTTGCTGGAATGAAATTTTGACAGGGAAAACCGGAGTACCCGGAGAAAAACCTGTCTGCCTCCGTTTTGTCCAGCACAGATCTCACATGGAGTGACCGGGATTTGAACCACGGACCCAGCGGTGAGAGGCCGGCGTGCTGCCGCCTAAGCCACGGAGGCATATAGATCATGAATTATTAATTGCAAAATTCCGGTTGAAGTTGAGGAAAACGGCTAGAACTGCCTCCTCATACAGATTTGACCAGGGAAGAATTCCTTGTGATTGTAGAGTAGAAGTCAGGAACAGATTTAATACATTACAGATTGGAGACAAACCCCCTGAAGAGTTGTGGACAGAAGTATCTGCTGCTGTTAAGCAGGAAGCAGAAAAATACATTCCCAAGGAAAAGAATATGAAGAAGGCCAAATGGTCATCGGATCAGGCACTGCAAATTGCAGAAGAACGAAGGAATGCAAAAATTGAAGGGGATAGATCAGCAATGTTTGAGTTTAATGCAGAGTTTAGAAGATTAGCTAGAAGAGATAAGAATATTTTTATAACTAATCAATGTAAGGAAGTTGAGGAAAATAACAGAATGGGCAAGACGAGGGAACTTTACAAGAAAATTAAGGATATCAAAGGAAAATTTCAGGCAAAATTTGGGATGGTAAAAGATAAAAATGGCAAAGATCTAACAGAAGCAGAGGACATTAAGGAAAGATGGATGGAATATGTAGAAGATCTGTATAAGAAGGAACCATGTATTATGGATAATGACGTTCATGTGCCCTTCGAACCAGAACCAGATATTTTGGAAACTGAAGTCAAATGGGCCCTAGAGAATATTGCTAAAAACAAAGCAAGTGGACATGATGGAATTCCAATAGAAATGTTCAAAGAAGTTGGAGATAGTGCAGTGAAAATTTTACATTCCATATGTCAGCAAATATGGAAAACCCAACAATGGCCAAAAGACTGGAAAAGGTCAGTATTCATCCCAATTCCTAAGAAGGGAAATTCTAAAGATTGCACGAATCACCGAACAATAGCACTTATCTCACATGCTAGCAAAGTCATGCTTAAAATCCTACAAAATAGACTACGCCAGTATGTAGACCGAGAGCTACCTGAAGAACAAGCTGGATTTCGTAAAGGAAGAGGGACCAGAGATCAAATCGCCAACGTACGATGGATAATGGAGAAGGCAAGAGAGTTCCAGGAAGATGTATATTTTTGTTTTATTGATTATGCTAAAGCTTTTGACTGTGTTGATCATAATGAGTTATGGAAAGTACTAAAATACATGGGAGTACCAGAACATATCATTAACCTCATCCGGAACTTATACTCTGATCAAGAAGCTACAGTGAGAACCATATATGGAACAACTAAATGGGTTAAGATTCATAAAGGAGTACGGCAAGGCTGTATATTGTCACCTTACCTTTTCAATCTGTATGCAGAACACATTATGAGGAATGTGGGGTTAGATGAAGAAGGAACAGGAATCAAAATAGCTGGGTTAAATATAAACAACCTGAGATATGCAGATGATACAATCCTGATGGCTGAAACTGAAGAAGATTTAAAAAAACTCTTACTGAAAGTGAAAGAGGAAAGTTCAAAGGCTGGACTAATGTTGAATGTCAAGAAAACAAAAATTATGACAACTACAACTGTCAATTCATGGCAAGTAGGAGGAGAAAAAATGGAGATAGTCTCTGTTTTTAGCTATCTTGGCTCACAGATTTCTGCCGATGGTGTCTGCAGTCATGAGATCAAAAGACGATTGCTACTTGGTAGACAGGCATTTTCAAATCTGGACAATGTCTTAAGGAGTAGAGACCTAACCTTAACAACAAAGATCCGTATAGTAAGGGCTATGATTTTTCCAGTTGTGATGTACGGATGTGAGACCTGGACCATAAGAAAAGCTGAACGCCGTAGAATAGATTCCTTTGAATTATGGTGTTGGAGAAAAGTTCTTAGAGTTCCATGGACTGCGAAGAGAACCAATAAGTCAGTTTTACAGCAAATGAAACCAGTGTGTTCCTTGGAGGGCTTAATCCTGAAACAAAAACTGGGCTACTTTGGACACATCATGAGAAGACATGATTCATTAGAGAAGACCTTAATGCTGGGGAAGATAGAAGGCACAAGCAGAAGAGGGAGGCAAAGAATGAGATGGATGGATGGCATCACAGAAGCACTAAATTCCAGCTTGGAAAATCTTCGGGAGGCAGTGCAGGACAGAAGAAATTGGCGTAGTTTAGTACATGGGGTCACGGAGAGTCGGAATCGGCTCAACGAATAGAGAGAGAGAGAGAAAGAGACCCTTCATATTCAGCGTAGTAAGTGATGATGATGATAATTGTTGTTTTAAGGGGCCTAACATCTAGGTTATCGGCCCCTAATGGTCTGGGTGATAGTGAAAATTACAATGAAATGGAAACCAGAACGAAAATTAAGTGAGGCGGAAAATACTTACAAAAAGGAACTCAGATTGAAACTAATCACAAAATGGAGAGCGGTAATACTTACAAAGGGCAATTTAGAACGACATTACTCACAAAAGGAATAGATTGAAAAATACGCACAAAATGTAGGCTAGGTTCAAAATACGTACAAAATGCAATGTAGAGTCGAAATACTTACAAAATGCAATTCAAATTCAAAATACTTACAAAATGCAAATGAGATCGAAAATACGTACAAAATGCAATTGAGGTTCAAAATACCTACAAAATGCAACTGAAAATGAAAATACACAATGCAATTTAGATTGAAAAATGCCGGTTCAGATTCAAAATACTCACATAGTGCAATTAAAATTCAAAATACTTACAAAATGCAATTGAAATTGAAAATGCTTACAAAATTTACGGTAGATTCAAACTACTCATTTGGATTGACAATACTTACAAAATGCGATTTAGATTGAAAGTACTTACCAAATTTAATTTAGCTTCAAAATACCCACAAAATGCAATTGAGAATCAAAATACTTGCAAAATGCCCAACATTCAAAATGCAATTTAGATTTAAAATTCTTTCGAAATGCGGTTTAGGTTGAATATACTTACAAAATGCAATTTAAATTCAAAATACTCACTAAAATGTCCTGCTCCTACATTGAAAGACTTACTAAAAAGCAATTTAGATTGACAATCTTTACAAAATGCAATTGAAGTTGAAAACACTCGCGAAATGCAATTTAGATCGAAAAAACTTACTAAATGCAATGTAGATTAAAAATACCTACAAAATGTAGTGTAGATGCAAAAATAAATTGCTAAAGGGAATTTAGATACACGGGAGCCAATTAACAAAAATAGTGCGGGAATCTTAAAGAGAAAAGGAAATATAATGAAAAGAAAACAAGAAGTCTGACCCCTCGAAGAAAGAGGGATCAGGAAAGATGAGACGGGCCAATTAAGGCGGGAAAGTGAAAGACTCCCTAGAACTCGGATACCCTAATAACGTCGGGGTCGATAAAGAACAAGAGTTGACCAAGGGAGGTCGACAGGAAAGAAGATGGAGAGGAGCCTGGCACAAGTAAGTGGAAGCAATGCCGGACTCAGCTGGGGTCCCGTGGTCAGCGTAGTAAGTGTTCGAATTGTTGACCACCTACGTTTAAACCGATTTCAGCACGACGCGACGTTGTAAAGACAGTGTTGCACGTTGTGACATGTGAAGTATAACAGCTTGGCATGCCTCGGTGATCAGTGGCCGAAGGTGACCAGGATCTTCAGGCTCCTGTGCATACACTACCTGCTGTAAGTGACCCCACAGGAAGGAGTCTTAAAATCAGGTGATCTGGCGGGCCAGTAAACGGATCCTCCCCTTCCTATCCATATTTGTATATGTAGCATGATGATGGTTCTGGACGACTACTGATACGTGAGGTGGGACCCTATCCTGTTGCCATTAACATCTTAATCGCTCGCGATTTGGCACGTTCTTCAGACTCTGTGGGAGTTCATTATTCAGAAAATAAAGCCAGCGTGCTCCCATTAAATGGCCGTCGATGAAATATGGTCTGATTAGAAGGTCACCCAAGATGGCACACCAGACTTTTACTTCACACCGCACTTGCTCTGTCTTACCCAATGGTGATTCTGCGCGCTCCAATATTGCACATTGTGCCGATTAACAGTGCCATTGTTGTCAAATCAGGACTCTGAATAAAGAGGCTGCATTATTGGTTATGCCCATTGACAAATTTTATTCTAGCATCGAAATCATGTCCGTGGAGCTGCTGATGTAACTGCAGATGGTATGGGTGAAATGTATTGTTATACAGTATTCGCATGGCGGATGACTGGATGATGTTGGTCTGTTGTGGAAGTGTCCGTGTACTAATATGAGGATTATTCTGGACAGCGTCCAAAACAGCTTATTCATTTGGACCAGACGTTATAGGAGCATCTCTAATAGGAGGTACCCTTTCAAGTGTCCCAGTTGACTGCAATCTTCGTTCAATGTTACGAAACGTATTGGTAGTAGTACTCTGTTAGGAAAACGCCCGTGATACAGTCGTTGTGACTGGAATGCGTTCTGCCATGTTCCTCCATAAATGAGTAACATATCAAAGTACTCGTCACTGGAATATATCGTGAGTGAATGAATATGTACTGTGATGTGACCTGTTAGGGTGAGCACAACAAATATTGTGCGTTTGTTGAAATGGGCGGATTCGGTGGCGTAGTTGGTAGCATGCTGAGTTTCTATGCCCAAGGTCACGGGTTCAAACCCGGCCGAAGTCGTTTTTAAAAGCGTTAAAAATCCCTCAGTATGCCTTCCTTCAGAGGGGAAGTAAATCCGGTGGTTCCATGTCATAGATTTAATGGCATGAAAAAGAACCTTCAACTAACTACACTTGTGTGAAGCCAAAATTTGTAAATTATATTCATAACGCTATATTAGTTCCAACCTTCCCCACCAGGTGCTGGCTGCGATGGCATCTAGTAGCCAAGTCCGCAGATAGGTGTCGTGGATGGTAGCATTTGGTAGCAAAAGTAGGAACTACTTGAAAATTGATCGTCTGCAGTCCTGAATCACAGATAACACACACTAATACAGCCATCACAATTAACACCGGTTATCAGACAAATTCTACACACACCCAAAGTACACGGGGCTACATGACTGCGTTGCCACAGCCCCTAAACTAAGGAACCAACCAACCTTTTTTGAAATGGGGCATAATCAGTCGTTCAAAAAATGCAAAAGGTTGGAATCGAACTACTACACTACTGGTACTCGGACACCTTGTGTCACCGGTCTTTAAACGCACATATGTGGTGCTCAATGGAAGTGTCGTGCATAACTACGCCTCTCCCCCCTCGACAGTTAATATCCGTGTCAGAGTTTTAAATCATAGTTTACGGTGTGCGTTTAACTTTCTACCATTACAGACCATGTATCATAACCTACTAATTCGATCATATTTTCTCCATAAATTAGCAACAATTCAACGTACTCCTCACAGGAATACATCGTGAATGAATGTGGTGATGTGACCTGGAAGGTGTGGCACAATACTGTGTCTCCATTAAAATGGAGGAGGATCTGGCGTTCAAAAAACTATGCCTCATGCTGGATTCAAAGCACTATATTACCGATTCTCACACACCAGGTCTCCAACCCTTAAGCAACTCAGCCACAAATACAACATACATCATACGCGCTGGACGTTTACTACTTTAACTAAGGCCGATCTACTTCGAGCGTTAATATCCGTGTCAAAGTCATCAATCATGGTTTACAGTGTTCATTTTACTTTCGACCATTACAGATCACGTGACATCACCTATTCATTCGATTGTAAAAGGTGCGTTCAAAAAGTAACGAGCCGGAGGCATAATTACAGAAACCAGTACCTGTATGTTAGAAGTATTGGCCCTGGCTGTTGAAGCACTTGTCCCACTGTGGCACGAGGCGGTGAGTGGCTGTCTCATAAAATTCCATGGGCTGCGATGTGAACCAGTTCCGCATGTACAGCTGGACGTCGACGTCCGAGGTGAATCGTTAGCCCCGCAGAGCCCTTTTCAGGGGACCAAACATGGCGTAATCACAGGGAGAGAGATCTGGACTGTATGGAGGGTGGCCGAGAACCTCCCATTTGAATTTCTGCAGGAGTGCCGCGACTGTGTTAGCTGTATGGGGTCGTGCATTGTCGTGGAGCAGAATGACCCCACGGGTGAGATTGCCTGGTCGTTTTGTTTTGATCGCTTGGCGAAGGGTGGTCAAGGTTTGCGAGTAACGCTGGGCATTCACTGTTGTCCCGTGTGGCATGAAGTGTATCAGAAGGGGGCCATCTTGGTCAAAGAAGAACGTCAGCATTACCTTTCCTGCACTCGTGTGGATTGCCTTGCCTTTTTTTTTTTTTTTTGGATGGTGGTGACCATGGATGGTTCCACTGGAGGCTTTGTTGTTTGGATTCTGGTTCAAAGTGATGACACCATGACTCATCTGCAGCCACCACTCGTGCCAGGAACCCATTCCCTTCCCTCGCATAGCGCTGCAGATGACCAAGCCAGAGGGCCATTCGATATGCTTCCTGGTGTGGTTGAAGACTGTGGGGCACCCATTGGGCACACACTTTGCGCAAGTGCAGTCGTTCCTTCATGATGGTGTGCACACTTCCGACGCTCAATCTGACCACGGCGACTATGGCGTTCACTTTCACTCGGCGGTCCTGGGTAGGACGTTGTCATCAGTAATGCAGGGGGGTGCCCCAGACCAGGCATCATCGGATAACGACACCCGTCCTTCCCTGAAGCGCTTGTGCCACGCCTTGACCCTTGCAAGGGATATGCAGTGTTCGCCGTACACTTGTGACATTCGGCGATGAATGTCCGTTCGCCCTACTCCTTCCGCTGTCAGAAACCGAACAACACCTCTTTGCTCTTCGTTTGACGCCTCCATGTCACTGTTTGCAATGCGACTGGCAGCGTTGGACGATTGATGCATGCTGCTGCTCGCTTTGTATCGTCACGTGACGTGCACGCGTGCCCTCTAGCGACGGGCTGTGACCTTCCACGCTCTGGTCGGAACCACACCTCGTAACACACGCAAAGATTAGCCGATGTCGTCACCGGTTTGCGCATTCCAGCCTCCAGCTCGTTACCTTTTGAACGCACCTTATATTATGAGTACGTGTGTTCTTTCAAAGAGAAATTTATCACACGTTTGCAGAATGATCCTTAGTATTTGGCAGGGGATTGTGTATAGTCATTTTTCCTTTGCTAGGTCCACGGCTCAATTAACATTGCTGACACACAGGCAAGATGCAGAGCAAAATTGGCCAGTTGGGTCTCATAAAACTACATAATAAGGGGCTGATGGACAACTCAGTATAATAAAATCATTTTTACATTTATTCAAAACAATGACTTTAGTTTTTGACATTTAGAATGAAGTAGTTAAGCCCATGGAATCTGAAATTTTGTTTATGAACATATTCACCGATTTCCATAAGAAATTCTTCTAAATTTCAAGAACAGCTGTCTGTGATACCCTTTTCATCTCAAATTATGAGACTATCATGTTCAGGAAATTAACCGCATTAAATAATAATAATAATAATAATAATAATAATAATAATAATAATAATAATAATAATAATAATAATAATAATAACTGTGTGTAGTCTTTGGAGAGGCCTGGTGAAAACCTCGCGCATCGCGATGAGGATGACATGAATGATGACGATGACATTAACATCCTGCCCCCAAGCCAGGAGAAAGGACAATATGAAGTTCAAACATACATTCCGGGGCCTTTCAGATCATAGAAAATCGATCTATCCACTTAGCCACAACGCCGGACAAGTGCTAATTAGTTTCAGAACATAATGTGGAAACGTCTTACATTCAACATCCCACATAATTTCACCCAACATGAAAGCGCAAGAAATGTTAGGTTGTTGATGATGATTCTTTTAGGGGCCTTCCGACATCGTGGTCATGTATCCCCGTGTACTTGAGTGTTGAATTTTGTCTGATAACCTGTGTCACTGTGATGTCTGTACTAGTGTACTAGTTTGTAATTGAGGTAGGTTTTGGGTAGGACGCGGCCGTGGCCTTAAGTTGGGTACCATTGTCTGGAGTACAAGTTGGAAAACCCGGAAAACCACTTCCAAAAGTTGGTGGAAGTAGGAATCGAACCCGACTCTTCTCAGTTCTGCCTAACGAAGCTGAGTGTACCCCGATCCAGCCCCGAGACTAGAATTAAATTTCTTGGCAGAGCCGGGCCTCCACGGTGACAGCCAAGAATGCTAACCACTACGCAACGGGACAGACGAGAATTGTGAGGATCCTTTAACTTATAAATATTAGAACCTAAACAACGTCGCGAAGAAAAGCTAGCATTAAAATAAATGTTAGTTTCTAGGCTAAAACCGACAGAGTCCATTATTCCAGGCAAATGTTGGGGTGTTACCTAACTAGAAGGGTAAGGTCACTTCCCTCTCAACTCTAGCCCCAGTTATTGGAACGTACACCGACCACTCCTGAAGCCTGGGTTGGATTCCCGGCTGTACTATGAAATTATATTCTGGTCTGAAGTTTGGAAAGGAAAACACTCAGCCTCGTGAGGCAAAACTGAGAAGAGGTAGTTTCAAATGGCACTTCAGCCATCCTAGAAATGGTTTTCCATAGTTTCATAGTTCCTCACTAGGTAAATGCCAGGAAGGTTCCTAATCTAAGGCCATGACTGCCTCCTTCCTAATCCTAGCCTCGATTATCAAATACACACACATTCTACACACACACAAATGCATGGTCCTAAATGCAACAACAACAACAACAACGTTTCAGGCGGATTCCTTGCGGGACTGATAACCATGCTCCAGCCTCCATACCGCACAGGCATTCAGTCTCTCACGGTCGCAGTCGTGACCTTGTCGTGCCCTGCACAAGGAGTGCCATGCGTAGGTTGCCAATCCATACTTTATATCGCATATCTTCTGTGTCCCAACGAATATTCTAGAGAAGCCCACTCGTCAGATGCTTCATGGAAACAAAACAATTGGATGTACAAAATCATGTTGATGTCATTTATTTTACAATGCCACTTTTTAGCTTATTGGCAAATGGGTCTTGTGGAGGGTAAGGTTCCGGTACGATAGAAGGTCATGTGGTTATTACTGCACCTCGACCGGTCTTTGCCCCTTGAGGGAATCACTGTTGGAGGATTTCGTCTGTTGCTCAGTTTTACAGCTTGCTGAGTCGACCAATAGCCGTCTGGAAAGTGCCGCTGCGGGGAATCACACCCAGTCCTTAAAATTTCAGAAGTTAACGCCTTACACGTTGATTCGCATTGGCATTGGCTCTTAAAAGTCATATGGCATTATCGGAAGCAAGATATAATAGAATAGTGTAGTGAAAGATGGCAAGTCACTCATAGTTAAAACAATGTTCCAAACTCTGTATGTTAAATAACACTATGTAACAAATTTTGATTTGCTGTTTGTCCTTGTGTTGAAAGTGTTATTTTCTGATTGTTTATGCCCCAAAGGTATGTAAAATGGCCATTATGTTCCATAATCTTTGCTTTGCTCATGTGGAAAAGCAACACACTTCTAAATATATGCTGGTATTTATTTTACCAAGTTCCATGCATTTTAATTGCATTCAACATGCTATTTCTCTTTCTTTGTTTCTTTGCTAGTTATGATTAAAAGAAATGGCAAAATTAATGAAAATATGTTAAGGTCACAAACATAAATGTCCTGCTCACAAAAGCAAAGTTTGACATGAATAATTATGTTTTTCCTACCTTTACAGACATAACCAATTAGAAAATAGCATTCACTTTCCAAGGAAGAAAATTGTGTTAAAGAGTGTAAGGCTTAAAATGAGTCAGAGTTTCCCTGGCTGTTCAAACACTGAGGCTGTGGTCTTGAGGTCCGTTTTGAGATTCCGATTCCAAAGGTCCTGGGATAGTTCCTAACTTGAGGTCATGGTCACCACTTTCCCAATCCTAGCCATAATTATAAATCCACATACTGCTACTGACACCTCAAAACCACAGGTTATTAAACAAATTCTACACACAATCAAGTACACGAGGATGATTACCATAATGTCCAATGGTCTAAATAAGAAAGGAACGACAACACCTAGGGAAAGGAGACACAAGCAATGCATGCTATACAGACACGACGCTTGACGGAAGTTCACAAAATGTGCTCAATTTCGACACAAATATTGGTGGTGGTGGTGGTTGTTGTTGTAGTGCAGAAGGTTCCTAGATATACAACTTATCTGACACACGGTGCTTGATATTCACTAGCTCTGGAATACAGTGCAGAAGGTTCCTAGATATAAACTTATCCGAATTGTTGTTGCTTATTTTAGGGGCTTTGACATCGTGGTCATACAGCCCCATGTATTTGGGTGTGTGGAATTCGTGTGAAATCCTGAGATGGCTGTATTAGTTTGTATTTGTAAATTGGGGATCGGATTGAGAAGGACGCGGCCGTGGCCTCAAGTTAGGAACCATCCCAGCATTTACCTGGAGTAGAAGTGGGGACACCATGAAAAATCGCTTCCAGGATTGCAGAGGTGGGAATAGAACCCTTCTTTCTTAGTTTTGCCTCACGAAACTGAGTGTACCCCGATTCAGCCCTCTCACCAGACATAAAATCCCTTGGCAGAGCCGGGAATCGAACCCGGACCTCCGGGGTGACAGCCAAGATCGCTAGCCGCTACATCACGAGGTGGTCGAACTTATCTGACACACGGTGCTTGGCATTCACACTCGCTGAGGAATATGGTGCAGAAGATACAAATTGCTGAGTACCCTGAGTATCCCAGAACAAAAGACGACACACATATTTTCCAATGTACAGCACATAAAACATTGTTTGGAATCACGATGAACTGTGTACACCATTCGTTATCACGACGCTATAGCTTGTTTGCCATAAAAAAAAGTTCTGAAGGTAACATTGTTATGCACACACACATGCAGTACTTTCTATCTCGCAAGGTCAGTAATTGTCTCATTTTCTATTGGAATGCCCAGAAGAACGACGCCATTGCAGTGGCCACGCCATATACAGTACTGTACTCCAAATTACAACTATTCAAGCACGAGACATCTCTGTTATTAGCCTATTTTCATCATATGTAAAAATAGGCTTATGAGATCACCTTTTGTCTGTGTATTATGTGTATCTACCCCCCACCCTAATATAATCTAAACGGCCAGAGCAATGTAACTTGATACGTACATAGTACTATTTTTTCCGACCCTGACCGAGACCTTTAAATTAAAATACGTTTCACCACTCCAACATGGTGGCCGCGCGAAATATTTCTCCGAAATTCTATATCTCCGAAACTATTACCGATATCATCCTGAAATTCTGTACGGTGGTAGAGAATACTATGGTAAGTTCAGCTATGTGACGCATAAAACATGTTATCTACAAAACCAATATGGTGGCCAAGCGAAGTTAGAATAATTAAATGGCATTTTCTCGAGAATTAATCAACGAGCGCATTGAAACCTAACAGCCTTCATGATCATGCAAGATTTAATCTACTGGCATCCAATTCAATGCAATTGTCTACATTTGAGCAATATGGCGGCTGTGCGTTATTTTTAAATACAGTTTTTATTTTGTGTTTCCTAATCAAGCGATCGAGAAGAACGTTTTAATGATGAACCTAAGCAATAATCTCAATCTAATGGCACATAACTCTAAGGATTACATATAGAACAATCCAACATGGCGATCTTTGGAAATAATTAGACGTTTCTCAATATCTGCGAATCTATTACAGCAATCAAACTGAAGTTTTGTATGTTGATATAAGTTATTAACCTATGGGCCTTTGAATAACCTGATGAACACAGATACTACATGGCGGCGACGTAGAGTTTAAATATTTACATGGATTTCTTTTCGCGACTTAATTATCCGAGAGCAGTGAAACTTAGCATGGAAAATATTCATACAAAGCTCAATATACTGGCGTCTAATATAATTACATTTCTATGAGAACTTAAAATGGCGGCTGTGCTATTTTTTAAAATCACGTTCATATTTCTCGTGTCCTAAACAAGCGATAGAAATGTAGGTTGGTATGATGAGCCACGATTATAATATTCATCTTCTGGCATGTAATTCTATAGCGTAGCCTATGTACTGTATATAAAGCAATCCAACATGGCGCCCATACGACATTTTACCGGTTCTCATTATCTCCAAAACTATTTACGAAATCACACTAAAATTCTGTATAGTGTTAGAGGACTGTTTAGTAATGACAAATATGTGAATTTCGAAATTTAGATAAACACAAAAACATTATAGCGGTCACGTGATTTTAAAATATTTAAAATAACGTTTCAGGCTACCTTATCATCCGAGTGCAATGAAACTTGGCACAACGACATTTTAATCAGGGCTTAGTATAGAGACATCTAATGATGTGCAATTGTTTAAACAATTCAAGAAGGCATCAGTTCAAAATGTTAAAACCTTATTTTAGATTTCTCGAATCTTATTCAGGCAATTGAGAAGATGATTCGTATGATGGACCATGATAACAATCATTATCTAATGGCATTGAATTCGGTAGGTTACATTTCAAAAATTACGGAAGCCATGCATTTGACTTTTCTAAAAATTAACTTCCGTGGTTAGTTACAGAAAGATGCCATCTCGCAGGAGAAGTCTTAATCACCGACACTGAAAGCTATATACAGTATTCTAGCATATAACTTCTCATTGTAATGGTGTTGGTGAAGGCATAGGTCGGGACCCAAGAGATTTTTAGTATATCACATGGATAATCATTTTAATAAGCAGGGTAGTTTTAATGAAAATGTCCAGTGGTATATATGCACATAGGCTATTTATTTCTTCACGGAACCATTTGTTTTTATCTTGTGCCAGAGGTAACAACAGATAAGAGTCGTATATTGTACAGTACGTGTGTCCACCTTCTGATGTAGAGGCTGGTATTGTTGGTTCGATTCACGGCTCCGCCAAGAGATTTAATTCTGGTCTGAGGGCTGGAACGGGGTACACTCAGCCTCATGGGGCCAAACTGAGAAGAGGTGGGTTCTATTCCTACCTCAACCATTCTGGAAGTGATTTTCCATGGTTTTCCACTTCTACTCCAGGCCAATGCCAGAATGGTACCTAACTGAAGGCCACGGCCGCTTCCTACCTTAATTACAAATACAGACATTAGTACAGATATCACAGTGACACAGGTTATCAGACAAATTCTTCACACACCCAAGTACACAGGACTACATGACCACGATGCAACAAAGCTCCGAAATAATTAACAACAATGTACGTAATAAGTGCAACCTACAGCGCAGACAAAGATTAAGTCGCCTTCTGGAGAAAAGGAAAACTTATTATTGTGAATATCTAACAGGTGTTTTGCTGTTGATTCATTTAGAGGCTTAGGACATCTTAGTCATCAGCCCCATGTCCTTGTGTGTGTGTGTGTGTGTTCAATTTGTCTGATAGCCTGTCTCTCTGTGGTGATTTTATTAGTGTGTGAAACTGTTATTGCTATGGTCAGGAAGGGACTTGAAATACGGTACTATTCCGGCATTTTCCTGAAGTGAGAGTGGCGCCGGGATTCAAACCTCCAATTTCAGTCATTGTAAGCGATGAATGCTAATGAAATGAACACCAAACGAAAGTACCACATTGTGAAGTGTGGAGCCAATGTGAAAGTGACATGTGGTTGACATTCTGCCATGTGTGATGCTGGGACGGATATTTGTGGCCAATGACCTGTGATATGTGTGGGAGAATGCCACTACGCTAACTAATGTGGACTTCTCCAAATGACTGATCTAGGATAGACAAAACTAAAGGATGAATGATGCAAATTCGACAACGATTTGTACCTGCAGGCGAGGTGTCAACAGTAGTTTGGTTTTAGTCCAGCTGTGAAACTAGTTGTTCATGTTAACTGTGCTTGTACAAAATTAATTCTTCATCTGGCCCCACAGTCGTGATAAAGTGAATTCCTTCTCTAAATGACGGAACCTCGCAGATGCCGTGCGATGGACGGGTCGTGATGAGTCACCGCCAGATATAACTAGCATGTAACGACTACAAAACAGCGGGTCGGGAATGCCTGGATGTAATGATTAAATACGCAGCTGGCAAGATACCTTAGTTTAGATAATCAAGACTTGTCGTGAAGTACTGTAGCCTATCTCGTATCTCGTGAACATGGTTAGGTATAGAACAAAATATCAAATTTTCCCAGTGGAAACTCATCTTCTCTAGAAGTCTTCCGGTAAATGTGTTCCTAAGTTTCAGCACCGTGTGATTTTTACTTGTGGGGGAACCTCCAACAAAGGCTATACAGAAATAATCCGCGTACTCTGTGGAGGCTCTCGAGAACGAAATAACTGCCCTGATACCAAATATCAGTCAGAATGAATTACAGCAAGTGTACCAAAACTTCCTACGTCAGTGCAACGTGTGTCTAGAAAATGAACGTAATAATGTTATTGGTTTTACGTCCCTTTTAACTACTCTGGCTTTTAGAGACGCCGGGGTGCCGGAATTTTGCCCCGAAGGGGATCTTTAACGTGCCAGTAAATCTACTGACATGGCTCCCTCACATTTGCGCACCCTCAAATGCCAGCTGACTACGCCAGGATACGAACCTGCAACCTTGGGCTCAACAAGCGAGAACGTTACCCCTGAGCCACGCAGCCAGCCGAGAGAAGAAGAAAATGAACGACAGCATTTCCAGCATCAACTCTGAAATTCGTGTTAGTATTGATGATTATTAAGTACGTTAAAAAGTGTAAATGTGTTGAACTACGAGTATTTGAACTAGTGCCTTGCTCGACATGCTCCTGCACATATGTGGCCCGTCGGTCACGCGGGCTCGGCGTGCGAGGTTCCGTCATTTAGAGAAGGACTTCACTGTAGAACATGTACAGCACCATGACATGAAGACAGAGGGGATTTATTCTGGGCCCCAGGAACTGGCCAAGTAAAAAGTGAAGGAAAGAAAGAAAGAAAGAAAGAAAGAAAGGAAGTTGTTGATTCATTTATAAGCTTCGCGTATGTACTCTGTCTTATAAGCTGTGTTACTGTGATGGCTGTACTAGCGTGTGTGTGTGTTAGTAATTGGGGCAAAGGTATGCATAGGAGGCGGCCGTGGCCTTAACCCTTTATAGGGCAGAACTATTATTAATATATTTTATTTGTATTTATTTAATTATTTTATCCTAATTTTAATTTATAAATCTTATTTGGTGTTATCTTTTTAATGTTTATGTTTATATAGTCTTATCATTTTATTTGTGTATAATTTTTATGATTTTTGTTATAATTCTAATTTTGTAAGCTTATTTATTTTTTATTGTAAAAACTCACTTAATTTTGATTGTAATTTTATAAGATCATTAAATTAATTTTTACAAGCATAGGTATTTATTTTAAATTTAAATTTTTTCATCATATTTTATTTTTTACGTTTTAATTTTATTTATTTCTGTAAAAAGAATTAAATTTCATCAAGCATCTTAGGTCAAGAAGATAAAAGCATATTATTTGGTTTTCTGAATTATTAACACTTCCAATGTCTTTGGCATATGGCTGAAAGATTCAACCATCAGCATCTTTGACAATATAGCAGGTGGTTAATATACAAATCACTAAACTATAAAGGGTTAATTTAGCTCCCATTCCTGGATTCACTTGGATTAGAAATGTGGAAACCAACTCTTCTCAGTTAGGCCCCAGGAGACTGCATTAACCCCGTTCCAGTCCTCAAACCAGAATTAAACTTCTTGGAAGAACAGATAATCGAACCCGGACCTCCGTGGTGACAGCCAAGAATGTTGATTCATTTATAAGCTTTGCGTATGTACTCTGTCTTATAACTTGTGTTATTGTGATTGTTACGAAATGAAGCAATAACAGGAACAACTCTTGTAATGAATAAGGTGTAGGCAGTGTTGAGGACGAAGCATGCAAGCCGTCTAGCAGTGAGCAGTATGTTGTGGCCAGAAAGGGAATTGCTAGGTCAAACTCCCGTTACTGAAGAGCGCTCCATTCCTGCCAAGCAGCTTCCAGATGCCAACAGTTGCTGCTCAATCATTTTCCATACTGCAGCAGTAGAAAGCTGCTAAAGTAATTTAGAAACGAATTTTATTTCCTAATTCCATATCATAAGTTAACTGAGATCTAATGATTTTCTGTTGTTAATTCTCTTTAGGGGTTTGGGACATATTGGTCATCAGCCCTATGTCAACTTGAGTGTGTGTGAAACTTGCCTGATAAACCGTGTTTATGTGATGACAGTCGCAGTGTGGGTAGCTGTATTAGGGACAGGAATAAGGTAGGTACCCCGGGATTTGAAATAAGGTACTATTCCGGCATTTGTCTGGAGGGAGTGTGGAAAACTCGACGGGGGGGGGACCACATTGAGGAGAGCCGCTGTCAGAACCTCTGATCTCCGGGCTATCTGCAGCCCATGGCGGTAGTGGTGCGCGATATTAAGCACATGGCTACGCCCCTGGTCTAAGGATTTGTATTGGCACTGGCAATGTAGGATACATTGTATTGTAATGGGTGGAACATCGAGGTTATCTGACCCTAATGATAAGGCTGACACTAAAAACGATTTCTACTACCACTACTAACTTCTTGTTAATTCATTTAGGGGCTTGCAATATCGCGGTCATTCAGCCCCGTGTCCTTGAGTGTGTATATATAGATAGATAGATAGGATTTGCCTGATAACTTGTGTTATTGTAGTGTCTGTAGAAGTACGAGTGTATTTGTTACAGAGCCTGTGATGGGAAGGAGGCGGCCGTGACCTTCAGTTAGGAACCATACCGGCGATAGCCTGGAGTAGAAGGGGGAAACCACTTCCACCTCTTCTGAGTTCTGCCTCACGAGGATGAGTGAACTCCGTTCCGACCTTCGACCAGAATTAAATATCTTGGTAGCGCATAATATCGAATCAGGGACCTCAGAACTGGGTGAGTTAGCCGTGGTCGTTACGGCGTGGCTGCAGGCAGTCGCTCACATCCGGGAGGCGAGGAGGTTCGAATCCCCCCGCCGGCAACCTTGAAGATGGTCTTCTGTGGTTTCCCATCTTCCTTCCCGGCCAATGCCGGGGTTGGTCCCTAACTATAGGCCACAGCCGCTACCTTCCAACTCCTTGTCCTTACAATCACACTTTCCTCCCCAGACAACACTCCACACGTAGCGGTACTTGTAGCTCACCCATTGGGTGTCCATGTAGAAGAAGCTACAAAATCTGGCGAGCCGAACATGTCCTCAGACACTCCTGGCACTAAAAGACATACGCTAAAAAAAAGGGACCTCAGAGGTGACAGCCAGAATGCTAGCCACAGCTTGTATCCCAACCCACGATTCACTAGTTGTGAACCCCTGGGTACGTATTGGCACACTCACGTCTCGTAGGTACTGGGTTTGATTCCCAACAATGACAAGTTGAGGGATCGAACGGGTTAAATTTAGTCTCGTGTCGGTAAATGAGACAAGGAGGCGATTCCCACCTCAGCCATCCAATGAGTACTTTTCTGTGGTGACGGTAAATGAGACAAGGAGGCGATTCCCACCTCAGCCATCCAATGAGTACTTTTCTGTGGATTCCTACTTCTATTCCAGGTGAATGCCGGGGTGGTTATTAAATTAAGGCTATGGTCACCTCCTTCCCAATCCTCATCTGAATTACAACTACACACACTAATACAGCCATCAAAATAACACAGGCTATCAGACAAATTACACACACACCCAAGTACATGAGGCTACATGGCTACAATGTCGCCAAGACCCTTAATGAATCAACAACAACAACTAACTTCATTATCGACAATAACTTTGGTGAAAAAAACGTGTTGTTATTCACACTTGTTCTATATGAACCATCGGGGGTTGAAGAAAACTGTCCTCTTGAAAGTACACACACCTGTACATCATCATAATAACACAGCCTATCAGACAATTTCTGCATACACCCAAGTACACGAGGCTGATGACCATAATAATCAAAGATGGTACATTTTAAAAAAATTTCAACCTTAAAAACTCCCTGATGACGCAAAAGCGAATAGAGTAACTATCACCGTAGTTTTCAGTGAAATTGAATTGAAGGGCTCATTCCAAAGACCAGACAAGTCCAAAAATTGACTTTTCGAGATAAATACTTCTTCCTCTTCAAGGACAGCTCTACGTATAAATATTATTGCTGTCTCCAAATAGCAGACAGGTTGAGTTATATACGAGTGTTTCTTATTGGAGATTCTACAAATATAAAACAAGTCCAATGCTTTTTCAAGATAATTAATCACCTGGAATGTTTGTCATTCAATAATGATTTGTACTTTGTTAGAATTTAAATAATAAATAACCGTATTTGAGGATTAAAATATTTTTAATGTTTGTATTCAAACAAGATTTAGGCAAAAAACAGACTAGTCCAAAGTTGTTTTTTTTAAGATTTTCTCAACTACCCTCATAAAAATATATTTCCTTTATGTGCAATGTAAAGCTGTTAGTGAGACAAGTGTAGGTCTAAAAGCAATTGTTATTTCATTCAGCACAAATGAAGCTATACTAATAGGTTTTTTTATTTTAATTTTATTTTTATTTTTAGCTTCTGAACAATATACTTTTTGGACTTGTCTGGTTCTTGGAATGAACCCTTCAATTATCTGTTCCCGTTTTGGGCCAAATTTAGCTCTCACGATTCAGACAAGTCCCAAGTCATAACAGGAGAGAGCCTATATCTCACCGGAAAGTTGTGTTGTTTCTCTTGCTTATTTTAGAATTGCGACATCGTGGTCATATAGTCCTGTGTATTTGAGTGTGTATGCGTGATAACCTATGGTATTGTGATGTCTGTACTAGTGTGTGTATTTGTAAATTTAGGATAGGATTGGGAAGTAAGTGGCCGTGGAAGTAAGTTACGAACCAACCCAGCATTTGCCTGGAATAGAAGTGGGAAAACTACGGAAGGAATTGAACCCTCTTCTTCTCACTTTTGTGTCACGAGTCTGAGTGTACCCCGTTTCAGCCCTCACACCACAATTAAAATGTCTTCTTATCGTGTTGGGAGCCATTTTTCAGTGTTGCCTTAGTAATCCAAATTAATGCTTTTCAATCGGTCTACACGATTGTACCCAATTATAATCAGTCTTTCCCTAAACCTGAAAACAATACGTGAGATCAATAAATAAATTCATTAGGATGTAAATTTATTAATCTATTTATTTATAAAGCCATGTACTGTTTCTCATGTTTTAGGGAAACGCCCATTACCATTGGGTACAATCGTGTAGACCGACTGAAAAGCATGAATGTTGATAAAATTCCTTGGCAAAGCCAGGAATCGAACCCGGATCTTCGGGGCGACACCAAGAACGCTAGCCGCTACTCCATGAGATCGTCTTACCGGAAAGTGAGGATGCTACTGTGTTAGATGGTTCGTATTGTTTCTTGCTTTATACAGTAAGATGTGTCAGCTGAAGTTCAATGAATTAAACTCATTCGCTTTCCTTTTGATGAATACGCAATTTCCACAGTATTCTTGTAGTCAATTCTTCATCCCTAATCTTAGTGAAAATATGAAACTAATTATCAAGGTAGGATGAGTTCTTGGTTCAAAGTTGTTACAGGAGTAAGGCACGGTTTTAACCTCTCAGCACAACTCTTTATTTTATATGTGGACCATTTGCTGAAGGGCATAAACAGGCTGGGTGGGATTCAATTAGGTGGAAACCAGGTATGCTGACGACCTGGTTGTAATGACAGACTCCGTCGAAAGCACGCAAGGCAACATGTTAGAACTTCAGCAGAAATGTACGGCATTTCGAAAACGAAGGTTATGTCGGTAGAGAAGAAACATAAGAAAATAGAATGGCAGATAGGAGGAACTAAATTGGAGCATGTGGACCATTAAGTACTTAGGCTGTGTATTCTCTCAGGATGGTAGTATGGGAAGGAAATAGAGTCGAGGTGTAGAATAGCCAATGCAGTGAGTTCTCAGCTGCGATCTACTGTATTCTGCAAGAAAGAAGTTAGTGTAGCGACGAAACCCTCCCTACATCGCTCAGTATTTAGACCGACCTTGCTGTATGGAAGTGAATGCTGGGTAGATTCAGGATATCTGATACATAAGTTAGAGGTAACTGATATGAGGGTAGCACGAATGATTTCTGGGACAAATAGATGAAAGCAATGGCAGGAAGATACTCGTTATGATGAGATTAAGGCCGAGTTAGAAATAAACACGCTAGATGAAGCTGTTGGTATGAGCCGACTCAGATGGTGGGGTCATGAGATGAGAATGGGGGAGGAGAGATTACCTAAGAGGTTCATGAGTTCGACTGTAGAGGATAAGAGAAGCCGAGGTAGACCTAGGAGGTGATGGTTAGATTCAGTGTTCAACGATTTCAAAGTGAGAGGTGTAGAAGCAGAGGAGGAACTGCTAATAGGGCATCATGGAGGCGACTTGTTTGCAAACAGAGGCTTGCTGACTAGACTGGACGCTGCAAGGCAAAACAGTCTCAAATGAAAATGTATGTATGTATATTAGTATGTATGTATTATCATTAGCAAACTATTCAATAAAGCTTGAAAATGAGGCCAGGGTCGGGATTCCAATCCGAATCTCCTACTTCAGCCAACTACACTACCATGGTCTCCGTCACGACCAGGACACATTTTCAAGTCTGAGATGAAGAGAGAACTGGATATTAGTGAGACTACAAAATCTGAGCTTTTCTTTTATTATCACTCCCTAATGTGTAACTTAATTTTATCTTTAAAGATGTTGGATATTCAAGTCTTCGTAACAGATTCAATTTTCTTTTCGTATGAACAAGGAAAGAAAAAGCTGCTCACGGACGTAGATACAGTATTACAAAAAGGTCAAACTAATAACGTTCCCAAGTTAGTCCTGGCGTTTCTTGACCCAACATTAGAAGGTCGAAGTCAGCTCACGCAGTGAATGACCAGTCTTGGCAGAAGGTGCTGGCATTACCACAGAGAATTGGCGAGGTCAGGAGTACCTTCAGCTCGCAGGGAGAAGAGACGAACTCTGTAGCTTTGCGAGTGAAATAATAACAGCCTAATAATAATAATAATAATAATAATATATTTTTTTTTTCGTGTGGTCTCCTCAGAGACCTAGTGCAGGTCTTTCTATTCGACGCCCGTGGGCGACCTGCGCGTCGGGATGAGAGATGGAATTGATTAAGGTGAATGAAATTGTAGAAGGATGTGGAAGGAAGCGGCCGTGGCCTGTCAGAAGGTACCGTCCCAGCATTTGCCTGGTGTTGAAAATGGGAAACCACGGAAAACCATTTCAAGGACGGCCAACGGTGGGGCTCGAACCCACGCGTCTACCGAGTCAGCAGAGAGCTTGGCCCCATGACCTAACACTGCGCTTTAGCCAGCGAAGCCACTACTGTCGGTAATAATAATAATAAGAAGAAGAAGACGAATGTTATTGGTTTTACTTTGTTTTTAACTATTGCGGCTTTTAGAGACGTCGAGTGCCGTAATATTGCCCCGAAGGGCTTGGTATGACGATGGAAACAGATCTTAGTTGAATAAAAACCCACATAATTAAACTACAGTCTAAATTAAACAGTGCGATATTTGTATTAAAGCAGATAAGACAGGAAGTTAACATTAATATCCTGTTATCAAGTTATTATGCTCTGTTTCACTCCCACCTGGTTTATGGTATAAATCTATATGGCAGTGCAACAAAAGAAGTTGTAAGCAATATTTGTATCCTGCAGAATAGAGCAATCCGTGTTATGTTTGGTTTACACCCTCTAACATCTTGTAGGGACTGTTTAGGAACAAGTACTGAAACTGCGACAGGCCTCGCCTTGCCGTTGTAGTGAGTCCCGTTATTTCCACTGGTCGGGAGGGGTGGGCTTGCTACCTGCCTCACCCGCTCCCAAAGTACCGTACATTCTTTCGACAGTGCCACTATTGTGCTCAAACAAGTCACCACGGGGTGAAAGTGCTACAGACCTGCTGCCATGCAAACTCGGAAGACTATATCGAACGAGTGACAGTGTATTAATGTATCAACATGTATTGTATATAACTGTGTAATATAATATAATTAGTTAAATGTTCCACAGAAGTCCAGTGATTTGAAATCCCAGCACTATAAATTACAGTCCACCAGAGTATATTCTTCACATTATTATCAAACTTCCTTCATGGTCCTACCGGCCGGATTTCTGTGGAACAACGGACGTGTGTTATAGTTCGTGCATCATTTCATATTGACGCCTCGCATTGTACATTGTTAAGGTAGCCTCAACGCGAAGTATGAGCGGTAATCGTGTGTTTCTTCGATGATTCGTATTAACTACAGCGCGCAGTGGTGCATATTGAACCTCGAGACATTACACATGGAAGGAATTCAACTTTAAGCAGCTTCGGTAAGTACATACTCATTTCTGGTTACCTGTGTTCCTGTATGCTATTCCCATTATGGATCCTAAATTGAAAGCACTTCTCGTAAAGACTAGGGGCCTCGCAAAGGCAAATATTACTCGTTTGCATAACTTCGTCAAGAGCTTCCAACCAGGGTCAAGTATTAACGCAATAAGGGCAAGGTTAGACGATCTACCAAAATTAAGGCAGAAGTATGAAGACGCGCAGGAGAGATTAGAATTAGAAGACGAATCCGAGGACCACAGTGAAGATAGGAATACTTTTGAGACTATGTATTATGATCTCGTTGATAAAATGACCACGTTGATTGAAGATAGCGTAGAGTTACGATCAAAACAGAACAATCCTTCGAGTACTAAAAGTGATGGTCAGTCTAGTTCCGAGAAGAGAGAGCTGACACTTCCTACAATTAAATTACCTTCCTTCGGGGGACAGGTCACTGAATTCCGTCATTTTTGTGACACATTTACTAGCCTGGTAATAAACAATCAAGCAATTGACGATATACAACGATACCACTATTTGTTATCTTCATTAACGGGCGAAGCACATGGCCAGATTAAGAACCTTCCCATAACAGGTCCTAATTTTAAAATTGCTTGGCAAACTGTCTGTCTGAGATACAATAATCCTAGACTAATTGCCACAGCACACATCAACAACTTGCTGAACCTTCCACGTGTACACAATGAATCACCCACAGAGTTACGAGCACTTCTAAATCAGGTATCAAGTAACTTAAATGCACTTGAAGCACTTGAACTTGAAATCCCTCTTCACGAAATCCTTCTAGCGCAATTAATTCTTGAAAAGACTGATGACGTCAGCAGAAAACAGTGGGAGCTGTCGTCATCAAATCCACAATTCCCAAGACTGGAAGTGCTAAGTAAATTTTTAGAGGACAAATGTCAAGCCCTAGAACTAATCAATGGTAACCGAACTCCTACCCCAGTTGTCAATTCTACCACTCAAAACATCACTAGAAAGAAGCTCACGAACCAAGTCAGACAAGTGTATGTTTCAAGTAACAATAATTGTTTATTTTGTACTGGCATGCACCCTCTTTATAAATGTAAAGACTTTTCCAGTGTTAGTGTTGCACAACGAACAGAATTTGCCAAACAGCATAAATTGTGTACAAATTGTTTGAGACATGGTCACATTGTTGGTGATTGCTCTTCAGGTTCTTGCTATTCTTGTGGTTTGAAGCATCACACACTACTTCACCGCAACCGAGGAACTGGTCGTTCTCCTACCCCACGGCCGCCTGATAACACGCATGATAGGCAACAGGCAAGACCCAACAACTCTATTGTTACGCAACAACGTGCCGACACAGCGTCCTATTGCTCACTGAAAATTAAACCGCATACTCATATATTGCTCTCGACTGCATTAGTAAAAGTGCGTGATGGGGAGGGCCAACTTCAGACTTGTCGAGTCCTACTAGACTCGGGCAGTCAAGCACACTTCATCACGACTGCCTGCAAACAACGACTGAACTTAAAGAAGGTACGGAATAGAATTCCAATCCAGGGTATAAGTAGTATCGACGCAGAGTCGCATCATAGTGCAAACATAGAGGTGCATTCCATTACTAGCAACTATCAAGTAGTCATTAATTGTGCTGTATTGTCACGAATTTCAGCTGAATTGCCAGGATCATACATTAACTATCAAGACTGGCAAATTCCCGAAGAACTGACCTTAGCTGACCCCAGCTTCAACCAACCAGGTCAGATTGATATATTAATCGGGGCAGAGATATTTTTTAATCTTCTTAGGCCTGAAAGACGCACGAGGAGCGGACCCTATCCAGTTCTTCAAAACACGGAATTCGGTTGGATTGTAGCGGGACAGTTTCAAATGGATAAGGCGAGCGGTCCGGGTTCACCACCTGTACAGTCATTCTTCACTATGAATGACCATTCACTCGACCAGCAACTTCAACGATTCTGGGAATTAGAAGAGATCACTCAACCAATCAGATCGAATGATGAAATCCAGTGTGAAAGGCATTTTGTTGACACAGTCAGGCGGGATGCAGAAGGTAGATTCACGGTACGACTCCCACTCTGTGGAAAACCATCAGAACTTGGAAACTCACTAACAATGGCTACGTCACGGTTTCACAATCTCGAAAGACGCCTTGAAAGAAACCCTCAGTTGAAGGGGGATTACGTCAGCTTTTTAGAAGAGTACGAGACTCTAGGGCATATGGAGCCTATAACCACGGCGTCTGATAAGGAGGAACAGAGCTACTTCATGCCCCATCATCCAGTGTTCAAGGAGTCAAGTTCAACTGCAAAAACCAGGGTTGTATTCGATGCCTCTGCCAGTACTGTCACCGGACGGTCACTCAATGATATCCTCAGGGTTGGTCCGACAATCCAGCAAGATATCTGGTCCATTATCAACAGATTTCGCACTCACCAAATATGCTTTACGGCAGACATTCGACAGATGTACCGGCAGATAAGGGTTGATAGTCATGACCGCAGACTTCAGAGAATCGTGTGGCGATCATCCCCAGAAGATCCTGTAAAACATTACCAGCTCAACACCGTCACCTACGGCACAGCGTCAGCACCCTTCCTCGCCACTAGATGCCTCCAACAGCTCGCTATGGAAGAATCAGACAGCTTTCCTGAAGCGGCGAAGATTTTACAGAGAGACTTCTACATTGATGACTGTATGTCTGGAAGTGCGACCGTCGAGGACGCGTTAGACACTCAAAATCAACTCATCAACCTTCTACAAACTGGAGGGTTCCAGCTTCGAAAATGGTGTTCGAATCAACCCCGACTACTTGAAGCAGTTCCTCCGGAGTGGCGAGAAACCCAGCTCCCACTTCAACTAGATAATGGGGAAAACATTAAGACATTAGGCTTGCTTTGGCATCCTGCTAGTGACCAACTGCAAATTGTAAACGGCAACTTACAACTACGCAACCCAGTAACAAAACGGAAGGTACTATCAACCATAGCTTCAATCTACGACCCACTTGGGCTAGTGAGTCCAATCATCATCTCCTGCAAGTTCTTCTTACAGCAACTGTGGCAGCTACGTCTAGGGTGGGATGAAATTTTACCACCAGAGCTACTTCATCGTTGGCAGAAGTTGTGCGGCGAACTTCCACTTCTCAACCAAATTCGGATCGACAGACTTGTATTGGCAAGGGGAACTCCGTTGAACATACAACTGCATGGCTTTTCGGATGCATCTGAGAAGGGATATGGTTGTTGCATTTATCTTAGATCTGAAACTCAAGATGGAGACTGCGTTACGAAACTGTTGAGTGCTAAATCCAGAGTTGCACCATTGAAGCGCGTTTCTCTACCCCGCCTAGAGTTGTGTGGAGCCCTACTTTTATCTCGGCTGATTAAGAAGGTCAACTCAATCCTAAACCTGAATGTCACTAGCGTTCATCTCTGGACAGATTCCACAATAGTTCTTGCCTGGATTGCAGCGTCTCCCAACCGCTGGAAGACGTTCATTGCCAATCGAGTTGCGGAAATTCAGCAAACCACATCGATTAGGGACTGGAAACACGTTGCCTCAGCTGATAACCCTGCTGACATGATTTCTCGGGGGGTGACTCCAGAAACTCTCATTTCCAACGCCATGTGGTGGAACGGACCGTCGTGGCTTATGAAGCATTCGGCATCCTGGCCTACATCAGCCCCTTTAATAATACCTCAGGACGTCCCAGAACAGAAAAAACCTGTTGTTAGCCTGATAGCAGCTCAACCTCAAGATGATTTCATGAAGCGATTCTCCAAGTTAACGCGTCTCACGAGAGTAACGGCATATTGTATCAGATTTGCCGCAAATGCCAGACATCCTCGCATTCAAAGAAAAACGGGTGAGTTGGAGTTCGAAGAACTGCGTGTTGCATTACATGCATGCATCAAAATAGCCCAAGCTTCAGAATATGGTCCAGAAATTAACGATCTTCGGATGACAAGGGCCATTTGTAAAGGAAGCAAGTTACTGCCTCTGAATCCTTTCCTCTGTGCCCAAAAACTCCTTCGAGTAGGTGGTCGACTACAACAATCTGATCTTCCGTTTAACCAGAAACATCAGATAATTTTACCGCCAAGGCATCACCTAACTAAACTGATCATTGAAAATGAACATCTACGCCTGCTTCATGCTGGATGTCAACTACTACTGTCGTCGCTACGTGAGCAGTACTGGATACCTAATGGCAAGAGTACGATTCGTCACATCATTCATTTTTGTATTATCTGCCACAAACTTAAGGCAAAAAACGCTGAACAACTAATGGGTCAACTGCCGAATTACAGAGTAACTCCAGTCAATCCATTTATACACTGCGGAATCGACTACGCGGGACCATTCTACATAAAGGCAGGCTCTCGCAAAACCAGATCCAAAATCAAGTGTTATGTAGCATTCTTCGTATGCCTTTCTACTAGGGCAGTGCATCTAGAGATTGTAAGCAGTATGACTACCCAGGCCTTCATTGCTTCTCTAAGGCGTTTCATATCCCGTAGAGGCAGGCCAGCCCATGTGTTTTCTGATAACGGCAGAAATTTCGTTGGAGCCAATAGGGAGCTGGAGGAGATAAGAAGATTGTTCAACGAGGGACAGCATAAACGTGATCTATCAACCATTGCAAGCAGTGAAGGAATTCAGTGGCATTTTATTCCTCCTCAAGCTCCGCACTTTGGAGGAATATGGGAGGCAGGTGTCAAATCTTTTAAACACCATCTTCGGCGAGTGATGGGCACCGCATACCTTACCTTCGAGGAATTGTCCACACTCACAACCCAGATCGAAGGATGTCTCAATTCGAGGCCTCTAGTCCCGGCATCCGATGACCCCGACGACCTAGTTGTCCTTACCCCTAGTCACTTTCTCATTGGCCGACCAATCACAGCACTACCCCAACCAGATCTGAGTAATGTGCGTGTAAGCTTGCTTTCCAGATGGCAGCAAATCCAAAGACAGTTCCAAGGATTCTGGAAGGCGTGGTCAACCGACTACTTGTCCCATCTACAACAGAGAGGAAAATGGAAGAAGGAAGGGCGCAACGTCCAGGCAGGCACGCTGGTGATCGTGAAAGAAGACAAACTTCCCCCACTGTGCTGGAAGCTTGCAGTGGTTGATCAGGTCCACCCTGGAGCTGATGGGCTCGTACGTGTTGCCACTATACGTACCTCTTCCGGTACATTCAAGAGACCCATTACAAAACTTTGCCCACTTCCCATGCCAGACAACGGCATTTGTGAAGGTGTTGTTTTGACTAACTAACTATGTTCATTGCTTTGTGTTCGTTTGTTTGTTGGTGTTATATTTCAGGTGACTGTTTCTGGAAAAAAGTGTTAAACTCTTTTTTGGCGGGCGGCATGTTTAGGAACAAGTACTGAAACTGCGACAGGCCTCGCCTTGCCGTTGTAGTGAGTCCCGTTATTTCCACTGGTCGGGAGGGGTGGGCTTGCTACCTGCCTCACCCGCTCCCAAAGTACCGTACATTCTTTCGACAGTGCCACTATTGTGCTCAAACAAGTCACCACGGGGTGAAAGTGCTACAGACCTGCTGCCATGCAAACTCGGAAGACTATATCGAACGAGTGACAGTGTATTAATGTATCAACATGTATTGTATATAACTGTGTAATATAATCTAATTAGTTTAAATGTTCCACAGAAGTCCAGTGATTTGAAATCACAGCACTATAAATTACAGTCCACCAGAGTATATTCTTCACATTATTATCAAACTTCCTTCAGGGACTATTTAAAAATAATCCGAATAATGACATTACCATCATTGTACTTAATTGTTCTATGTATATTAAAAGACAAATTCTAACTGGAAATGCTAATTTTGTAAAAAATTCTGATCTACATTCGCACAACACTAGAAACAGAATGGATGTTCACTGTCAATATTATAGAGGAGCTTTCAGAAAAAATATCCCTTGTATACTGCCTCCAAATATTTTAACTTGTTTCCCCTAACTCTAAGAAATGTCAGCACCATTTCCACATTTAAGTTCAAATTTAAAAAATGGCTCACAGACAAGGCTATATAATCCGTAGAAGAATTCGAGACAATGTGCACAGGGATATGAGTGTTTGTTTTTGTATATTGATCATTGTATTTACCTGTACCCCTATAATTATGTACTATAAAATTTGACGACTACCATATGTATATTAACATATTACCATGGAGAAATAAAGAAATGAATGAATGAATGAATGAATGAAACATTTAGTTTTACATAACTGTTAATGTGGAGGATGGAGAAGCTGAACATCTTTGATTTATTTCTCTGTACTTCTATCTTCATGTTTTCTTTACTCCTTGTAAATAGTGGAATGGAATGAAGGACGGAAGCTTTTAGTTTTACATAACTGTTAATGTGGAGGACTGAGAAGCTGAACATCTTTGATTTATTTATCTGTACTTCTATCTTCATGTTTTCTTTACTCCTTGTAAATAGTGCAATAAAGATGGCTGTGCTCTAAGACGTACTGTTGTTCCACGTCCACTTATTAACCACGATACGATTCCCAGCATTGGTGCCGAAAACTTTAGACTACGTTGGATTGTACATTAGATTAAGGGCATTTGGTGGCATGGGCCTCTATGGCTAGCCGATCATACTACATCTTGGCCCCACAGCAGTGTGCCTAACGCCTCACTTCCAAAGACGCATCAGCAAACACTTGATGTCGTTACGACGGAGCCTCTTATCATTGCCTACAGATTCAGCATTTATTGGAAAATACTGCACATCATGGGTTGGATTTTACGCTTCATGAACAACATCAGACAGTCAGAGAAAATTTACGTTAATCTCACTGCACGTGAATTAGAGACTTGCCGATTGTTCTGGATACGCACAGTCCAATGTGAGTGCTTTTCCGAAGACTACAACGCTCAGACAAAAGAAAGAGACTTGTCGGGGAAGTCCAGGATTGCCCGCTACAACCTCTTCTTACAGGACGGCCCTATTCGACTGTGAAGGCGCCTCCACCATGCAGACTGCCACTGCAGCAGGAACATCCTCTAGTACTCGATGATGCACACCACTTCACTAAGTTGTTGATCCTCCAGACTCAAATACGGCTACACCACCTTGGAGTACGAATCGTTCTCTCTGTACTACGCGAAGAATTTTTAATCCTCAAGGCACCCCAGGCTGTCAAGAAGGTCATCCACACGTGCTTACCGTGTAAGATGCCAGAAGCCAACAAGGTAACTAGATCGAAGCCCCGTTGTCTCCAGAACGTATGTGACATAGTACGCCATTTGCAGTTACTGGAGTCGATTTTGTAGGATCACTACTCGTTAAGGTGAGGAACCTCGAACAGAAATCGTATATTGTGATTTTCACATGTGTGACTACAAGGGCCCTTCATCTTGAACTGGCTTTGGACATGACTACAGAGACGTTTCTGATGGCTCTCAGACGATTTGCGGGACGAAGAGGACTTCCAAACACCATTTACTTGGAAAACGCTAGAACGTTCCAGGCAGCACACAAAGAAATGGCACAATTCAGCCAAGTCATCTGTGACCCACGAACGAGCCAGCACTTTGCTCACAATAGAGTCCAGTGGAAATTTATAGCACCACGGGCGGCCTGGTGAGAGTGAATGGCGGGGACGACTAAAAGATGCCCAAGAAAGGTACTGGGAAAGGCTCTAATTAGCGAGGAGGCCCTCAGAACTCTATTGGTGGAAGTAGAAGCCGCCATTAATTCACGACCTATAATACAAGATGGCTATGAGACACTGACCGGTGATCCACTGATTACCCTGCCCAACGTCTCCAAATCCACGACCTGAATAGACCTGAGGAGGGAAATGAGACTGAGAGAGAAAACTCAGGAGGACTTCCTCAAGAGATGGAGGAATGAGTATCTTCTTGATCTGAGAAGCTACAACGAAATACGCCGCCCAAACGGACAAACGAAGGAGTGCCGAGTAGGAGACATCGTACTACTGCAGGACAACCTGCGACCTAGACATATGTGGCAGAAGGCGCGAATCACTGAAAGGCAACCAGGCAGAGACGACAAGATACGAACCCTCACCCTTCAGATGGCCAATGGGACCAAGAACAGTCGGCCTGTACAGCTAGTCTTCCCTCTTGAGATAGACCAGGGTGGGCAGGATGTGGAGGACCAGGATGTGGAGGACTGAGAAGCTGAACATCTTTTGATTTATTTCTCTGTATTTCTTTCTTCATGTTATCTTTACTATTTGCAAATAGTGCAATAAAGATGGCTATGCTCTAAGATGTACTGTTGTTCCACGACCACTTATCAACCACAATACGAATCCCAGCAGTTAATGTCTAGAATTATAAGCCATGGAAGCTCATTTTAACCGCCGGACGTGACATTTCACCACATGCATTAACAGGAAAACGAACCCTGCCCGCCTTGGTAAGAGGCAAGCAGTGTCACCAGTTTGCTGTATGGGAGTGAAAGGTGTGTGAATTCTAGGCATCTCATTCATAAGCTGGAAGTAACAGCTGGGATAATCTCCTGAAAGCAAGGGGGTTAATCGTAATGAGGTGATAAAGAGTACGTTAGTAATCAACACGTCAGACGAGGTTGTTGGTATGAACCAATTGAGATGATGGAGCTGAGTATTTCAGGGTGCGTGATGTAGAAGCAGTGCTAACTGGAGTTCATCACAGAGCTTGCAGACTGAATCAATCAATTCGTTATTATTATTATTATTATTATTATTAATAATATTATTATTATTATTAGAGTAATAAATATTAGAGTAATAATACAGATACAACCGCAGTTGGCGTTCACGAGTACTTGCAAGGAAACGTCCAGTCACGGATATCGATACCCAGTCCGAACATATCCTTCCCGTGTATCCTGTGACCTATCCCCCCTATATCATTGAGGTCATGCGATGATAAGAGTGTGACAGCGAAAGAAACACTGTCCCCATCGCATGACCTCAGTGATGTAGGGGGCATAGGTCACAGGATACACGGGAAGAATATGCTCGGACCAGGTACTGCTCGAGTCCAAGCCCTGTGAACCTGAGAGGAAAGTGGATCGCGGGAGATAATGAAAGATGTGGGGTGTTCCCGGTCAGTGTGTAGTAACAGAACCAAATACATTGTTCGGTCAGTCACTCATCTGCAACACAACAGTGGTTTAGGCAACGGCCGTGTGTTTGCAGTATTGGAATAGCCAGGAATTCCAGATAACACGGCGGGTTTTTGACAGACCCTTCTCTTCCTGCCTCCCGCGTCACCTCATCCCGCAAGTTCATAGAGTTTGGAATCAAGCAGTATAAATACCCATGACTGTTCTCGTACCACAAGCTACCCAGAGGACTGTGATGAAAGAATATGCTCGGTCTAGGTATAAATACCCATGACTGTACCACAAGCAAGCTACGCTGAGAACTGTGATGAAAGAATATGATCGGACTAGGTATAAATACCCATGACTGTATAACAAGCAAGCTACGCTGAGGACTGTGATGAAAGAATATGATCGGACTAGGTATAAATACCCATGACTGTACCACAAGCAAGCTACGCAGGGGACTGTGATGCAAGAATATGCTCGGACTAGGTATAAATACCCATGACTGTACCACAAGCAAGCTACGCAGAGGACTGTGATTACAGAATATGATCGGACTAGGTATAAATACCCATGACTGTACCACAAGCAAGCTACGCAGAGGACTGTGATTACAGAATATGATCGGACTAGGTATAAATACCCATGACTGTACAACAAGCAAGCTACGCAGAGGACTGTGATGAAAGAATATGATCGGACTAGTATAAATACCCATGACTGTACCACAAGCAAGCTACGCAGAGGACTGTGATTACAGAATATGATCGGACTGGGTATAAATACCCATGACTGTACCACAAGCAAGCTACGCAGAGGACTGTGATGAAAGAATATGATCGGACTAGGTATAAATACCCATGACTGTATAACAAGCTACCCAGAGGACTGTGATGAAATAGCAATGGCTGTTCATAATTTTCCCTACAAATAGGCAGTCTGGGAAAATAATTCCAAACACGAATGGACTAATTTTCAATCTACCTTCACTTTCAGGCAATATAAATTCCGTCCGATTATCCGAAACGTTGCTTTTCCACACAGGCGAAGCTCTAATTTCATAATAACAATTGTTTTTGCTTGATGTAGGGCTTATATGGGAGAAAACCAATATACGTGTCCCCTTATTTTTGACGTAGACGTACTTTGTTGTCATGCGTGTTCCATTACAAAGTGAATCCTTGATCTCGCGCATCTCCTTGCCAGACTTAGCCATATGCTTCCAGGAGCGCGGATAAACAAAACGTTATCCGCATCCTCCCCGCATCCGCACGACATTAATCCACATCCACCCCGCATCCCCATGACTGTTATCCGCATCCGCACGTTTGTTGTCCGAATCTACTGGCACTACAATAATATTTTAATTAGATAAAGTATTGAACAACAGCGAGCCTCCGTGGCTTAGGCGGCAGCACGCCGGCCTCTCACCGCTGAGTCCGTGGTTCAAATCCCGGTCACTCCATGTGAGGTCTGTGCTGGACAGAACGGAAGCAGACAGGTTTTTCTCCGGGTACTCCGGTTTTCCCTGTCAAAATTTCATTCCAGCAACACTCTCCACTATCATTTCATTTCATCTATCATTCATTTAATCATTGCCCCAGAGGAGTGCGTCAGGCCTCGGCAGCCGGCACAGTTCATATCCTCGCCGCTAGATAGGGGCTTCATTCATTCCATTCCTGACCCGGTCGTAGACTGGAAGCAGGCTGTGGATTTTCATTTCATTGAACAACAGGCCTCCGTGGCTTAGGTGGCAGCACGCCGGCCTCTCACCGCTGGGTCCGTGGTTCAGATCCCGGTCACTCCATGTGTGATCTGTGCTGGACAAAGCGGAGGCAGACAGGTTTTTCTCCGGGTACTCCGGTTTTCCCTGTCACAACTTCATTCCAGCAACACTCTCCACTATCATTTCATTTCATCTGTCATTCATTTAATCATTGCCCCAGAGGAGTGTGACAGGCCTCGGCAGCCGGCACAGTCCATATCCTCGCCGCTAGATGGGGGCTTCATTCATTCCATTTCTGACCCGGGCGGAGACTGGAAGCAGGCTGTGGATTTTCATTTCATTGAACAACACATTTGGACATTTAAGGAGAAAGTCGTCCCTTAGGCTATGTATGTCATGTGCTATGTTTAAAATGGATGTTATACAATCAAAATTGCAACTCACTTCAGTTCGGAGTATTAATTATGCTTAGTGACATAATTTAAATGCGATTACCGTAAATCATCATCTTACATTTCATGAAAAAATATATGTCATAAACATCCGGGTCAACAAGTCCGGATTATATTCTAAAATCTATCCGCAAATTTGCTCCAAACGTTATCCGCAGCTTATCCGCTATCCGCACGGCCATGCAAACTATATCCGCATGGCGAAATTATTTGCGGATCTCGCGGATATCAGCATCCGCGCAGGGCTTTACTGTACGTATAGGGCGCCAACAGATTGGGAAGTTAGAGATGTAGCTCATTCGTTCAGCGACCAGGATAATGAGTTGGCATACGGAATTAAATTCGTGCTTCATTAGCAAGTTTTCCATGCATTTCTCTTTCGGAGCGCATTGCTAATCTCCTTTGCTCTCTCGGCATCTGGATGACTCCCTAGCACTTAACTAAGAACTGTGGCAGTCGATCCCAGAGACCGAATCTCTTCAGCACGTTCCCATTGTTGTTCCATCACGACTTGAAAACGATCGCACGACCAAATGAGCCAAATTATCAACACTCAGTTCAGTTCTAAGCCCAATACCAACTACAATTACCATAGTAAGGAACAGAATCAGTAACGGGAAAAAATAAGAAAATACCCGGCTAGATTCACAATCTATTTGATAATAGAACTACTCTTAATTGTCAATAAAATTTATATTGACTGACAAATCAGAAAGATAAGGAAGAGAGTGGTTCCACAGCTTACAAGCCGTAGTTTACCACAAAATAATGCGGTACGATTTATCACCGATGTCTAGAGGTCTGCCGTCTCAAAACCTAGCTACACTGCTTTTTTCCATTACTTTCCTTAAGATTGGTGACGCCTCCCAGCCGTGTGTGGATGTGCCGTCCAACAGAACAATTCACGTGAGGTTCATTTTCCCGTGTATGTTGTTATTTGAGTCTTCAGTCTTCTGACTGGTTTGATGCAGCCCTCCATGTCTCCCTGTCCTGAGCTAAGCGTTTCATCTCTACATAGCTACCACACCCTACATCCGAGGCAATCTGTTTAACATATTCTAACCTCGGTCAAACCTACAGTTCTTGTCCTCGATCCTTCCTTCCATAACTAAGCTTGCTAATCCTGGGTGTCCTACCAACCTATCTCTTCCCTTCATCTCTCCTCTCCCACTCGTCTTAATACCTCTTCGTTTGTAACCCTATCTACACATCTGATCTTCATCATTCTCCTGTAACACCGCATTTCAAACGCTTCAATTCTCCTCTTTTCTGCTGTACCAATAGTCCAAGTTTCACTTCCATCGAGTGCCACGCTCCAGACAAAGGCTTTCAAAAATGACTTCCTAATACCTAAATCTATATTCGATGTCAACAGATTACTTTTTTTTTGGAAATGCTTTCCTTGCCTGAGCCAACCTACTTTTATATCCTCTTTGCTTCGTCCATCACTGGTTATTTTGCTTCCTAAGTAACAGAAGTCTCCTACTTCCTTCAGCTTTTCACCTTCCAATTTTATGTCCATAGAGGTTTCTGATTTTTTTCGGCTGCATTCCAATATTTTTGTTTCCCTTGTATACAAATAATGAAAAATGAGCTTTAAAACCTTCTGTTTCGTGTAGTTCTGTACTCCTACAGTACAGTTTATTTACGGTTCATCTTTCGTCATGCTTCTCCACAGGAAAATGAACCTAGCGTGAAATGTTCTGTTGAACGACACATCTACATACGGCTGGGAGGCGTCACCAACCATAAGGAGAATATAGGATCAGAAGAGCATTGTGGGATACGAGGTATTGCACGTTAAGGGACGATATGGTTTGTTGATTGATTTATTTAGGGGTTTTGCGACGACATGGCCATGTATTCTCGTGTACTTGGGTGTGCGTGGAATCAGTCTGACAACCTGCGTCATTTTGATGGCTGTAGTAGTGTGTGTACGCCGGCCCCGTAGTGTTGGGGTAGCGTGCCTGCCTCTCACCCGGAGGCCCCGGATTCGATTCCCGGCTCCGTCAGGGATTTTAGAAACTGACGTGGGGGCTGGAATGGGGTGCACTCATCCTCGTGAGAACAATTGAGTAGCCGTCTGACAGCGAGGCAGCGCCGCGGTCACGAAAACAAAGATTAACGGCCGAGGGGACCCAACGCGCTGACCACGCGTCACCCCAATATCTGCAGGCCAAATGGCTGGGCAGTGGTCGCTTGGTAGGCCTAGGCCCTCATGGGCTGTATTGCCAGGGGTTATTATTTGTTACATAGTAGTGTGTGTACGTCTATTTGTAATTAAGGCGAGGATTTGAAAGGAGGCATCTGTGGCCTGAATTACGGAATCATCCCAGAGCCTCAATACAAACCCCGAGACCACAGAAGGCGGTGTGTTATATTGTTAAACTCCCCTTGACTTTACAGACGCTGGAGTGTTAGAATTTCATCCTGGAGGGGTTCTAGGCGTACTGGTACATCGACATTTAAACACACTTTCATAGCACATGTTAAACCAATCTGGAACTGCATGACTTCCTCCAGTTTTATGCTACAGAAGATAGCAGCACACTTTTGAGAACTAAAAGGATTTGAAGAACGTATACATAGCCTACGTCACGTGGTATGAATGGAATACTGAGCTATTAGTATCCCCACAGAAAAATAAGTTCAACATAAAATCATTAAATAAATATCATCATATATATTATTTCAGTAGTATAGATCCCTCCTACGGCGCTCACAAGCGACCGATCGTGTCAAATGAGCATTCAAATGAATGAAAATAGACATTAGCAGTGACGAATTGCACTCTAATTTCATAAATATCTATAATTTATTTAAAATATTACTTCAAAAAATGTACGAAGTGTCCGATTTGCAAATACTGTTGCTGTATGAAAACAAGCTCCATAATTGCTGTCCACTTCATATTTTGGCCGCTGTGACGCCTGTTTCATGTCATTGTAACATTCTGAGGTCCTTCTTTTATCATTTTGAATGGATTTCAGAAACAGTAAATCAAAGGAATGAGTACTCAAATCGTATAATTTAATAAATATCGAATAACCGGTGAGTGTCACAGCAACCTTTCTCCTTAAGTCTCTCATTATAAACCTATCGGCAAGGATCATGTAATATAAATATGAACTGGCATCCCTCTGCCTATTGGGGAAAGTGACGTTTATGACGATGCGAGATTTCTTGCACGGGTCCTCTAGTATATATTATTTCAGTAGTAGAGGTCCCTCCTACGGCGCTCACAAGCGCCCAATCGTGACAAATGAGCATTCAAATGAAAGAAAATAGACATTAGCAGTGACGAATTGCACTCTAATTTCATAAATATCTATAATTTCTGTAAAAAATTACTTTACAAAAATATATGAAGTGTGCGATTTGCAGATACTATTGCTGTAGGAAAATACGCTCCATAATTGCTGTCCACTTCACATTTTGGCCGCTGTGACACTTGTTTCATGTCATTTTAACATTATGAGGTCATTCCTTTATTATTTTGCATGGGATTGAGAAACGAGTGCCCAAATCGTATAATTTCATAAATATCGAGTAACCGGTGAGTGTTAGTTATTGTTGTTTTAAGGGGCGGAACTACGAGGTCATCTGCCCCTCCATAGAGTGTTACAGCTAAGCTGTCAATCAATGGACTCGGCACACAAATGACATTAGCAGTGACGAATTGGATTCTAATTTCATAAATATCAATTTTTGTAAGAAGTGTGCGATTTTCAAATACTGTTGCTGTAGGAAAATACGCGACATCATTGCTGTTCAGTTCGCATTTTGGCCTAGGGACGCCGGGGAAAGTGTGGTTTATGAACATGGGAGATTTCTCGCGCGTGTCCGCTAGAGAAAATATGAATTCAACACATTTACCGTCGGTAATAATACTAATAACGAAAATAGACAGGCCTAAACATTATTGTCAACCGCGACGACCCTTATTTGTGTCTGTAGGAGCGTATTCCCAGGCGCGGCATTGTGGAGTATCCAGTTGATATATTTGAGAACGCCCTGTATAAATAACGAGGAGATAAAGTTAGATGACCGAATATTTTATTGAGCCACTGTAAGGAATGTTTCCTACTGCAGGGACATTTCACTGACGCTTCGTGTCCAGGTGCAGATCGTAAATCCATCAACATTCCCTGAATAATGCCCAGTGGGGGACATCAGTGGTGAATGTAATTTACTACCATTTGGAGTGTGAATAGCATTAGAGACTTACGAGTTGGAAAGTGAACTTGTTTGGCTCAAGCAACGTACCAGATAACTCCTGATTACACTTTCTCCATAAGGCAGAGGTGGCTTAGTCTAACTCATAAAAGGTCAGAGCTCGAGTTAAGGCATAAGATACGATTTTCCTTGATTTCTCCTACAGACAATCGGCCCGGATCAAGCAGTGCCAGAACTGCGAGAAGAGTTGCCTATGAGAAAACACAAAAGATGACCACAATATTGAGTTGCTATATTTTATTAAGGGGCTTGGGAAAACGTGGTCATCAGGCCCCTATTTTTGTGCGTAGAATCTGTCCAATACCCTGTGTTAATGAGCTGTGTATTATTTGTAATTTGGTCTAGGATTGGGAAGGAGGCGGCCATGGCGTTAAGTTAGGTTAAAGTGGGAAAACAATGACTGAGGTCGGAATCGAACCCTCCTCTTCTCATTTGCCCTATCGGGGCGAGAGAAAAGCCCGTTCCAGCCCTCAGACCAGAATTATATTTTTTTGGAAGAGCCGGGAATAGAGACGGGATCTCAAGCGGGATGCTAGTCAATAACCCCGATCACTAGACACCTGACACTTGCCGTTACAATGCAAGAGCCAGTTGCCGAAATAATCCCATCCCCTTCGGTGATGGCTGAGCGTAAATCTGTGTTGCAGAATCAGTGTGCATTACGTACGAAGAAGCTGTTGTAAATTTTATTAAGGGCTTTGTGACATCGTGGTCATGTAGCCTAGTGTACTTGGATGTGTGTATAATTTGTCTGATAACCTGTGTCACTGTAATGTCTGTCTGTCTGTTTTTTGTTTTTTTTTTTGTTTTTTTAAGCGAATGGCTTTTAGTGCCGGGAGTGTCCGAGGACATGTTCAGTTCGCCCGAGTTTTTAGCTGCTTCTATGCGGACACCCATGGGGTGAGCTACAAGTACCGTCGCGTGTGGAATGTTGTCTGGGGAGGAGTGTGAATGTAAGGACGAGGAATTGGAAGGTAGCGGCTGTGGTCTATAGTTAGGGACCAACCACGGCATTTGCCTGGAAGGAAGATGGGAAACCACAGAAGACCATCTTCAAGGTTGACGGCGGGGGGATTCGAACCTCCTCGCCTCCCGGAAGTGAGCGACTGCCTGCAGCCACGCCGTAAAGACCACGGCTAACTGTGACGTCTGTATTAGTGTATGTATTTGTAACTCAGGTAGGATCTGGGTAGAAAGTGGCCGTGGCCTTAAGTTAGGTACCATCCCGGCATTTGCCTAAAGTAGAAGTGGTAAACCACGGAAAACCATTTCCAGGATGGCTGAGGTGGAATCGAACCCGCCTCTTCTCAATTTTACCTCACGAGGCTGAGTGTACTCGTTCCATTTCTCACACCAGAATTACATTTCTTGGCAGAGCCAGGAATCGAACCCGGACCTTCGTGGTGACAGCGAAGAATGCTGGCCACTACGCAACAAGGCGGACGTACGAAGTAGGAGGAAACAGACTTTAGTCAGTGTGTTAGCCTAAGTAAACAGCTTCAATAATACCATGCCCTATACTGAGAACATCAAGGCCAAATGAGTTGTACGGCGTCAGAATGGTACGACAGAAGGAACGATTCCAGCCATGTGCCAAAAATGTAAGAAATTTAGAAATGAAGACACTGCGGAACATCGAATCGTGGGCATGTTTTTCATATCTAGATGATGAGTAACTGTTAAATCTAGGAAGGTTATATTACAGGCGAGCACGTGTTTCCACCACTCGCGATTTGAATGAGAATAGTTCTGTAAACCAGGTGCTTTATAACGTTGTTGACTGACAAAGTTTGCTATTTTTGCAATGAAGTTGCGGGGACAAGTACAAATCCAGAACAAGGAAAGAACAGCAAGAGCACGATACTGAGTAAAGGACGATGATAAGAAAAGTATGAAATGAACTCTCGAGCCGTCAAATGATTAAGATACCAGCAACAAGTAGTTCCGTGAAGAACTAAAGCCTATTTGCATATATCCCACTTATGTTCATTGCCTCTATACAAAATTTCTGTTTGATTGCTGTAATTGATTCGTAGATATTGAGAACCTTCTAATATTACGGATGGTCGCCATGTTGGATTTATATATATGTAGGTCTTAGAGTTATGTACTTTTACATGAAGATTAATGTGTACGTGTAGTATCCAAACTTCAATCGCATGATTAGGACACAAGACGTAAAAACAACAATTTAAAATTTCGCACAGCTGCCATTTTGTGGTTATGAAAATAATTTAAATAAATTAGATGCCAGTGGATTAACATTTGTATACGCATTTACCGTACCAAGTTTCCCTATACTCAGATGGTTAAATCGCGAGAAACGTCCATTTAAATATATATACTTCGCGTCACCGCCATGCTGGATTTGTGCCCACCAGGTTATTGAAAGTCCTATAGGTGAACGTATGTTCACAGCCTCTATGAACATTAAAAAAATCAGTTTGATTGCTGTAAAAGATTTGTAGATATTGAGAACAGTCTAAATATTTCGGATGGTCGCCATTTTGGATTGTTATATGTATAGGCCATGGAGTTATGTACCATTGAAGGAAAATTATTGTGTAGCCTCATTATGCAAACTTTCACTTCGATCGCATGATTAGGACACATGAAATAAAAACTTAATTTTAAAATTTCACACAGCCGCCATCTTGAGTTTATGAAAACAATTAAACTAAATGAGATACCAGAGCATTAAAATATGTATAATCATATACTGTACCATATTTCACTGCGCTCAGATGGTTAAATTGCGAGAAAAAATCTATTAAAACGTTTCAACTTCGCTCGGCCGCCATATATAGAATGCCAGTGAAATATTTCGCACATCTTGAGGTTATGTAAACAATTGAACCAAAATAAATGCCAGTGCAGTGTATAAATATTTGCTGTACCAAGTATCATTGCGTTTGAATTGTTAAATCGCGAGAAAAGTCTATTTAAAAGTCGCAACTTTGCTTGGCGACCATGTTGGTTTAGTAGTCGCCAGGTTTTTGAAAGTTCTATGGGTGAACTTCTAATAGTACTCTTTATGACCGTACAAAATTTCATAGTGACATCGGTAATAGTTTCGGAGATAATGAATGCTGGTTAAATATTCCGCACAGCCGCCATGTTGGATTGGTGAGACGTAGTAAAATTTGAAGGGCACGGTCGGGGTCGGCCAAAATGGTGCTATCACCTTACCGAGTTTCACTGAAATCGCTTTAGACGTTAAGAAGTTATTAGGGGACACACACACACACACACACATCACACAGACACACACACATAAGCACACACACGGACAAAAGGTGATCTCATAAGCCTATTTTTATCATAAAATGAAAATAGGCTAAAAATGGATGGATTATTGATCATCTCATGATTAAAAGTATCGCGCATGAACGAGAGGAACTTTTTGTGTGGAGTACTTTTCAGATGCATTCTTGGCTGTCACCGCGAAGGCCCGGGGTCGATTCGGGCTCTGCCAAAAAAATTTAATTCTGATCTGAGGGCTGGAAAGTGGTACACTAAGCATCGTGAGGTAAAACTGACAAGAGGCGAACTCGTTTCCTAGCTCAGCCATCCTCAACGTGGTTCTCCACTTCTAATCCAGGCAAATCCCAGGATGGAACCTAACTTTAGGCCACGGCCGGTTTCTACCCAATTCCACCTCAATTACAAATACACACTAGTACAGACATCACAGGTTATCAGACAAACTTTACACACACTTAAGTGTGGGTGGAAGCGGAATTTGAGTGATAACCTGTGTTATTGTGATGGCTGTACTAGTGTATCAGCAACAACTTATTTCCACTCCAGGTAAAACTTCTGACACTTCGGTGTCTAAAAACCGCAACAGTTTAAAGAGGCGTTAAACTCATATCATCATCATTTATTCGCTTTGTGCTTCTCAAAGGGCTCACAACTAGTGGAACGTGCGTTGGAGACCACGGAAGCTGAATCAGACATTGCTTCTACTTATTTGTGACGGGCTCCTCTCTTTTACCTTTCCTGCCAACCTCCCTTGGTCAACTGAGGGGGCGTGGTGGCGCAGCGGTCAAGCTGTTGGCCTCTCACCACGGCAAACCGCGTTCGATTCCCGGTCAATGCATGTGAGATATTCAAAGTAAAATGCCATGTCATGTGGTTCGAAATCCACGTAAAAAGGAGGTCCCATGGCTTATGATCTCGCGATTAATGGTCAGGTAAAACTACAATCTTTCTTTCTCTACACTTGGTCAACTCTTGTTCTCTTCCAACACTTGACCCTCGCTTTTTTTCTTTTGTGATATCCTTATTATTAGAAGGGTTATACCTCTCTCTTTCTTTCACTCCAGCCGATAAACATTTTGTGAGGGGGTCGGCAAACACGCGCGTGCGCACACACACACACACATGCACGGACTATAGTTCATCTCATAAGCCGTTATTTCATTCTTCTTGGCTAAAAATTACTTAATCTCTTGAGTAATACACGGTTTTGATCTATAATGCACATACAGTGTTTTAAAGGATTTTCACTGAGGGTTTCGGGTATATTACTTTACTTAGAGCACCATGAATTACCAAATTTTGAAGCTACGAATCATCCAAACGAGGACGTGATCGTAGCAGCTTCGAAGCTTCGAATATCTACAGCCGTAGAGTGAAGCCCAACACACATACATGGCACACCCTTTGTGATACTAAGTGGTCTACACCCTCAAGGGGTCATGCCTAGTAAGCTCAGGAGTTGACGACCTCGAGGGATTCCTGAGCTGGGTCCATTTTATATGTTTTCTCTCCTATTTCCCTTTTCTAACACTCTTTCATGGCTCCATTTCTTTCCAAGTTCATCAACCCCCTACATTCTTCGAAAGTTGAGGGCATTTCATCGTCTTAGTCTTCTTCTATCCAAGTGATCAGTAATAGTTTATTTTCATTTCGTTATCAGCCTTATCAATAGGGACAGACACATGCAACCTCTAGCGAAAAGCTATATTTGCAATACTGTAATAACAAAATAATAATAATAATAATAATAATAATAATGTTTTTGTTTTACGTCCCTTTTAATTGCTGCGGATTTTTGGAGGCATTGGAGTGCCGAAATGTTGCCCTCAAGGGGATCTTTAACATCCCAGTAAATCTACTAGCACGGCTCCCTCGCATTTAAGCACCATCAAAATAATGTCAACTAACTGCGCCGGGTTTCGATCCCGTAAGCTCGGGAACAGCAGGCAAAGTTATGTTTGTAGCATACGTGAATCCCTTGCCACGTGACGTCATTGACCCAACTAGCCCCACGAGTGGCTTACTTAACCCGTGCATGCTACAAGCAGCAACACTCTCATTCTGAGGTAATTAGGGGACAACGGCGTTACTAATAACAGTTACTTTAAAAATAACGAAGAGGTAATGGCGTTACTCTCCTGGTCTAGGGATTCATATTGAGACTCCTGCCCCAAAGATCCTGGGTTCAATTCGCGGGCTTAATAAGATATTTAATTATAGTCTGAAACGGAATCTATTCAAACTCGTGAGGATAATTGAAAAGAATTGGGTTTGATTCCCGAATCTTTCATTCCAGAAGTGGTTTTCCATTTCCACTCCAGATGGTACCTAGCTCGAGTCCTCGGTCACCCCATTCCCAATTCCATCCACACTAGTCTAGTCATGACTATAATACACTGACTGGCCAAAAATAAATCACTTGAAAAATTCAGCATCACTTTCATTTAAATCATAAATATGAACGCTCTAGGCCTAGTACATAAGTTACTGTTTATTGCATGGAAGTAAGGTTTCCTGGATGTACAGAGAGTACAGTTTGTTTGTATCGGAGACCCTCGCTTGCCCGATCGCCCGCCGCGCGAGCCTGTCTCCCGCCAGGCACTTTGCCGTTATGCGGCGCTCGCTCGGCATTGAGTCATTGAGTATAGGAATTTGTACTTAGATTTGTACTTCAATGTGATCCTTGACCAATTTTTTGACGAACTGACTCTCGGAGAGCGATTGTCAACTAATTTTCAACAAGATTCTGCCACTGCTCACACTGACGAAGCATCCATGACAGAATTGCGTAGCATTTTTGGTACTAGGATTATAAGTCAGAACGTGTGGCCCCCGCGAAGCCCAGACTTATCACCATGTGACTTTTATTTGTGGGGGACGCTTACAAATAGAGTGTATGCGAGAAACCCTCACACTATAAATGAGCTTAAAGACTATATTACAACTGAAATACAGTCAATCGGTGCTGAGGAACTTCAGAGAGTACATGCCAGTTTCATAAAAAAAAAAGGTGCCAGCGATGTGTAGCAGTGAATAGCGAACATTTTAAGGACCAGCTGTGAACTAGGTAAGTACAAATTCCTATACTCAATGACTCAGTGCCGCGCCATCGCCGCATAACGGCAAAGTGCGTGGCGGGCGACGGGGCAAGCGAGGGTCTCCTGTCATTGTTTCACTTAACAATAGCGATTCATTGACATGATGCTGTTTCCCGCGGAAATATGTGCACGCCACCATTTTCGATCAGAGCCACTGCCCTGGCAACATCTTCAGGCCTCAAGCGCAAATTCGTTTCTGAATTGCACAAGTACAACTGAGGATATGGCTGTATTGATAATTTCCTATGTGAACAAGTGGCAAAAGAAAAATAGGATAAAACATTGCATTGTTGACGATAGCGATGGCGCGCACATCTTTCCGCGGAAAACAGCATCATGTCAAAGAATCGCTATTGTTAAGTGAAAAAATGACATGAAGAATGGTAATGCATCCAGGGAAACAATTAGCTTTACTCCCATGCTATAACTACAGTATGTACTGTACTAGGCCTATACCGTTCACATTTATGATTTGAATGAAAGTAATGTTGAATTTTTCAAGTGATCGGTTCTTTTTCCGGTCAGTGTATATGCTATCAGACATTCTTCAAGCACACGAAGCTGATGACCACGATGTCGCGAACAACAGTAAGAATATTTGAAACTCTCTTCTTGTCGACCACCTCGTGGCACAGTGGCTAGCATTCTTGGATGTCACCCCTGTGGCCCGGGTTCAATTGCCGGCTCTCCCATGATATTTAATTATTTGAGAACTGGAAGGGGTACATCTGCTTCATGAGGCAAATCTGAGAAGAGGTTGGGTCGATTCCCACCTCAGCGATCATAGAAGTGATATCCGACTTCTACTCCAGGCAAATACCGGGATAGTAACTCACTTGAGGCACGGCCGCCTTCTAACCGAATCTTATGCCCCTATTAAAAATACACGCCACAGATTACCAGACAGATTCCATTCACACCCTAGTACACGGGGCTACAAACCGAAAAGCCCTTACAAGAATCAACAATACTTCTCTTCTTGTCAATGATGATAATTACTCGCGCCTATAATCTATTTACGGAGCAAGGCGTTCCCTTTAACAGTTACATTACTAACTGATGGTAACCTTGGCGGCAGGCAGCTTTAAACGGGGTCGACAGGTTCGACACACGCCACTTCTCCGAAACAATTATATCGATGTGTGTCTGTTCAAATAGCACACACATGGAGAGCGGACGCAGTCTTGAGCAGGATTCGGATGGACCAGCGTTACTAATAACAGTAACTTTAACGATAACGAGCGGATAGCAGCGTTAATAATAATAACAGTTACTTTAACGATAACGAGGGGATAGTGGCGTTACTAATAACAGGTAATTTAACGATAACGATGGGATAACGGTGTTACTAGTAATAACAGATACTTTAAGGATAACGGCGTTACTAATAACATGTACTTTAACAATAACGATGGGTTAACGGTGTTACTAACAACAGTTACTTTAACAATAACGATGGGATAGTGGCGTTACTAACAACAGTTACTTTAACGATAACGAGGGGATAGCGGCGTTACTAATAACAGTTACTTCAACGATAACGAGGGGATAGCAGCGTTACTAATAACAGGTACTTTAACGATAACGGAGTTACTAGTAACAGTTACTTTAACAATTACGTTGGGATAACGATGTCACTAATAAGTTACTTTAACAATAACGAGGGGATAACGGTGTTACTTTAACGCCAATTGTAACTGTAAACGTAATTGTAATGATAACTATTATTTTGGTAACGAAAGGTAACTGTCAAAGAAGTTGCTTACACAACGCTGCGCTGGCCTTGTGTTTGTGACTATAGTGTGTCTCTAGTATGGAATTAGATATAGCTTTGCCTCTTTCTTGCATTCATATGCCCTGTAATTAGCTTGTTGTTGTTGTTTCATTTGAGAGACATGAACATCGTGGTAATTTACTCCTGTGTACTTGGGTATGTGTAGAATTTGTCTGAATAACCAGTGTGATTGTGATGGCTGAACTAGTGTATGTATTTGTATTGCTGATGAGGATTGGGAAGGAGGCAGTCGTGGCCTTAAGTTAGGAACCATCCTGGCATTATCCTGGAGTAGAAGTGGGAAACCATGGAAAACCACTTTCAGAATGGCTGAGATAGGAATCAAACCCGTCTATTCTCAGTTTCGCCTCATGAGGGTGAGTGTACGCCGTTACGGCCCTCGGACCAGAATTAAATTTCTTGGCAGAGCCAGGAATCGAACCCGGCTTCCACTGTGACAGACTAGCCACTACATAAAGGGGTGGGCAAAAGTTATTTTAAACCGCCTCCTTTGTTCCAGAGGTAGGCCTACGTATTGAGACTCATGACCCCAAGATCCCGACTTCGATTCCTGAATCTGTCAAGAATTGTAGTTGTGGTCTGAGGGTCGAATCGGTAAACTCAGCCTCGTAAGGTCAAATAAGAGAACGTGGGCTAGATTCCCGGCTCAGCCATCCTAGAAGAGATATTCCGTTGTTTCCCTACTTCTAGTCCAGGAAAACCTAACGTTAGGCCAAGGTCACCTCCTTCCCAATTCTAACCCCAATTACGTGTACAGTCACCACAATGACATGGCCATGGTCAGGCAGGAAGAAATCCGACGAAGGGCAATGCGTATGAGGATGAGTTCAGCCTCCTGCTATCTCAGTTAGTTGACGTACAATCCACCTAGGGAATGACATGCGATGTATTGGTCATCCACTATCTCTATACTGTACATAAAATAAAGATTCTGTCTGTCTGTCTGTCTGTCTGTCGGTTAGTTTGTCCGGGATTGGAACCTAAGCGGCCCCACCGATCTAAATGAGGTTTTCAGGGAATGCTTATCAATACCATGTAACCAGGACTGGCTAGGTTTTATCCCCAATATATTAGGATGTTTAGAGATATGGGGGGATTTATACTTCATTGGTTTCATTGAAATTATCTGAATTGGGATATTGGGATACACCTGAGTGTGTGTATGTCCACACCTTATTATTCCCAGTTTTTCCAACGGGGATAAGATGCGATGAAATTCTTTGTGGCGGATGGTTTCTAGGGCCGGATACCCTTCCTGACGTCAACTTCATGAGAGGAGTTAATGGGAGTCGAAATGAATGAGTAGTTGTTAATTCATTTGAGGAGCATGGGGCATCTTAGTCATCAGTCCTGTGTGTGTTGAACTTGTCTGACGACGAGGAAGATAACCTCATAGTTCCGCCCCTTCAAAAAACAACAATAACTAACTAACTGTATTCCGGTGATGACTATAGCAGTGTGTAGGATACACCTGGCATTCCGTCGTCATGGCAACAGAAATTGTGTCTTGAGGCTTTTATATTTCCCGCAGTAGTCTTTGACTTTCTCTGTAATTTATTTACTCCTCTATGAAACCAGACTTCGTGGGAAGGAAACTGTTTTTGATGGCTTTACTCCAGTATAGGATACGAGTTAGCTTCATACTTGTCACTGCAGTCAACAGTTTGAGCCGTTCTTATACACGCGAAACTATTGTGGCAGGAGATTTTACAGAGGGAGTATTGATTTCGCTATCCACAAGGCTGAAAAGGAGAGATAAACAAAACTGATCTTATTTTTAATGACCTTTCCGAGGCGGTAAACGTCACGTCCCTGGGAGACCAATATAATTATATCTTACAAAGACGTTTTAGTATTTTTTGTACAATAGTCATCAGTTTTCGCGTCTAGATCATATCCCTCTTCATAAAATCTTAAATGGTATGCTATAACAAACATCATCGCAATGAAACTTCAGTAAAATTTATAAGTGCCGTCAGTAGAAGTAATACGCATTAGTGTATACTGTAGGAGCTTTGTTCTGTGTTGTTGCAGTTCATTGCCCTTATAGAAGAAGCCGGTAATTGTCTCATTCCCAGTAATACAAACAGACAAGCTTCTGATATCAGACAGCTTCACAATGCTCATTGCATTAAATTCTATTCGACATTTGTGATACGCAAAGCATTAATAAGAGCATTGGTTCCTTGATCTGATTGTGTAGGTAAGGGTGTTTTAGAATATGTCTCCAATGGGGTGTAGTGCCTGCACTGACTTCAGTATACAACGTCGTTGCTCTCTTTATTGAAATGCCTCACCCGAGTTACGCCAGGTAGAAATACTAGTATACTATGTGTGGTAAATACCTCTCTACAGATCGTCTTTGCTCAAACATTTTCCAGCAGAAACAAATGCAAAGAAGACTAGATTAACAGCATGTCATACTGTTAAAGATTTACAGTATCTACACACAGATGGACGGAACCTGCGGCAAGAACTATGTTGAGTGGGATAGAAACAAATCCCAGACCAGGACTCAGCTGTTAGTTGGGTCCCGGTTTACCAGATCAAATCTCGGTATAGTGTTAGAAGCATTTAATAACGACTTTTAGTCTATTCCCAGCATTCATCGTTCATAGTACAGGCTAACTGTATTGAATTGTTCCTTGTTGCTTTGAATTATTCACTCAACACTGTAAGACGAACAACTCTATCTTGTTATGCGTATTCCTCTGGAATCGCTCCAAGGCCAGTGGGCTACACGAGTTTTGACAGAACTTGGATTCCGATGTCACCTATATTTTGTATGAGACTAACACAGAAATATCCTTAATGGTGAATTTACACGTAAAGGGGTATTATTTGTTCGGTTATCAGTCCGAAGGCTGGTTGGATTCTCAAAATGCACTCTCATAGATGAAAATCCAACATGGGGCACACTCGAAAGTTAAGGAGTGAGGTAGACTGCCATAGCTCTCCTCACTTAACCTATCATTGACTGGCTGCGTGGCTCAGCGTTAACGTTCTCGCCTGCTAAACCTGAGGTTGCAGGATCGAATCCTGGCGCAGTCATCTGGCATTTGAAGGTGCGCAAATGCGAGGGAGCCGTGTCAGTAGATTTACTGGCACGTTTAAGATCCCCTTCCGGGGAAAATTCTGGCACCCCGGCGTCTCTAAAAGCCGCAGTAGTTAAAAGGGACCTAAAACCAATAACATTATTATGAACATATGAACTGCATCTCTCACAGCAATTTTGTCCTCTGACGCAACACCTCAGCAGCTTTCATATAATCAGTCACAATTAATGAGACTGAGATGTCAGTAAAGCCGCATTTTCCTCTGGCCTGTGCCAACATACTGCATTATTCAAGAGATGGTAACAGGCCCAATAGGGTTTAACGGCGTGTGTATCCGAGGGATATGAGATTTGAACGGCCAAAGAGATTTTGCTATCCCGACTGTTACCTTCCCTGCTCGCCTCCTTCTCACAAGATGAAACAACTGTTAATCATAGCATTACAACTTCTAGGTGCTTCAGGCCAAGTTCCTCAATGGCTGTGGTCGAGACTGATGGGCCAGAGGATAGCAGAAGTATGTTAGGAGGCTGTGTTCCTTATATCACAATACTGCACCTCATGGCCAAGAACCAGTTCCTGTGGATCAACATAGCTTCAGTTTGTAGGAAAATCCATCAGCCCTATGCCACCTAGCAATGTAGCACCACCATCATGAATTGTGGAGATTAGAAACCTCTCTCTGAAACGAGTGAAATATAAATTCGACTAAGTACCAAGCACCAGCGACTTAGGATGGACAGTATATAGTCCAAAATTTCGTTCGAGCTAGTGAAGTTTCTTAACAGAGGTATCCGCATATCTTCAAAGGCGGATCTTTGGAATACATGGGCCGCGGCAAGGTAGTTAGTTTAAATAAGTACCATCCTGGGTAGCGAGGCTTAAACGAAGCTAAATTAGGGTATAAATCATGCTAGATTTCCAATTATTATTATTATTATTATTATTATTATTATCATCATTATTATTATTATTATTATTGTTGAATTGATGAAGATAAAACATGAGATTTAATATTAAGATTAGAATTTCAAGGGCACTGAGGGACCTGAGTAGGAAGAAAGCACCAGGCATAGATTATGTACCGACTGAGACGCTACATTGTATAGGGGATAAATATCTGATCAGGGTATTTCACCTAGTATGTAGGATTTATGAGGCAGGTGAAGTGCCCTCTGACTTTAAGAGAAATATTACCACCCCTATACTTAAGACAGCAGGAGATGATAGATGTAAAGATTGTCGTAAAATCAGCTTGATCACTCATGCGTTAAACAAAAATGTTATTGGTTTTACGTCCCTTTTAACTACTCTGGCTTTTAGAGACACCGAGGTGCCGGAATTTTGCCCCGAAAGGGTTCATTAACGTGCCAGTAAATCGACTGACACGGCTCCCTCGCATTAGATTTGTGCTCAGTGACTTTAATCCCAGGAGCAGTGTGACCTGTAAGTTAAAGAAACTTGGGTGGGAATCACTTGAGACTAGGAGGATGAAATCTAGACTCTGCGCTATGTACAACACGTATACAAATCAACCAGCATGGGGCGAGCTTAGCAAACGTATGGGAAAGCCCACTTACATGGGTAGGAGCGATCATCCTTTCAAAGTTAAGGGCCGACCAAATTATGGTAAATATTATTTTGTAAACCGTGCCATTGATAACTGGAACTCTCTACCTGCAGCAGTCCTAGAGCCTTTTCCCAAACATATACAGTAGGTGTGTTTAGGAAAAGACTGACTATTTGTGTAAATACTCCAGTTTAATTGTTATTGAATTGTTATGTATAATTATTTATTTGTTATGTATATCTAACTTGCCACCGGGGACACGCCCCCAATTGCAAATAAATGAATGAATGAATGAATGAATTAATTAATTTGTGCACCCTCAAATGCCAGCTGACTGCGCCAGGATACGAACCTGCAACCATGGGCCCAAGCAAGCGAGAACGTTACCGCTGAGCCACGCAGCCAGCCCATGCGTACAACTCCTGACAACAATCATTTATAAGAAGATACAATGACATATTCAAGTTGAGTTGGGTGAAGAACAGTTTGGTTTCAGAAGAAACGTAGGAACAAGGGGAGCTGTATTAAATTTATGGCTGCTCTTTAAAGCTAGAATAAGGAAATGTAAGAGAACGTTTATGCCATTTTATGAACATAGAAAAGGCTTTTGATAATGTTGACTGGAGTAAATTATTTGGCATTTTTAAAAAGGATGGAATGATATACAATCCATACAGAAATCACAAGACAATTATTGGAGTTGAAGGGCGTGAGCCAGAGAGGTATTCGGAAAGGTGTGAGGGAAGACTGTAAATTAACTGTACACTGAACAAACACTGTTGAAGTAAATTGGAGAGAAATTGACAGTAAGAGTAAAGGTTAAAGGAAAAATTATAACTATGAGATTTGCTTGCGATATTATCATTTTAACCGAGTCGTAAGAGGATTTAAATGAGTTTCTAAATTGCATGGACAGTCTCGAGGGGAGAATTTGCGATGACTATAACTGTAAAGCTATAATAATAGAATATAGTCGGTATAAATCAGATACCGCTTTTGATGTCGCATTGGCAGGTGAAAGGCTAAAGGAAGTACCACTAGGGAGGCAAAATAAGTAGTGATGGACGAAGCAAGGAGGATATAAAACGTTGTTTAGCATATTCAAGGAAAGCTTCTCGACATAAAAGAGACTTGTTGGCGTCAACTGTACATTTAGGTATTAGAAAATATTTTTGAAAGCCTTTGTCAGGAATGTGGAGCTCTATGGAAGTGAAACTTAAGACTGCTGGAGCAGCAGAAAAGAGGAGAATAGAAACATTTGGAATGTGGTGTTATAGGAGAATAATGAAAATTAGATGGGAAGATAGAGCAACAAATGAAGATGTATCTTCACGATTGGGGGAGAAGAGATGTTTCAGCCGAGTGCTAATGAAAGGAAGAGCTAGGTTGGTAAGGCACCCAGGACTAGCTAACTTAGCTATGGAAGGAAGTGAAAGACCAAGGTTAGAACATGTTTGAAGTGATTGCCTCGGATGAAGAGTGTGGTAGAGCTGCAGGGACGCAAGGAGAGCACCTGAGGACTTAAAACACATACGCTGCGTTAGGATCAGAAATCTAAAATGTTCAAAAAGTATGTGAATATACTGCCAAATCGTGATTCAATTAAAACATAATTTGTAATATAATATCTACCCCTTGATGCCTACGACTTATTGCACTGATGCTGTGTAAATATTGTTCAACCTACCTAATGTACTGTAACACCTTTAGATGTTTTTGTTGTTGATGATTCATATCAGGGACTTGGGACATCTTGGTATTTATTTATTTATTTATTTATTTATTTATTTATTTATTTATTTATTTATTTATTTTATGTCTTCAGTTTGCCCCAGAGGAGTGCGTCAGGCCTCGGCAGCCGGCACAGTTCATATCCTCGCCGCTAGATGGGGGCTTCATTCATTCCATTCCTGACCCGGTCGGAGATTGGAAGCAGGCTGTGGATTTTCATTTTCATGTCTTCAGTAGTGGCAAAGTTATGGCTCATGGCCCTCTCCTACACTTAACCACGCAATATGGTACCAATACACATGAGGCAATTTTTGAAATACAAAAAATAAGTATGATGATAAATAAGGAGTAAATTAATGATGTAATACTAATATTAATGAAAAAGGCAAATGAATAATAATAGTCTAATAATAATAATAATAATAATAATGGTAATCTGTGTATTTCTGAGATGGCTGTAGAAGTATGTGTAACTACATTAAGGATGGGGTACATGCCCCGGGATTTGAAATAAGATACTATCCCGGCATTTTCTTGGTTGGTTGGTTGGTTAGTTTAGGGGCTGCGACTACTCGGTCATGTAGCCCCGTGTACTGTGGTTGTGTGTAGAATCTGTCTGATAACCGGTGTTAATTGTGATGACTGTATTAGTGTGTGTTAACTGTTTTCAATACAAGTGAGGACTGCAGACATTTATTTTTTCAAGTAGTTCCTACTTTTGCCGCCAAACGCCACCGTCAACGACTACTAGTTCAGAACTTGATTACCAGATGCCACAGCAGTCGGCTCCTGGCGACGAACGTCGGAACCTAAGAGCGTTTGTCGAATGTTTAACCTATATATAATTTAGCTTCACATAGGTGTAATTAGTGGAAGGTTCTTTAACACGCCATAAATCTATGACATGGGACCGCCGGCTTTACTTCCCCTCCGAAGGAAGGCATACTGAGGGATTTTAACGCTCTTAAAAATCCGTAGACTTCGGCCGGGTTTGAACCCGCGATCTAGAGCATAGAAACTCAGCATGCTACCAACTACGCCACCGAAGCCGCTCATTTTCTTGGAGGGAGTGTGAAAATAAACGGGGAAAACCCACAATCAGGTTAGATGCTGACAGCGCCGGGATTCGAACCTGCGATCTCCGGTCTTGCTGTAGCTGCCCTCGCGGCCGTGGTGGACGATTTAACGAGCACGGCTACGCCACGCGACGTAACACTTTTAAAATGTGCCCATTTGTTGCATTCTGCTATGGACACAAAACGTGCAATTGCCTGTTCTAAAGAATGCGGTAACGCGAAGTATCTGATTAATGACCCTGGATGAAAACAAAACTGAAGACTTGAGATGTCATCTTGTATTCTTCATCGATCATTTCTCATCGATATCGCTCGAAAGGGGAACGGTTCACGAGATGTATTGCGGTCACAGTTCGACCTTCGGCTCAACACAGGCTGCCAGTAGGTTACTCCGGCATGACGTCACCTCACGAGGGGATGAGATGACCTCTTTCCTTGGATAGGAAGCACTGGCACCTGTAGACTCAACAGCGCACGGAGCTCAGCAGCGGAGCTCGTTAAGTCACGTTCCACAACTAGCATGGGGAGCACTGAGCAGCAAGTTCGAAGATCAATACCACCATCCCGAATTTGGTTTATCCCTAGGATTTTACACACTCCCTCCAAGAACATGCAAGTTGCGGAGCATCTGTCTCAATTCTTAAACCTAGGTGAATTCCACGTAATCTATATAGCATAAGTGTTCTAGTTGAATCGAGTTGTTGTTGTTGTTTCGTTTAAGGGGCTTGGACATCGTGGCCATTTAGCCCCGTGTTTTTGGGTGAGAGTGGAATTTTGTCTGATAACCAACTCTAGTTGATTCAAAATCCAAGAATCACACATCTTCTACCTCCTTAATGATCAACTAACAAGGAGGGATTCTTTTATAGATAATATTATCACAAATGTGCATTAGAGTCATTTCACACATGGTGTTAGATATGTTCTGCTGCCCGATGAAATTAGTCTCTGGATTTAGCTTCCAATAATTACAAGCAGTAAGTGAGCTAGTACCGCCTCCGTGGCTTAGGCGGCAGCACGCCGGCCTCTCACCGCTGGATCCGTGGTTCAAATCCCGGTCACTCCATGTGAGATCTGTGCTGTACAAAACGGAGGCAGACAGGTTTTTCTCCGGGTACTCCGGTTTTCCCTGTCACAATTTCATTCCAGCAACACTCTCCACTATCATTTCATTTCATCTGTCATTCATTTAATCATTGCCCCAGAGGAGTGCGTCAGGCCTCGGCAGCCGGCACAGTCCATATCCTCGCCGCTAGATGGGGGCTTCATTCATTCCATTCCTGACCCGGTCGGAGACTGGAAGCAGGCTGTGGATTTTCATTTTCAAGTGAGCTAGTACCAGATAACAGTTAAGAATTTTCGGATATTGGGGGAGATAGGCTAACGTTAAGTGATTAAGATACAAATTATGGCTGGCAGAATGAAGTTTAAAATTATGATAAGATTACTAAATACATTGAAAGATTTAATCTAAAATTAAATTCTGGCTCTAACTGATCATTAAATAAAAATCCCTCTCGGCAAACCGGAAGGCGGAGGTAGATTTCGCCAGAAAGAAAAATATTTCGAATTAACTAAATTTTCCAATTGTTGTATACCTACAAAAGTTCCACATGTAAAGCATACGAGAAGCCTATAATCCTCCTATAATCCTCCTATAATCTTCCTAGAATTCCGAAACCAATTTCGTCATCCCTTGGCGTAAGGGTGGGTCATATCAAAAATTATTTCAGACAAAATTTTAGGTAATATTTAGCAAGCTGTTGAGCATATTAAACGGTTTTGATATTGTGCCTACAAAGGGAGGTATGATTTTTTTGATCTCTCAAACCGTGATTTTTTCCAACCCTTTGGTAAATGGTTGGTGCTATCAAATTTTTTTACAGAGATGAGTTTTTGGCTCTTATCCGAAGAATAGTAAGAACTTTGAATGGACTCAATTTTTCAAATTCTAAGAAAGTTTTAGCGATTTTTCACTGTTTCGAAAAAGGCCCCTATTTCCACCCCATGTTCCGATTTTGCCCATTGACAAACTAGACCGAGATTTTAATTGGTTGTAAGTTACTTTATATATACATTTGAAAGTGATTGGTGCAAAATGACATATTATAGATGTACAGTATGCATAGTCTATAAATTACATATAAACCTTTCAACTGATGGTGGTTTGGGGGTTTGGGGGATGTGCAACGCGAAGATATGTCAACATTTTCCTGAAGTAGCTTTCTTATGAAATCTACCTGAAAGCTACATACATAAGTTAGGTCTCTCGTAATATGAAAAAATTATGTACGGAAGAAAAATTAAAGTATCATCAAAATGGACGGCCAATGACAATTCTTTACACACACTACTAAAGACTTCACATAAATACCGGTTGTCAGACAAGTTTACCAGGCACCCAAGTACATGGGGCCGATGAGCAAGATGTCCAAACGCCTAGAATGAATTAACAACAACTTACTCAAACGTCTCTGTGGTATTATTATTATTATTATTATTATTATTATTATTATTATTATTATTATTATTATGTAAAATTAATAAATGTATCTGCCTCGTTGCGTAGTGGCTAGCATTCTAGGCAGTCACCGCGGAGACCCGGGTTAGATTTCCGTCTCTCCAGGCTCGTAAGGTAAAACGGAGAAGAGGAGGGAGTCGCTTTCCGTGATTTCCCACTTCTACTTTAGATAAATACCAGGATGGTACCTAACGTAAGGCCACGGCCGCTTCCTACCCAAATCCCACCTCAATTATAAATACAAATTGTAGTACAGACATCACAGTGACACAGGTTATCAGACAAATTCTACATACAACCAAGTAATATGGCCAAGAAGTCGCAAAGCCCATAAAAGAATCAACAACAACATAAATGTGTGTAGGGGAAGATGACCTCAATGTTCCTCCCCTTAAAACTCCAATAAATAATTAACTAACTAACTAACTAACATGTTTGTAAAAGCCTGATGATATCTGCATAACATGCTCACATCTTCTGTATGGGACAGAAGTCATTGAAGTCAATTTCTATATAAAACCAGACGTCACGAGTGGTATTATGGAAAGTGATGTTAACCAATGCGCTTTTTTGAATTTATATTATTGATGAATTGTAATGAGGACTCATGGATCACGGCGAATATAAGATCGAAGTAACGAATGAAATAATGATAGTCAAGACTAGACGTTGTATTGGAAAAGGAATGTGATAGGTATTTTCGTCCTGGTATTACAGCATTATTATGATGGATGATGAATACCCATGATTGTCAGTTATAAAACTTTGAGTAAGCAAGTATTTGACATATCCTAGAGGAAACATATTTAAGAAAAGGCTAGTTGAGACATTGTTTTAAGTCTAGAGCAAGAAAAAATAAGCGCACTTTTGAAATTGGTTAATGACTTATTGTAACATTAAGGATGAGGAACAGCTGTTTTGTAAATACCACGCTGATATATTAGAAAGTTGATTGTTGGAGGAATATTTTTATGAATTATTATTTTTATTGAAATTTATCCAGGATGTGGAATGTTTAATCGGAATTAGCTTCATGGCTTGTTCAATAGATTAATAGAATGTGACAAAGTAGACCAAGGAATGGAGTTACGTAACTGTTTGTTGATATTTGTGTATGAGAAACTAGTAACCAATGGAATAATTATCCGAGGATATTACAGTGTAATGGCTTCTTTTGCCCTCACTTTGAGCGACAATGTAACGTTTTGGCTGCCCCTACTGTTGGGTGAGAAATGTAACTGTTTACCTTTGCCTAAGCTATGTTGTTTTAATGGGCGCCAAGACCTCAATGCAATGTTGAAATCTAAATTTGTATTTAACAACGTCTAGCTCTGGCAGAACACCTTCAAGACTCTATTCACTCAGATCGTGGTATGATTTGATCATTAACCCAACAAACAATTGTATCAGGAGAAGGAATTGGTCTATATCTAATGCTACCTACTGAAAGCAAAGATTGCATTGTAAAAGAAATGAATTTATTATATAAAACAAGTATAGCAAAATTAATAATAATAAGTTTAACATTTAAATTGGAGCGTTGTGATTTGAATATTACCGATAGAAAATTACGTGAAAACGGAGTCTGATAAATTGATTTTACTCTTATTTCCAAGCTATGAAGTTACTGAATTATGAAATATAAAACAAAGAAAAATGAGAGATTGCGTATTTCTGCGTCATTAGCGCTTACCCCTGGAAATTGCCAAAGCATTTTCCTTGTTCTTGATGATGCTGTGTGCTTCCCACAGTCTCCTGGACGTCGCCATCTTCTTCGTTATATGTTGATATTCTGGTAGATTAGATAACTCTATGGTCCGTACATCGGACCCAAACTCTCGTAAAACCGCACTGGTTACGTTTTACAAAAGATCGTCGCTAACTCCACTGAACATCGGAGCGACACGCACTTGCGACCGTACACTGCAAGTTCTACACAGATTGTCCTTAACTCCACCGAACATCGGAGCCACTCGCACGCGCATCCATACTCGTCAAGTATTTCACAGATAGTTCTCGTTTCACGGCGCGTCGAACGATATATCCACACGCCGGCTCCCCTACCATGGTACCGACATCTAGCTTACGTCGTCCTCCTTGATTGGCTGCACCCTCCGCGCTAGATCCCCACTCCTTCCTCATTACACTCCGCGGGAGGGAGAAGTAGATTTCCGTTTCAACAATTCGCCTTTTCTAGACCTTGCGACCCATCCTTGCGCAATACTTCTCGACAGGAATCAGCTTGTACTTGAAATCCCAGTGAGTCATGTCTCTCAAATACCCTAACTGACAAAACTCCGTAAAATTCCGTAATCAGATAATTTTCTATGATATCGTCGTTCGTAATAATTTGCTGGATAGCGTTTTCTAAGACATAGAAAACCTATCTGAATGCTAATAATTTTTATAAAATGCTCCGAAAATACCTTAATAATAATTATAATAAATTAATAATAATAATAAATTAACATGAAAAATTCTCTTGGCTGAACAATTTGCCGCGTAAATAAATATAGAATGGCTTCCTACTGACTTATGCCAGTTGCATAAAACCCCTCGAAAAACACGTTACATATTCGCCTCGGATCATCGGATGATTTACCGTGACGACGGTCCATTATCCGATTATCCCAGACACGTTAATAAACCCCATCCAAAATACATATTACATAAATGAAATCACCCTAAATTACAGATATATACACTCATATTTTTTCTTCACGCACTTTGCGTCAAAGTTTGTTGTCACTATGGATTGCACTTTGCAACCAGTCCAATGTTTTACATATAGAAGTGTTCCACGGATATTTCCGCCTCTCAAATTTCTCTATGTTGGAGAAATGGACATAATTAATGTGTGAGCACTATGTATTTATGATGTCATATCACACGCATTGAAGGTGTTCTGATATATTTATATCACCATAGAACTCCCTAATTTCACTGGAGGTCCCCTCCTTATGGTGACATTTAATTCCACTTATCACTGAGCACACGATCACACTACTGTGGCAGCGCCTCGTGACCATAATACTTAATCTCTCTTTAAAGTAGATTAAATTAATATTGACTTCTGAAAAAAAAACAGTAAATGCGCATTACATATAACACCAAATATTTCTGTGCCGTAATCGCCCTGTCTTGTTAAGTTCCCGTAGACCATATTCTACTTAATACTAGTTCTCAACACAGACCATTTCTCCTCACACAAATAATACCATTGTACAGATTATCTTAAATTACACACTTACAAATCTTACATGGCGAGGCCGTAAACAGAAATCACGTGTGCAGATATGTATGAGTTTCATGTTGGACTGTCTCGCATTCTGATGGCCCATCTTTTATCTCGTGGACGCCTTAAGCTAACAAGCCCTATTCAAGCGCTCCCCCATCTCTTGGAGATAAATGGGAACCCATCAGCGCTGCCAAAATGGCCTTGGTGCATCGAGACAATTTAGTGCTCAACAGCATCCGACAATCCCGTCATATTTCCCTGTACCTTAAAAACTCTCATTTACTTACATACTACCCCCCTGTGTGACTCCTGATACGCCTGCCTGGAAGACCATCTCCTCCCACGCACCAAATACCACACTTACTCATTTGATAGGCTGGCTCGCCAGCTAAACACACTCACTTTATGACACATACTTTCGTAGACTATGTATATTATACGTTCCGTATAATCTGTTTCCCTCACTATTCTCCAGCACATATGCTGTTTTCCCAATACGTTTGGAAACTATAAATGTTTCTGCGTCACCTGCTTCCAACCTTGCAAGTGGCTCCCTTTAAATGAACGTCATCATGTTGCTCTACTAGCATATTTCTCAGTGTCTGTAATGATGCCCTGTTGCTACTGTCCACACATGCACATATTAAAATACCGTCCTCTGCTTTAACCACAGGATAATCCCTACATAAATTAGTGTCCCTCGATAGCATGTCTGCAAGAATGTTATCTTTACCTTTAATATATTTTACTGTGAATTCGTATTCCTGCAGAGCAAGAATCCACCTACTAACTCTGTTAGAACTGAGTTTACAAGTCCTCATATACAGTAATGCATGGTGATCTGTGTGGATCTCAAATTTCCCCCCTACTAAATACATTCTAAATTTTCCTAAACTGAAAACAATACCTAAAAGCTCTAACTCAGTAATCGTGTATCTTTTCTCTGCTGCAGTCAGTCCTCGCGAGGCTAAAGATACAATGCACAGATTACCCTCATCATCTTTCTGACATAATACTCCAGCAATGCCTATATGTGAAGCATCTGTCATAACCACATATTCCTTATCTTTTAACGGATATTTCAGCACTACAGCTTTCTCAAAACCTTCCTTCAGCGCTCTAAAAGCCTGTTCATGCTTGGACTCCCATCTCCACCGAGTCCCACTTTTAAGCAATTCCCTGAATGGTTCTACCAACCCTGAGTATTTAAGAACGAACCTCCTGAAAAAGTTGCAAATTCCCAGGTAAGTTTTTAATTTTTTAACATTCTGTGGCACCTCTGCGTTAAGTATCTTATTAACCCTACTTTCTTCTGGTGTTACACCTCTACTCGACACTCTATGACCTAAAAATGTCACTTCTGACTGACAGAATGACGACTTAGACAGCTTCAAAGTGAACCCTGCCTGATCTAACTTCTGAAAAACTATATCTAAATGAAGTAGATGCTCCTCAAAACTGCGTGAACTAATTACCATATCATCTATGTAAATGGTTACAAACTCTCCTGTGTCATCCCCTAATGCGATGTTTAAAGCCCTAATTAAAGCAGCTGAACTACTCTTTAACCCATAAGGTGTTCTACAAAATTGATAAAGGTTATATTTATGACTAAAAGCTGTAAATGGTCTATCTTCGTACATAAGTGGCACTTGCCAAAAACTGGAACTCAAATCTACACAAGTGAAATACTTCTTCCCCTCAAATGTTTGCATTAATTCCTCTATTGACATAGATTTCAGCTGATCTGAACTAATTCTACTGTTAACCAAACGAGCGTCTAAACAAATACGAACAGTGCCGTCGGTCTTGGGTACCGTGATCAAAGAATTAACATATGGACTGTTCGAGTGCTCAATAATCCCATCTTCAAGCATCTGGTTAATTTGTGCCTCAACTGCACTCTGATAAGCGAAAGGTACAGGATATCTATGTCCTGTGAATACTGACCTATCAATAACGTTCAATGAATGTGTATAGCAATTGGTCATACCAATGCGATCCTCAAAAACTCTCCTATTACACCATAACACATCATAGAGCCGAACACACTGTTCATCCTCTATATTTCCCTGAAATGCAGCCTCACGTAACGAGTCCTCTAGACTTCCGTTCGTAATCACACTGCCCACAAAACATGGAGAACCCCGCTCTACGGCTGGCGACATCTCATTTAAAGTACAAATCACACCTACAATACTACTCCTCTGAATATGGTCATTGAACGCTACTTCTACTTCAGAATCTCCCCATTTAAATTTCAAACTCCCTACATCATAACATAAGTTACCAGACACTCTACTTAGCCACTCTGAACCCAAGATAACACTGAATACTAAATTTGGAATTACAAGGCAAATCTGCTTCTCTACATGATTATTAATTTTAATGTCTACTAAAACTTGCTTAGAAATTACTTTAGACCTCTTCCCAACAGCTGTGATAACAAAAGTGCTTTTAATTGGCATCTCCTCAAAATTTACTCCAGTTCCTTTCATTTTATCATAAAATGCACTACTTATGCAACTCTTCATACAACCACTATCAATTAAAACATCTGTGTACGCCTCGGACACGTTAAATTTAACTATGGGGCTCTTACTAACCACTTCCTGAATAATACCTTCATCATTTAGTTCATGTAATAATTCATTTCTCACATTTATGTCATAGGGTTCCTGTATAATTGTATGGACAGGGCATGCTACAGACTGAGATTCTGACCTTACTTCGCAGCCTGGTTCGCGTTTAAAGAACCGCTACAGCTGGCCGTAGTACTAGTTACTACTGCACTGGTCTGGTTGTTCTGAGTTGTGTTGTCATTGTTTGGCTGTATATTACTACCACTAGGCTGTCCTCTTCCTTGACCCCTATTCTGGTTGTAATTATTGTCATTATAATTTCTCCCTTGATTTCCCCTGAAATCATTGTTTCTCCCTTGATTTCCCCTGTAATCATTGTTCCTCCCTTGATACTGATTACCATAGCCATTTCCTCTGTTCTGATTTAGCTGATTATTATTATTTCTATTTTGAGCATTGGCCCCTTCGCCACCGTTCCCTTGAACTTCCTGATGCCTGGCTTCATTAGGTCTATTATTATTATTACCCTGGTTCCTATTGAAATTGTCCTCATAACCCCCTCTCCCTAGTGCATCAAATGTGCTTAACAAATTTTCTACTTGTGATATAGTCTTTACATTCTGGATACAAGCAGCCTCCTTGATCCTATAGGGAAAGTGCCTAAGTAGCAACCTTACCACATCACTTTCCTCCTTCAAGCCATCCAGATATTTACACACTAATACCTGCCCTAAAAAGTATTCGGTCATGGTGGAGCTTCCTTTAGGGTTATATTTACCACACACTACTCCCTCACGATGCTGCGACTGAATAACCTCATTCCAGAACTTTTCACAGAATTTCATTTTAAAATCATTGATATCAGTAAACTTGTCTCTGTAGACAGCAAACCAATTCCTCGTTTCCCCCACAAACACTTGTTCTAAAATTTCAACTACCTGGCACCACTCAATGCTACCATTTTCCAACCTCTCCCCGAATTTATTTTCTATAGTGTTCATGAACTCCATTGGGCACCCCTGTCGATTGCTGAACTTACCCAGTTCTACCTCCCTGTGTGTGTTATTCACAAAAACTGGCCTATTCTGACTATTTTCTTGCCTGATCCTAGCTTTTAATTTTAATTCTAATTCTGCGATTTTCTCCTCAGCCTTCCTCTCAATACTGTTTACTGTTAATTTAATGTTTCCTTCTGATTCTTCTACTTTATCATATAGCTTTGCTTGTTTCTCCTCAATCTTGCTAATGCTTTCCCTATTACTCTCTCTTAAATCATTTACTTCTGCAACTACTTGTGAGTGGACTTTCTCAATTCTACCCCCCAGCTGTTCCTTAACCTCTTTAGTAGCTACCTGAATTTTGTCAATTTCTCCCCCCAATTGCTTTTTGACCTGCTGTGTTTCCAGTTGCACTAGTTCTTTTAAATTTTCAGCCTGTGTACTGATTCTAATTTCCAACTCCTCCTGTACTTTTCCTAATTTTCTGTCTACATCTGCAATAATCTCTTTAGCCTTTTCTTCCATCACCCCCCTGATCTCGCCTCTAATCAGTTCGAATTTGTCACTCATTTCCCTACTGTTTTGTTCTAATTTAGCATTTAAAGTTTCATTACTCTCTCTATTTTCCCTACTGTTTTGTTCTAATTTTGCATTATTCTGTTCTAATTTTGCATTATTCTGTTCTAATTTTGCATTTAAAGCTTCTGTACTTTCTTTATTTTCCCTACTGTTTTGTTCTAATTTTGCATTATTCTGTTCTAATTTTGCATTTAAAGCATCTGTACTTTCTTTATTTTCCCTACTGTTTTGTTCTAATTTTGCATTATTCTGTTCTAATTTTGCATTTAAAGCATCACTACTAACTTTGTTCTGATACATGAACTCGAGAAGTAAAGTTTTTAATTCTGGTTGGCCGCCTACACTCCCTGTTTCAGTATCGGGATTTACCTCCGCTACCCCGGTACTACCATCACTCGACATACTGCTCGTATCATCATTCTCCAGTTGATGACCACTACGTAACCTCATCTGTCTTTCTTTCTCATCCCCCATAATGATATACACTGATAAAGACAAATAACCCCCAAAATACAGGCACAGAAATATATACCCTTCTCCTTCCACAAATGTTATTAGGTTTTCAGCCCCAAGTTGTCGGCGACAAATGTAATGGCTTCTTTTGCCCTCACTTTGAGCGACAATGTAACGTTTTGGCTGCCCCTACTGTTGGGTGAGAAATGTAACTGTTTACCTTTGCCTAAGCTATGTTGTTTTAATGGGCGCCAAGACCTCAATGCAATGTTGAAATCTAAATTTGTATTTAACAACGTCTAGCTCTGGCAGAACACCTTCAAGACTCTATTCACTCAGATCGTGGTATGATTTGATCATTAACCCAACAAACAATTGTATCAGGAGAAGGAATTGGTCTATATCTAATGCTACCTACTGAAAGCAAAGATTGCATTGTAAAAGAAATGAATTTATTATATAAAACAAGTATAGCAAAATTAATAATAATAAGTTTAACATTTAAATTGGAGCGTTGTGATTTGAATATTACCGATAGAAAATTACGTGAAAACGGAGTCTGATAAATTGATTTTACTCTTATTTCCAAGCTATGAAGTTACTGAATTATGAAATATAAAACAAAGAAAAATGAGAGATTGCGTATTTCTGCGTCATTAGCGCTTACCCCTGGAAATTGCCAAAGCATTTTCCTTGTTCTTGATGATGCTGTGTGCTTCCCACAGTCTCCTGGACGTCGCCATCTTCTTCGTTATATGTTGATATTCTGGTAGATTAGATAACTCTATGGTCCGTACATCGGACCCAAACTCTCGTAAAACCGCACTGGTTACGTTTTACAAAAGATCGTCGCTAACTCCACTGAACATCGGAGCGACACGCACTTGCGACCGTACACTGCAAGTTCTACACAGATTGTCCTTAACTCCACCGAACATCGGAGCCACTCGCACGCGCATCCATACTCGTCAAGTATTTCACAGATAGTTCTCGTTTCACGGCGCGTCGAACGATATATCCACACGCCGGCTCCCCTACCATGGTACCGACATCTAGCTTACGTCGTCCTCCTTGATTGGCTGCACCCTCCGCGCTAGATCCCCACTCCTTCCTCATTACACTCCGCGGGAGGGAGAAGTAGATTTCCGTTTCAACAATTCGCCTTTTCTAGACCTTGCGACCCATCCTTGCGCAATACTTCTCGACAGGAATCAGCTTGTACTTGAAATCCCAGTGAGTCATGTCTCTCAAATACCCTAACTGACAAAACTCCGTAAAATTCCGTAATCAGATAATTTTCTATGATATCGTCGTTCGTAATAATTTGCTGGATAGCGTTTTCTAAGACATAGAAAACCTATCTGAATGCTAATAATTTTTATAAAATGCTCCGAAAATACCTTAATAATAATTATAATAAATTAATAATAATAATAAATTAACATGAAAAATTCTCTTGGCTGAACAATTTGCCGCGTAAATAAATATAGAATGGCTTCCTACTGACTTATGCCAGTTGCATAAAACCCCTCGAAAAACACGTTACAACAGTTGTGGAATGACCATCAGTGAATGCTACCTCGAATATTGAAATTAATGTAAAATAGATAATTTAAATAAGAATGTAAATAGAACACGTCCGATATTAGGATATTATAAATGGTAATAATTAGATATTGAAGATATACAGTAGAAACAAGGAGTCCTGTATAGAGTTCCATGAATATTGTGAATTTGAGATCGGAAGAAGAGAAATAATTTATTTAAATAATTTGAAAGTTATTGAACCGAATCTTTGACAGATTGTTGAAGTTATTTGAAGGAGATGGAGCAATCTCTAGTGAATTTATATTTTCTTTGAAAACTCCTTATTATTTGAAAATTTATTTACGTTTAATTAGTGAGAAGATATTTCAGGATTTATTATTATTATTATTAATTTAGTTTGCGAATTATTGGTGAAGAGATTTTATTTCCTTTTATTGTATTCGTTTTCGCAATAAATTCTGCAGGAACTGTTTAGTTTCTCTGTCCCATTTTATAGAAAACCTGACTAATTCTTTCAGTAATGCAGTTGCATGTGTAGTACTATTAGTTACAGGCGCCCACCTTTTACCATCACCTGTCATACTCCCCAGAGATTCCAAGAATCTCACTCTACCTTTCCTTTGTTGTGATTCTTCGTAACTTGTTAGTAGTGCACATGTGTATTTAAGACTGACCTGACGTGTCCACCGCCAGCGAGGATTCTTTGATCGATCTAGCTGGGGATCATTGACCTCTGCGATCCTTACCATCAGCGAATTAGGCTATGTGATCAACACATACTGTATACGGGCACAGTGCCCCATCTCAGCCCTCAGACCAGATTTAATTTCTCTACAGAGCCGGGATTCGAACGCGGACCTTGAGGGCGACACTCAAGAATGCAAGCCGCTACAGCACCGAGTAGTTTACACAGTAAGGAATGTGGTACTTAAAGAGGGACATTGCAGTACACTCTCCTCGGATTGGGTTGAGGAAAACTCAACTTTGCACCAGGTTTGTTTTACAAATTTCCCAATGACTTTTGTTGATTAATTTAGGGATTTGCGATATCGTGTTCATGTAGCCCCATGTATTTGGTTGTGTGAGGAATCTGTCAACCTGTGTCATTATGATGGCTGTAGTAATGTGTGTATTTGTAATGTAGGCTAGGTGGCCGTGGCTTTGAATTAGGAACCATCTCGGTATTTTACTGGAGTAGAAGTGGGAAACACGGAAACCCAGGTTTAGGGCAGCTGAGGTGGGAATCGAACCCATCTCTTCTCAGTTTGGCCTCATGAGGCTGAGTGTATCCCGTTCCAACCTCACAGACGAGAATTAATTTCTTGACAGAGACGGGAATCTAACCCACGACCTGTAGATCAGAGTATCAATACGTACTACGAGACCACAGAAGTGGCCCTACGGATCTATGGGAAATACGAATCAGACCTCTACAAAAATAAACTTAGCAACTAGCTGACTGTGAACAGCACGTGCAGCAGATCAGAGAGATAATAAGAGAGTGTGAGTGTGTATGAGTTATGGTATATATTTTCTTTTTAAAAACCTCAAACCATATTTCATTTATTCACAAAATAGGACTAAGTTTTTTTCCTGCTTCCCGTATTCCATGTTTTTTCGCAGAAAATAAGGTCTTGGGTACTCCGCTCTGGTCTGAAACCAAATTGTGCCTCATCCAACTGTAGTTCAATCACCCTTCGAAGTCTATCTTCCAGTACTCGTGCATATAACTTCCCTGGTACGCTGAGTAAAGTTATGCCGCAATGATTTGTGCACTCACTGTTGCCTCCCTTCTTGAAAATAGGGACAATGATACCCACTTCCCAGTCGTTAGGGACGCTCTTTGTTCTCTAAGCCAGCCAGGTTCATGATTGTCAACAGCATCTTCTCTCCTTCTTTCCCCATCTCAGGTGTGAGTTGGTCATGTCCCGCTGCCTCGCCCAACTTCAATTTCTGTAGTGCCTTACTGACCTCTTCTTGTGTTATCTCATCTTCCAGATCATTCCGCGGTCTTTGTTCCCGAACTTCTACTTCTTGCATTTGGGGTTGTATTTTTAACAATTCATGGAAGTGCTCCCTCCACCTCTCCATAATTTCTCTTTCTGTTCGTAGCAGTCTTCCATTTTTTCCTTTAAAGCATGGAATATGGGAAGCAGGTCCACATGGCTTTTGTCGACCTGGAAAAGGCCTTTGATAGCGTTCCTCGACACCAGATATGGAGGGCTTTGCACAAGAAGAGAGTGAGTGGAGGAATGATTGCAGCAGTGCAGAGCCTGTACAAGAGATGACGTAACTAGGACCGAACATCTAACGCAGAATCAGGGGAATTCGAGACAACATCAGGATATAGACAAGGCTGCATATTGAGCCCACTGCTCTTCGTTACATTGAAGGATGAGGTCATCAAGATTTCCGACACAAGAGTGAAGAAGTTCCAACTGGGCTCTAGAACATACGACCAGTGTACGTAACCCATTTTGCTTTTGCAGACTCACGGCAGAAACTACAACACAACCTAACTGTGTGGAACGAAGAACTGGCGGAAATTGGAATGAAGATCAACACCACCAAAACGCAGACCATGCTGGTTTCGTGAGAAGCAACAGTGCACAGTATTAAGCTGGGAGAAATTAACCTGGAGCAAGTGGAAGCGTTGAAGTACTTGGGGGCCACACTACAGCAGGACGGTAAGATAGATGCGGAAATTAATAACAGGACGCAGGTTAGTGGCAGATTATTCAATGCTCTGAAAGCAAATTTCCTCAAGGAAGTCTCCAAGGCAACAAAATTGGCTATCTTCAGGTCAGTCTTCGCGCCTACTCTAACTTAGAGCTGTGAAACCTGGTGCCTTACATCGAAACACAGAAGCAAGATACAGGCCACAGAAATGAGATACCTGAGGAAAATTGAAGGAAAGACGCGAAGGGATAGAATCAGCAACAAGACCATAAGATCTGGTCTTGGAGTAGAGCAGCTACAGCAAAGAATTAGGGCGAGTCGGCTAAGATGGTTTGAACATGTCCTCAGGATGCCTGAATCACGAATCGTTGGAGCTGTCTATGGAGCACGAATGCAAGGCACTAGACCGAGGGGAAACCTAAGGAAAAATGGGAGGAAGACGTCAGAGGCGCAGTGGAAGCGAGAGGAATGTCGTGGAATCAGGCCAAACAACTGACAAGAGACAGGAAGGCCTGGCGCTCTTTTCGGAAAATCTCGACACCCGAAGGGTACAAGAGGACGACTAAGTAGGTAGGTAAGTATTTTTAGCCTACTTTTCACATTTTGCAAAAATTAGGAAAAAGTAGACTTATGAGATCGGGCAAATGTGTGTCTGTCTGTCTGTCCTCCTGTCTGTCTGTCTGTCTGTCTGTCTGTCTGGCTGTGTGTGTGTGTGTGTGTGTGTCCCTATCAACTCCTAAATGGCTGCAGCAATCGAAACAAAATTTGGTAGGAGTAAATATCTATACCTGAATATCTCACGGCCATATTTGAAAATGATGTCAGTGCTACCGACTGCTGAAAAATCGCAATTGAAATTTGAGCTTCATGTTGGATATCTTGGAAGGTATGAAAGGGAGCTTTTTCAAAATTAGCACACGTATAGATAATAATATTGCAGTTTAATTTCCAAGAGGCCATTCATGGCAGTGTTGCCAAAATGATTCTAAGCCTGCTGGTAGGTCCAAATTTTAAATGCATATAACTTCTACATTATCAATTGGATTTCAACCAAATTTCGTATGTGCTATGTGTACATAAACAGATATGACTGGGCGTATTCTTAAGAGCCACCAGGGCTGCCAACTTTTAATACATGCTCTCAATTTTTTTAAACCAAATACCCATATATCAGAAAGTATGCAAGCCGACAGCTTGAAACTATGCACACGTATAGTACCTGACATTCAATATTAATTTGCAGTAACTTATATACCTCAGTGCTACCAACATGATTCTAGGCCTGCTGAGAGGTCCAATTTTAAATACATATAACTTCTATACTATCATTTGGATTTCAACCAAATTTCGTGTGTGCTATGTGTACTATAACAGATATGACTATGTCGATTCTTAAGAGTAACCAGGGCTGCCAACTGTTAATAAATACTGTCTCTATTTTTGTTACCCTAATATCAATATATCAGATAGTATGCAAGCCAATAGCTCTAAACTTTGCACACGTATAGTACCTGGCATTCTAGATAAATTTGGAGTAACTAATATAGGCCTACGCCAGTGCTGCCAACATGATTCTAAGCCTGCTGATAGGTCCAATTTTAAAATGATTGTAACTTCTATACTAACTAATGGATTTCATTCAAAATTGAGACAACAATAGATCATATTATTTCAGATTATTTCTGTCAAATACACGTATGTCATTGTTGCCAACATGATTTTACGCGCGCTGTTAGATCCAATGTTTAACTGCATGTAACGTCCATGCTATCCATTGGACTTCAACCAAATTTTGTATTCTGTACCTTCAGAGATGGAACTAAGAATATATTCAGTCACCAGGGCTGCCAACTGTAGTTCTCTAAGAGGCTACATTATGCCAGGTATACAGTATTTCGAACTAATTAGAAATTTCGATATTACCAACCTAATTTCGTCATTATTCTAGATTGATCCATATAGATTAATAATTGGCATGAATCTTAAATTTTAAGAAAAGTAGGCTCTTTAGTTCGTCACGGAATTTCTTGTTTTTCACCTGGAGGTCATTTATTGTTTGAGGTAGGTGCATGATATTTAATCATGTAAATCACAATGGTCACATATGACAAAAAAAAAGGATACAACAGGCTTTCTAGTTTCTGTATGATTATAATTACCAGTTCATCATTTGCACCTGTGGGTTGTTGTATTATGTTTAGTATAAACCATTTGAATGACTGCGCATCACAACCATGGGTTGTTTAACGACTAGAAATAATATAAGGAGTGATCAAAACGTTTCTGTTTGACGACCGTACAGTCCAGAGTCGGTATGCCAATCAGGCAAAATCACCGTGAGCACTGAGGCATTCATCTCACTGACGCACCAGGTTGAAAATCCTCGTGTGGTAAAACACCGTGTCCTGCTGCGTGAAAAATTCCGTAACCGCCTGCTGCACATCCTCGTCCGGCAGGAATCGTTGACCATTCATGGCCTTCGTTAGGGACTGAAGGTGTGATAATGGCATGGGAGCGATCAGGACTATAGGGTGGATGCTCAAATTTATCCCACTTGAGTTGCCGTACCTTTTGCGTTACGACTTTTGCAGAATGGGGACGTGCGTTATCATGAAGCAGCAGTACGCCTTGTCGCAGTTTTCCCGGACGTTCACCTTAATTGCACGTCATAATTTCTCTAATGTTGCGCAGTACTGTCCCCCAGCATGGAAACACCACGTTCCTTGAAATCAATAAGCAATGGGGCTCGGTAATCACAGAACAGGGTGAGCATCGCCTTACCAGCGGACGGTTGGCTCTTGAACTTCTTAGGACGAGGGGACGTTGGATAACACCACTGCATCGTCCAGTCCCCAGTGGTGGCATCAGCTTTCGTCGCCTGCAGGAACGAGTTGCCTTCAACATTGAAACGTATCAGGTGCTGCAGGCAAACAGCCACCCGGTGTGCTTTTTTTCGGCATTCAAAGCTTGGGATATCCTCTAGCTGCAGACCTTCCGGTAGCAACGCCCTTAAACGGAATCTTTTTGATCGTGCCTTATAATACTCGTAATAATAATAATAATAATAATAATAATAATAATAATAATAATAATAATAATAATAATAATAATAATAATAATAATACTTATAGGCCTACTCACTGCTAGAGTTACCAAAGAAATACCGATCATCTAACAAACTTAACACACACATGAACTAGATATATAACGCCCCTAAATGAAACATGTGGCTGTGGTTCAAAAACAATGCCATAATGCCTATTGCAACTGCACTTATGAGCTAACTTGGGCAAGCCTGCAAGTTTGCCGTCCCAAGAACCATGGGCGCCCGCAGGAATTTTTGCAGTGGGGGGGGAGTAATATTTTTCATTTCATCACCTACCTGTCACACTAGGTGATGATGAGACGAACTCCCCCCGCAATTTCCTATTTGCTTCGTGATATTCATTATTTGGCTGCTCTGAAACCGTTGGATACACTATTGTTATGGCTTGAACGGGAGGAATAGTTTTTGTCCAAGGAAGTTCGCTCTCATTTGTGAATCATCGCCTTAATGTTCGTTTCTTAAAACGGGTAAAGAGTAGTTGTATCACCATGTATCAACAAAAATGAAAATCAAGCGGCTCATTAAAATGATAATGTTAATCCAGATCGCCGATTTTCTAAATAACTGGAGATATTTTCAAGTAATCCCAAATTACTAAGTTAAATAAAACTGAGGAATTATCCCTACTCCAAAATCAGTAACTTCAATTTATGAATTAAACTGGTGTGACAATGAAGAATCAAAATATTCTCTGGATTCCAGGAGGGGTGTGGGGGTGGGGAGAGGGCACTGCACCCCTCCCCCCCCCCCCATCTGCGGGCACCCATGTCAAGGACAAGAACTGTAGGGATAGACCAAGGTTAGAATATGTTAAACAGATTGCTTCGTATGTAAGATGTGGTAGCTATTTAGAGATGACATTATTAGCTGAGGAAAGGGAAGGATGGAAAGCTGTATCAAGCCAGTCAAAAGATTGAAGAAGAAGATGATGATGATGATGATGATGATATTTGTTGTTTTAAGGGGACTAACATCTAGGTTATTGGCCCCTGATGGTTTGGGTGATCGTGAAGATGATAATGAAATGTAAACAATAACTAAAACTAACTACGAACTTATATACTAGAAGGAGAAATGGAAAACAAAAGGAGCATAAGGCAAATAAAGGACAGGTGAAAAAGAAATGCCCTCAACCCTCGAAGAATGCGGATTGAGGGACTGGGAAGGAAGGAGAGCCATGAAAGGCAGATAGGAAAGTGAAAAAGGATAGGGTCCGCCCCAGAGGTAAGGGATAAAAGGGGGAAAACCAGACCCAGCTCAGGAATCCCTCGGGGTCGCCAACTCCCGAACTCACCAGCCGTGAGCCCTTGAGGGTGTAACAATTTCTAGGGTGCACCACAAGTGGTGGGGCTACATACACCCTGCCTCCTTGAGGGCCTTGAGCAGAAGGCAGGAGATATCATGAAAAGAAAAAGAAGGCTGACCCCTCGCAGAATGAGGGTATCAGAAAAGATGAGACAAGGGCCAATTAAGGCGGGAAAGGAAGAGACTCCCCAGGCCTCGGATACCCTAATACCGTCGGGTCGGAAGAGTACAAGAGTTGACCAAGTGAAGTCGACAGGAAAGAAGACGGAGAGGAGCTCGGCACAAGTAAGTGGAAGCAATGCCGGACTCATCTGGGGCCCCGTGGTCGCCAACCCACGTTCCACAAGATGTGAGCCCCTGGGGGGAAAAGGTTGAAGACTCAAACACAACAACAACAACAACAACAAATACATGTGAAATCATCACCATAGTACTCTTAAGATCTGACAGATTAAAATATTGATGTATTATTTGATTCAGGCAGAGGACTTCCATGTTCCGCTTCTTACAATAACAGTAACCTCAATCAGTATCTTACAATAGGGATAATGGACAGATGTCAATCAGGGACGTTACTAGAATCTAGGAACTACGTCTGCGGACGTTGTATAGCGTGCGACTTAAATGATAGGACTTTGGCGAAACTCTTCATGTATGGTAACTTACTTCAGGTCTAGGGATACAAATTACATCTTTTGTTTGAGGGCCCATGCCAAGGATTTGGAAAACTTTGGTCTGAGGGTTAGATCAAGTGCAGATGGTACCTCACTGAAGGCCACGGCTACCTCCTTCCAAATCCAGATACCAGTTACAAGTATGCCCACTAGTAGACTACAAGGGACTGATGACCAGAATGTTGGAAGCTCCTAAATATGAAGCAACAAAATACAAAAGAGGTTCGATTAAACCATTATTGCTACAATTTGGAAGTTCTGTCTGACCGTTAGGTCATCAGCCCAGAGGCTGGTCGGATCCGCAGATGTATATTAGGTCGTATGGGTAGAACCCCACAAAAACCCAAGATGAGGAATGAGGTGGTTTGCCACTACTAAATTGAAACAAACTGTCGTACATTGAAGACCGAGGAGTGTGTAACATTGTGAATTAAAAATGAATAAATTCATTAGAAATGTACTTAATAATATGATTAAATAGAATTTGTAAGTTTACAATCACCCGAAATTATGAAAAAATAATTTCCAATAATAAAGATTTCATTAGCATATAACTTATCTCCTCAATTCAAAATAAACACAATAAGTTAGCAGATTTCAGAATGCTGATAGGCCTAATACCCAAAACATTGATCTTAGCGCCAGATCCAGTCCCCCTTTACTCTGAATCCGAACAGCTTTTCAACGAAGTCAGTTTACCATTGTTAATGAGTTGTTATTTGTTTTTGTTGTTGATTCTTTAGGAGCTTTGCGACATCGTGGTCATGTATCCCCTTGTACTTGGGTGTGTGAGTGTGTGTGTGTGTGGTAATTTGTCGTATAACCTGTGTTATTGTGCTGGCTGTATTAGTGTGCGTATTTGTAATTTAGATGAGGATTGGGAGGAAGAGGCCGTGACCTTAAGTTAGGAACCATCCCGGCATTTGCCTGGAGTAGAAGTGGGGAACAACGAAAAACCACTTCCAGGATGGCTGAGGTGGGAATTGAATCGGCCGCTTCTCAGATTTGCCTAACGAGGCTGAGTGTACCCCGTTCCAGCCCACAGACCAGAATTAAATTTCTTGCCAGAGCCGGAAATGCTAGCCACTACGCAACGAGGCCATTGTTAATGAAGGAGTTGAGAAGTAGTCCGCGGTGTCCAACAGTATGCTGACATAACACATTTCCGAGACAACTTTTGGGTTTGATGATCAAGGAGGCTTTCAGCTATCGAGTCATGTTGTGTAGCCTAAATTGAGTGTTTAACAAGGATCCAGTGTCGGGTGTTGAGTTGACACTGTATCTAACTACGGTAGGTAGTTAGGCCTAATAGGTGTATGTTGTATCTCATCTAGAAAATCCACTTTAAACCTAGAACTTACGAAATATGCTTTAACAACACAATTTTTTATGTTGGCACTTGCTAACTTACTGCACATAGAATACATTGGGTAAGCAACCAACCACTAACCATCTTGAAATACGATCACTAACAAGCGCAAAACACGAATTGAATGTATCCGAGCCGAGAAAAAGAAAAATAACCGTAGCAAAATAATGAATCAATGAGTCGATCTGGATTTCTCCGAGACTAGGCGAACAGAAAACCCACAGCTGTTGTTGGTAATCAGTTTGTTAGCTGGAACAACGAGCCGAGCCGAAGAGGGAAGCAGCAGAATAATAGGATGTTGTCAGCAGACACTTCTCGCCCTTTTACAGAGAGAAATAGAAAGTTGATGGTTTCGTTTGTCCATTTGTTAATTTGTTTGCCAGAGCGAATATAGTAATTTGGAAATGGACCGGTCTCAAAAAAGGCTGGTTTTCGGGCCTTAAAATGTGGTTTCGGGGTCCCTCTGGGACTTGACAAGTATTGTTCCACGTGCCAAGCCAAGAGGCGTAAAATGTGCTATGTCCAGTCTATTTACAACTTCTATTTTGCCTATATTAACCCTTGCATGAGTGCCAAATGGCCGAACAGACCCACTTAAAATTTGAATATTTTAAGAACATTTCTTAGTGAGAATCTACAAACTGAGAGTAATCAACATGCAAAATTTCAGTTTCAAAACCCTTGTTGTTACAAAGATGCGATGATTAATGAGTCAGTACCTCGCTTTTGGATTATATTTAATAAGATAAGAATACATTACTTACCTTTAAATGATATATAAATCCATTTGTAGTTTATGCACACGAAATAAATAAATAAATAAATAAATAAATAAATAAATAAATAAATAATACTATAAGCACACAGACACAATCTAGGCGGCCGTTCATAGTAAACACAATACACACGAAACAAATGTACGCGCATATAAATTACAATATTCCTTTGTAATATTACACAAATGTCTAATATAAGGCGAAAGCACACCAGCACCATTGAATAACTGAGATATGCAGGATGATTTTAACCTTCCGATGGGTGCAACTGATCTGACAGGCACACGAGTTAATTCTTACCTCATATTCGTCATTCGCGGGAGCGAAGGTTCTTCCACCTTTCAGTAGCAACCTCTGTCCACATGACATTCAAGTCCATATCGGTCAGTTTGTCAATGACCCTCCCACACATCTGCTGTTGTTGCAAAAGTGAACTGCCAGGTACAATGCGCCTCGTCGTACACCATTACGTAATATGCAGAGAATGAATGAGTGTATTCACTATTGTAGCAAAGCTATTAATCAGCAAATATTGAATTGTTTAAAAATTCAGGTTTCTGAGGTGTGCCAGACAGACTTAATGCACCCACTGCCACTATATTTAATGTGCCTGACGGAAGGTTAGCACAAAATTAATTAGAATACTGTAAACACTTTTGCAAAAAAAAAGTTTGTTCTCAGTTTAATTTTCATATCGTTTTACTTTTAAGATTCCAGGGTGGGGCATGCCTCCAACCCCCCAACCCCCCAACCCCCCTCCCCCTGAACCCTCCCCCCCCCTTCCCCACCCAGCGGGCGCCCATGCCAAGAACACCGTTTCAGCATACTGATGCATTAAATAACGAAGCTTAACACAATAGGTGTACAATAAATAAAATCCTCCTGACTTATCATGCCCGTGTAGCTGTGAAGAAGATTGCATGAAACCAACAGGTGTCCAACATTGTATATGTGACAATGTCTCTGCATGTTAAGAGTATTATCTCCTAGTTATGTCATTACTATTCTAGTAACACGAACGCTGCAGCGTGACGTAATGTTGTGATAGGCAAAACACAATCCTCGGATGTGTAATTGTGAGTCCCAATTCCATGACGTCCTCGTTTTGAATATGCAGTGTGCCTTATTCTATAGTTAAAACATCCTGGGTCAAAAGAGGTTGCTGTAGTTAATTCATCTTGGGGCATCTTTGTCGTCAGCCTTGTGTACTTCAGTGTGTCTGATAACCTGTGTTTCTGTGGTGACTGTGGTAGAGCATGCATTAAGATAAGGGACATGATATGAGGTATCAACCAGTCATTCCTTTCGAGGAAACGTGAAGAAGATGGCTGCTGTTGGTGCCGGGATTCGAGCCACTGCCCTCTTAACTACTGCGGTTTTTAGAGGCACTGGGATGCCAGAATTCTGCTCCGAAGGGGATCTTTAACGTGCCAGTAAATCTTTCGACACTGCTCCCTCGCATTTGCGCACGCTTAAATGCCAACTGACTGCGCCGGGTTGCAATCTCGCAATCTTGGGGACAGCAGGCAAGATCTTCGCCGCTGCGCAACACAGACAGTCCCCTACCCATCTACTGATCAAGTCAAACAAAAAAAAAATCCTGAAATGTTCAAATGTCTCGGATGTTAACGTTCTGATTAATACATTTTAGGCGCCAATATAGCCTAAGTGGGAAAAGTACAGAAAATAGGTTCTCATGGTATTTGAAAAGGCACAATAAGTTAATGAAATACATCTGAGGGAATAAAGGTAGAAATAACACCGTTTTTTAATACTGAAATAGAGCATGTACGGGGTTATTAGTGTAATAATTGTCTACAATATTTAATATCTGGTTGAGTTGAAATCACGAAATTTGGCAAATACTGTAACTGATCAACATAACAGATTTATTGGCGCATTATTGTCGTTCTCATTGCCATTTATGCACATTTCCAAATGTTGTGGCGTAAGTTTGCATACAGAAAAGGTGTTTTCAACATCCTTTGAAGTGACCGGATCGTACTTGAATAATGATAACCTAACTGAATTATCTCCGCAAATTATTATGTAAATATAACAATAGAAATAATTACTGCTTATTGTATGAACTATCATTCATTCACATCATTTGCATTTGAGACGGTTTTGTCGTTCAATGTCTAGTCTAGTCTGAAAGCCTCCTTTGCGAACGAGTCCCCTCCATGATCCCCTATTAGCAGTTGGCACTGCAGCATCCTCAGCTTCTACGTCTCTCACTTGGAAATCGTTAAACACTGAATCTAACCACCACCTCCTAGGTCTACCTCTGTTTCTCTACCCTCTATAGCAGAGTTCATTAACCTCTTAGGTAATCTCTCCTTCCCCATTCTCATTACGTGGGAGGGGGGCGTGGTGGCGCAGTGATCAAGCCTCTCACCTCTCACATGGTTCGATTCCCGGTCAATGCATGTGAGATTTCCGAAGTGAAATGCCGTGCCCTGTGGTTCGGATTCCGCGTAAAAAGGAGGTCCCGTGGCTCATGCTCGTGGGATTAACGGTCACATAAAACTACAAGCTTCCGTCCATTCTCATTACATGACTCCACCATCTCAGTGGGCTCATACCTGCAGCTCCATCTACAGTAACGAGTTCATTTCTAACTTAGCCTTCATATCTCCATTACGAGTACTCTTCTGTAATTGCTACCAGCAATTTGCCCCAGCAATCATCCATGCTACCCTCATATCAGTTACCTCCAGTTTATGTGTAAGATATCCTGAATCTACCCAGCTCTCACTTCCAAACAGCAACGCCCGTCTGAATACTGATCGATGTAATATGAGTCTCGTCACTACACTAATTTCTTTCTTTCAGAATACTGTAGATAGCAACTGAGAACTCCCTGCATTGCCTTTACTGCGTCTAGACAATCTCTTTTACTGTAGTCTACTACCATTCTAAGAGAATAGAACTTAAAAGGGTTCACCTGCTCCAATTTACAGTATTTCATCTTATTTTATTGTGGTTCGTCCTTACCGGGTTCACCTTAGTTTTTGAAATGCTGATGTCCATGAAATATATAAGATTTGAATCGAAAAACTGCAAAACCTGATCGGTGGAAAAAGGTGCGTAATTATTACTGCGAATGTAGGCACAAAGTACGAATAATTGTCACCGACACGCTTCATAGATTCTTACGGAAAACAATGGGTAAAAACTTGAATATCCTATGACAAGTTTTTGATTTCAAGAAATGGGCAGTTCAGTTTTTAAAAAATAGTTGTGTTTCAACCAGCGTCTCGATATGAGAAAGAATATATTGAAAGATGCAATTTGACGCCTGGCCATCTCGTGATTGAGTCTTATTTGAATAAACTCAAAATTACATTTCATTTTAAAGTTGTAGTTATACAGTACCGGTATATAATCTGTCTATACTGTTTTACCCTTCAATTGTTTGTAGTTAGGTACTGAGCATGATTTACTTTAATAGATATTAAGGTCCAACCCCTTCCAATTACATACTGCAGCATGTCCTTATAATGATAATCACTAATCAGGGACAAAAAGACTTTCATATGGTTAAATAATCTTCGGTGGCAAAGTTGAGAGACAGACGAGTGAGAAGCAGTGAAATATTACCAGAGCTATGACGGGATTTCAAAAAGCAAGTTACAAATGATTATGGCAGCACAATACAAATAACACATGCCCATAGTCAACCAGTCACTGTAACTACTGTCTGAACGTTCTACTAATCTTTCAGTTATCTGACGATAGAAATTTGCTCCTTCTCTCCTAAGAAATTGGGAAACTGCTGTTTGAAATTCCTCATTGTTGGCAAATCCCTTTCAACCCAGATTTTCTTTCACCTTGCCAAACACATCGAACTAGGTGTACTCAGCTTTGTGAGTATGTGCTTGGATTAAAAAATAGCACTCCATGGCCTAAAACTAAGGTTACGCGGCTGACTGTGTCTTCGACTGACCACGCGTCCCCAGAATACACAAAGAATGGGCAGGAATCTTGGAACTTCACGTAACATCTCTGTGTTTACACAATCCTAAAATTTAGCCTAATTTCGGTTTCATCTTTGATGTATTTTTTTACATATATTTTAAAAATAAAGAACAATAAAGATATAAATATTTGTTGGCTGTATGAGTGCTCTGTGAACATGTACGGGTGTCCATGAGAACTAACAAAAGGACTTTCTTGGATCAGCAGCTAATCTGGTTAGAGACTATGCAGACCCTTCCCATATTCAAAGAAGAGTAATCCCGCTGCTTGTTACGGTTGCACCTTTCTATCCTGGTAACACTCTATTATACTTAATTGGAGCATCTACTATATGAAAAATGAAAATCCACAGCCTGCTTCCAGTCTCCGACCGGGTCAGGAATGGAATGAATGAAGCCCCCATCTAGCGGCGAGGATATGAAGTGTGCCGGCTGCCGAAGCCTGTCGCACTCCTCTGGGGCAATGATTAAATGAATGACAGATGAAATGAAATGATAGTGGAGAGTGTTGCTGGAATGAAATTGTGACAGGGAAAACCGGAGTACCCGGAGAAAAACCTGTCTGCCTCCGTTTTGTCCAGCACAGATCTCACATGGAGTGACCGGGATTTGAACCACGGACCCAGCGGTGAGAGGCCGGCGTGCTGCCGCCTAAGCCACGGAGGCTTCCATCTACTATATAACAAAATGAATACCAACACTACTGAGTGTATGTAGGCCTATATTAGTAGCCTAAATTCCGTAACCACATGCCATTTAGGGGAAGATGACCTCGCAGTTTCGCCACTTAACACAACAATAACTAATATGTAACAATAACAACACATGATATTTTAGAGCAGATGACCTGACTGTTCCGCCCCTTAAAACGACAATAACTAATATATAATATTATCGTATTGGAAGTCAATTTTCATTGTTGATTAAGTGAACGAAATTTATGCTTTTTAGTCGGTCAACACGATTGTACCCAATATTATTGGGTGTTAAACCCTATCCCTGAAAAAATATTACTTTAATTAAAAATCAATTAAAAATGTATTACTTTCACGCAAATGTTTTCAAGGTTAGGGCATAACACCCACTACAATTAGGTACACTCGTGTTGTTGACCGACTGAAAAGTATAAGTTTAGTTTGTAATACAGTATATAATAATAACATATGACATTTAGCAAGTGGTGAAAGCTACACAAGAAGAGCTCTACAGTCCAGTTATAAAACATCGTGCTTTGTTGTTCCATGCTTGCCAACAAATATATCTCTACTTAGTCTAAAACCAAGTCCCCGATTCTTGGATGTAACGGGTACTCTCGAGAACCACTGGATGGATTTTGATGCGGTTTTCATCATTCTGTAAAGGATTTCTCGAGGAAGGTTTCTGTAGAAAATAATTTATTTATTACCAAAGGCAGCCGAGCAGTAACGATTTCAGTGAATCGAGTCGAAAAAACCTACCGTCCGTGCACCGTTTAAGCTTACGCTGAGTAAACCGTTAAAAATATCTATATACTGTTAGTGTGATAATTGTTCAGCATGAAAAGTTCTACAAAAAAGTCCGCGATACTTATCTCTAAGTTCAATATATCGCCCATTAAGTGTCTTCACGTTTTCATTTCTTCCAACAATCTCCATTCAATTTCTAGCGTTTACGAGCTAGCTAGCGAGCGAGCCCATCACCTCAGTTTCAGCCTTCGTTCCGCAGAATACACAGTCAAGTTTAGATTAGATGGAAGGGAGATTTGTGTTTCATGCACCTCGCCATTCTTAAATTACGTCGAACAAGAATTCGTTGCACATACTATCTCCATGATAATATAATTAATAGTCCAGTTAGTGATTTTAACCCGTCATGCCGAGACGGAAAACGGATATAGGTAGTGCATCATTGAAATTGAAAAGAAATACGCCTTTTAGGCTTACGCTGGGTAAACCGTTATAGATACCGCACGAAGCCGGTGTGGGTTGCTAGTAAAAATAATAAATACACTTTTGAGAGCAGTAGTAAAATAACAAATTGATAATTTGCCGCAATTCTAGAGAATCCAGCACATCTTCGCTCTCTTGGAGTCCGGCAGCACTGGACCCACTGGACTCCTGTATGTATTTGCGGGACATACAGTATATAAGTCGAGAAATAAACTCAAACTAGAACATTCACGAAGCAGTGGGTATCAAATGGATCATGCAAATGCAATGAAATGTAATATGACATATATTACATCTGGCTTATCAAAGTCCAAGTACAATATTTCGTTACAACTTATAAGTGTACCTTGGCTAATTTGAGTTGTATTGGGGAATGCATTGCCCGTTTGGACGGCTACTTCTACGGAGCTAGCCAACAGGTGGGAATCCTCTGTCTTGTTCGAGGTAAGTTGATTTTTGCCATTTATAGAGAAATTTGTGCAGTGTTCAACCATCTTGAAGCGACATATTGAATGCGACAAATGGCAGAATTCTCTCCAGGGTTGGATGACTTCATCTTTTTGAAATTTTAAGCACCGTTCCATATCATTAAGTTATACCTGGCTAGAAGCAACAACCCATAGCTTTCAGCACCGACATCCGATAGACAGTCCATTAAGGTAGATTTATATTAACTTTTAATCTTGTTCTTTTATGTATTTTCTAAATTATTTGTGAACTTTCATTTATTTACATTCTAATGCTTTTGTAAGGATACACATTTTCTCTTTGTATCTGTTAACATAGTTTTTAAGATTCTTTTTATTTAATCTACGCTGACGAAGGTATCATTGTATACCGGAACATGTACGCTATCGTTCGTTTTACCCTCCAGGGTTGGCTTTTCCCACGGACTAAGCGAGGGATCCCACCTGGAGCTTGAGACTCTTGAGTCAGGGATACAACTGGGGTGTGTGACCAGCACTACGCCTAATGAAGGGATTGGAAGAGTGGAACGGTTAGGCAAGGAAGTGGGAAGGAGGCTGCCGTGGCCTGACAGTAGGAACCATCCCAGCATTTGCCCGAAGACGAAGTGGGAAACCACGGAAAACCACTCCGAGAATAGCTGAGGTGGGAATCGAACCCCCTCTATTCATTTGGGCCACCCGAGGCTGAGTAGACCCCGTTCCAGTCCTCATACCACTTTGCAAATTTCGTGGCAGAGCCGGGAATCGAACCCAGGACCTCCGGGGCGGCAGCTAACGATGCTGACCGCTACGCTACAGAGGCGACGAAACATGTACGTTTTAATTTAATTATTAAATGTCTTAGTGTTTGACAAGGCGGATTTTATAATTGGAGACATAATTTCACACACAAAGAAATGCAAGCATAGACTTTCACTTCACATAGCCTACTGTATTTTCCAGAAAAGAATTTCACCATCTGTAGAAAAATATCCTCGCTGATTTCCGAAATTATTTGTTTTAAATGAGCAACCCTAGATGGATTTAACTACGGCATTTAAAAATACACGTCGCCTCCGTAGCGTAGCGGTCAGCATGGTTAGCTGCCGCCCCGGAGGTCCTGGGTTCGATTCCCGGCTCCGCCACGAAATTTGAAAAGTGGTACGAGGACTGGAACGGGGTCTACTCAGCCTCGGGTGGCCCAAATGAGTAGAGGGGGTTCGATTCCCCCTCAGCCATCCTCGAAGTGGTTTTCCGTGGTTTCCCACTTCGTCTTCGGGCAAATGCCGGGATGGTACCTTCTTCAAGGCCACGGCCGCCTCCTTCCCTCTTCCTTGTCTATCCATCCTAACCATCCCTTACCTTCCCTCATGAGGCCCCTGTTCGCTTTGCAGGTGAGGCAGCCTGGGCGAGGTGCCAATCCCACCTCACCAGTTGTATCCCTTCCGATTCGATGTTCCCAGCTCTAGGACACTGCCCATAGAGGCGGTAGTGGTGAGTTCCCTCGCTGAGTCCGTGGGTTCCACCAACCTGGAGGGTAAACGACTAAAAAATAATAATTAAAAATACACACGGAATAACAATCGCAGCCGACAACACAAATTCACGATGCATGTGTCACCGATTCGAACCATCATTAGTACACGTGTAAGACATGACCAGGCGTACACCAGGTTCAAGTAGTAAGATGCGCTTCTCAGCCATTTCCGAGAAATGAATTAATTGCAATTACAGTGCGGCGTCTATGTGCGTTGTACGCTAACAAGAATTCAACGATCGCGTGGTGCAGCTTCATAAGCGCGGGATCGCTGGATCGAATACCACCGGTGAGCCTTTGCAGTGTGTAGTATTCTTCTTCTTCTTTTTTTTTTACCATTGACAATTTCCAACCAATGCCCATAGCATGAATCACTGCTTGCGGGATACGGGGTGGTCTGATGGTTCACAGACGTGCAATGAACGGAACAGACTGGGCCTTCAATGTATAAATGTATACATATAATAGAATACACCTGACCGTGTATAATATCGATGTATTTGCAATGCCGATACTGTACATTATGTAATGTCACAAACGTTGACCCCCATACGATGATTTCAGAATCTCTTTTCCCGCTCACATAACACGTTATTACAATAAATTGACGGCAAAATAAACATTATTCACGACACCTACGGTTGTACGTATTGCCAATGTTTATAAAAGAAAAAAAAACACAACACACTGCAAAAGCTCACCGGTGGGATTCGATCCATCGAGCCCGGGCTTACGAAGCCGGGCTCTTACCGCTGCACCGCGCGCTCGTTGGCTTCTTGCTAGCGTACAACGCACATAGACGCCACACTGTAATTGCAATTAATTAATTTCTCGGAAATAGAAGCGCACCTTACTACTTGCACCTGATATACGCCTGGTCATGTCCTACACGTGTACTAAAGATGGTTCGAATCGGTGACCCATGCATTGTATCCTCCCTTTGTCAGCACACGACGTGTGGTTGCACTGAGGTACTTAACAATCCTGGAATTACTGGGTGTACTGTAGTCTGTCCAGCCAACACCACCTAGAGAGAAGGCCATGCAATACGGTTTGAATATACGAGTGACGTCACAGCCCAACGGCTGTGTGGCCATGGAGACACAGGAATAATATTCGTGTTTATGGTGTGGTTTCCGCGTTATGTGTTTAGTGTTTACGGTCCCGGTACTGATTTTCTCGGAATTCCTATTCGCTTATACTTCATGGTTATCAGTGCAGTGTTAAGTTATGCCTAATATGTGCAGTGTGACAAATTGTTTAAGGCAAGGGACCTTTTCCTTATTATGAAGGGAAGAATTCGAAATCGGTACCAGCTATTCACCGCAATATATTCCTATAAATCATTCCAAGGTATGTTTAAACCGAGACTGATTAAAGATTAGTAAACAGTTAATCAGGCTAGCCCCTCTGTTCATGAAAATTCAGTTAGTTGTAAAATTCAGAATTTTCTAACCTAAATGATGTGCTACCGTACAGGTTATGTCGTTAGACCGTAGCAGGTTCTGATTAATCCGTTTTTCTATTCCACTAACCTCATTCATTACATTTATTATTGGGCGGGGGAAGAGGGGTGTGTGAATCAGGTTTGAGATTGAATAAATTTAGAATAAATAGAGTAACTAATGTAGTACAAGGTGATAAAATTATTGTATCGTCATGTTCGAATGAAATTCCTAGGAGCAGTCCCTTCTCGGTTCCACAACTGCCCTGAGTATTTAACTGGCACTGCAATATTGTCTACTGAGAAGATCCAGATGATAGGAGGTGTAGGATTGAAAATGAAAGTTTATCATAGGCTCTTGTCGAATGTTGGTTGGTTGGTTCCTTAGTTTAGGGGCTGCGACAACGCGGTCATGTAGCCCCGTGTACTTTGGGTGTGTGTAGAATCTGTCTGATAACCGGTGTTAATTGTGATGACTGTATTAGTGTGTGTATCTGTTTTTTAGCCTACTTTTCACATTTTGCAAAAATGAGGAAAAAGTAGACTTATGAGATCGGGCAAATGCGTGTCTGTCTGTCTGTCCTTCTGTCTGTATGTCTGTCTGTCTGTCCTTCTGTCTGTCTGTCTGTCTGTGTGTCTGGCTGTGTGTGTGTCCCCCCTATCAACTCCTAAACGGCTGCAGCAATCGAAACAAAATTTGGTAGGAGTAAAGATCTATACCTGAATATCTCACGGCCATATTTGGAAATGATGTCAGTGCTACCAACTGCTGAAAACTCGCAATTGAAATTTGAGCTCCATGTTGGATAACTTGGAAGGTATGAATGGGAGCTATTTCAAAATTGGCACACGTATAGATAATAATATTGCAGTTTAATTTCCAGGAGGCCATACATGGCAGTGTTGCCAAAATTATTATAAGCCTGCTGATAGGTCCAAATTTTAAATAACTTCTACACTATCAATTGGATTTCAACCAAATTTCGTATGTGGTATGTGTACATAAACAGATATGACTGAGCGTACTCTTAAGAGCCACCAGGGCTGCCAACTGTTAATAAATGCTCTCAATTTTTATTAATCCAAATACCCATATATCAGAAAGTATAGGCTACAAGCCGACAGCTTTAAACTATGCACACGTATAGTACCTGACATTCTATATTAATTTGGAGTAACTTATATACGTCAGTGCTACCAACATGATTCTAAGCTGCTGATCGGTCCAATTTTAAAATGCATGTAACTTCTATACTAACTAATGGATTTCATTCAAAATTGACACAACAATAGATCATATTAATTCAGATTATTTCTGACCAATACATGTATGTCATTGTTGCCAACATGATTTTACGCGCGCTGTTAGATCCAATGTTTAACTGCATGTAACGTCCATGCTATCCATTGGACTTCAACCAAATTTTGAATTCTGTACCTTAAGAGATGGAACTAAGAATATATTCAGTCACCAGGGCTGCCAACTGTAGTTCTCTATTAGGCTACATTATGCCAGGTATACAGTATTTCGAACTTATTAGAAATTTCGATATTGCCAACTTAATTTCGTCATTATTCTAGATAGATCCATATAGATTAATCATTGGCATGCATCTTAAATTTCAAGAAAAGTAGGCTATTTAGTTCGTCACGGAACTTCTTGTTTTAATTCAAGTAGCACTGCAACTTTGATTTTTTTTCAAATAGTTCCTACTTTTGCCGCCAAACGCCACCGTCAACGACTACTAGGCCTAGTTCAGAACTTAGCTACTAGACGCCACCGCAGTCGGCTCTTGGCAACGAACGTAGCAACCTAAGAGCGTTGTTTACATTCTTAACCTATACAATTTAGTTTCACACAGGTGTAATTAGTGGAAAGTTCTTTTACATGCCATAAATCTAAGACAACTTGCCAAATGTATGCAGACATTGGCGAAGAATCTGGAAGCAGTTTTATTTAGCAACTTTCAAGAACAGAAGGTGAAGTTAAACAGTGCGTGTCTTCATCCTGAGGGGAATTACATTAAAGAGGAATCGTACAGCCTATATATTTTAATTTAATTGACACTTGAATGAACACTTGCGTTGCTGCATTAAGATAACAGAAAGTTTGAGTGCCTCCTTGTATGTATAAAATACAGAAGTGAAACGTTATAATAACATATCTTTACCAAGACAGTAAGGTGCAATGCTAGAAATTGAGGAACTTATAGGAATGCCCATTCAGTGCATGCACATGAGCATCAAAGTGTTGAGGATATTGTACATGTTATACATGAATCAACAAGTTTGTTCCTTGGTAAATGTTCTGATGTCTCTTTAAGACTGCTGCTCTGTTCCATTTCAGTAGGTAGCCTTTTCTGTGCCCAAGATCGCAGGTTCAAACCCGGCCGAAGTCGTCGGATTTTTAAGAGCGTTAACAATCCCTCAGTATGCCTTTCTTTGGAGGGGAAGTAAAGCCGGCGGGCCCATGTCATAGACTTATGGCATGCAAAAGAACCTTCCACTGACTACAATTGTGTGAAGCTGAATTTGTAGGTTAGATTTGATTATCGCTCTATTAAGTCCCAACGTTCGCCGCCAGAAGCCGGTTGCGGTGGCATCGAGTAGCCAACTGCATAGCTAGGTGTCGATGACGGTAGCATTTGGAAGCAAAAATAGGAACTACTTGAAATTGATCGTCGGCAGTCCTTACCTGAATTACAGATAACACACACTAATACAGCCATCCAATTAACACCGGTTAGCAGACAGATTCTACACACACCCAAGGTACACGGGGCTACATGACCACGTGTTCGCAGCCCCTAAACTGAGGAATCAATCAACCAACCTCTTCTGTCATAGGCATTATTATTATTATTATTACCAGCCTGGTTTCTTATCACGGAGGAAAACTTTGTGTGTCTAATTGATGTTGTTGTTGTTTCGTGAGTGGGTTAGGACATCATTGTCATCAGCCATGTGTACTCAGATACGGGTAGAATTTGTATGTGTATTGTCTGTGGAAGTGTGTGTATTGTGATGCTAGAATTGGGAAGGAAGTGACCATGGTCTTCTGTTATGAACAATCCCAGCTTATACCTGGAGGAGAAAGGAGAATCGAACCCACTTCTTCTCAGTTCAGTAAGGCTGAGTGAATTTAGTTTCAAACCTCAAATCAGAATTACATTTCCCGGCAGAGGTGGGAATAAAACCTGGACCGTTGGGACAGATGATTGACTATAGATATTAATTTTTGTTTTAACTGTTACAGATTAATTGGTTATTTGTGTATGTGTCTTTTCTTGTAGTCGACATTTCACGTTAAAATGGGGTGAATATCTTTCAAAGTTTTTGATTGAATACTTCTATATATAGAATTTATTGCTGAGACAACAGTGACTTCGGTCAAGTTCAAACTCGCAAGGTTCGAAATGCATACTTATCGAGTCTGATCGAAAACGTCGATTTATTTGTGTAATGTACCGATCGCATCAACTTCTGACCATGTTTCATTTATGGTTTCGTTATTTAATTATTCCCTTCTGTAGAACGTAATTTTATAAGTAAACACTCAGTCTCGTTTCCTCACAGCTTGTTCATAGCTGGGTAACGCGCTCGCTGATGGCCGGAAGGCTATGACGTCATAAATCCTATTGCATGGCCTTCTCTCTCGGTGGCGTTGGTCCAGCTACCCTCACTCCCGGATTAGTTGCAAGCGCAGGTATGTCTCCAGGAATGTGGATATTTCCAAGAAGTAAGGACCGAACGAAGTTACTTTAGTCTTAAGACCGACAATGAGTTGCGAAGATTCTCATGTCACTGCATTCATTCCCACTTTAAGGTCCGGTAATATCCAATACCGTACGCAAAACTGCGTCAAACCCCTTTAAAATATGAGAAAATAACTCAAACATTATAAAATAGTCCAATATATTCCATAAAATTACCAAATGATGATGTAGACTTTTAGAAAATGACATCAAAATTAAAAACTACAATAATGGCCAAAGAATGCGTAGGGCTAATAAATTAGTATTGCTACAATGTGGGAATTATGATAAGGATTTCTGTTTAAGTTAGCAATGTGTGTGGTGAACCAATGAAAATATGACACGTCATCAAAATCCAAGCTCTGATGATCACCATTAAATAATGGCCAATTTAGTATTAAAACAAATAATGTTATTATTTTTGGAGTATTTATTTACTTATTTATTTTTAGCCTACTTTTCACATTTTGCAAAAATGAGGAAAAAGTAGACTTATGAGATCGGGCAAATGTGTGTCTGTCTGTCTGTCTGTCTGTCTGTGTGTGTGTGTCCCCCCCCCCCTATCAACTCCTAAACGGCTGGAGCAATCAAAACAAAATTTGGTAGGAGTAAAGATCTATACCTGAATATCTCACGGCCATATTTGAAAATGATGTCAGTGCTACCAACTGCTAAAAAATCGCAATTGAAATTTGAGCTCCATGTTGGATATCTTGGAAGGTATGAATGGGAGCTATTTCAAAATTGGCACACGTATAGATAATAATATTGCAGTTTAATTTCCAGGAGCCCATACATGGCAGTGTTGCCAAAATGATTATAAGCCTGCTGATAGGTCCAAATTTAAATGTATATAACTTCTACACTATCAATTGGAATTCAACCAAATTTCGTATGTTGTATGTGTACATAACCAGATATGACTGAGCGTATTCTTAAGACCCACTAGGGCTGCCAACTGTTAATAAATGCTCCTAATTTATTTTATCCAAATACCAAGATATCAGAAAGTATGCAAGCCGACAGCTTTAAACTATGCACACGTATAGTACCTGACATTCTATATTAATTTGGAGTAACTTATGTACGTCAGTGTTACCAACATGATTCTAAGCCTGCTGACAAGTCCAACTTTAAATACATGTAACTTCCATACTATCATTTGGATTTCAACCAAATTTTGTATGTGCTATGTGTACCATAACAGATATGACTATGCGTATTCTTAAGAGCAACCAGGGCTGCCAACTGTTAATATGTGCTGTCCCTATTTTTGTTACCCTAATATCAATATACAGTATCAGAAAGTATGCATGCCAATAGCTCTAAACTTTGCACACGTATAGTACCTGGCATTCTAGATGAATTTGGAGTAACTAATATACGTCAGTGCTGCCAACATGATTCTAAGCCTGCTGATAGGTCCAATTTTAAAATGCATGTAACTTCTATACTAACTAATGGATTTCATTCAAAATTGGTACAGCAATAGATCATATTATTTCAGATTATTTCTGACCAATACAGGCATGACATTGTTGCCAACATGATTTTACGCGCGCTGTTAGATCCAATGTTTAACTGCATGTAACGTCCATGCTATTCATTGGACTTCAACCAAATTTTGTATTCTGTACCTTAAGAGATGGAACTAAGAATATATTCGGTCATCAGGGCTGCCAACTGTAGTGCTCTATTAGGCTACATTATACCAGGTATACAGTATTTCGAACTAATCAGAAATTTCGATATTAGCAACTTAATTTCGTCATTATTCTAGATATGTTCATATCATATACTGTAGAATAATCATTGGCATGAAAAGTAGGCTCTTAAGTTCGTCACGGAACTTCTTGTTATATTATATACATAGTATCCACGCCCAGTCATTGGAGCAAATATGTGTTGTCCGACTGAAGTGTTACGGCTAACAGTTTGTATGGGCAACATTTAAAGAATGGCTTTAAATGTTAACATTAACTTAACATTCTATTAAAGAAAGCTTTCCAATCGGTCAACACAAATTGTGCCCAATTACATTAGGCGGGAAAACAAGTATTTACATACCCTAACCTTATAGAAATATTACTTATGATATTTATCACAAAGAAGCCTCCGTGGCTTAGGCGGCAGCACGCCGGCCTCTCACCGCTGGGTCCGTGGTTCAAATCCCGGTCGCTCCATGTGAGATCTGTGCTGGACAAAACGGAGGCAGACAGGTTTTTCTCCGGGTACTCCGGTTTTCCCAGTCAAAATTTCATTCCAGCAACACTCTCCACTATCATTTCATTTGTCATTCATTTAATCATTTCCCCAGGGGAGTGCGTCAGGCCTCGGCAGCCGGCACAGTCCATATCCTCGCCGCTAGATGGGGGCTTCATTCATTCCATTCCTGACCCGGTCGGAGACTGAACGCAGGCTGTGGATTTTCATTTTCATTTTTCACAAAATAATACGTTTTTATGCACAACATGAGGCGGGGGGTACTTAATTGGACGACACGTTTCGATCGTCAAGCAATCATCATCAGATCCAGCTCACTTAAGCTTAGTTAATATACTACATTCACAATAACGCAACAACTATAGAAGTGAGCAATAATATCTGTAAATAAGATTGACAAGATTTACAAACTTATGCCATCTAAACATTGTATACACAGTATATTTGTGCATAAGTGTAATTCATAAACATTGTACATTAACCATGCGTACGTGATCAGGATCTGATGATGATCACAACATGTCATCCAATTAAGTACCCCCCCCCCCATTTTGTACATAAAGGCGTGTTATTTTGTGATGAATATCTTATGTAATATTTATTTCAGGTTAGGGTATATAAATACTCGTCTTTTCGCCTAATGTAATTTGGCACAATTTGTGTTGACCGACTGAAAAGCTTTCTTCAACAGAACTAGGCAACACTGAAAAATGACTTCTATCACTACAATTCATTGTCTAGGATAATTCGGAGCGTTTATCCAAAATGGCCTCACCTTCAAGACCACTAATTTCCAAGGGTGAATAGTTTTGGTTGTAATCCGGCAAACGTTCACTAAGCGCGAGTCCATCTCTGAGATTTCAACTCCCAACTAAAGCATCTTAGTACCGTATGTGTTGTGTCGGACACTAATTCTGCTGAAATTGGGACGCGCAAATTCCTCTAATTGAGCTTCGCAACTTGTCTCGTTAATTGTGAGAGTAAGCAAGCGTTGTAGCAATCCACTATGACTCTAGAAGCTACACCATCATCACATTCCATCCGATGTTGCTCTGCTTTGCTTTGCCTCAATCGTTTTTGTGATCTAGCAAAAAGCGGCTGAGAGCGTCACAGTCACACTGAGTAACAGAAGTCTGCTCATTGGCTGGTCCGGGATGACTAATATCAAAGTACCATGTAACGGTTGGTCGATATTAGCAAACATTGCATCGCCCAACCGTTCGTTGCGGCCAGTGACGTCAACACGAGTGTTCGCATCATAGGTTAATCACCATCTCCTGGTGCCTAGCATTCTTGGCTGTCGCCCTGGAGATCCGGGTTCGATTCCCGACTTGCCAAGAAATTTGATTCTAGTCTGTCTACTGTAAGGCTCGTAATTTATTATTATTATTATTATTATTATTATTATTATTAATATTATTATTAATATTATTATTATTGTGTTGCATGTGTAATGCCATACACTACATAAATAAATAAAAACAGTTATCGGATAAAGTACGTGTAATATATTTGGTCCACAAATCCATAAGCTTGCAATATGCAAAACTTTTTTTGACCAGTGTTGAAAATGATATTGTAAGCCAGTGAATGATAACGTCATCAGAGTAGTTGTTTTAACTATGGTAAATTAATAGCTAAACATTTTAAATCACATGCAGGGCTCGTGTGAGGCAAGTAGCGTTAATGTGTTGTGCTGCTGATGGGATCTGTTTCATCTTGCTCCCAACGATATCCATCTTTTCTTGCTCCTCAAGAAATCCCTGTCCTCCCGTTAGCATTTTCACACTGACGAACAGCTGAAGGCGAATGTCGCATGCTGGTTCCATTCCCAAGTGGCAACTTCTACGACACAGGAATACAAAATATGATCCCACAATATCACAGGTGTCTCAATTCTGGTGGTGGTTATGCCGAACATTGCTGTATCTGGTTCCAATAAAGTTCTTAATGTAATAGTTTCCTTTTTATGTTAGAAATAGGGTTTTAATCAAAATAGGGCTTTTCGTGTAAAATAGGACATTTTATTTTAAAATAGGGCTTTTATTTCAAAATATGACTTTTAATTAAAAATTGGGTTGTATTTTAAAATAGGGCTCTTTATTTAAAATATGGCTTTTCATTTCAAAAATAGGGCTTTTTTAAATTAAAATAGGGATTTTATTTAAAAATACAGCTTGTTATTAAAAAATTAGGGAATTTTAATTTCTGGATGGGCCTCGTATCTTAGCAATATCATAGGCAGAAACAAAAGTACCTGTTCAGTCCTACCCGAGTACCCCCAGGGGTACGCGTACTTCCGGTTGGAAAACACTGTGTTAGATACTGGAGTGTCGTGGCCATAAAACTACAGAAGGTCCATTAATTAAGCCGTTAACGGTGGGACGACAGCTAAAAAATGTTGCTGTTGATTTATCTATGGGCATAGCGACATCGTGGTCATTTAGCCCCCTGTACTTGAATGTGTGTAAGATTTGTCTGATAACCTGTCTTATTGTGATGGCTGCATTTGTGTGTGAATTTGTAATTCAGGTGAGGATTGGGAAGGAGACGGCAGTGGCCTTAAGTTAGCAACTAGCCCGGCATTTGCCTGAAGTAGAAGTGGGAACGCACGGAAAACCATCTCCAAAATGACTGAGGTGGGAATCGAACCCACCTCTTATCAGTTTTGCCTCAGACCAGAATTAAATTTCTTGGCAGAGATTTTAATCGAACCCGGACCTCCGGAGCGATAGCCAACAACGCTAGAATATAGTTACAAATTAGAATGAAACTGGCTATAGGTTGGAATGAACAATCAATAACATTGCCCTTCATGAGATGTTATACAACCAATACTGTCAACTTGTTTATTACCAATCCACTGAGCTTAGGCAGAGAAATTTACTTCATAAATTCCGTGTCACAAACAACAGCTGAAAAGACCGCTCACTTTAATGGCTTTATAATTCCTATCAAGTTCTAAATGACAGTGTCGTAGCCTTGATCTTACTGTGAGCACGCCCATTACTCGGACAAACTTGGCGCAATTCCTGTAGGAGTATGAACAAACTCTGGCTGTCCATGTATCCACACATTACTGGTATCGACCGCAGCAGCTATGAGCGCTAAGGCGTAGAGTTAACTCGGTAGACGAGCCGTCCTTGAAATGGATTTCCGTGGTTTCTCACTTCCAACTTCAGACAGTAATTTCTAAACGAGCACGGTCACTTCCTCCCAAATCCTAGCTCAGTTTCAATCATCTTCATTCCTTGAGGTTGGCGTCTGGTGGGGCATCCGGCCGCAAAATTCAAATATCAAAACTCACCTCACCTCATCCCAAACCCGCACAAATCATGGGAAGGCAATATACCCTAATATTCATTCTGCACGAGGTTTCACTAATGTATCTCAGAATCTTGTAATATTTGCGATCGCGAACATTGCCCCCCATCCCTCGAGATCGAAGGACAAAAGTTCAAAGCAGGAGAGCTCAGGCTTCGTATGTTTCAGAACACTTTGAAAACCTAGCTTAAGGACACATCCACCTGCCCCAAAATTGGAATACGGAATTGTCCTCGTGACGTTAGAAATTGTAGACTACCTCCCTAACAACTTAAAAACAAGCACGTAAAGAAACGAATTGACTTTGTCTGATAACCTATGTTTCTGTGATGACTGTATTTGAATTTAGGTGAAGATTGAAAAGGAACGTGGCCATAATTTAAGAACCATCCCAGCATTTTCCTGCAGAGGAAGTGGGAGAAACCACTGAAAACCACTTCTCAGTTTTGTCTTACGAGACTGAGTGTACCCCGTTCCAGCCCTCAGACCATAATTAAATTTCTTGGCAATGCCGGGAATCAAACCCTGACCTCCAAAGCGACAAGAAGAATACTAGCCGCTACACCACGAGGTGGTTATTATTATTATTATTATTATTATTATTATTATAGTAAAACCTGTCTTCAACGGACCCTTTATTAAACGGAAACTTGTCTTAACCGGAAACTGTGTTACAACGGAAATCAAAATACGTACCGGTACCTTAACGGAAAATTTCCAAGGTCAGGAATGCAGTGTGTAGAATATTTTCAGGCACTCTGTGAAAGCCTACCTTGTCTACTGTAACAGTTGATTCAGTAACTAACAAGGAAGGTGCAAATACTTCTTCCTTCTTTTGTTCTCCAACTTACACTTCAAAGTATACAGCCAATTCTGGTTCCTGTTCCCCAGTCTTTTGCTAATGCTAACTTTAATGAACTGTCAATCAAAAAATGTCTCCCTTTGTCTCGGCAATCAGCTTAGAATTTTCAGCTTTTGACTGAGCACTTCACATCTTACAGTACTGTCATAGTTCGCCAACAGTCATTATGACTTCGAAAGCAAGAGTTGTGCTTGATCTCAACACGGAAGTTAAGTGATACAGTGCTGTATTAATTCGTAGCAGAAATATGTACTGTAAATACGACACTGAATAAGGTATATACACCATTTTATTTGTTCTCAGTACGTCCTTGGTTTAATTATATTAGCCTAGGCCACCTTTGTTAAGCGGGAACCTATATTTAACGGAAACATTTGCGTGTCCCGTTCGATTCCGTTGAAGGCAGGTCTTACTGCATTATTATTATTATTATTATTATTAATATTATTATTAATATATTTACCGACAGCGGTAGCTACGCTCGCTGACGCGTACCGCTAGTCCATGAGGCCATGGGGCCAAGCTATCTGCGAACTCTGTAGACGTGGGTTCGAGCCCCACCATCGGCCGTCCTTTAAATGGTTTCCCATGGTTTCCCCACTTTCAACTCCAGGCAAATGCTGGGACGGTACCTTCTAATAGGCCACGGCCGCTTTCTTCCCCATCCTTGCCCAGTTTCATCGCCTACTTTCCATCCTTAAAAGAACAAAATACTGAAAATAGGCATTTGCCCTAATATCCGAGGGCTATTTATAATATAGAGGTGGTTTTCTTTGGTTTGCCAATGCTATTTACAGGAGGCCACGACTAGATTTGCGTATATTGCGGGAATGTATCATCAGAAGATACCATAGGCTACATCGCCAGATTAAGTAACTTGGAAAATCTGGAAGATCTGTACCTCATGAATTGATTCCTGAACAGGCTCAACATAGAGTGGATATCTGTCGTCAGCTTATCGGTAACCCCAGGATAATTGTCACATGTGATGAAAAAAGGATATATTACCGCAACGCTGATGCTTTGAAACAGTGGTTCAGTCCCCGTCAACCTGGCAAAGTCATTGTTAAAAAGGATCGGTTCGGCCCCAAAGTAATGTGTGTCTGGTGGAATTTTGAAGGAGTGATTCACTGGGAATTGGTTCCACACGGACGTGCATTCTTAACAACTGGAATGAGTTCAAGAAATTTTGAGATGGAGGTGCCCAGCATTAGTTAACCGAAATAAAGTTATCTTGCAGCAGGACAATGCGAGACCTCATACTGCATGAACAACCATGGAAAAAATTCAGGAACTGGAAGGAGTCGAACTGCTACCACATCCAGCATGCAGCTCTGATCTTGCGCCTTCAGATTACCATCTATTTCGATTCATGGCCCATTTCTTGCGTGGAAGAAATTTCGTCGCGGGATAAGAAACCGCGCTGAAAGATGGTCTCTTCTTTGAAGAATAGTTCAATTTCTTGTCAGAAAACTTTCAAAATAAAACTTTTATTTTAAAAATTACATTACTTATGAGACATCCCCTATAATATATATTTTTTTTAGTTCAGGTTTGTGGTTGTTGTGTTTTGTTTTGCGAAATTTTGGCATTTTAAAAATCTATTATTCAATATGTTATCACACATAGCCTGGATTTCGTCCAACAGCAACAACAAAGAATGCATACATATAGGTACCACATGAACATCAGAGGAGGTGCCGGAACTAATCATCGCCCATCCCATCCCATCGCATCGCATCGCATGTGACACATTCCATGGTCAATGCCAAGTGGATTCACACCACTGAGCTGCACCACGCCGCGCGCTGACTTTCTAACAGGATTCCTCGGAGTCAGGGTCACATACATACGAGCTACATAGCAGATGAGAAATCTCTACACTATCACAAGATGAATGGGCCTGACCACAGTGGCATTTGGTAGCCATCCTGAAAGTGAGTTCGTCTCACGCATTACAGGCAAACGCTAGCATTGAAAAATCACAAGAAACTTACTGAAATCCAACTTAAATTAAAAGTCCACCTCAAACATAGGGTACGTTGATATACTGGTTTTTGAACAATCAGACACCATTTGGACTAAAACGATAAGAGAAGCAATAACAATGAACATCTATTCTTTATGGCGTATGTTGTTGTTTGAGTCCTCATTCTTTGACTGGTTTGATGCAGATCTCCAAGCCTCCCTGTCCTGAGCTAATCGTTTTCTCTACATAGCTACCACACCCTACATCCGAGGCAATCTGTTTCACATAATCTAACCTTAGTCTACCCCTACAATTGTAGTCCTCGACCCTTCCTTCTATAACTAACTTTGCTATTACTGGGTATCTTAGGATGTGTGTGACTAACCTATATCTTCTCTTCATTAGCAGTTGCCAAAACATCTCTACTCTCCCATTCGTCTTAATACCTCTTCATTTGCTTATCTACCCATCTGATCATCATTCTCCTGTAACACCACATTTCAAACGCTTTACTTCTCCTCTTTCTATGCCGTATAGCAAGGCAAATTAGTATCGTTAATTTGAACCTGTACTTTGGTGGTTTCTTGAGGGTAGCAGGAAGACGGTACGTTTTCGGACACAAGTTCCTGTGCTAAACTTAACCGTCTTGGTCCCCACTACAAGCCCTCAAAGTCTGTGATGGGCATTTAGAAAACACCCTGCATAATACAAATATAAATAAATAGGACTCAGCGAATAATGCGCAACATGCAGTGGTCCCAAAGCAACAAACATCGTCGTAGCGCAATTCCTTATCAAGATATTTGAGTTTATATGAAAGGTGAACAGTTTAGCCAATTCATTTACAATAATATATTATTATTATTATTATTATTACAATTATATTATATAGCTTTCTTTACGCAGGGAATTACCCCTCAGCATTCCATCGCGACTCTGCAGCGAGAGCCTTCCCTATAGAACAAAGCTTCGCCGACCCATGTGATAAGTCACCGCCAGTTGACTAGCATTTGCCGATTACACAACAGCAGGGCAGGAAGCCCTGAATGCTGTCATTGCATTTATTACAAACGGAGCTGGCAAGATACCTTAGTTGAGATACTGAAGACTTGTGGTGAAGTACTGTAGGCTATCTCGTACCCCGTGAACATGGTTAGGTATAGAACAAAACATCGATTTTTTCTAGTGGAAACTTATCATCTCGAGAAGAAGTCCTTCAGTAAATGTGTTCGTAAGTTTCAGCGCCGTGCGATTTTCACTTGTGGGGGAATCTTAAATAAAAGGTATACATAAACAATCCGAGTACTCTGGAGGCTCTCGAGTGACGTGTAGTGACCTTTGGAGCTGCAAAGACAGCTGAAACAGCTGATTCTACTATCTATTTATGAAATATCAGTGAGGATGAATTACAGCGAGTCTACCAAAATTTCCTACGTTGGTACAATGTGTGTTTAGAAAATGAAGAACAGAATTTCCAGCAACTAATATGAAATTCACGTAAGTAATGATGATTATTAAATACGTAAAAAGAAAGTAAATGTGTTGAACTAGTTGGGCACTACGGTGCTACTAGCGCCAGTGCCTTTCTCGACAGGCCGCTAGCTAGAGTGCTCCGGCCGCATGCGATGTTCGGTTCTGTAGAGAAGACTCTCACTGTATAATGTACAGTGCAATAGTTTGACAGTAGGAGCCTCCGTGGGCTAGGCGGCGGCACGCCGGCCTCTTACCGCTGGGTCCGTGGTTCAAATCCCGGTCACTCCGCGTGAGATTCGTGCTGGACGAATCGGAGGCAGACAGGTTTTTCTCCGGGTGCTCCGGTTTTCCCTGTCACCAATTTCATTCCAGAAACACTCTCCACTTTAATTTCATTTCATCTGTACTTGATTTAATCATTGCCCCAGGGGAGTGCAACAGGCTTCGGCAGCCGGCACAGTTCCAATCCTCGCCGCTAGGCGAGGGCTTGCTTCATTCATTCCATTCCCTGACCCGGTCGGTCGACTGGAAGCAGGCAGTGGATTTTCATTTTCACAATATTTTGACAGTGTAAAGTGAACAAGTACATAAAACAATGTTCCCACCTCATAATCATTTCAGTCAAGGGCTGAAGGCAAACGGCTTTAAACCAATGCTATCCATTTGAGTTGGTATGATAATGGAAAGAATGGAGTTCTCCCCGTCCCGAAAGAAATAGTGACTCCGTGTTGGTAAGGACGACGTGTATTGTTTAGACGAGTAGAACATGAACAATGATCGCTGAATGTTTCGACCAGAAGCAAAAATGTCATGGCCAGCTTCTAGACACAGTGAAAGGTGACCACACACTGCACCATGCAGTAAGAGAACAGAACATACTTAAAGGTTTATCTTGATGCCATTATCCAGGTTGGTCGAAACTACAGACTCTCTACCTAATAGCCTATAACGACAGTGGTTGTTAAGGAAAAAATGATTCTGGATAATACTGATTTTTGTAGAACAATATGAGTCATAGACATAATTAGTGGCCCTTAAAGCTGCACAGACAGCTGAAACAGCTGAATCTACCATCGAAAGACTTTAGCTTGAGGAATTGCTTTCAATGATGAACTTCTTGTGGATCTTTAGCCTCAATCAAATCAAGAACAATATCATCATCATTACTGTATAAAACGCTAAGGTGTATGGTATATTGGCTTTCACGGACAGTGAATTAAAACTCAGCAATTGTTCTAGGTTTGTGCCGTGTCTTGTGTGGGGATTCGCCTACGACACCATGCTGGCTCATCAGCGGGCTCATGGTGTCCCCGCCCGGACCCCCAATATACCATTTTCTTGAAAGCCTTCATAGGGAGGTTATGGCTGCTTGAGCTTTTAGTTCTCGCAGTGAAGAGGCGCAGGTACGCTTGATAAAAAGGGAGGTAGCGCGCAGTTCGCTACTCCTGTGGGGGTCCGGGCGGGGACACCAAGAGCCGGCTGATCAGCCAGCTTGGTGGCCTAAGCGAAACCCCACACAAGACACGGCACAAACCTAGAAAAATTGCTGAGTGCTAAGGTGTATGTTTCACAAAACTCAAGCTCCTAAACCAGAGGTCGTTGGACGATGCGGTTTGTGCCATAATCTTCCAAATCATCTCAATAGTACATGAAAAATCTTGCATTTCTTGAAACGTTGACGGAAATACATTTATTTCTGTATAAAGTGCCTCTAAACAGATAGTCAAAACAAGACGATAGCCCCTGTCGAGATGTGTCGCCTCAAACCCGCATAACAGAAAAGCCAGGCATGTAGTCTATACACAAGGGACGCTCACAAGTAACCGTTCGTAACAAATTAGCATTCAAAAGAAAGAGAATTACCCGCAGCAGTGACGAATTGCATTCTGATTTCATAAATATCAACAATTTGTTTAAAACGTTTCGCCCCTGCGAAAATTGTGTCGCGTCGAGCCCGCATAACAGTTAGGCGGGTGGGTGGTTTAACCCAAGCGAGATTTCCCACACATGTCCTCTAGTATCAGATATAGCTCTCAATAAGCCCATTTGCACAGCCGTAATATATCTGTATGAAAAGACATCTTACTCATTTATTAAGGACTACCACAATACAGTAACTGTGTAAATGGACCGAAAGTTTGTATTTGGGTGAGTTTGAACTGAACATTAAGGCACGCTGTTCACTGAAGAATCACACTGAACATGTTATATATTATTGAATATGGAATATGTTTCATCTCTAATTGTGTGCGTATAATGTTGGAAGCTCACTTGTTTGCTCGTGTGATGAGAAGTGGAGAGCAGGAGGAAGGGGGCTCCCCTTCCTGCGATTGCCATAGCAACCTCCTTACTACCAGTCCACCTCCTGGTGTAGTGGCTAGCATTCTTGGTCGTCGCCCCGGAGGTCTGGGTTTCATTCCCGGCTCTGCCAATTTGATTCTGTTCTGAGAGCTGGAACGGACTACACTCAGCCTCGTGAGACAAAACTGAGGTGGGTTCGATTCCCACCACAGCCATCCTGAAAATGGCTTTCCCTACCTTCCCACTACTACACCAGGGAAATGCCAGGATGGTTCCTAACTTAAGGGCACGACCGCTTCCATCCCAATCCTCACCTGAATTACCAACACACACACACTACTGCTGCATACATCATCACAATAACACAAGTTGTCAGACAAATACTATACACTCACCCAAGTATGCGGGGCTAAATAAGCAACAACCACCACTTTACTACCAGGTGCTGGAAAATATCGGCTCGCTCCGCAGACACTGTCCGAGTGACTTCATTGGTGTTCGTATCTTGAAGTATTAATTGTCACTCGCTCGTTTGTTCTATTTTATTTTGTTCTAAGCACTCGGAAAAAAAAGATACGAGCCTTACAGTAGTCGCATATGATGTGTAACATCTGACATGTTATCTTACTCGTATACTACACAGCTTGCACATTCTTAAAATGTTAATTTACACTCCATTTTCATACTGGTACTATGATGAATGTATAGATTGAATTGGAGATATGTTACTGTCACATTTGTGGCGCAGCGGTCAAGCTGTTAGTCTCTCACCAAGGTAGACCGGGTTTGATTCCCGGTCAATACATGTGAGATTTTTGAGTTGAAATGCCATGTCCTGTGGTTCGCATTCCACGTAAAAGGGAGGTACCGTGGATCATGATCGTGAGATTAACGGACACGCAAAACTACAAGCTTCCTTCCTTTTACATTAATAATTCATAATAACAAAGTGACACACAACGTCGACAGTACTCTCAAATACTGTGAGCACATTCCTCAGTAACTATAACATTCATTATTCTCAAGGCTCTCATTCAGTTCGTCGTAAACAATCAAAACATGGCTTCCTACAATCATGAAATGACCTAGTCTCACATATGATGAAAATACAGCTTTTATTCCACTCATATAACAACACTCTGTTATGCATTTACTATTTGACTACTCACCAACTGCTTGACAATAATGCCACTTACTTAAATGTCATTTGTCGTCTTTGTCCTACCCCAAGTGATATTCAACCTTGAACGTGAAGCTTCATAAACTGCTCAATGACAAATGAAAGTCGGTGAAACATTTGCCACTGTGCTCGTCAAACCAGTGCCTGCTAAATGCACTGCCTACTTTATTGCCATAACATTCTCGCGCTACAGAGCACACACTGCCTTGTTTCCAATACACACATTTTCAATTGTACATCCAGCTGGCAGTGCGTCTTCACTTCCGTCCGATCCACTTCCGTTCGATCCACTTCCGCCCGATTCACTTCCGTCCCCAATTTTCAAAATCACTCCCACAAAACTATCCAGCAACCGAGCGGAAAGATGTTACACATCAAAAAAGGCGGAATGTTTTAGGGAAGGTAGCTATCGCTAAGTCACGGACAGCGTTAACTACGCTCGCTAACGCGCAGCATTAGGCTAAGAGGGCTCGGTAGACGTGGGTTCGAAAGCCACAATCGGCCGTCCTTGAAATAGTTTTCTGTAGTTTTCCCATTTTCAACGTCAGGAAAATGCTAGGACGATACCTTCTGACAGGCCTCGGCCGCTTCCTTTCACATCCTTGCCCAGTTTTATTATTGTCATCTCTCAATAACTCCTCTCATGGGGTTGGCATCAGGAAGGGCATCCGGCCATAAAAACCATCCACCATATAAACTTTCATCGCATCTCTTCCCCGATCCCGGAAATAATACGGGGTAGACATACAGCTGTCGCTAAGCGACAGTCAAACTACGAGGCGCTTCGTTTTGCTGAATCAACAGAATTTATGTATAGCCCTACCCTTTAATATTTTCATTTCTACGGGATCGGAGACAAGGATAATGATGTGGCAGATGGTGTTTAAGGCTGGATGACCTTCCAGACTCCAATATTATCAAATGAGTTAATGAACGTGAATACAACTGGGTAAGGAGTTGGAAGGAAGTTACCGTCCCAGCATTTGCATGCTATTGTAAATAGGAAACCACAGAGAACCATTTCAAGGAATGCCGACTGCAAGACCCAAACCCACTGATTTCGCAGATAGGCAAGGCCCGCATGGCCTTGCTCTTTATCGCCCGTAGCTACAGCGATCTTTTAGCATATAAAATATATTCATACGCTGTAAGTAATATTATTATGACATTTCTTAATATTTTCCTATTCTATAGTGAACACGACCAGACTGACAGACAACGGTAAGGAAGTCTAGGAAGTCGAGAAAGTTCAGTCCTTCCTCTACCTTGGAAGTAGTCACGATTTCTGGAGGGGCAGAAGTCGCATCCGGAAGGCGAATGGTGCGTTTATCCAGCTCTACCCCATATGGAAAAGTAGGAACATCTCCAGGAAGACAGCTCCATCTCTTCAACAGCAACGTGAAGCTAATTCTCCTCTGCGCTGTGAAACTCGGAAGGTCACAACGAAGATAAGCAACCTGCTCCATGTCTTTATTAATAGATGTCTGCGGCGCATTATCAACGTGAGGTGGCCATACGTCACCTCAGGGGCCAGACCAATCAGCAGCCAATCACAGTGCAGATCGGGGAGAGGAAGTGGCACATGGTCGGGCACACTCTTAGGAAGCCGGATGGAGCTGCTGAGAGGGCTGCGTTGGATTGGAATCCTCAAGGGGCCAGAAAACGTTGTTGACCAAGGAAGACCTCGAAAAGGACGATCGAAAAAGAAGCCGCAGAGGTCGGCAAGTCCTGGTTCGAAGTGAAGAGGTTGGTCGGGTTGAAGAGTTTCACCAAAGCCCTATGCTCCTGGCGGAGCGACAGGAACTTAGTCAAGTAAAGTGAACAAGATCGTGGTGCTAAGGTAAGCTTTCTGTATGTACATTTTGAATGTTCACCTGAACCTTTGTATTTACAGTATATTGGATGAGGTGTACTAGGTATAATGACCAAACATATCCTCAGTTTAAATTTTGTCTGTCTGACTGTTACGGGTTGGCGCCAAAACTACGGGTTTTGAATGGCATGAAAATGTGTATTGAAGTAAAGGGAAGGAAGGAAGCTTGTAGTTCAACGTGACCGTTAATCACGCGATCGTGAGCCACGGGACCTCCTTTTTACGTGGAATCCGAACCACAGGACATGGCATTTCACTACGGAAATCTCACATGAATTGATCGAGAATCGAACCCTTGGTGAGGCAAAGAGTTTCACCGCTACGCCACCACGCCATCGTCGAAGTAATAGGCATCCGCACAATAAAACTAGGGTACTCATGCTTATTTTTTGTTGTTGTTGTTTTTGTTTGAGTCTACATTCCTTTAACTGGTTCGATGCAGCACGCCATGCCTCCCTGTCCTGAACTAAAAAATGTGAAACAACAATAATAGAATACAGCGGAAATAAATCAGTAACCCCTATTGACATCAAATCGGCAGGTGAAAAGCTAAAGGAAGTAGGAGACATCTGTTACTTAGGAAGCAAAATAGCCAGTGATGGACAAAGTAGAGAGGATATAAAAAGTAGTTTGCCTCAAGAAGAAAATCATTTCTACAGAAAAGAAATCTGTTGACATCAAATATAGATTTAGGTATTAGGGAGTAATTTTATCATTTCAAATGATCTTGTCGACTTCATCGTTATGCTTAGGTCTACCGTTATGCGTCACGGTTACGGCGTGTTTGACGTCATCATGTTGTTCAGTGCATATGCACCGAGTCTGAGTTTACTCCTGGTGTCTGGCGTTATCCGAACGGAGACGGCAAGTGCGTGACGTCATGCAGCCCCCGCGCGGGATGCCTAAGTTAAAGGGTAATGGAGTCTGTTGAGTCTGAGTTTACTCCTGGGGTCTGGCGTTATGCGAACGGAGACGGCGAGTGCGTGACGTCATGCAGCAGAGTGCACGGGAAGCCTAAGTTAATGGGTAATGGAATCTGTTGAAAGAGCCCTCCTGAGTCTTTCTAACATGTGTAGAATTTGTAGCATGCGTCATTTGAAATGATATTAAACCCTTTGGAAAATAGCATGTAGACAAGATTCAAAATTTCGGGGTCGTAATGGATTCTTGTGAATGTGATTTAGAGGTTTTGCTATCAACATAACTTCCAGGATTCATAAGGTTAACTTATTATTATTACAAAGCCAAGAAAAACAACAGGATCTACTCACAAATGAAATTTATTAACTGAATCAAACATAAAAAAAGAAAACTATAACCACCCTTTTATTGTTCACTCGCGTGAACAGATCTAACACTGACCAGCCTGACGTACCATGACGACATGGCATGACAGCTGTCAACAAGCATTGTGACTGCAATGTCACTTAAATCAAAGTAACAAAAGAAAACGGATCACAAGATCCAAATATAACAAACAAATAAATAGTACAAAAATTTAATATTTATGAGCGACACGGGTTTTAAGACTAGTTCAAGTAATGAGCATTTTGACGGGCGCTCGATTCCGACCAAAACAGTTGGTTCGGGAACGGACTCCGTACTGCGAAGGACGAATTACGGAAATGTGGGAACAACAATTACATATTTATATATACTACTGACATGCTCTAACCTTAGATTACCACAACCAAATACACGTGTGTATTATTTAAAATAAGGGCTGCGGAATTACCGTCTTATACCTTAAACACTAGGAAGGCATAACATGACATGAACAGGTTTGGCCGGTTGCCAAATTATATTTATATGAATACAATGGCCTTGAAAATAAGAGCCAACAACAACAAAATATAACTTTTAATATTCACGCCGGAAAGTTTGGCGTTTTAAAACAATGAACAAATAAGTCGTAGTAATGATAAAAGAAACTTGGATCGACAACATGGCAACTTCCCAAATTAAACCAAATAAAATAACCTTAACTCATTAGGCTTTAAAGCAAACATAACGTGTCATAACGAGCTGGAGACAACCGGGCCTGTTATCGCATCACCGAGAGAGTGGCTGATTTCTTCCCCCAAGTAGTAATTAGTGCCATGCTAAATATAGATTCTGGCCCATAGCCAGCGTACAGCACCTTTGCTAATCGCCACCTGTTAAACGCGTACAAATAAATAACACATTATCTCAAAACATCCTCTCAGGGATTTTTAAGAATACATTCCCAGGTCAAACTTATCCCCACGGATAACTAGTTTGCCGGAATGATATCGCAGTCATGGACAGGCTTTACCTCTCCTCATCATCATCACTTACACCCAAAAACACGTGGCACATTTTCTCGAAGATCTCGTCGTAGCATTAATCAGCACACCCCTCAGATAATGACACACAACATGTCCAAATGACAATAAAGAATAAATAACAGGATCAGTCCTAGCCCGAGTTATCAAAGCAACAAAATGCAAATATTCCCCCCACGTAGTAATTAGTTTAACATATCATTAAATCAGTCCATTTATCATTGTCGTTCCTAGGTTCTCATTCATGGCTACACTTTTTATAGATACGTTAATCGATGCGGCCGTTTCGCTAAGAATTACGTATACATAAGGAAAACATTTAAATTACAAAATTTACTGTACAACATAATTGTCACGCAATGCCAAAATTTACTACACGCATGTCAGTTAAGAAATCAAACCCTGAAATTTAAATTAAACCACACAAATAAAATCTATCCAAAGTTCCACACATCTCTCGCGATTCCCCTCGTCCAAAATCAATAAATCAATTTTTTAATACTCATCACTTAAACTGCTTTCCAGAGGCCTCCCGCCTCGTCAATTCCCATCATTAGGCCGTTAGCCCATAACACTGATGGTAATGGAGGATGAAGCTTGCTGTCTTCTCTCCATGGTCGACATTTTGCTGCTGTTAAAACACAATTAAATCAAAGTTTTTAAACTGTTCTATCTGCGTTCTAAGTATTTTATTTCCTCAGATCGTCCTATGCAGAATCGTCGACTTTCCCTATTCTATGGCTAATTGCCATCTCACAATTTATGAAAATTTCCAACTTCGTTGCCGACACACAACTATAATTTTAAAACCATATCGTCTTAAGGACGTCTTAAATGACTGTCGAAGAATAATTAGGAGTGTCCCGGTTCATCTCAGACATTTGTATATATACAGAAAGCCTAAAGTTTCAATGGTGGGAGTAAAACAGCTCCTCAATATTTTAAGTAATGGGCCTATAATTATGTGTGACCTCTCAAAATTCTTGTATTTTCTCACAGGTCGCGAATCTGCCGTCGAACAAGCAAACCGATCGCTAGATCTTTTTATATCCGATTGCCGCGCAAAACACATTGACGCTATGTTCTGGCGTCATGTTTTCTTATTGGTCAGATAAGTTGGCTTCGGAGTTCTGACCTTACAAATCCCGCCCTTATATTGACGTCACGACTATTCTCCTCTCTCTCACTCCTTGCCTTGTACGCAGCATTGTGGCCTTTTATGGTCACGTACGCCACAGCGTCATATCTGATTTTCTCAGAAATCCAAGAATAACATTGGTTGTGAAACTATTGGTCATTTCCAGCCAGCACGTAGCATGTCTTACCAAGTCCAGATTTCTTGCTACATCAATTTTACTCAAATATCCAGCATATCATGTATTTAGTGTTCCCATCGTTTTTTTTATTAATATGAAACATTATTATTGGACACAATGATAAGGGTTCATCTGACCCCTAGTTGATGAAATTCGAACTCAAATGAAGTCGAATTTCACATCCCCTACTTTTCTGGCTCAAATTTGAAGTTGCTGGTCACCCTCAAATATAATGACTGTCCGCCTCTGTCTGTTTCAGTAGCCGTCTCGTTCCAAACTCATTAGGAAATTCCTGTATACTTATGCCCTCCGGCCTCTTTCCTTGCTACTCGTCTCCCCTCTCACTCTTTCAAAACATCAACATATTCATTAACGACTTCCGCCTGAACTTGTAAACACGTCAGAGCTGTCTTTTGAGCGCTTTAACCACTCGAGTACCCCCGTATCTTTTGTTGTATGTTATCACGCGAATGTTTAATTTGCTGCAGTAACATTATTTCTCGGTTCGTATGGCTCTCTCTGATGATACAATTTTAAATTTGAGATATTATACACTGCCATGTTTCCTGTGCTCACCTCTCGGACTCTGTAGGCGTTGTTACCTAAGTTCGTAACCCCTAGTTGAACTTCCTTAAGCCGCTCCTGTCTCTTCTCCATTTTACCGTGATGTCATCTCCTTCTTCTCCCCCGCGTTGCCATCTTCTTCCTTCTCCCTTCTTCTTCTCCTATTCCCGTACAATAACTTTTTTTTACCATATTTCGAGACCCTTGCCTGACACGGCCTGCGAATCTCTCCTGCTATTCTTCTGTTTCCTATTGTCGGCTGCTCTATTTTCTTCTTCTCCATGCAGCTCCTCCAAATATCTCTGGGTTTCTACATGCATGGCCTCCAACATTTGATGTGTTCCGTTTTCCTCCTCGTGGTTGTCGGGATTCTTCCGCCGATCTATCGCTCTTTCCCATTTATCATTATTTCCTTCCATGTTACGTGGCTCCTCCAGGTACTGTTGCGGGTCAGCGTGTCTCTCGTTCCAATTTCTCTGATCATCCCTTGGATCCGATTGCTCGTTAAACCGCTGGTTATTTTGTGCGTTATATTGTTGATTGTAACGCCTATTGTCTCTGGGCCTATATTGTTGATTATAGTGTCCTCCACGCCATCCTCGATTGTAAGGTGCGTTGTTATTATTCCTATTGTATGACGTTTGGTATCTCCTATTATCTCGCCACTGCTGATTGTTTGTGTTCCGGTAGCGGTTAGTTCCTTCCTGATTGTTATGGTTTCTGTCCTTATTTTCGTATCTCGGTTGAGATCTCGGCTCATATTCTTCGGTGCTCTGCCGTCTTTGGTTATCCCCAGTGTTTGTAGCTTGCGACCTCGTGTTTTTGTTCGGTGTCTTGACTACTTCGACTGCATTAACTAACTCTATCTGTCTCTTCTCTCTCGGGTTGATGTAATTAGTGGTTTCATCTATCTTCCTTAATACCTCTTCTGCCTGGACCACGGTCGTAATATTTGCCGCCACCAAGAATTGCTGAACGCTAATAGGCATCTGCTTTCCTATAGTAGTTATTAGCTCCATTTCGCTCGGGGGATTATCAAGATCCTGCAATTTGACAAGTTGCATGGCGAAAAAATCTGCATATTTCGTCTGATGCGTGGAATGGTATTTGCGCGAGTATAAGTCCATTCGCAAGCTTTGTTGATACGACCCACTCCAGTATTTGCTTAGGAAGGCCTTGTGGAAACCTTCCATTGATTTAAATGTGTTCTTAAATCCAAGATACCAGGTAAGTGCTGAGCCCGCCAAAAATTTTTCAACCATTCTTAATTGTCGCGTTGAGCTAACATTTTGGTCCGAAAAATATTCTGTCAGTTCCCTTAAGAAAGCTTTAGGTGTCCCTCCGCTCTCTGGTAAAAACTTATTCGGTTTAAATTCGTTTCCACGGATGACTTGTATAACTTGCGTGGGAAGTTGTGTGTTTTGAGGTGTCGAGCTACGACCCTCATAATTCTGGAATGCTTGCGTGTCTACCGTTCTTGGACTTTGCCCAAGCTCGTGGCTGTCTATTGTGTGCTCTCTTTCCGCATTCTCCCCTTTCCCCTTTTCCATTAGTGTCGCAAACATCGTATTATGTCCAAGTGACTGCAACTCCGATTTTATCATGCGGTCCTCTTGAATTTGAAACCTTAATTTCATATTTTCTTCTAACGCCTGTATTTTCGCGTTATTTTCCCCTAGCTTCTTGCTTACTGCGAGCCGTTCATCTTTCGAATCAGCGCTCATCTTGGTCCAATCTTTCCTAATAGTATCCTTCAATTTAACAAAGCGTTTTTCGACTTCCTGTTGATTAGCCTCCTGATTATCTTCAAGTTTATCTATCCTTTCTCCCAGAGAAATGTTGTTCTGTTCTAATGTTTGTTTAATTTCTTCCTGGTCAATTTCTAACTTTTTCCATTTCTTAATTGATTGTATTTCTAATTTGTTGAGTTCCGTCACTAAGCCCGTGATATTGTTATCTACTGTAATTATCTGATCTTGCATACCCTGTGTCCCTCGTTCGATATTCTCAAACCTTTTTTCTAAGTTTGTGTGTGCTTCTTTAATCTCAGATGAGCTGGTCAAACACGCTTGCTCGATTTGTGCTAGTTTTGCCATAACAGTCTCATCCATTCCTTTTATTTCCTTTTTAAACGAATCTTCGATACCTTTTATTATTCCTAATTGTTTGGTATTGTTAGTGCTAACGTCCTTTGCTAATTGGATTAGCTGTTCTTTTGTGTGCTCTTTGATTTCTACCGTTAGCGCAGCTAGATTTTGAGTGTTCCTTTCGTCTTGTGCGTTTAACATTTCATTGTTTTTCTCAGACTGCCTATGTAATTGTTCACTAACCAGAATGTTTTGTGTAGCGATTTTCTGATTTATATTCTCGTTAACTTCAGATAGTTTTGTGTTTAACTGTGTCTGTATTTCTACACTATTTGCCGCTAACTGTTTCTGCATTTCTACATTATTTGCCGCCAACTGTGTCTGCGTTTCTGCCGATTGTTTATTTATAGCCGTTAACTGTGTCTGCGTTTCTACACTATTTGCCGCTAACTGTGTCTGCGTTTCTTCACTATTTGCCGCTAACTGTGTTTGTATTTCATTGGTTATGTCCTTTCTCATCTCACTAAGTTGTTCTCGCGTACGAGCGGATGCTAATTCAATCACTTCGCGGATTTCTCCCAGAGTTGCCATCACAACAATAATATATTTGAGACATAGGGAAATGACATAAGGGCGGAGCCCTGGATACGCGCGCTCACATATATTAAATATACACACATTAACCCTTTACATACTCAGTTCATTTACTTTAAATTACTCCCACAAACTATAGCATCACTGAGTATAATTTACTTATTATTCCATTTAATTTTAACCCTTTGATTCAGTTATAATCTTCCTGACCTTACTTCACTTACAAATTTTTACCAATTAATAGAGTATTAATTAGTTTTTAAGGTCTAACCTTCCTGTCAAACAATTCTTTGAGTTTGGCTTTTCTACACAAAGCTAATTTAATTTTATTGGGCGCCTGGAACAGTTTGTTCTAATTTTAATCAAAGTTCAAACACTTAACTTGTTCCACATTTACTTTATTGCAAACTCCATGACTTTATATTTTCAAACATTTGGCGGTACTATCTTCGCCTAACTTACGTTAATAAACTTATCACATGCCGGTGATCTATTTTTTTACTCTAAAACACAAATGCCACACGTTCGGAAGCCAAAGTAACTCTTATAAACCCTTTGGAAAATAGCATGTAGACAAGATTCAAAATTTCGGGGTCGTAATGGATTCTTGTGAATGTGATTTAGAGGTTTTGCTATCAACATAACTTCCAGGATTCATAAGGTTAACTTATTATTATTACAAAGCCAAGAAAAACAACAGGATCTACTCACAAATGAAATTTATTAACTGAATCAAACATAAAAAAAGAAAACTATAACCACCCTTTTATTGTTCACTCGCGTGAACAGATCTAACACTGACCAGCCTGACGTACCATGACGACATGGCATGACAGCTGTCAACAAGCATTGTGACTGCAATGTCACTTAAATCAAAGTAACAAAAGAAAACGGATCACAAGATCCAAATATAACAAACAAATAAATAGTACAAAAATTTAATATTTATGAGCGACACGGGTTTTAAGACTAGTTCAAGTAATGAGCATTTTGACGGGCGCTCGATTCCGACCAAAACAGTTGGTTCGGGAACGGACTCCGTACTGCGAAGGACGAATTACGGAAATGTGGGAACAACAATTACATATTTATATATACTACTGACATGCTCTAACCTTAGATTACCACAACCAAATACACGTGTGTATTATTTAAAATAAGGGCTGCGGAATTACCGTCTTATACCTTAAACACTAGGAAGGCATAACATGACATGAACAGGTTTGGCCGGTTGCCAAATTATATTTATATGAATACAATGGCCTTGAAAATAAGAGCCAACAACAACAAAATATAACTTTTAATATTCACGCCGGAAAGTTTGGCGTTTTAAAACAATGAACAAATAAGTCGTAGTAATGATAAAAGAAACTTGGATCGACAACATGGCAACTTCCCAAATTAAACCAAATAAAATAACCTTAACTCATTAGGCTTTAAAGCAAACATAACGTGTCATAACGAGCTGGAGACAACCGGGCCTGTTATCGCATCACCGAGAGAGTGGCTGATTTCTTCCCCCAAGTAGTAATTAGTGCCATGCTAAATATAGATTCTGGCCCATAGCCAGCGTACAGCACCTTTGCTAATCGCCACCTGTTAAACGCGTACAAATAAATAACACATTATCTCAAAACATCCTCTCAGGGATTTTTAAGAATACATTCCCAGGTCAAACTTATCCCCACGGATAACTAGTTTGCCGGAATGATATCGCAGTCATGGACAGGCTTTACCTCTCCTCATCATCATCACTTACACCCAAAAACACGTGGCACATTTTCTCGAAGATCTCGTCGTAGCATTAATCAGCACACCCCTCAGATAATGACACACAACATGTCCAAATGACAATAAAGAATAAATAACAGGATCAGTCCTAGCCCGAGTTATCAAAGCAACAAAATGCAAATATTCCCCCCACGTAGTAATTAGTTTAACATATCATTAAATCAGTCCATTTATCATTGTCGTTCCTAGGTTCTCATTCATGGCTACACTTTTTATAGATACGTTAATCGATGCGGCCGTTTCGCTAAGAATTACGTATACATAAGGAAAACATTTAAATTACAAAATTTACTGTACAACATAATTGTCACGCAATGCCAAAATTTACTACACGCATGTCAGTTAAGAAATCAAACCCTGAAATTTAAATTAAACCACACAAATAAAATCTATCCAAAGTTCCACACATCTCTCGCGATTCCCCTCGTCCAAAATCAATAAATCAATTTTTTAATACTCATCACTTAAACTGCTTTCCAGAGGCCTCCCGCCTCGTCAATTCCCATCATTAGGCCGTTAGCCCATAACACTGATGGTAATGGAGGATGAAGCTTGCTGTCTTCTCTCCATGGTCGACATTTTGCTGCTGTTAAAACACAATTAAATCAAAGTTTTTAAACTGTTCTATCTGCGTTCTAAGTATTTTATTTCCTCAGATCGTCCTATGCAGAATCGTCGACTTTCCCTATTCTATGGCTAATTGCCATCTCACAATTTATGAAAATTTCCAACTTCGTTGCCGACACACAACTATAATTTTAAAACCATATCGTCTTAAGGACGTCTTAAATGACTGTCGAAGAATAATTAGGAGTGTCCCGGTTCATCTCAGACATTTGTATATATACAGAAAGCCTAAAGTTTCAATGGTGGGAGTAAAACAGCTCCTCAATATTTTAAGTAATGGGCCTATAATTATGTGTGACCTCTCAAAATTCTTGTATTTTCTCACAGGTCGCGAATCTGCCGTCGAACAAGCAAACCGATCGCTAGATCTTTTTATATCCGATTGCCGCGCAAAACACATTGACGCTATGTTCTGGCGTCATGTTTTCTTATTGGTCAGATAAGTTGGCTTCGGAGTTCTGACCTTACAAATCCCGCCCTTATATTGACGTCACGACTATTCTCCTCTCTCTCACTCCTTGCCTTGTACGCAGCATTGTGGCCTTTTATGGTCACGTACGCCACAGCGTCATATCTGATTTTCTCAGAAATCCAAGAATAACATTGGTTGTGAAACTATTGGTCATTTCCAGCCAGCACGTAGCATGTCTTACCAAGTCCAGATTTCTTGCTACATCAATTTTACTCAAATATCCAGCATATCATGTATTTAGTGTTCCCATCGTTTTTTTATTAATATGAAACATTATTATTGGACACAATGATAAGGGTTCAATATAAAGTCTAGTCTCTCAGACTGACTATCGTTTTGTAAGCCTTTGTCTGGAGAGTGGCGCTCTATGGAAGGGAAACTTGGACTATTGGCGCAGCAGAAAAGAGGAGAGTAGAAGCATTTGAATTGTAGTGTTACAGGAGAATGATAAATATCAGATGGGTAGATAGAGTAACAAATGAAGAGGTATTAAGACGAATTGGAGAGGGGAGATGTTTCTGGCGAATGCTAATGAAGAGAAGAGATAGGTTGGTATTACACATACTAAGACACCCAAGAATAGCAAACTTTGTTATGGAAGGAAGGGTCAAGGACAATAATTGTAGAGGTAGATCAAGGTTCGAATATTTTAGTTAGTTATTGGAGTTTAAAGGGGCGGAACAGCGAGGTAATCTGCCCGTAGAATATGTTAAACAGATTGGCTCGGATGTAAGTGTGGTAGCTATATGTAGAGACTAAACAAATTATTTATTTACCCCTAACGGACGAGGTGTTTTTCTGTTTTCTTCAAACCGGCCAGTTTAATTTAGAAATTTTACAGAAAGCAAGTCGTTGGGAATTTAACTTATGAACATTTTCAGCCAATGACGAAATGAACCTCTATTGAGATAAGTGCGAAAATTTGTCCAGGGAAGTAAGACAATTCTGCATTCACTTCCTTTCCTCACAGCAACATGGCTTTGATGACACGGGCTCATGACGCACACAACAGGTGAGCAAGATGTGATGTGTCCCAAACAAGCGCCTTACTTTTCAGCGCAGGCTGATAGTTTATTTCTCATAACAACTTTTAATATTTGAGGACCTTACATGCAAAAGCCACCAAGATCAATTTCTGACCTTTTTAATCTGTATACGCCATTATGTGCGCAATGAACAATTCCTTGCTTATATTTTATTACTCATAAGCAAAACCCGCCATTTTATGTTACAAATGCACGTAGAAATTTGCAGTTTCAAGCAATAACCACCGAGTCCATCGGGTCATGGCAAGCAAGAACCGCCAAGTCCAAAGAAGCCAATGAAACTGCTCATCCGTCTCACGTGACATAGTTCATGTCTTTATTCTGCATAACCATTATTTTTTAATTTACATTTCTAAGAATGCTTTTTATTATTGAAATATTTCATTGTAAATGCAAAATACTTTATTGAAGAGACTTAGCTTCTCATTCATTTTTATAACAGAATTTCGAATGTATTACTGTCATGTTCCAACCAAAACCTTCCAAGTCCAAAATAAAATCCACATTTACAGCGAAAATAGTAGATATCCGTTTATTTTTCTTTGCTCATATTATTTCCAATCCCCTTACATATCACTTGTCCAATACACACACGATAAGTACAAATTGTAAAGCAGAGGCACGTTTTTCTCAATTTCTAAATTTTTTCTCAGTGTGGGCTTGGCGGCTTTTGCATGTAATATTGGTCCTCATTTATTATTATCACCCTAGCTCCTCTAATTAATCTGTATCCAACTCTAAGCAGAACAATTTATGTCCCAAATGCAAATTACGAAGTCTTGCCGACGCCGGTCAAACAAGGTCCGTTGTCATCACTCATCAGTCTCGCAATTGAATAGGATTCGAAAGGAGGAGAGAATGTCGTTGATGCCGATGATGATGATGACGTTGATGATGATGATGATGATGATGATGTTGACGATGACGATGATGATGACGATGATGAAGTTGATGATAATGATGGTGATGGTGATGGTGATGGTGATGGTGATGATGATGATGTTGATGTTGATTTTAATTCGTTTCAGGGGCTTGGGACATTTTGGACATCTCAATCTTGCCTCACAGGGCAAGTGGCATAGCAGGAAATCGAACCCAAGAATTTTGAATCACGATCCTCAATACGTACCCCGAGAGGACAGAAGGTAGTTAATAATGTCTCATCAATACCTTAGCTTCCATGCTCCCCAGTTCTATAATAGAAATAAATAAAGCAAAGTGACACAAAGTACACGGGAATTCACGACAGAGTAGTTTGTGAAGTCCCACAAGTGACGGACGGTATAATACAGTATAATGTTCGTTCTTGCGTCGAGCTCCTTCAATCTCGTTTCATTTCATTTCTCTCCTTGCTCAAGACAGGTATAAGGGGACGTTAGCCATCAGTAAAAAGTCGGTCATGCGACCAGTCAAACACGCACACAGAAGCCCTGCATTCCTCATTGACAGGTTTCAGACTGCCAGCTCATTCTTAGCATCCGATCACATTACGCAACTAATTCATTCAAACATGACTTGAATGGCACAGATTTTTGACCAGCGTCTGATTACAGGCAGGTACCATTTCCAATCCAGCCATGATCCGCATCATCGATATTCACAATTCTAGTTACCATAGCTCAGACGATAAAACGTTGGATTGGGGAGCTTCAGTTGCTGGGAGTCCGTGATTTGAATCCCGGTGTTGAATCGAGCGAATTTTCTCTCCAATGTTTCTGCACTCGCTTCAGGTAATTGCTGGTAGGCCTACGGTATCTAATGCCAAGTGTAGGGGCATCTACTGAATAGTCGATAACAGCCACATAATTATATTAGAGAAGGGGAAAGGAGGATTCGTAGGCAGAGGCATCGTTCTTTCCCCCATGAGGAGACGTTGTTGTGGTGGTGTTAATTCGTTTCAGGGGATTGGGACATCTTGGTCATTAGCCCCAATTACTTTGGTCTGTGTTCAATTTGTCTGACAACCTGTGTTTATGTACTGACTGCAGTAGTGTGCATAACTGGAATTACTGTATTAAGGTCGGGTACTTGAAAGTATGTAACTATCCCGCTATTCGCCTGGAGAGAGTGTTGAAAAACCAGGGGTTAAACCGCATTCAGGATATGTTGTTAGTTGTAACTCTTCAGTCGGTCAACACAAACTTGCCCAAATGACTGGGCAGGGGTACACTGTACATAATATATAGAGCTACAACTAACAGCTTGTAAAGGCAACACTGAAATAATGGCCTCAAAACTTTACATTCAGGATAGCCGCTGCCAGCGCGGGGATTCGAACCCCCGATGTCCGGACTAGCTGCGGTTCAACAGAGTAAAATCCGACAGCAGTGGCTACGCTCGCTAAAGCGCAGCGGTAGGTCATGGGGCTAAGCTCTCTGCTGACTCGGTAGACGCGTGGGTTCGAGCCCCACCGTCAGCCGTCCTTGAAGTGGTTTTCCGTGGTTTCCCATTTTCAACGCCAGGCAAATGCTGGGACGGTACCTTCTGACAGGCCACGGCCGCTTCCTTCCACATCCTTCCCCAGTTTCATTCATCTTCATCCATTCCATCTCTCATCCCGACGCGCAGGTCGCCCGCGGACGTCGACTTGAAAGACCTGCACTCGGCCTCTCAGGAGGTCACACGACCAAAAAAAAAAAAACAGAGTAAAATATGATACAAACCTTAATAAATTGTTCCTTACCAGGTCCCTCTGAAATATTTCAGTGTTCTATTTATCTAGTCAGCCGGCCCCGTGGTGTTGGGGTAGCGCGCCTGCCTCTCATCCGGAGGCCCCAGGTTCGATTCCCGGCTCCGTCAGGGATTTTAAATACTGACGTGAGGACTGGAACGAAGTGCACTCAGCCTCGTGAGGGCAATTGAGTAGCTGTCTGACAGAGAGGCAGCGCCCCAATCACGAAAACCAAGATTAACGGCCGAGGAGACCTTATGCGCTGATCACTATCACCCAATATCTGCAGGCCAATTGGCTGGGCAGCGGTCGCTTGGTAGGCCTAGGCACTTAATGCGCTGTAGTGCCAGGGGTTATTATAATTATTTATGTATCTAGTCACCAAATTTTTAATATTAAGTAATACAAGATGGTGATGTCTTATAACCTGTGTTATTGTGATGTCTGTAGTAGTAGTAGTAGTGTGTGTTTGTAATTGAGATTAGGATTGGGAGAGAGGCAGCCGTGGCCTTAAGTTAGTGACCATCCCGGCATTTGCCGGAGTAAAAGTGTAAACGCACGAAAAACCACTTCTAAGATGGCTGATGTAGGATTCGAACCCACCGTTCTCAGTTCTGCCTCAAGAGGCTGAATGTACCCTGGTCCAACACTCAGTTCAGAATTAAAATTCTTGGCAGAGTCAGGAATCAAAGCCGAGTATCAGAAGTGGCAACTAAGAAAGCCAGCCACTACACCACGAGGTGGTCAACACAGGATGAAGCGTCGTGCGTTCATTGTTTGACAATCACTATTTCCTTAAATCAGAATTGGGTAAAATACTCACAACTTGTACAGTAGCCTATATTCGATACAAAATGCAATAACACAACACTAGCTTAGTGGCTTAGAGGCATATTGTGCCCATGGTTGTAGAATCGCATACTGGCACAGTCAGTTGGCATTGGAAGGTGCGCAAATACAAAGGAGCCGTGCCAGTAGACTTACTGGCACCTTGAAGATCCCCGTCAAGGCAAAATTTTGAAACTCCGGCGTCTCTAAAAGCCGCAGCAGATAAAGGGGACGTTAAACCAATAACGCATTTAACAATAACAAAATAAGAAGTGGCATTTTAAAATAAAAATAAAAATACCACATACTTCCAGTAAAATGTACTTCAATTTAAGTTCAATTTATGTTGTTCAATTTAATGAAATTGAAGTATAATTTACTGGAAGTATTTGAAATATAACGTTTTGAAGCTATTCTTTCAGTGTTGCCTAAACAAACTGTCAGTTGTAACTCTTCAATTAGTGAACACGAATTCGCCTAATGACTGGTTGGGGTACAATGTACGGTATATATTATGAATAATTAGTAAATAACACTCCTGGAAAAAATGGTTGTGATCACTATTATAATTATAATAATTATAATAATTGCCAGTCGCCTCCGTTGTGTAGTGGTCTGAGTGCTTAGCTGCCACCCCGGAGATCCGAGGTTCGATTCCCGGCTCTGCCACGAAAATTTGAAAAGTGGTATGAGGACTGGAACGGAGTCTACTCAGCCTCGGGTAGTCCAAATGAGTAGAGGGGGTTCGATTCCCACCTCAGCCATCCTCGAAGTATTTTTCTGTGGTTTCCCACTTCGTCTTCAGGAAAATGCTGGACCTTCCGTCAGGCCACGGCCGCCTCCTTCCCTCTTTTTTGTCTATCCCTCCCATTCTTCCCATCCCGTCTGATCGCTCATGACGCCCCCTGTTCGCTTTGCAGGTGAGGCCGCCTGGGCGAGGCGCTAGTCCCGCCTCCCCAGTTGTATTCCCCAATCCGATGTCAAGCTCCAGGACATTGCCCGTAGAGGCGGTAAAGGTGGGATCCCTCGCTGAGTCCGTTGAAAAGCCTACCTGGAGGGTAAACTGATTACGAAAAAACAAAATAATAATTTCCCCATTATAATAGTGATCATAACTAATACATGTATTTTACCCAGTGTTATTTACTAATTATTCATATACGATTATATACATTGCAGCCCGCCCAGTCATTGGGCAAGTTCGTGTTGACCGGCTGAAGAGTTACAACTGACAGGAAGTATTTGATACAAACACTACTTTATATTTTGAATTGAAAGTACACTTTGTGAGCAGCCCAGTTTGCTCAACTCTGCCTCCAATGACTGAATTAAACAAGAAGCGGATCGCGACCTGAACGTCACGAGTTGCTGTGAGACAAAGAGGCACAGACTATATCTCGGGTTACCAAACACTCACATGCACACAGCTAAAATGACGTCATTAGCATTGGCATTTACAAGGCTTCGCCTGGGATCTTAGGCCTTACTCAGCCAACAGTACGTAGCAAGAGGGTGCCTTGAGTTTCTTTTAATACATGGAAACAGTCGTCCCACTGACAAGCCAGTAATCCAGAGACCTCAAACCACAATCTACAATATTACGTGACATTCCATTTTCTAAGTTTCAAATACCACCTCATGGTCAAAATGTAATGTTTTTCAGTCGGTCAACACCTCATGGTGTGGCAGCTAGCATGCTTGGCTCTCGTCTCGAAGGTCTGGGTTCGATTCCCGGCTCTGCCAGGAAATTTAACTCTGGTCTGAGGGCTGGAACGGGGTACACTCAGCCTTGTGAGGCAAAACTGAGAAGAGGAGGGTTCAATTCTCATCTCAGCCATTTTGGGAGAGGTTTTCCGTGGTTTCCCCACTTCAAATTCAGGCAAATGCTGGGATGGTTCTTAACTGAAGGTACGGTACGGCCTTATTCCTTCTTGGGATAGAATAGCCTACAGGAAACAATGAAAATTGCATAATAAATCAGTTCAGTGGCTCCCCTGTTACACCCAAATACAGCAATAGACGTTGAAATAACCTATCACAGTGGCAACACGGTATTCCCCACAAGCTGGCTTTGACGGCTGTCAGCGTTCATCTTTCATAATACAGACTGTAGTGGGTGGCCAATGACTTAGCTGTGTTGGAACACCAGTGGGGAGGGGTGGGGTGGGTGGGGTGGGGTCAGTACAGGTATTGCTAACCACGTGTTGTTAGCTAGTGTCACCCTACCGCAAGTAAAATCTGGCTCAGAACTACCACTTCGGAGGTGCAATCCAGCTTACGGGCTGAAACCTTTCTTCTGCTAGTGTGTGTGTATGTGTTTGTGCATGTGTGTATGTGTGCATGTATGTGTATATAAGTGTACATGTTTGTGTGCATTTGTGTATGTGTGTGTGTGTATGTGTATATGTGTGTGCGTGTGTGTGTGTGTATGTGTGTGTATGAGTATATGTGTGTGTGTATGTGTATATGTGTGTGCGTGTGTGTGTGTGCATGTGTATATGTGTGTGTGTATGTGTATATGTGTGTGCGTGTGTGTATGTGTATATATATGTGTGTATGTGTATATGTGTGTGCGTGTGTGTGTGTGTGTGTGTGTGTGTGTGTGCACGCTACTTGGAGTTAGGATTCGTAAGGTAGTGGCCATAGTTTTAAGTTACTATCCCAACATTTTCCGGTTGTTAAAGTGGAAAACAATAGAAAATCACTTCTTGGAGTGCTGTGATGAGATTAACGCCCAACGTTTTGCAGTTTCCTCACGAGACCCAGAGAATCCCATCCCAACCCAGCCCCCAGGCCATAATTGAAGACTGCTCAAAGTTGCTACATACCATTTTTGAAAATTAATAGATTTTACTGACTATAGGTAGAGCCCTGCGTGGATTAAAAAAAAACACATTATTCGCATCCGTCCCACATCCACACGACTGTTATCCGCATCCACCCCGCATCCGCACGACTTTTATCCGCATCAGCACGTTTGTTATCCGAATTACTGGCATTACAATAATATGTTTGATTAGATAAAATATTAAAGCAACATGTGCTATGTTTAAAATGAATGTTACACAGCCAGAATTGCAACCTTTTTCAGTTCGGAGTGTTAATTGTGCTTAATGACATCATTGTAATGAGATTAGCGTAAATCACCATCTTACATTTGTCATGGATAAAACATAACGGAAAAAATATGACATGTCATGAACATCCAAGTCTTAGTAATGATATTCAAGAAGTTCCGATTATAGCCTATTCTAAAAACAATCCACAAATTTACTCCGCACATTATACGCAACTTATCCACTATCTGCACTGCCAAGCAAACTATATCCACATGGCGAAACATTTTGCGCATATCCATGGGTATATCCGCGAATATATGTTTTTTTTTTTCTTAGGAAAAACGTCCCATGAGTCCCGAACGCGTATTCACGCCTGAGTAAATAATCTAATGAGTTCCGAATGTCTCTGGAAACCCAGCTGTCAGTTCTGAGGTTTGAGGTTGGAGCTATCAAAGGGATAGAATAAGTATTTCCAAGAGTCCAAGTGCAAAGCTGTTTTTTTTTCTCACTTAAGCCAAAGTATTTGGAGAAAAGTGCAAGAAATTGGGCTTTCGAGTATGTATAAAACTAGGCAGGAAATCAGAAACACTATCAGGCAGTGTGCTGCACTTGCAATCCTCAAACCAGATAAAGTTTTAGATGGTTGGCTACACATTCATAGTACGGCCCCGCTCAATGAAAAGTTAATCGAGTTGTTTGATTACTTTGTCGAGCAATGGCTTGAAAACGTGCATATTCCGATTGAAATGTGGAATTGCCATGGGAAGAGGCATAGAACGAATAACTCTGTAGAAGGTTGGAACCATAAGCTGAATTTGAAATGCGGAAAACCACATCCTCGTGTAAGAGACTTGGGTGTTGTGTTTGAAGAAGGAGTCTCAAAATTCAGACGAAAAAATTGTGCGCGCAGAGTTGAATTTGCAAGCCACGAAAAGGAAAATAAAATATGTTGCAATGTATGGCAGAATCCAAAGAGCAACTCAACAGTTTGAAGAGACCGGTGATTTAACAGTATTTTTAAGAAATGTTTCTTTTGCTGTACATATTGATTAGAGTATTGTTACGGCTGTGAGTTTGTGTCATCACTCGCCGCATGAGTCACAACTGCCCCAGGGCTGGGCTGTGGCCTGCCTCCTGTATTGCGTGTGCCTTATGCAACAGGGCTACTAGGACAAAGGGGTAGTCCAGAATATTCGTGACTGGACCAGCGATGGAAACCTCGAGAAGCCGTGAACCCTGGATGGATCTAGAAGCATTTATTGAGTCACCGGCCTGCTATATAAGTGCGACCTGTCTAGCAGTTGTTGTTGTTGTGTTTTACGAGCTAGTGTGAGCGATTATTCTGAGCGACAGAAGTGTGGTGACTTGCGTAACCCCTAGTGAAGCTGATTCTCTTGACACCGAGGAAGTGATTGTGGTGCTTGTGAAACAGTGTATAGTACAGTGACAGACCTAGTGCAGCTATTTCCAGCGAGCGTACGGGAGCAGACTCATTAGCGAAGAGGATTAACTGTGGTCTGTTGACAAGTGAAAGGGAAAGTATTCTCGACGTGAGGAAACTGGAGTAAGGTAATGATTGCTGTTGAGTAGTGTATTTTTCTGGCTGCAATAAAATTAATTATTTCTTTAAGCAGTAATTGGTGTTGTGCTTTATACCCACCGTAATCCAGTTGACAAAAGTGCCACTAGGGGGGATGGCACGTAACAACTGGTGTCAGAAGCCGGATTACGAACTCAAGCACAACACCTGACGGTCCTGGTTTCAAAACCCGAGCAGGTCATTTTCTCTAATTTTCCTGTGAGTGCATGCCCTTTACAAGACAAACAACTAAAATGGAGGAGAAATTGGCAGCATTGCTAGAAAAGTTAAATGGCATGGAAACCAAGATGGAGGACGGCCAGAAGAATTTAACCAAGGAGCTAACTGCCAAATTAGAAGACGGCCAGAAGAAGATGGAAGACGGTCAAAATAAGTTAGCCGAGGACCTAACTGCCAAACTAGAAGACGGCCAGAAGAAGCTAGCGGAGGACCTGAAGAAATTAGAACTGGGTCTGCGTGAGGAAGTCACGGCAGTTGAAAAGAAGTTCGACGCTTTACAAGTGGAAGTTGCCGAGCTGCGCCAACGCCCGCTGATGGGGGTGGAGGAGAAATTCAACGTCTTACAAAAGGAAGTTGCCGAGCTGCGCCAACGCCCACTGACGGGGGTGGAGGAGAAATTCAACGCCTTGCAAGAGGAAGTTGCCGAGCTGCGCCAACGCCCACTGACGGGGGTGGAAGAGAAATTCAACGCTCTACGAGAGGAAGTTGCCGAGCTGCGCCAACGCCCGCCCACCGTTACACCGGGAATATCAGGAACGGGACATAGCAGAGTGACGCCCCCAACCTTCGACGGAAAGGTCCCGTGGAGCACCTACTTACGTCAGTTCGAGGCGGCCTGTTCCATAAATAACTGGAACAACACAGAAAAGGCTACAGCTCTCATTGTAGCGCTGAGAGGTGACGCCCTTAACGTCCTTCAGGCCATCCCGACTGGATCCCAGGACTACGCTTCCCTGATCGCCCATATGGAGTCCCGATATGGAGATAGCCATCTTCAGCAGGCCTATCAGATGCAGCTCCGGACCCGGGTACAGAAGAACGCGGAAACCCTGCAGGAGTTCGAGATGGACATCGCACGCCTCGTAAGGCTCGCCTACCCAACAGCGCCGGCCGACTTTCTGGAGCAGATAGCGACGCAGACTTTCACCGACGGGCTACGGGACTCGGACACTCAACAGGCGCTGCGTCTCGCGCGCAATAAGACCCTGGCAGATGCGCTGAGCCACGCACTTGAGTTCGAGACGGCAAAACAGGCATCCAGAATGCACGCGCGGGTGCGTCAAGTGGACGTCGACGAACCAGTAAAAACCAACGAGACCAAGCCCCTGGCCGACGAATTAATGGAGGCGCTAAGCCGTTTCTTCGATAGTCGCGGTACCACCAGCAAAAACGTAGCCGAAGGACATCCGGAGAGGCGGCCCGGAAGAGGTCTACCGACCTGCTGGACCTGCCGTAAGAGAGGCCACCTGAGCAAGGACTGCGGTGATCGCCGCCTCCAAGGGTTTCCGTCAGGACAGTCAGTCGTAGGGAATCCGCGCGGCCCAGGAAAGCAAGTATCAGCCAGCCTAGGGGGGCAAAGGTTGGCTTGTGGCAGTCGTCAAGTCCCGGCAGTCCAAGTTCGTGTGACGCAGTTACGGAGGGATAATAGCAGCCTGATGGTCGACGGAGTCGTCAACGGAGAGAGCTGGCCCATGCTAATCGACACGGGAGCATCGATGACCATCGTCAGCCCCACCGTGATCCCGAAGTGGAGAGTTCAACCCACACAAAGGAACCTCCAGCTAATAACCGCGACCGGAGAGATCGCACCGGTACATGGCGAAGCATCACTGGAGTTCGTCATTGGTCGACGGGCGATAAAGCATCCAGTGCTTGTGGCCGACGTATCAAATGAAGTGATCATCGGACTGGACTTCCTGGACCAGAACAACATCATCTTGGATCTGAGTACCAACACTCTGCACTTCGGAGGTGAGGAACTTGCTTTGCAACCTGCGCACGAGTCCATCACCGCACGACGAGTAAGGCTGAGAGAAGACGTCATCGTTCCCGCCAGGACGGAGGTCAGCGCTGCCGTAATTGTCGACGGAACTGCTGAGGGAGTGGCGGCTGTCATCGAGCCAAAATATGAGGACATCCAGACAAAAGGATTGCTAGTTGCCAAGACTCTCATCAACACGACGTCTCAGCCGTACGTCCGCCTGTCAAACCTGAACGACTACGACATTACGGTTCACCGGGACACCAACCTAGGAGTCTGCGAGCCCGTTACCTGGATTGTCCGCATCACAGATACGACGGACGGACACCTGCAGACGGACAACCGAAGAAGACGAGCCCTGCCAGAAGAACTACAGAAGCTGTACCAAGGATCCAAGGACCATTTAGACGAAGAGCAATCACGCCAACTTCAGGACCTGCTACGCGAATTCCAGGATGTCTTCTCCGTGGGGAGCTAAGACTTCGGCAGGACAAGCTTGGTCCAGCACAGAATCGACGTTGGGGACAGCGCACCGATTAGGGCCCCATTCCGTCGTGTCCCGCTCGCCAAGCAAGCCGAAGTCGACCGGATGGTAGAAGAGATGAAGGAGCAAGGGGTGATCGAGCCATCACATAGTCCTTGGAGTTCTCCGGTCGTGCTTGTGAAGAAGAAGGACGGTTCCACCAGGTTCTGCGTGGACTACAGGCGGGTGAACGACGTCACGAAGAAGGACAGCTACCCTCTACCCCGGATCGACGACACGCTGGACACCATATCAGGGTCAAGATGGTTCTCCACCTTGGATTTGAAGAGTAGCTACTGGCAGGTGGAGGTCCACCCTAAGGACCGCGAGAAAACGGCGTTCTCTGTGGGCAGCGGGCTCTGGCAGTTCACCGTCATGCCATTCGGTCTGTGCAACGCCCCTGCGACCTTCGAAAGGCTAATGGAGTCCATTCTGAGGGGACTACACTGGAAGACCTTCCTGGTCTACCTAGACGACGTCATCGTTCTGGGGAGAAGCTTCGAGGAGCACTACAGCAACCTGAAAGAGATTTTGTTGAAGCTACGGGCTGCCCAGCTGAAGTTGAGCCCCAAGAAGTGTCAGCTCTTCCAGAAGCGGGTCCAGTACCTTGGGCATATCGTCTCCGAGGAAGGGGTGCGCACCGACCCAGAGAAGACCGCAGCTGTGAGGGAGTGGCCAGTTCCGAAGGACAAGTCCCAACTACGAAGCTTCCTGGGACTCTGCACATATTACCGTCGCTTCGTGAGGGGATTCGCCGACATCGCCAAACCTTTACATCGACTGACTGAGAAGGACCAACTCTTCACGTGGACAGCAGAATGCCACAGTGCCTTCGAACAACTCAAGCAGGCTCTGTGCACCGCGCCTATTCTGGCCTACCCCAGACCTGGAACAAGGTTCATCGTCGATACCGATGCCAGCGACTTTGGCATAGGGGGAATCCTGTCGCAGGTAGTGGACGGCGAGGAGAGAGTAGTGGCCTACTTCAGCAAGGCCTTGTCAAAGCCAGAAAGGAACTACTGCGTCACCAGGAAGGAGCTGCTCGCCATCGTGAAGACCATTGAACACTTCCACAAGTACCTGTACGGGCATGAATTTCTCATCAGGACCGACCATGCGTCCCTGCGGTGGCTCCTGAACTTCAAGCAGCCCGAGGGTCAACTCGCGCGGTGGTTAGAGAGGCTTCAACAGTACAACTTTGAGATTCAGCACAGGAAAGGCCAACTGCATTCTAACGCCGACGCCCTGTCACGAAGACCGTGCCCTGAAGACTGCACCTTCTGTGCCCGAAGGGAGGAGAACACCGGGATACTGTGCCGACGGACTACTGTGGAACTTCAAGGGAACTGGAGCCGCGAATCTTTCACGCGGGCACAAGCAGAAGATGATGACCTGGGACTGATAGCCGAATGGAAGAGGGCCTGTGTCCCCAGACCCGGGTGGAACATTGTGAGTGACTGCAGCCCAAAGTTTAAGTCCTACTGGGCACAGTGGGACTCGCTGATTGTAAGGGATGGCCTCATCTGCCGTACCTGGGAGAGCACCGACGGGAAGACATCTCGGGAACAAGTCGTCATTCCAAAGGCTATGACGGAGGAAGTCCTGAAGGAAGTTCATGGAGGATCAACTGGTGGACACCTAGGGATAAAGAAGACCCTGGAGAAGCTGAGAGAGCGGTTCTACTGGATCGGATGCCGAACAGACGTGGAAAACTACTGCGCGAGGTGCCACGATTGCGCAGCCAGCAAGGGCCCAGGACGAAGACGACGGGGTCCACTAAAGACCTACAACGTGGGCGGCCCCATGGAGAGAGTGGCCATCGATGTTGCTGGGCCATTCCCGTTAAGCGAGGCAGGGAACCGCTACATATTAGTCGTCAGCGACTACTTTACCAAATGGCCGGAGGCGTATGCGCTCCCTAACCAAGAAGCCGCGACGATTGCAGAGACCCTGGTGAAGGAATTCGTCAGCCGGTACGGAGTACCCCTGGAGCTGCACTCCGACCAAGGGAGGAACTTCGAGTCGCAGGTGTTCCAGAACCTATGCCAGCTGCAGGGAATCCGGAAGACGAGGACAACGCCGCTACACCCTCAGTCCGACGGGATGGTAGAGCGATTCAATCGCACCATCGAGAACCATCTCCGAATAGTCGTCAGCGAGCACCAGAGGGATTGGGAAAAACATCTTCCACTATTTCTCCTGGCCTACCGTGCCGCCGTGCATGAAGCCACCGGGTGCACACCAGCACGGGCCATGTTTGGGAGGGAGCTCCGTCTACCTGTCGATCTTGCCTTCGGCCGACCTGGGAGTGATCCGATCGCGGTAAGTCACTATTGTCAAGAACTGGTCGACCAACTGGAGGACGTACACGCGTTCACGAGGAGGAAACTACGGATCGAGACCGACCGAATGAAGACCCGATACGACCAGCAGACGGATGCCGGCGGATTCCACGAGGACGACCTGGTCTGGCTCTTCAACCCATTACGGAAGAAAGGCCTGTCACCCAAACTGCAGAAGTCCTGGGAGGGCCCGTACCGAGTCGTGAAACGGATCAACGATGTCGTCTACAGGATCCAGCGGAGCCCGAGGGCAAAGATGAAGATCGTGCACCGAGATCGCCTGGCAGCCTACGGAGGGACACAGACGGACCAATGATTGATCGGGACGATCAGCCTTTTTAGGAAGGGGGTGGTGTTACGGCTGTGAGTTTGTGTCATCACTCGCCGCATGAGTCACAACTGCCCCAGGGCTGGGCTGTGGCCTGCCTCCTGTATTGCGTGTGCCTTATGCAACAGGGCTACTAGGACAAAGGGGTAGTCCAGAATATTCGTGACTGGACCAGCGATGGAAACCTCGAGAAGCCGTGAACCCTGGATGGATCTAGAAGCATTTATTGAGTCACCGGCCTGCTATATAAGTGCGACCTGTCTAGCAGTTGTTGTTGTTGTGTTTTACGAGCTAGTGTGAGCGATTATTCTGAGCGACAGAAGTGTGGTGACTTGCGTAACCCCTAGTGAAGCTGATTCTCTTGACACCGAGGAAGTGATTGTGGTGCTTGTGAAACAGTGTATAGTACAGTGACAGACCTAGTGCAGCTATTTCCAGCGAGCATACGGGAGCAGACTCATTAGCGAAGAGGATTAACTGTGGTCTGTTGACAAGTGAAAGGGAAAGTATTCTCGACGTGAGGAAACTGGAGTAAGGTAATGATTGCTGTTGAGTAGTGTATTTTTCTGGCTGCAATAAAATTAATTATTTCTTTAAGCAGTAATTGGTGTTGTGCTTTATACCCACCGTAATCCAGTTAACAAAAGTGCCACTAGGGGGGTGGTGGCACGTAACAGTATAAAGAGAAGATTAATTCAGCTAAAAGATCAATTTGACGAAGCTACGTGCTGGTTACTAAGTGACTTGTAAATACGATAAAAAAACAGTTCAAAGACGAAGCGACATGCTGATACTATTTTATGAACTTTGTAAATATAACTCAAAACGGATTATTTCGAAGAAGGCACATGCTGATACAGATACTGACAAGGCGAAAGCTGCTTATGGGAGCTACTGGTCCATGGCGTCCGCCCCCCCCCCCCCCCTCTGTTAGAGGAGCCAATTCATTAAAGAGGGCACGCACTCCCGCTAACAATGGACCTTATTTGTTTCAGTACTAAACAAATTAATACAATTTTGCTGTAGAAAACAAAGCTGGAACTCGCTCAGGTAGTATTTGGAACTGATGGGACTCGCTCAGGTAGTGTAATTGGCAGATAGCTAATCCGCTAAAGAATTTGGAACTGGTGGGAATCGGAACTCATGGGAATCAGAACTCAGGGGAAGACACGGCCACCATTGGGAGCTTAGCCCCACTTTCGAGATAAGGAAAGACGGCTGATACAATGTGCATAGTGACCTTATGTACTGAAACAACAAAGTGAATACATGGAAGTGGTTGTAAGAGATTTCATCAGAATATGAGTGTCGGGTTTATCATAAAAGACAAGAAATGGAATATAAGATACAGCCAACAATGCTGTTAGGCCTTGTGTATTTCAGATTATCACTATGACATAAAATCATTTCCAAGCCGTAGAAATGAAGGACAGCACCAACAACCAACCAAGCAGCAACCAACAAACTCATGTATCCACTGCATCCTGGATTCGCATCGCTACCCATAGAGAGGTAACAATACGAAGAACTCTCAAGGATATATATATATTTGCGTATGGCTTTTAGTGCCGGGAGTGTCCGGGGACATGTTCGGCTCGCCATTTTTGTAGCTGCTTCGAGGCGGACACCCAATGGGTGAGCTACACGTACCGTCGCGTGTGGAGTGTTGTCTAGAGAGGAAAGTTTGAATGTAAGGACAAGGAGTTGGAAGGTAGCGGCTGTGGCCTATAGTTAGGGACCAACCCCGGCATTTGCCTGGAAGGAAGATGGGAAACCACAGAAGACCATCTTCAAGGTTGCCGGCGGGGGGATTCGAACCTCCTCGCCTCCCGGATGTGAGCGATTGCCAGCAGTCATGCCGTAACAACCACGGCTAACTCACCCGGTTCAAGGATAATGAAGACTGGGGATGTTCAGTGTTCTGTAGAAGGGACAATCTCTTAAGTGATTTGAAATAAATTGAAACAAACGAAGTTGAATGCCTGATAGTTTTATCCGTAAAGAGGAGAAGGACGTATCAAGCGTGATGCTTACTAACCCTAAAAACACAGGAAGTATTGCAGTGATACGTGTTGCGTGGATTCAATGAAGGTTGAAGGCTACGTGTTTCATAAGAAAAATGTATTTGTAACTTTATTTCTCTTTCCCTTTAATTACATGTTCAATATTTAAAATCGAAAATAGAGGAAGAAATATATTTGTTTCGATGTGTTGTTATATACCATACGAGCATTTCTACCCGGCGTATCTCGAGTTAGGAATTTGAGTTAAGGGATCTACAACGATTGCGAAAATACTGAGGTCAGGACAATATCTATCTGCCGTTGAAGACATATTCTGCCATCCCGTACTTACACAATCAAATCAAGGAACAAATACTCTAAGTATCTAATTGAGCATGGATGTACTCTTATTAATGCTTTGAATACCAGAAATATAGGATTGAACTTCAATGAAATGAGCAGTATGAAGCTGTCTGATATCGGAAGCTAGTCTGTTCGTATTGCTGGGAATGACTGGCATCCTTTATTAAAGCAATGAACTGCGGTAACACAGAATAAATCTCCTACAGTATACTCTACACATACACTAATTTTTATTACTTCTACAGACGTTTTACTGAAGTTTCTTTGACTGCGCTGATGTTTGATATAGGCTACCATGTTATTTGATATTACGTGAAGAAGGCCGTGGTCTAGACGCTAGAACTGCTGACCCAGCGGCGAAAATTAATGTAATGTCTTTGGAAAATGTAATTATATTGGTCTCCCAGTTATGTGATCGTTATCGCCTCAGGAATTCTTATCCCTTCTATGTATCGGCCTTGTAAATAGCAAGAGCAACACTCCTATGTTAAGGCCCCTTGCCCCAATGATTTCTCATTTTAAGAATGGTTCAACATTTTGACTGCAGTGACAAGTATAAAGCTGCCTCTTGTCCTATCTGTGAACAAAGCCATCAAAACAGTTTCCTTCCCTTGGCGCCTGGTTTCATAGAAGAGTAAATAAGTCACGGCCAACTGCAGGAAATATAAAAGCCTGAGGATAGCCGTAAGGAGAGAGTCTGGGCTGTAAAAGCGGTTACACCAGCAACCAGCGTCCTCCTTCGTGGAGGGTATAGGGAAACTTGTTCAGTGTTGGGACGGATGGCTGAATAGCGGAGGTCAATATCTGTATACCCCCATTGCTGTTGTTATGATACTTTCCAATACACAGCCTCTTATGTTAATTTCAAGACTCAGTTTAGTTCTATATGAACAACCCTTACATGGCAATTGGCTTGCGCGAGCGAGATATAACAATGATGTGCTTCAGCAACATAACTCCACGGTTAATAGGACAAGTTACCTTTGATACTGAAAGTAATTAAATTGAATATGACATCAGACTGAACATGTGAACTGTTTCGACGCGAAACTTGTGGTTTTGTACGTTGGACACGCCTAGTCGCATCGTTCTGATGTTCTCCGTCCCGATATGAGCAAAGAAAAATATTAATGGACGATGAAGCGTTGATAACATTGAATGTGTTCAGTAATCTTTTGAGAAATGTTCGACTGTCGAAGTATTTTTACCTGCTGTTTATGGCAGGCCTTAAAGGGTAAGCTTATATCTGGAAAGAAGGCAAAAGTGATGCTCATAATGTTGTTAATGTAATACGCTTATCGAGACATCAGAGACGGAGTTATGCGCCACGCGCAATGGGAACAACCAATAGCATTCTGGAAGCGGGACTCAGTACGAAGCAAGGAATGGTATTATACTTACTTTATAAAATGGAAAACCTTTAAAATCATGCCAATTTTTAGATATATTGAGTGATATTTCATTACCTCAAACTAAGCTCTGAAATAGGAAATGATTATTTGGATACAAAACCAGAAACCAGAGGCACTGGAGAAACTTCTTGCAGTAGGAATAATTAATGGTCGTCGACCCAGAGTACGAGCACCAACTACAAGGGTGGCTCAAAGGAAAGGTCTCATCGACCGGGGCATGCATGATTCCATCCATTCGTCCAAGACAGGGACGCATGGAAATGAGTCACCCGGCATGATGCTACCGTAACCGTTCGGTGAGTTGAACTGAGAGGTTTAAAAGGGCCTGTTGTTTTGTGAGAAATGTAAATTGTAATACACAGGAACTTCCTTCTCTAACTGTTTAAAGTGAATGTTTCTCAAGTAAACAATACATTATGCTCAAAGTTGCAGCCATTGATAGATATGATCAATGCATGATAATAGGCTAATAATCGTTTCCGCACTGAGTACGTCTAAACACGCGTTTGAATCCGTGTTTCTAAACCACTTCTAATCGACATGGTAAGTACTTGGCTAGTGATACTTTGGAAACTATTGATAGCACACAATACTTCATGATAATCTGCGCCAAAAGAAATAGAGCACTTGTCATGTTTTATTGTAAATGTGATAGTAAAATATTTTATGGGGTATTTGGGACCCAGAAATCTAGAATTTCTACCACTGATCCACAGCTGACGCGTCATTCATATCAAAACTCTTCTATTCAGCTTTAGTATTATCAAATCAACGAATGATGTTTTTGAAAGAATCTGTTCAACGACGCGCAAGAGTACTTCGAATCTGTGCAAGAAATTATGAAGAAAAATAGAGAACCTTGAATGACTAAGGAGATGTTGACCAGGGAATTTGCATCGTCAAGACACTTACATAGTAACAGGAGTCTGCAAGGCTGCCACATACTTCCTCCTCGACCTTCGTAGCAAAGGAATCTACGCTCCGCCTCAGTGGATGAATTATTCAGCCAAGAACAGCAGTTCAGCCGAGGCAAACAGTGCCTAGCTGGATAGGGCAAAGCACAGCGAGCCGCGTCTGCCCTGGACGCGAGCAACATACTACGTCTGCATGAAAGTTTGCACTTCGTGACCAACTGTGACTAAGACAATTGCAATAAAAGTTGTGTGTGGCACTGGGTCTTGGATGAATTAACCAGAAGGGCAGATCAAGAAAGTTCATCTACTGGTAGAGACAGTTGAAATTCTCTGTTTTATTCAGTTGTAAGATAGAATTTAAACACTCATGCATATGTGTTGATTGAGGCATAGTTTACTTACCCACCCTGGAGAACTGTGAGCTGGTTATAAACACACTACAACAGATTGAGCTTATCGTATGCAGTCCAAACACAAGTGAAATGTGTCAGCAGCCAATGAACACATGATATACGCAGGAGACTGGAGAGTCCAGCTTACAGACCACGTATTCCAACCACCTCTCTCTACCTACTGGTTTGGTATCCGATGCTCATCATTCAAATAGTTGTGCACGCAAGGAAAATACACACCGCTGAAATCACAGATAAATTTTAAGATTTTCCGATAGGGAGATAGCGGATAGTTTATATGGCTGGATACCCTCCCCGACGCCAACCTCAATAGAGGAGTTAATGAGAGATGAAATGAATTAAGATGAATGAAACAGGACATGGAGTTGGAAGGGTACAGTGGCTTATCAGGCGTATCATGTACCACCGTCCGAGCATTCCCCTGGAGTTGAAAATTGAAAAACCGTGAAAAGCCATTTCAAGGACGGCCCAACCAACTCGTCTACTGAGTCCGGAGATAACACGGCTCCATGGCCTAGTACCTTAGAGTGCGTAGTTACCGCGGTCGGCAAGACCCGTACAGTAATTCGTCTGGCCTCACCAGCATAGTAGCAGAGCTCTGTTCGAGGTTTCATATCCCGAGGGAATGTGTATGCCAATGAATTCGTGAATCCACCTGTGATTTAGTTCATGGTGTAGCTTGTCTGACCAAAATACTCGCAGTTCTTTGTTCATTACTCTCTCATAGGGCTTAACATTACCAGAATGACCGCCATCGTCAAGAGTTCAAATAGCGAATTTCTGAAAGTTCTATCCAAGACTTTCCCTTTGCCACTGTCATAGGTCGCTTTTAAGGTCATGCATATGCCCATTGCATCAATACTCGGCACACTCTCATTCTTCACTTATGCCCATGATACTGAAGAGTTATAGAAAGCTCATTTCATGAGATTATAAAATATACTATTAAAATGCTGTCATCAATGCAATATACTCACTCACAAGGGTAAAATACAGATATTGCTGATTTCGAAGCTCCAAATCCCTTTAACAATCAGCAGAGAGACCAGGACTATTTTGTGGAGAGCTAGAACCAACCAGCTGGTAAACTGGATTGTGGGAGACAGAACCAACCACCTGGTAAACTGGATTGTGGAGAGCCAGTACCAACCACCTGGTAAACTGGATTGTGGAGAGTCAGAACCAACCACCTGGTAAACTGGATTGTGGATAGCCAGAACCAACCACCTGGTAAACTGGATTGTGGGAGACAGAACCAACCACCTGGTAAACTGGATTGTGGAGAGTCAGAACCAACCACCTGGTAAACTGGATTGTGGATAGCCAGAATCAACCACCTGGTAAACTGGATTGTGGGAGACAGAACCAACCACCTGGTAAACTGGATTGTGGGAGACAGAACCAACCACCTGGTGAACTGGATTGTGGATAGCCAGAACCAACCATCTGGTAAACTGGATTGAGGAGAGCCAGAAACAACCACCTGGTAAAATGGATTGTGGATAGAAAGAACCAACCACCTGGTAAACTGGATTGTGAGGAGACAGAACCAACCACCTGGTAAACTGGATTGAGGAGAGCCAGAACCAACCACCTGGTAAAATGGATTGTGGATAGTCAGAACCAACCACCTGGTAAACTGGATTGTTGAGAGCCAGAACCAACCACCTGGAAAACTGGATTGTGAGGAGCCAGAACCAACTACCTGGTAAACTAGATTGTGGGAGCCAGAACCTACCAACTTGTAAACTGGATTGATACATCTGAAGCTGGCTTGGGAAGTAACATAGTCACCAGAAGTCGTTACTTTCACGGTAACGTGAGGTAACAGTGTTATATGTAACGTAGTCACTAGAGGCCGTCACTTTCACGGTAACGTGGAGTAACAGCGTTACATGTAACGTAGTCACTAGAGGCCGTCACTTTAACGGTAACGTGGAGTAACGCCGTTACTTGTAACGTAGTCACTGGAGGCCGTCACTTTCAAGGTAAAGTGGAGTAACGGCGTTACTTGTAACATAGTCACTAGAGGCCGTCACTTTCAAGGTAAAGTGGAGTAACGGCTTTACTTGTAACGTAGTCACTGGAGGCCGTCACTTTCACGGTAACGTGGAGTAACGCCGTTACCTGTAATGTAGTCACTAGAGGCCGTTACTTTCACGGTAACGTGGAGTAACGGCGTTACTTGTAACGTAGTCACTAGAGGCCATCACTTTCACGGTAATGTGGAGTAACGGAGTTACTTGTAACGTAGTCACTAGAGGCCGTCACTTTCACGGTAACGTGGAGTAAAAGCGTTACTTGTAACAGTACCGAGAATGCTCGTTACTTTTTCATGATCGGGCCATCAATGATACTGGTGTTTCTCATTTTAATTTGGGGATTATCCTGGATGCAGGGAAAGAACTGAAGAGACAACCTTTCAATTTATACTTTTCAGTCGGTCAGCACGCTTTTTCGCGCAATGTCATTGGGCGGGGTTACATTATAACTAGGATTACCAACTGAAAATTTCCAAATGCAGGACATTGCTCATTTAAGAAAAATGCCTGACAAGTTCAATCGATAACAAAATGATACATAACACATAACTTTTCACAAAAGGAAATACCTTACTTAATGATCAGTCCTTGCTGCAGTTCTTTTCCTTGAAGATGTATATTTCAACAGAACCTTCTTTTGAAAGAAAACGAGAATTATTTTCTTGAAGCACATATGTATAAAATTCTTCACTCAGCATATCTTTGAGATTGATCTTCACAAGTAACATTCCTTTCACTGATTCTACCAACAAACGGTTCTGTTCCTTTGTCCACTGAGCATATAAGAATGAAAACACACGTTCAGTGGTGGTATTGCTGCCTGGTATGGCAAAGACAAACTGACAAATGTTCAAAAGTTCAGAAAATGCATCAATGTTCTGGCACTTATTAAAGAAAACAGACCATTGTTGGTCTAGTGTTGTGCCTTTATCCAAACTTTAACTTTTAGAATAAGCCCTTACATTGCAGAACTGGTCGAATAATTTTGCATCATCTATTTCTACACCATTTGACTGTAAATATTGAATACATGGTACAATATCCTCAAAGCTGAGGTCCTTAATGTTTTGAAGTCTCAACCATTTGAAACACTTTAATTCCTCCATAGGATGTACCCATTTATCCAAGTACTCAGTGCAGGTTTCACAGAAACAAGATACATTTCCCATAAACACCTTACATTCTTTATCCAAACCATCTTCTGAAAATGTAGACCTATGTAACATCTGTCTGACTTTAAGGGGAAAAACCTAAATGAGCAATCTCGTAACAAAAAAAATGCCGTACATTTTCGATAAATTAGAAATGCCGGCCGGACATAACCAAAATGAATGAAAAGCAGGACATGTCCGGCAAAAGCCGGACGGTTGGTAACCCTAATTATATTACAAGTTCTGAAAAAAAATACATGCATTAATATTATTCACCGAAAAATAAGGGGCAATCAAAAAGCGTGTTGACCCACAGTAAAGTATAAACTGACAGTTTGTACCGACAACACTGAAGGCGCCCGAGCGATTTATTGCTGTTTCACTTACGATTGGCGACCTAGTGGTCGCAGTTACTGCAGTGGCCGTATTAGCCTTTCAAGATATGAGTGCCGGTGGTTGAGTTGGGAACTATTCTTTGTTTACTTGTGTCAAGCTCTCAGCTAGCTTAGTTGACAGGTACAGTCGCGCGGGTAGGATAGAACTCACGTCCAGTAGCCTCACTCTCCGTGGTGACATGAACTGCTATTGAGCTTAGCTGTGCTGTTGAAACGCACCATTCTTAATTCACCCATTATTATTGAAAATGAAAATCCACAGCCTGCTTCCAGTCTCCAACCGGGTCAGGAATGGAATGAATGGAACCCCCATCTAGCGGCGAGGATATGAACTGTGCCGGCTGCCGAGGCCTGACGCACTCCTCTGGGGCAATGATTAAATGAATGACAGATGAAATGAAATGATAGTGGAGAGTGTTGCTGGAATGAAATGTTGACAGGGAAAACCGGAGTACCCGGAGAAAAACCTGCCTGCCTCCGTTTTGTCCAGCACAGATCTCACATGGAGTGACCGGGATTTGAACCACGGACCCAGCGGTGAGAGGCCGGCGTGCTGCCGCCTAAGCCACGGAGGCACCGTTCCCATTATTATTAGTAGTATTAATTATTCCGTTCACAATTTACAATACAACTTCTAACACAAGTAGCGCGCGCAATGCTACTTGACTTATGTGCAGACTGTACTCTGCCATCAGGTAGTGCCCCTGCTCGTCCGGCAAGGCTCCAGCTCAACAAACAAGTTCAGCGGTAGTCCTATCTTGAACGACCAGTACACTTGCTTGTAATAGGGAGCTAATACACTGGAAGAGAGGCAGTCGTGACCTGAACTTGCCGTGGGAAAGCACAGAAAATCACTTCTAGAATAAGGTTAGACGAGGCTTTCAGAAGGAACTGGGCGTAGGTTACCAGGAAATTCAGGGTATACATGGATTGTCTCTAAGGTGCCATCAATCTACATGAGGGAGACTGTCCAAATAATCCTTCATATATTGTGACTTCGGAACAATAACGGTAACTGTAACTTACTTACATTTAAGAATAACTTACACAACCTTGAACTGAAGTCAAGTGGATAATTGAACAATCTGGAGATCGCCCAATAGACTGTAAACGCTATCACCTCGTGGCGCATGGCAAGCATTCTTCGCTGTCACTCTGAGGTCTGGGTTCAATTCTTGGCTCTGCCAAGAAACTTAATTCTAGTCTGAGGGTTGGAACAGGACACACTCAGCCTCGTGATTCAAAACTGAAAAGAGGTGAGTTATATTCCCCACTCAGCCATCCTGGAAATGGCTTTCCGTGGTTTACCACTTCTACTCAAGGCAAATGACGGGATGGCCGCTTCCTATCCAAAACCTACCTCGATTATAAGTACACACACTAGTACTGACATGACAGTAACTTAGATTAGGCCTATCAGGCAACTTCTACACACACCCAAGTACACGGTGCTACATGATCACGATATCGCAAAGTCCCTAAAGAAACCACGACAACAAACATCGTCCAACAACTCAGTCAATGTACTGTGCGTGATCCGCTTTTAAACGAACACTATTTAGTTGTAATATTTCTTAGTAAAAAAAATATCGTATTTTCCTGTTTGATTAGTCATGGGTTTTCGTTTAATTTTGTTTCATGTTGTGATAAATGACGTTGCACATTTACAAAATGGCATACCGTTAAATGGCAAGTACAAACTACAGTAGTTGTGTTTGCCTAGTTTGGTGCTTCTCACACTTACTTAATAAATTAATTAATTTCCTAAATTATTACGCTCAGATTCTAGAAAAAAATATAATCAAAGAAAATACTGTACTTAGTTACAATTTGGCGATATTGCAAACTAAATATGAAATTAACTATGTGTTCCTTTTACTACACATTTTCTGCTCTTCATGGTGTACTACTTTCTAACAAGTTTTATAATACCAGTGTTCGGGATTGGTCTAAACGCAACCTAAGGCAACGCTTAATTTTGTGACCGGAGAAGTCTTTGCTCTTGATTTAGGCTACCCAATTATTAATATTTTAGTCAGAAACAATCAATTCATTTTCTAGGCCATTTGGAGAAAAAAATGCGCACTTTCCTTTAAGAAAGGCTTCTCAAAACCATCAATTTACTGTGCTTCATGAATTTTCACTTTCAAGAGTCTCTAATCTACCAGATAGAAGTATGTCTTCGTCACTTCCAGGTCAAGTTGTTGGCCTCTCACTGCGTTGACCGGGTTCAATTCCCGGTAAATGCGTATATGTCACTTCGAATGGTTTGGATTCCATATAAATAAGACGTCCAGGGGATTATTATGGCGGGATTAATTCAGGTAAAACTATAATATTCTATCCTTTTTTCATCACTTCCAAAGGGCCGATACTAACAAGACGTCTGAAGATTTTGTAATAGCTACATGTGAAACAAGTGGTTGGATTCACTTGCACAGAACTCTCAGGATTTAAATTTAACGGTAGTCCTAAACCCCTGGGCACAAGGAGGACAGTAAATCTATTTGGATCGAACCCGCGATACTAGATTTTGAAATCCATTACTTTTGACACTCAGCACGAATGTAAAGAGCAGACTGGACGCAAAAAAACAAAGTCATATCAGGGCACGCTAATACCGTTGGGGGTGAAAGAGGACAGGAGTTGACCAAGGTAGGTTGACAGAAAATATGAAAGAAAGGGGTATAGAGGCAATAATCAATGAAGCAAGCAATGATGACTTGAGCAGGGGTAGCGTGTCGCCAACCCAGTAAGCCACTGGGAAGGGGGAATTGACAGATGTTAGAACCATTTTATATATCATTTTCAAACAGTATATTTTAGAGCCCTCACCCGCTTTCCTTCCCTGCAATTGAGACTTCTCCCTCAGAGGTCCTACGTTCGATTTCCGGCTCCGACAAAATTGTATTTCTAGCCTGGGGGGCTAGAACAGGGTCCTTTCAGCCTCGTGAGAACATCAGAGAAGAGGTTGGTTCGAAACCTGCTCTAGCCACCCTATATGTGGCTTTCCGTTTAATCCCACTTCTATTGAAATATTACAAGCTAATCATTAGAAGTTTTCAGTCGGCCATCGCGAGTGAACCAAATTAGAAATGCAATTAAACACAGAAATAACTCGGCAGTATGCGAGCACATGTACGACATCGGACATAGTTTCATTAGTAACATAGACCTAATAATCAAACACTATGAAACAAAAGGTAGGGAACTTGATACTAAGAGGCCACCGGGATCCACTTACCTAACCTATCCAACCTAAATGAACCCAATTTATGGACTGCACACCCCTATTCACATCATTAGGCAGCTTTTCCAACAACAAACAAACAGGAAGCAACATAACGAATGAGGAAGGCAAAGAGAAATAAAGGGGTAAAACAACGATAAAAGGGGCAAATGTCTAGTGGGAAGGGTGTACTTTGTACCATTTTCTCAATAAACCAATGCCTAATTTAAGCATTCTTATAGAGTTCAAATCGCGTTCAAATGTCAGCAGCTCGATATATGGACGATCCGTTTTAAGAGTGACGAACGATAGAGATTTTTCTGTAATAGTTGAGAATGTCCAGAACCATTGCCATACATCACTATAAGTTAGGACTCGCAGCCTGCTACACACAAATATAAAAGTAAGTTGCGCGTAGCAACAAGAGATGGCGTTAGTATCACCCACTATAGCAAGGTACAGTGTCAGATTGCGCTAGCAACCAATAATTTGGCAAACAACGAGTAGGCTCGATGGGTTAGACGTGTCAATCCATGTTGGGATGTGAAGTGTAGTGGACACAGGTGCAGTAAGAGCCACAAATCAGCTAAGTCTACAAAACCATACTATCAATTAAATTATATTTATGTGTTGAAGTGTTCAACCTAGCGAACCAACTACAAAGCTCACCAAGTAGATAAGAAATTTGAAATTTAGCGGTTAATAACAAAGCAGTCTAGAACGCAATCACTTCAAAAACTCGCCACGATAGAAGTTAACGGCTGAAAAGTGCTTCACACTTATACACATAAAAAGTACTAACAAAAATGCAATACTATAGAAGTGTAATAGACTTACAGAATAAGGAACATAATTTGTTAAAAAATCCGACTCGTTAAAACGTTTAATTAAATACTTATGTAGCTTAATAATTGCAAATACTATTGTACATAAGTGTTATATACATATCCACTGAACCTAAATTACGCCTAAGTGAGCAGGATGTGATATGTTTGCTCGACGAACAAAACTAACCTTGCAATTTACCCCCTCCCCCCCATTTATGTGAGAAGTAATTTATTAAGTGTATAAATAAATCATGTAATTTATTTCAGGCGCTAGGAAATTAATTGTAACTCCCCGCCCAGTCTAATTGGGTGCAATCGTGTTGACCGACTGAAGAACTTCTAATAATAGATCCCACTTCTATCCCAGGCAAATACGGGATTGGTTGTCTCCTCCCCAAGCCTAGCTCCAGTTATAAGTCTACACACTAGCACAGGTTATCAAACCTACATACAAAGGGTTACTGTTAACCCCTAAATGAACTACCATCTTCACTACTTCAAAGCTATTCGTCACGAATGAGGCGAATTATTTCCTCTATAAAGTCTTAACTTTATACTTTATAGAGGAAGTAATTATTTTACTCGTTAGGAAAGAAAAATGGTCTTATTTAATTAATTTAGGGTTTGGGATATCTTGGTCATCTGCACCGGTTCCTTACCGGGAGTGATTCTTTACTGGTAACCTGTACCCTACTGGTGTGTGCATTTGTAATTTAGTGAATCTATGATTGGGAAGGTGCCGTGGATTATGAAAAGGAGTCAAATTCTGTTTATTTTCTGAGAAGAAAATGGGAAATCACAGAAAGCTATTTCAATGATATCTGACGGTGGGTTTCGAACCTATCTGTCTCAGAGTCCATGGCTAGTACCTACCGAGAGACACCAATATGACGTTTGATTCGCATGAATAATTAAAACACGAAGAACAAGCACATAAAGTATTCGAACCACGGATCACACAAACACCAGTGCTGATTCAGAGCGGCTGTTGTTGTCATGCAATTGCTACTAGCTAGAGTCAGAGTCCATTACGGCAAAGAGAAGCACGCAGTCGAATACAGAGAGAAAAAAAATACTGTCAGTCTGAAAGACTAGACGTTATATCATTTCAAATGATGCAGGCTACACATGCTAGAAAGGCTCAGGAGGACTTCTCGCTTCGCTCGAAGCCCCAGGACTCTTTCAACAGACTCCATTACCCATTAGCTTAGGCTTCCCGTGCGGGCACCTCTTTAAGGGTCACCCTGTATTTGAGTCTGACATATTTTACAACTCTTTAAGAGTCACCCTGTATTATTTGAATCTGATATCTTGCAAACCTCTTTAAGGGTCACCTTGTATTTGAATTGAATCTAAAATACTGTACACCTCGTTAAGTGTCACCCTGTAATTTGCTCTGACATCCTGCACACCTCTTTAGGAGGCACCCTGTATTCTTATCTGGCATCTTGTATATCTCTTCAGAAGTCACCCTGTATTCTTGTGTGACATCTTGTACACCTCTTTAGGAGTCACCCTGTATTCATGTCTGACATCTTGTACACCTCTTTAGGAGTCACCCTGTATTCTTCTCTGCCATCTTGTACACCTCTTTAAGAGTCACCTTGTATTCTTATCTGGCATCTTGTATATCTCTTTAGGAGTCACCCTGTATTCTTATCTGGCATCTTGTACTGTATTTTGCTCTGACATCCTGCATACCTCTCTTTAGGAGTCACCCTGTATTCATGTCTGACATCTTGTGCACCTCTTTAGGAGTCACCCTGTATTCTTCTCTGCCATCTTGTACGCCTCTTTAAGAGTCACCTTGTATTCTTATCTGGCGTCTTGTATATCTCTTTAGGAGTCACCCTGTATTCTTTTCGCTTCGCTCAAAGCCCCAGGTCGCTCGAAGCCCCAGGACTCTTTCAACAGACTCCATAAACCATTAACTTCGGCTTCCCGCGTGGCTGCATGACGTCACGCACTCGCCGTCCTTTACCCATTATCTTAGGCTTCCCGCGCGGCTGCATGACGTCACTTCCGTCTGAAGTCACTTCCGTCTCCGTAACGCAACCGCCTCCGTCCCGCATAACTTTAGACTCAAGCATAACGACGAAGTCGACAAGATCATTTAAAATTATAAAATCCCCAAAGAACATCGCTTCACAAGGTTTACTGCGCTGTACGCGCAGAAGGCAACAATAAGGGGATTTCTGTCCGTCCACCCTCCTTCTTTGTGAACTGTATTCGTGAGGCGCACGGCGCAAACACACTATGTTATTCTACTGCAGGCACAATTTCCAACTAACATCATATTCCAGAGTAGAAAAGGAAGAACTCGACGGTTACCCAAAGGAAGGCTTTGCGACATCGTGGCCATGTAGCCCCATGTACTTGGGTGTGAGTGTAGAACCTGTCTAATAACCTGTGTCACTGTAATGGCTGTACTAGTTAAGTAGGCCTATTTGTTATTGTTGTTGATTCTTTAAGGACTTTGCGACATCGTGGTCATGTAGCCCCGTTTACTTGGATGTGTGTAGAATTTCTCTGATAATGTGCGTCACTGTGATGTCTGCACTAGTGTGTGTATTTGTAATCGAGGTAGGAAGCGGCCGTGGCCTTTAGTTAGGCACCATGCTGGCATTTTCGTGGAGTAGAAGTGGGAAACCTCGTAAAACCACTTCCAGGATGGCTGAGGAAGAAATCGAACCGCCTCTTCTCAGTCTTGCCTCCCGAGGCTCAGTGTATACCGTTCCAGGCATCAGACCAGAATTATATTTTTTGGCAGATCTGAGAATTGAATACTGACCTCCACGGTGGCTGCCAAGAATGCTAGTCACTACGCCAAGAGATGGACTAAGTAAGAAAGAAACAAATTGAGAGTTTTTTTTAGCGTATGGCTTTTATGCCGGGAGTGTCCAAGGACATGTTCGGCTCGCCAGTTTTGTAGCTGCTTCGAGACGGACAAGTACCGTTGGGGAGGAAAGTTTGAATGTAAGGACGAGGAGTTGGAAGGTAGCGGCTGTGGCTTATAGTTAGGGACCAACCCCGGCATTTGCCTGGAAGGAAGATGGGAAACCACAGAAGACCATCTTCAAGGTTGCCGGCGGGGGTATTCGAACCACCTCGCCTCCTGGATGTGACCGACTGCCAGTAGTCAAGCCGTAACGACCACGGCTAACTCACCCGGTGAAATAATATTGCTAGACTACTCGTACATCAATAGGAAATGTTTAACTTGTACGGTACCAGTGTTGCCAATCCTTCTTGGACGAAAAAAGGAGATGGCCACTCAAAAGAGAAGGAGGTTAAAGTAGATTTTAAAATTTCATTGGGTATCACCTTTTTACTTAGATATAAATTGTCATTTTAAAAAAGCTTAAAATTCATTCCAGAACTTCTAAAAATAATGTAATTTGTCATACACAGTTGTATCCTTAAATTTAACGAGGGTTTTACGTGCGATAAGGACCTGTTACCACAGAGGTTTTGAGGTGGGCCAAGTTACTGTCTGTCATGGTGTCGTGCATGACAGATGATCACGATTGTTAACTCAGTGCTTCCTAGTCATAGATGAACTAAACTAAACTATCTGAATATATAGGGGGTGATCAAAAAGTTTCCGTTTGGGGACGTTGCTGCAGCGTATATGGATACCCCGGGCGTGGAATGCCGAACAAAAAGCACACCGGATGGCTGTTTGCCTGCAGCACCTGATACGTTTCAATGTTGAAGGCAACACGTTCCTGGAGCGCATGGTTGCAGGCGACGTAAGCTGGTGTCACCACAGGGAACCAGAATCGAAAGCGTCGACGATGCAGTGGTGTCATCCATCGTCCCCTCATCCCAAGAAGTTCAAGAGCCAACCATCCACTGGAAAGGTGATGCTCACCCTGTTCTATGATTACCGGCGCCCATTGTTTATCGATTTCAAGGAACCTGATGTCTCCATCGCTGGGGAACGGTACTGCACAACACTGGTGAAATTACGGCGTGCAATTAAGGCGAAACTTCCGGGAAAGCAGCGACAAGGGGTGCTGCTGCTTCATGATAACGCACGTCCCCATACCACAAAGCGCACCCCCGGTGGAAGACTGCCACAAGTCAAAAAGGACACATTTTCAGGAGAAGCATTTAATGATTTTGAATTAGTAGGAAAAATATAATACATATTTACATAATTAAAGTGAAAGTAAAATATTACTAACTTCTAACATTGTCTAGTAATATACAATAACATACAAAGTTCATTCATGGATTATAATTATGTGTTTTAATCAAAAACAATAATAATTTTTAGTTATGGCACTTTTCTATTCAGTGCCGTAGAATTGCAATTTATACGATCCGAGTTGTGGCAGTTTTACAAGACACGGACTTGATCATAGGCATTTATAAGCACCACATACTTCAAAATTCATGGTTTTTGACTTGTGGCAGTCTTGCACCGGGGGTGCGAAGGTTGTAACGCAGAAGGAACGCCAACTCAAGTGGGAGATACTCGAGTTTTCGCCCTGTATTCCTGATCTCTCCCCGTGCGATTATCACGCCTCAGTCCCTTAAAAACGTCCTTGAAGTGTTGACGATTCCTGCCGGACGAAGACGTGCAGCAGGCGGTTACGAACTTCTTCACGCAGCAGGACACGGTGTTTCACCGCACGGGGATCTTCAACCTGCTGCATCGGTGGGATCCTGAGCAACTCCATGCTCACGGCGATCTTGCCTGATTGGCCTACCGACTCTGGACTCTAAGGCCGTAAAACAAAAACTTTTTGATCACGTCTTATATTTAAAGTAACTTACTTTCCTTGCGTGCGGTGTTTCAAATGGACAAGATGTAAATTTTGAAAAAAGAACTTCTTTAAAGGAACATTTCGTAAAGTATGGAGATTTGCTAAGTTTCTTACACCTTACCTTACAAGTTGAAAAGTAGACATGGGAACACTGTACGGTACTCATATGCACGTCTACATCATTTCTCCGTAGCTAAAGAACACAGAAATTGCCGAGCGGTATTGTATGGTCTTATCTAATATCCGGGACGCTGTTTCATAAAACTGACTCATATTATATTAGCTAATTGGCCTATGGTTATGAAGCAGAATACTAAACTTTATGAAATAGGGACAGGGACAGGGGCCCAGAACACACATCTCATTGCCTTAGTGTACGGAATCCCGTATTTGGCCCACGTGTCTCATCAATGGTGAAATTAGCGAGAGGATGGATACGGATAGCTGCCAAGAAGAGCGTGGGTGAACTAGCCAACAGGAACTCTCCAATCTATTAACGCTACACGACACAGCACGAGCCTTATTATTGCCAGTTAAACTCTGTACGTCCCTCCCACGACTCTTCAATGAGAGCAGGTGGGGGAGTATTATCCAAACATTTCTCATTTTGCACTGGAGTTTCGATCAAGTACAACCATGGTTGTTTAAATGTTCATTAAACAGTACACGATGTGTCAATATGGTTCCAGCTGCCTTTGTGAGTACCAGTTGTCGTTGTTTCATTCGAAGGGCTTGAATATCGTGGTTATTTAGCCCTGTGTTCTTGCGTCTGTGTAGAATTTGTCTGATAACCTGTGTAATTGTGGTGTCTGTAGATGTATTTGTAATTCAGGTGAGGATTGGGAAGGAAGCGGCCATGGCTTTATGTTATGAAGCAACCCGGCATTTGCCTGGAATAGAAGGGGGAAACCACTTCCAGGAATGCTGAGGTGGGAATCGAACCCACCTCTTCTCTGGTTTGCGTCATGAGGCAGAGTGTACCGCGTTACACCCATCAGACCGGAATTAAATTCCTTGGCAGAGCCGGGAATCGAACCCGGACCTCCAGTGTGGACGCCAAGAAAACTAGCCACTACAACACGAGGTAGTTGGTTTAAAAATCTTCAAGAATGTATTTCTAAAAGTTGCAGAAAAAAACAGCAAAAACGTTCGTGGGATGATAACGTGCAGGCGGAGAGACAGACGTTGCATTTTATATATTGATGATAACAGTTAAGTGTATCACTCGATTCTTGTCTTCAATCCAGCTAAATAAGAGGAACGGACGATAATAAATATTTCTGACCGCAAGGTTGTAGGTACTGTAAGAACAGTTAGCTTGCATTTAACGGCGGGAGATATTGGCAACACCGACCCATAAAGTTTTTAAGTGTAGAAAGTTAGCTGCGCTCAATGAAAGTAATCATTTAATCGTGTTCATAGTACCTAATCCATCACATGGCTCATACAGCACAGTGCAGTGATGTAAGCACCCATGATTGAGGTCAAGGAACTGTTCACCTCACCTAGGCTACTGGGACGCTGCAGAAGCCAACAATTTATACTAACTAGTTCACGAGAAACACAATTTTTATGGAAAATATATTTCAGTTTTAAATGTAGCCTATATTTAACAAGTTAAGAGCCACCATACTTTAAAAAGAAATACTGTATACATCTTATTGGTTAATCCGCTCACTGCATTCAGTTTAGCATTGAGAATATTAGTTTTGTGGTAAGCTACCAGTGAAAGTAGGCAGGGGCTTATGTACAATTTTTTTCGGGGGGGGGATGACTATCCTGGAAAATTGTGAGTATTCTCAGTGGATTGTCTCCGCAAAATACCCAGAAATATCAACCAATATCTTAGAGCATATAACTTTATGTAATTATTTTAGATAAGATTCTAAGTTTATATAGCCTACAATTAGTGGCAATACAAAACAAGTTGTAAAATACAACACAACACACAAATAAAATTGTATACTTAATGAATTTTCTATTATGATCTATGGAGTATGAATGGCAAATATCTAAATATTTGTCAATTTATTAAGCAGAAAGGTACGGTAAACAGTTTTTTTTTTTTTTTTTACAAATTGATAATTTATTTCTCAAAAATACCATACTGCGGAATTCTCAGCTTTGCCTCACAAGGCTGAGTGTACCCCGTTCCAGCCTTCATACCAGAATTAAAATTTCTTGGCAGAGCCAGGATCGAATTTGGACATCCGGGGCGGCAGCCAAGAATGCTAGCCACTACACCACGAGGTAGTCTAATTTCAATCTTAATATTGTTTATAACTTAGCCAATAAGTTAAGGTTAGGGTACAATCAAATTTACAATTATTTTATGCTTTTACCAAAGCAACACATTCTTAAATTTTATTGGATATTTTCAGGGGGGGGGGGGGGGCTGGAGCCCCCACAGCTCCGCCCTTATATAGGCCCCTGGAAGTAGGATACGTCCTGGCGTTCCAGTTATGACAAAGACATCTGTATCTCATCCAATAGGCCACAGCAGACGCCAACCTTGAGTATTACAATTACAGCGGTTGCTAACACTTGCATTACACACAGTCTACAGATGGTTGTGCCATTCAGTAAAGGGACAGATAACCTCGTTGTTGTAAATCAGGGCACTGCGCTTTGCACGTGCATAAAAGAACTGTTCCTCTCCTGAACCCACCCGCCCTCCTGCATTGCGAATTGGCGCACCGCCTATACCTACAAACTGTGTGATTGTATGTACGATCTAAGCGTGCGCTAGCATACAAAATACAAAAGTCTTTTTAATGAAAAACTCCAATAGTTATGGAAAAGTTATCGGTAGTTCCTCTTCACTTGTTACAGTCAAACACTAGTATTGTCTTCTTCCTTAGGGGCGTGGTGCCGTAGCTGTCGCCTGTCGCCAAGGTGGAACGCGTTCGATTCCCGGTCAGTGCATGTCAGATTTTTGAAGTGAAATGCCATGTCCTGTGGTTCGGATTCCACGCAAAAAGGAGGTCCCGTGGCTCATGATCAGAAGATTAACGGTCACGTAAAACTTATTTCTTAGTGAGTATCGCTTGTTTTCTCCGTATATAGTAGCCTAGTTGTTGTTCATTCTTTTAGGGGCCCTGCGACATCGAGGTCATATAACCTCATGCTAAAGAAACTTGGGTGGGATCACTTGAGGCTAAGAGGATGAAATCTAGACTCTACGCTATGTACAACACACATACAAATCAACCAGCTGGGGTGAGCTTAGCAAACGTATAGGAAAGCCTACTTATATGAGTAGAAGTGACCATTCTTCCCGACCGCAGCGTACGAATTATGATAAATATTATTTCGTAAACCGTAACATTGATAACTGGAACTCTTTACCTGCCGCAGTCTTTGAGCCTTTCCCCAAACATATAGCCTAAGTGTGTTTAAGAAAAGACTGACGATTTATGTAAATACTCCAGTTTAATTGTTATTGAATTGTTATGTATAATTGTGTACTTGTTACGTATAGCCTACCCAATTTGCCACCGGGAGAAACACCCTCAATTGCAAATAAATGAATGAATGTACTTGGGTGTGTAGTATTTGTCTGATAACCTGTGTCACTGTAATGTCAGTACCAGTGAGTGTAGGCTATTTGTAATTGAGGTAGGACTTGTGTGGGAAGCGGCCGTGCTCTTAAGTTTGGCACCATCCCAGCATTCGCCTGGGGTAGAAATGGGAGGGGGGGTAGAAATGTCTCAGGTAGCAATCGAACCCGCCTCTTCTCAGCTTTGCCTCACGAGGCTGAGTGTACCCAGTTCCAGCCCTCAGACCAGTATTAAATTTCTTGGCAGAGCCTCCGAACCCGGCCCTCCGTGCTGACAGCCAAGAATGCTAGCCGCTACACCACGAGGCGGACTCCCTTTCTAACACCGGTGTAAATGTTTAATCGTATTATGCAGGGTGTTTGTAATTTCCCATTACAGACTTTGAGGGCTTGTTGTAGGGACCAAGACGGTTAAGTTTAGCATAGGAACTTGTGTCCGGAAACGTACCGTCTTCCTGCTACCCGCAAAAAAAACACACCACAGCACACGTTCACAGCTCCCACATTTTCGGCGCTCTGTTCGACTCCTGTTGCTATGTTTCTGGTATTCGTAGTCTCCTCCTCTTCCACTGCGTGGAGTACAGCCTCTTCCAACTCGGGTGTGCGGCGCCACGGTGGAGCACCACAGTCGTCTCTGAATCTAGCAGTTTCCGAGGCTCGCTGATACACCTTAGCAAAGAGGGTGTGTGAAGGTCTCCGGCGCGCGGCGGTGTGGAAAACGCTGCCCATACACCTGACGAGCAGCTTTCCTTCCCATTGCACCGCGCTTCGCCGCGCCGTACAATATCAACATGTAGCCTACGCCATGGGCAACAGCAACACACTAACAATGAGCTAAGTACGTACAACTTACTGTTGTGTAGTAAAGAATTATGTATGTTAGGTAGTCAGCCCGGAGGCTGGTTGGATCCTCAAAGAGTACCGCCGTAAGTTTATGTGGGCACTGCTGTAGTATTAATATGAACGAAGGTCACAAGCACAACAGCAGGTACAACACGTCTTCGTGCGGATCACACACTCAACCGAATGGCATGGAATGTTAACAAACCTGTCGGGGTATGGGACATCAGGTGATCGTTCAATGACGTACGTACTCATGTCAGTGGCGCCGAAAATGCAGGAATTTTGATCGTGTGCTGTGGTGGTTTCTTGCAGGTAGCAGGAAGGCGGTACGTTTCCGGACACAAGTTCCTGTGCTAAACTCAACCGTCTTGGTCCCCACTACAAGCCCTCAACGTCTGTGATGGGAATTTAGGAACACCCTATATTTACTCAACGGAGAGTGTTTGATGTATCCAAACAAGTTTTATTTGTTTTGTTTGTTTCTAGCGAGTGCTAATGAAGAGAATAAATAGGTTGGTAGGGCGCATACAAATAAGGCACCCAGGAATAGCCAAGTTATGAAAGGATGGGAGTAGGATAAGAGCTTTAGCAACAGATCAAAGTAAGGAAATATTAAACAGACTGCCTCGGATATGGCATGCAGCAGCCATGTAGAGATGAAACGGTTAGTTTAGGTCAAGGAGTTGCATCATACCTGCTTAGTGACTGAAGAATCACACAACGCAAGCTTTACATTACTGATTACTACCCTACCAGCGAATTGTTACTGGTGGCGAAAATCGGAACTAATGCGCTCCACCCGGCCACACGCCTGCGTCAGACGTGCAGTCGTCGCCAGCGAAACTTCATCGCATGTCATTTGTGTGCATGATTTGTGCTGGGCCGTGCGCTGTGCGGTGTGTTTTCATTGTATGACTCTACATGCGTTCCCCCACTTGCCCCGAAACTACTCGCTGCAGCCATAACGAGGCGAGATGACGTAATGTATACACAACAGCCGCGCTCCACGTCTAGCGGTAACAATTCCCTGGTAGGGTAGTACGGCAGAGTTGAGTGGTAGGCAGACCAGTCGGGAAAGCAAAACTGATCAAAGTGGAGCACACAGGTGTAGCAAAATGTTGACATTGGTTCGCTATACATTATGTATTTACAATGTGGTAAGCGATACTAATTGCTAATAAAGGTCATCACATGAGCATGAAAGCAGGCACACAATACGTTTAAAACAAGGGCTGATAAATTTCGTGTTACCGGCCGCGGTGGCCGAGAGCGCTAACGCGCTACCTCGTGTCTCGCTGGCATCGGGAGAGTGTGGGTTCTAATCCCCCCTCGGCCGTCCTGAAAGTGGTTTTCGTGGTTTCCCATTTTCACTACTAGGCAAATGCCGGGACGGTTCCTTTCAATAGGTCTACGGCCGATTTCCTTTCATAATCCCTATCCTGACCCGTCCTGAAAAGGAAAATACATGGCCATTGGCTGCATTAATAAAAATTATTATAAATTTCGTGTTCCAAACTCACACAGAAAGTTTTTTGTGTCCAATCATATCTGTTGGTTTGTTTGTATGTATGTATGTATGTTGTTATGTAATCTGTTTTGACATCTGCATTCATGAGTTGCGTGATCTGTCGGAGATTTGTCTCACCATGGCTCAACAGCGTGTGAGAGCCTTACCGTGCTGATATAAGATTGCTTACAGCGTATATCATCTACATATGAACAGACTTGGGCAAACTACTCACAAAATGTATTTTTGATCCAAAATTCAAAATACAATAACTGAATCCTTGAAAATACAAAATTGTGTTTTAAAATAAAATTGAAAATACTGAACACTTCCAGTAAAGTATACTTGCAAAAAGTTTGTTTTGAAAAAACTTAATACAATGGAGTTCTTTTTCGCTGTGGAGTTCTTTTTCGCTGGAAGTATTAGGTATTTTCAGATTTAGTTAAAAAAACAATTTTGTATTTTCAAGGATTCAGTTATTGTATTTTGAGTTTTGGATCGAAAATACATTTTGTGAATATTTTGCCTAATTCTGCATATGAATGTTAGTGTTTCGTGAATGGTGCTGTATAAAACATTATGTCCCACAAATCACATTCTCTGCTGCCCTTTATGGTCTGTTTCCATACTCCCTTGCATGCCGTAGATACCTTGACATCTCCTTTCATTTCCTCAAGGATCGTACATTTTCCCTCCAGTTGTCTGTGAAAGGGACCCAATAGACCAACACAAATCAGAGTTTTAACTAGGCTTTGTTTGTTTTTTTTCATTTTGCGGCTTGGAAATTGTGGTCATTTCAGTCCCGTATAGCCTACTTAAGTGTATGTGTATAGAATTTGTCTGGTAACCTGTGTTATTGTGACATCCGTGCTAGTGTGTGTATTTGCGAGAGGGGCTAAGATGGGAAGGAGGTGGCAATGCCCTAAGTTAGGAACCATCCCAGCATTTGCTGAGAGCAAAAGTAGGAAATCAAGGTAAACCCATTTTAGGATGACTGATACGGGGATCGAAACTACATCTTCTCAGTTTTGCGTCACGAGGCTGAGTGTACCTCGTTCCAGCCCTCAGAGCGGAATTCAATGTCTTAGCCGAGCCAGAAATCGAACCCGGACGTCGGGGGTGGCAGTCAAGAATGCTAGTCACTATACCATGAGGTGATCAGCCTTCATACCTGAGGCACTACCGCCCAAGAGCTAACACCAACTGACTAACGGCTATCCATCATGCTATTACTGTAACGAATGCCCGCACACCGATAATGTTCAACCTCTTCGCCAGTTGTATCTGATAGCTCTACAAATTGCTCTCTCTTTGGGGCACGTGACCTCGATGTTTAGCTGCCGCCGCCACCACTGTCCTGTCGAGGCTGAGTCAACCGTGTATTAGTTCCACCTTTCCCTTATAGAGCGAATCGAACCTGGGATCACCCGGACATAAATATCAACGTTACACGTAGACAACGACTACAAACCCAAATGATATCCAGTGTAAGTATGGCCACGGTCTCAGTTGTATTTGTATATCAGTGGCCACATTGCGCCAGTGTCTCATAGCACAGGATGTCGCTGACACACACTAAATATCACTGGGTCAAATGAGCTTCGGAGTAGAGAAATTGTTGTTGTTGTTAATTTTGCTAAGGGGCTTGTGACATCTTGGTCATCAGCATTATGTAGTTGGGTGTGAGTTGAGCTTGTCTGATACTGATAACCTGTATTCCTGTGATGATTGAAGTAGTGTGTGTAGTCTAACTGTATTAGGGACAGGGATGAGATAGGTGTCCCGGGACTTGAAGTAAGGTACTATCCCGACATTTGCCTGCAAGGGAGTATGGGTTAACCCGGAGGAAATCCATATTAAGGATAGCCGCTGTCAGTGCCGGGATTGGAACCTCCGGTCTCCAGATGTGCTGTAGCTGCCCTCGTGGGCGTGGTGCAAGATTTTACGAGCAAGGCAATGCCGCGGGGCTGGATTAGAGAAACATAGCCGAGTGTTCATATGCATATGCTCACAACACAAATTGCGTTTATTCAAAGAAAAGTTAATTTGTATTATTTTACGGCAAGTAGGATAAATTGAGCAATTGCTTTTCATTACTTTAAACTTACAGAGGGGGCCATGTCATTATGGCAAAGCTGAATAGAACAAAATTCTTCATTGCATATTAAGATACAATGGTGTATTTCATTTGAGGCTGATTCTCCGCTGCAGGACCTTTCTGCCACCAAATGTGCTCGAAGAGATCCTATACCATCCAACATCGTATGAATTTACGCATTTTTATGCATTTAACTTTAAACCACTGTTATCTTATATTCTATTAGACGATAGACCTTAATCTTAAAGAAAGCCAAACGGTGCGATTTCGGAACTTACCCTGTCCTAAAACCGAATCTGTAATAGTTTCTTCTTTTGTTACGGGTAGTGTGTGGCAAACGAACACCGTAGATACAAGCATCAAAAAAAGGTTTTGCATATTGCTGGCCAAGAGTCGTAGTGGTCTCAAACCCATTAGTCGTTCTTGCGTCCGAATATATCGGCTGTATACACTCGCCTGTGCCAATGTGGATAGATCTGTGTGAGTGTGGAGACGACCCGGTGAACGTATGCACGACCAATACATCCAAGACCGATACCTACAGGGAGGAGGTGGTGTTGGTTTTTTTTTTGGGGGGGGGGGGGGGGGGGGGGTCGGCCAAAATTTCACTTTCGTGAACGATAACACTCGCCCGCACAGAGCTGGCATTCTTCAGGAGGATGGTATTCACAGAATGGAATGGCCTGCCTATGCTCCCGATCTCAATTTGATGTGTGTATTAAAGGTGTAGACACATTGCCTCGCAGACTTGACTTGACTTGACACACCGCAGTTAGAATAATGAAGTATTTCATAGTATCCCTTGAACGATAAATTATTCGATATATTTCTCACAGAACAGACGTCCAACCGCAATCGATAACACGAGACCACATCGATCCGGTAAACAATCAAAATCAAAGAAAATACTGCACATACCATAATCATATTGTAAAGCAAAGTTGATCACCATTATATCAAACATAACAAGTAGTTCCGTGAAGAACAAAATAGCCTATTTTCATATATCCTACTTATGTTAATTGCCTCTATCAACATACAAAATTTCAGTTTGATTGTTGTAATAGGTTCATAGATATTGAGATCCATCTAAATGTTTCGGATGGTCGCCATGTTGGATTTTTATATGTTTAGCCAATAGAGTTATGTACTGTTACATGATGGTTATTCCGTAGGATTACTCAATCGCATGATTAGGACACAAGAAATGAAAACGAAATTTTAAAATTTCGCACAGCCGCCGTCCTGAGGTTATGTAAACAATCTTAATATATAATACGCTAAGGTGTATGTTTCACGAAACTCAAGCTCCTAAACCAGAGGGAGTTAGAAGGTGCGGTTTGTACCAAAATCTTTCAAATACTCAATAGTTCAGGAAAAATCTTGAATTTCTTGAAAAGTCAACGGAAATATATTTATTTATTTATTAAGTGCTTTTAAACAAATAAACAATAAGATAGCCCCCTGCAGATCTGTATCGCGTACTGCCCGCATAGCACTAGGACCGGGCGGGTAGTCTGTACACATGGGGCGCACACAACCCATTATGCGAGAGTTCTCGCATGGGTCCACTAGTTGAACTAAATTACACACATCAAAAAAAGTTTTGCATCACCTCGGTTCCCAGATCTCCGGCATATAGACGTTGACTGTGTATATTGTATCCAAGATACAGTCCCTTTGACTGTTCATAGATGTCACTAAAACTGCTCAAAGATGTAAACAACCATGCATGAGCAGGGCCTATTAGACGGAGGGGGTACGACAGCCGATCAGTTCCAGTCATTCCACCAGGACGAAGGTACGCTGCTCATGTTGTCTGTAGTTCTACCATGCCTAGAAGGTCAATACCGCAGTTCGATCGCGTCCGCATTGTTACTTTGTGTCAAGAAGGGCTCTCAACAAGGGAAGTTTCCAGGCGTCTCAGAGTGAACCAAAGCGATGTTGTTCGGACATGGAGGAGGTACAGTGATACAGGAACTGTCGATGACAGGCCTCGCTCAGGCCGCCCAAGGGCTACTACTGTAGTGGATGACCGCTACTTACGGATTGCCGCTCGGAGGAACCCTGACAGCAATGCCACCATGTTGAATAATGCGTTTCGTTCAGCCACAGGACGTCGTGTTTCAACTCAAACTGTGCGCAATAGGCTGCATGATGCGCAACTTCACTCCCGACGTCCATGGCGAGGTCCAGCTTTGCAACCCCGACACCATGCAGCGCGGTACAGATGGGCCCAACAACATGCTGAATGGACCCCACGGAATTGGCATCACGTTCTCTTCACCGATGAGTGTCGCATATGCCTTCAACCAGACAATCGTCGGAGACGTGTTTGGAGGCACCCTGGTCAGGCTGAACGTCTTAGACACACTGTCCAGCGAGTGCAGCAAGGTGGTGGTTCCCTGATGTTTTGGGGTGGCATTATGTGGGGCCGACGTACGCCACTGGTGGTCATGGAAGGCTCCGAAACGGCTTTACGATACCTGAATGACATCCTCCGACCCATAGTGCAACCATATCGGCAGAATATTGGAGAGGCATTTGTCTTCATGGACGACAATTCTCGACCTCATCGTGCACATCTTGTGAATGCGTTCCTTCAAGATAACGACATCGCTCGACTACAGTGGCCAGCATGTTCGCCAGACATGAACCCTATCGAACATGCCTGGGATTTGTTGAAAAGGGCTGTTTATGGACGTCTTGACCCACCAACCACTCTGAGAGATTTACGCCGAATTGTCGTTGAGGAGTGGGACAATTTGGACCAACAGTGTCTTGATGAACTTGTGGATAGTATGCCACGGCGAATACAGGCATGCATCAATGCAAGAGGACGTGCTACTGGGTATTAGAGGTAGTGGTGTGTACTGCAATCTGGACCACAAATGCTGAAAGTCTAGCTGTATGATGGTACAACATGCAATGTGTGGGTCTCATGAGCAATAAAACGAGCTGAAATGTTGTTTGTGTTGATCTCTATTCCCTTTGTATTTAACGGTTCCGGAACTCTTGGAACCGAGGTGATGCAAAACTTTTTTTGATGTGTGTAGATATCAGCGCATTACAATGTATATAAACATTTGCTGTACCATATTTCACTGCGCTCGGATGGTCAAATCGCGAGGAAAGTCTTTTAAGTTAAATGTTTCTACTTCGCTTGGCCACCATGTTCGTCTTGTACTTCACAGGTTTTTGAAAGTCGCATAGGTAAACTTCTAGTAGTGCCCTTTGTCACCGTACAAAATTTCAGGCTGATATCAGTAATAGTTTCGGACATATAGAATGCCGGTAAAATATTTTGCACAGCCGCCATGTTGGATTGGTGAGACGTAATAAAATTTGAAGGGCAGGATCGGGATCGGACAAAATAGTACTATGTTCTTACCGAGTTTCATTGAAATCGCTCCAGCAGTTTAGATTTTATTACAGGAGGGTGCACACACACGCACAAAAGGTGATTTCATAAGCCTATTTTTAGCTTACTTTTTGCAAAAAATGAAAGTAGACATATGAGATCTACACAGGGCCAAAGATTGTGTGTCTGTGTACTCTGGATGTCTGCCCCCCCCCCAATATCTATTCAAACACGGTGAAACCGAATTGAACGAAATTTGGTAGAGAGGTAGCACTAGCAAAGGGCACCTCAGTGTCATGTTTTATATCGCCGCCATCTTTTCCAAAACTGAATGGCGGCCACTCAAACGTTCAAAACGTAAAATCAAATTACGACTAAACTAATCATCCGATCTCTACCAAATTTGGTAACAACATGCCTTTATATAGGACGCGTCTTGCGCCCAAACTACAAGGTCATCCATCATCCGTGCCATGTCAGGATGGCGGGCGCGTTAATTATGCAACCATTATAATCAATAGCTTAAGACCCGCCAATTCCGATTATCGGGCCAAGGGTAGTTTAAGCTATCCTAAAGGACGTGATCCGTTGTTTATTATAATTTAATATTATAATATTATACTGTATGAGTGACTTGAAAGAGCTGAGCCGTCTCTGTCACATGCCAAGATGGCAGTTAACCTCTTGTGCATGTCCTAGATATATTTCAGTAGTTTTAGTATGTTGTATGCGATATATCCTACTGATAGAAATAATATAAACTTTGTATTAAATGATTTATTATGAAGATGTAATGCAGTGTAGAAATCGTTTATTTCAAGACATCATTTGCTAACACGTTGTATCTAAGTCAGTTAATAACACTCAAAATTTAAGAACATTGTTGGCTCTGGGCTAGAGCGTTAGTCTCTCACGCGGATGACTGGGGATCGAAACCTACAAGAGTTAACTTTCTTTTTTACTTGAATTATTTTACAAATGATGTGGACGAGCTCTTTACACAGATACTAAATAAAATGCCATTTAGCTTAAAGGAGAGGCTAATGTATACACTCGTTTATTAATTATCACAGCACCAGCATCGTACATAAACAGAAGACATTCGGAAAAGGAGAAGGAGAATATAAGTACAAGATACACGTTGTCATCAACCTCAGCCTTCTCAATGCCTCTGTACGGTGCTGTCCTCTTGTGGGTAATTGTTCTAAACATTCCGCTTTGTAGATCACTGGCCTCCTGAAGTATGGCAATTTTGTATTAGTTCAAGTTCTAGCCACGACCACCCTCCGATTACCTTTAAGCACTGCCAGCTGGATCCAATCCCTCTGGTTGCATTAAACTGCCTGCTCATTCAAAACTCAGGGCGTACAAGATATATAGTAATTCACTGCTAGGTTGCAGCACCAACCTACTGTGATCGTCGCCACCTAAAACGAAGGATTCTTCAGTTTGGAGACTTAATATAGAGATTAACGGACGTGAGTGCCATTACAGTAAGTTAGTAGTTTTGATATTCAATCATCATAAAGTATATAATATTGATTTTGACACTTACTGGTTAATTATCAATATAAAAGAAAACAAAAATACATGGTGGTAGAGGTGATTGTTTCAGGGGTGAGGACAAAGTATACCCATACATTTAGGAGAAAGTAGGCTATATGATCAGTGCTGAATATCTTCTTTTAAAAATGAAAATAGGCTAGAAATGCCTAAAAAATCGAAATTGCTAAACTAAAAGCACGAAAATTATTTTGAATCCGGCGCATTTAAGTAACCTCAAATGCCAACTGACTGCGCCGAGATTCAATCCCATAACCGTGGGCCCAACAGGTGAGAACCATACCTCTGCGCCACGCAACCAGCCATAGGCCTAGTAATTTTATTATTTCAAAGTGAGAGGTGTAGAAGCAGAGGAGGCCGTAGTGCTAACTGCTAACGGGGCAACATGGAGACGACTCGCTAGCAAACAGAGGCTTGAGGACTAGACTGGACGCTGAAAGGACAAACAGTCTCAAATGAAAATGAATTATTATCATTACTATTATTACCGACAGCGGTAGCTACGCTCGCTGAAGCACAGCGCTAGGCCATGGGGCCAAGCTCTCTGCGGACTCGGTAGACATGGGTTCGAGCCCCACCGTCGGCCGTCCTTGAAATGGTTTTCCGTGGTTTCCCCAATTTCAACTCCAGGCAAATGCTGCGATGGTACCTTCTGACAGGCCACGGCCACTTCCTTCCACATCCTTGTTCAGTTTCATTCATCTTCATTCATTTCATCTCTCATTAACTCCTTTCATGAGGTTGATATCAGGAAGGGCATCCAGCCATAAAAACCATCTGCCACATATAATTTCATCGCATCGCATCACATCCCCCACTCAAGTTGGAAAACGGGAATAACAGGGGGTAGACATACAATTATTATCATTATTATTATTATTACACAACAATCGAGATTTGAACCAAGTATCCGGGGATGAAAGACTAACGTCGAATATTGTAAGGTACAGAGTTGTAAAGAAATGTTACTGTATAAAACACATGCGCTGCTATAACACGAGAGCCCAACAGTGACCTACTGTACTGTCAGTCAACAAGGAATAAATGAAGGATTGTCCTTCCTGTTGTTTCCGTGTGGGATAACAGAGCTCCCCCTGAGGAGAGCAAACACAGCGTCTTCCGGTTCGTCCCTCGACTTCCGGTACACCCACTTCCAGTAAGGAATAGGCTAGAATTAGGCAATGAGCTAGGATTTGCCGCAGCCAATAGACAATATTTCCTAGTACATATTATTTCGAATCATAGCATAAATGCCAAGTTATCAAAATGAACTGATATAAGATGCTCAAAATATGTATAACCATGAATCAAAATCAATAATTCCGTTTGATGAAAATCAATAATTCCCAAGTGTCTCAGTGTACCTACAGAGAAATCCCCCTCTCGGCGTAACGTTTTCGAATATTTCTGATTTATCCTATGCATTATGTAGTTTTGTAACGAAAAGTGATAAGTTACCTGTACTGATCCCCTTGAACTACGTACTGTACAAACCAATCAAAACTGAATTTACCATGATTAAGTAGGAACTTTGTCATTAAATTAGGATGCAATTGTCTGGTCATATTTTGGTATATTTGGATCATATTTTCCGCCTGTTTACATCTCTTGATGAATGCAATTATCTCTTGGCACAGGTTAGAGTAAAATGTGGCTTTTCACCTGAATACCAGTCCCATTCATGGTTGTGATTGTCTGGAAACTACTGACGTATGGGTGATACTGAGTGATTGCATTCGGGACATAGCTGGTGCCTATGAATGCTGTGAAAGGTTCTACTTATGGGGTCGGCGCTGCTGCACCGACTCAGTGAGGAAAGCAATGACAAACTACCTCACTCCTTATCTTGCCTCGTACGCCTCACTATAGTGCTTACTTGAGTTTTTAAGAGTTTCTGCCCTCATAACCTACGGTGGTATTTTTAGAGGATCCTAACAGTCGGCGGACTGACTACCCAACAGACAGACAGGGCCTTATTTAGCTATTTTTGGTCACATTTTCTAGCATATTTCTCAGCTTCTTTTTAGGGCCCAAACATCCTAACCCTAGTGATGAGAATAAATAAGTTACACGGGTTGGGTAGGGACTATTAAAAAATTATGTGGACTTTAGCCAGGCACTCATGACTTCACTTGCATCATGGGGTTGTTTATTGTCATCATACCAATCCCAATGAAGTTGTGGTCATTTCTTTGCAATGTGCCCGTCAGTAACATGAAAACTGACGTGTAATATGCTTCAAATGAAAAAGAATATTGCTCCATACCGTCTCTCCGAAGTAGCCTAACCTGTATTTTATAGCAAGCAAAATGTCAGTTGCACCTAAAACGAAGCGCATTGCTGCCAGCCAAAGAAGATGGCACCACTGTCTATGGATATCATGTCACAAACAGAACTGTTAATAAAGTTGTGAAAAGTGAAAAGAATCAATCTTACTCCTTCCTCCAGGCTTGCCCGTCATCAGTTAATTGCTTCTCATCTGCTTGAAATAGATAGCGAAATGTCAAAATCAAAGATTAAAATAAAAACAAGAGAGTAGCGCACTCTTGATTTGCGTTGTTGTTGTTGTTGTTTTATTTGAGGGGCTTGGACACCGTGGTCATTTGGTCCGTGTACTTGGGTGTGTGTGGAATTTTGTCTTATATCCTGTGTTACTGTGGTGGCTGTATTAGTGTGTGTATTTGTAATTCAGGTGAGGATTGGGAAGAAGGCGGCCGTAGCCTTAAGTTAGGAACCATCCCGGCAATTGCCTGGAAGAGAAGTGGGAAACCTCGGAAAATCACTTCCAAGATGACTGAGGTGGTGTAGAATATACAGCTATAATGGCAATGATAATAATAATCCCCCGCCCCAATTGGCAGTACCTCTACGCCTATGCTTCATAGTGAAAGTAATGTGACATTCCCCTAGGAACTGAATTTACAAAAGCAGCCTACATTGTGTACGGAGAATATTCATCTGATGACCTGAGTCCATTACTGCCCGCGTGAGTTTTGTGATTAAACTGATAAGACGTTTGTCTTTGTGGTCATGTGATCAGCTCAGCCTCGTGAGGCAAGAACTGAGAAGAGGTGTGTTTCCCGGCCGGGTAGCGAGATTTTAAATTCGTAGTATTATTTCCCTTGGCTCGAGGTCAGGGTGCTTGTGACTTAGTCATAATTCATTTCATCCTCATTACGATGCGGAGGTAGCCCAAGGGCTTCAACATGAAACACCTGCACCAGGTCACATACCACCATTTATTCACTGCCCAAGATTTGGCTTCACTCTTTCAAAGGAAGAAACTGATCGATAAGTTACACGTGATAGGAGCGAAATGTAACCTATCTCCTTATAGAATGGGTGATGCTAAACTCGCCGGTATTGAGGGCACAGCTTCTAGCTTCTAGCGGCTACTGGTATGGGTTCTTGCACGTCTTCCGTCAACCTAGTTTTACAGGCACAAGAGACGTGGACCGCAAGTAGGTTAGTGGCTGCTCTTATAAGGCGATCTCTATAATTACATTGCCTCGATACTCCATAGTTGTGATTCGAAGACTCCCTCACATAAAGGCTAAAAATAAGAAGTCAAGATGGTGGGCCAACAACAACAAACAAAAAACATCAGAAATGTAAAGGAACGAAGCTCTTCTTCATTCATACCCTACTAGAACATCTATTTCCCCGCCTTCTGTGGTCTTGGGTTACGCATTGAAACTCTAGTCCCAAAGGTTCTGTGATCAGCTCAGCCTCGTGAGGCAAGAACTGAGAAGAGGCGAGTTTGATCCGCACCTCGGCCATCCTGAAAGTGGATTTCCGTAGTTTCTCACTTCCTTTTAATGCATGAACTATTTATTAAAATTTGTTTTTAATGTTGTGTGGAATTATGACAATGACAATATTGACAACAATAAATGTCAAGTGTAAAAATATGTTTAATATGAAACAACAATAATATCGTCATTTAGTGAGGAGCCGCCCCTGGCGTTACTTTGTGTGAAGACTGACGGCGTTATAGTTACAATGGTCAAAGTAATGCATCGTAAGTCTACCATTACTTTTGTTAAACATTTGGCCTAGTAGCTTTTTCAGACCATCCCATGGTGTACCAGCTAGCATTCTTGGCTGTCGCCCCGGAGGTTCTGGGTTCGATTCCCGGCTCTGCCAAGAAAGTTAATTCTGGTCTGAGAGCTGGAAAGGGATACACTCAGCCTTGTGATACAAAAACTGAGACGAGGTGCGATCGATTCCCACCTCAGCCACCCTGGAAGTGATTTTTCGTGGTTTCTCACTTCTACTCCAGGCAAATGCCGGGACGTAAGGCCACGGCCACTTCTTCCCTAAGTCTAGCCTCAGTTATAATTACACACAACACTACTACTACTACTACTACTATAGACGCCACAATAACACAGGTTATAATACTTTTTAATATTATATATACACATACCCCAAGTCCACGGGACTGAAATGACCACGATGCCCAAGCCCCTAAATGAAACAGCAACAACGGTTGTTGCGGCGCAGAGACTTGTGAAGGGTTCAAATAGAGCGACAAGATATCGTGATAGCATTGGTGGTTCTCGCCCCTGAGGTCCGTGTTCGATTCCCGGCTCTGCCAAGGAATGTCATTCTGGTCTGAGGGCTGGAACTGGATGCATTCAGCCTTGAGATGCAAAACTGAGGAGAGGTGGGTTGGATTCCACCTCGGCCATCCTGGAAGTGTTTTTCCGTGTGTTTTTTTTGTGCCACATCTACTCCATGAATATGCTACTACATACACCATCATATCAACGGGTTTCAGACAAATTCTCTCCTTCTCTCTCTCTCTTTATATATATATACACCAGGGGCAGATGACCTCGCTATTCGTCCCCTTTGAAACAGCAATAAATAACATACACCCAAGTACACGGGGCTAAATGACCACGATGCCCAAGCCCCTCAAATAAAACAATAAGAACAAGATAACATGATATTATTGCTTGGTTTTGCGCTAGGGACAACGTGGTCATCAACTTCCTATACTCAGCACGTGTATTGTTCTGACCTTATTTATGTGTGGACTAGGATTGGAAAGGTTCTCCAGGACTTGAGGTAGATTAAGTTACTACTACTTTATTTAGTTCAAGTAGGTGCGGGAAGAATCGGGTGAAATCCGTCCCGTGACAGACGCCAAAGGTCACCGTAATCTGGAAACGAGTAACTCAAGTTTAAATTCGTATTCCCCTCATGGCATGTACAGTATGTTACTACTCACGGCTAAGAAGGACATATTTTAAAGAAAATTAAATCATCGATGATTTTTTCAACAGTGCAGTAAATTTTTCATAAAATGTATGTGACGTGAAGAAATCGCCTAGTAAAATTTTGTTGTTGTTAGGGGATAGTGACATCTTGATCAATATCTCCATGTACTTGGGTGTGTGTTGGATTGTTCCAATAACCTGTGTTTCCGAGGGGGCTGTAGTTGTGTGTTTAACGGTTGGGACCGCTTCCTCGGGACTTTAAATAAAAAGGTATAATCCCGGCATTTGCCTGGAAGGAGTGTGGACGACCCCCGGGAAAATCTCACTAAGAATGGCCTCTGACAACGTTCATATTCGAACCACTGACCTCAGGATTTACTGCAGCTCCCCACCACAGGTGTGATGCATGATTTAACGCGCACGGACGCCCCGCGGGCTATAAAATGTATAAGATGATGCAGGGGCGGTGCATCATTAAGGGCCGAAATGGCCCCACCCACCAAGGACAGCTAGGCCGTATTACACAAAATTTGTTTTGTTAATGTCTTTAAGAATTAATTTAAATTGCAGACATTCTACTTAAAATAAGTGTTTAACCCTTCTAGAATCTTTAAAAAGAATTACGTACGGTATACGTAACTCATCCGTAACTTAAGCTCCTGACAGTCTCACACGGTGTATTGTAATAGAACCCTATAGAACCTTCCATGTAAAGTATATGGAGTAAAGGGCGGGGTGAGAAGACTGTGGACATGTCTTGCACGCGAATTCTTCTGTGCTATGAAAGGATTTTATTTTCTCTTCGAGGGCTTGGAGAATTAGCCCATAACATTACGACGGAGTAAAATAAAAGATCTCTCCATTTTACTTCCTGCTTCTTTCTCTGTTTGAATGTCAAGCTGGATAACGGGAGAAGAGTCTACCCCACGACCTTAAACAGGTACTTAGCCATTGTTCACAGCTTGCCGAAGTTAAGATTTTACACAAAAATATACGTATATATATTTTCAGTTGTCTTGTGTTCCAATTACAGAACAAGTGTGTCAGTGAGTTCTGTAATGAAGGTAATTTCTATAAATTAATGCCTATTTAACTTTTGTGACACAGTACGTAGTTATTTAATATGCTGATTGTTTGCGACATAGGAAAATGAATGAAGTGAGATTTGCATTAACAAATCTATTTTCTTCAATAGGTCCTACCACTAAACACAAAGTTAAACATTTCAAAAATAGGACCTCATCAACCAAGGTGATAGATAAATTTGCTTCATTCAAGCACAGAAGTGGAGAATATACAGTATTTGCAAAAAAAAATGAGTCATTTGATAAGAGTTTTCAACGCATGAACTAGCCTATTTATTAAAATTTGTTTCAAATGTTGTGTTGTGTGGAATGATGATAATGGTAATATTGGCAACAATAAATTTCAAATATAAAACAATGATTAATATGAAACATCATCGGGTCACCCTGAAATTTTAATCAGGAGCCGCCCCTGTGATTATCTTTTGAAACCAAACCCTGATTTTTCTCCTTTGATTGAAATCATAAAAGAGGATATGCCAGAGCGAGAGAGAGAGAGATGTAGGCGGCAGCATTTTCAAACCAATAGAAACACTGTAGGGTTTCTAGCTGTATTATGTTTTATAAACGAAATCTCATTTTAAGAATTGGATTAATAGCAAATACGGTAAAACAAATTTTGAAAGTGTGTTCGAAATCTGTAATGCACACCATTCAAAATGGCTACAATGTACTTGTATAATGCATTGACATTACGCATTGGATAATAATAATAATAATAATGTTGTTCGTTTCACGTCCCTTTTAACTACTGCGGCTTTTAAAGACGCCGGGATACCGGAATTTTGCCCCGAAGGGGATTTCTAACGTGCCAATAAATCTACTGACATGGATCCCTCTCATTTGCGCACCCTCAAATGCCATCTGACTGCACCAGGATTCGATCCTGCAACCTTTGGGACAGTGGGCGAGAACGTTACAGCTGAGCCACGCAGCCAGTCACACTCAATCTGCATCTACCAAAAAAGTGATGGGGCGCTGAAAAAGTGGTTGCATTATGGACATCCAGTACACGCTGAATTCATTAGTATTTCATTGTTGAACAATGTAAACCATGTTAGTGTGTTGTTGCTATTTCATTTATGGGTCTGCGACACAGTGGTTATCAGCCCAGTGTATATGCACGTGTGGAATATGACTAGTAACGTGAGTTAGTGATATTGTTGTTCTGTTTTCATTTAGGGTCTTACGATATCGTGGTTATCAGGCCCATGCACATGTGAGTATGTAAGTTACAATGTGTTCGATAACCTACGATTGTGTGTTGTTTCACTTAGCGACTTGAAACATTGTGGTGTAGAATCCGTCTAATAACCATAGCAGCGAGAAGGAATATAATTGCATTGCAGGTGTCCATTGAGCTTTGTGGAAATAAGAACGAATTATAGCTGTTTGTCTGGACAGTGTTGCCATTACGGCATCTGTTGCAGAGTTATCGTGTTGTCAACGTTTTGGTTTGCTTAGTTGGTAAGTTAATACTAATGAAGCATAGAGACCTTGAACTTAAATGTATTAAAATTCTACAATTTATGTTATAGTATCGGAAGCCTGTATTTATTCAAGAAAACAAAATAGGCAACTATAGAAATACAAATTAACTTTTACAATTAATAATCAATTACAGGCAAATATTTCTTTAAAATAAAAGTGACGACCACGTATGCAATTGTTTAATTTATAGTCTGTCTTCTTTTTTAAAATTAGGAAACATTAAAGAGTAATTTGTTTTGTATACGTAAAAAGGCAAGGAATAGCCCATAAATAAGTACGCAAATGCCCTTACTAATATTAGCATCTAAGTATACGATCACCATTAGACTTGGTTTTGAAACCCGCTTACTCCAAAATCGATGGTTTACAAAATTCCACCCCATTCCTTCGCACATGACGATATTTCTTTAAATTTACATTTATGGCATTGGCCTGCCAGCAAAATACAAATCTGGTGCAGGATGTACTGTATGTACTAGAAATAGACAGAGACAGGAGAAACATAACCAACTTGGGCTATTTAAAATTCTGGGAGAGCTTCAAATAAGAATACCGTATATAAAAGGAAATAACGCCTGAAAGTTTGACACAGTTTCATTATTTGTCGTTGTTTCAACCACTTGTAGGAACACTAACGCACACTGGTACACACTCAAATGTTGATGTCAGACGTCTTCAAGAACTGTGCAAGGGCAAGGCATAAGCGTCTGTTTGGGGTTCTGAAGTAGGCTGTGTATGTTGCTAGGAAAGGGTATACGTAAGTCTTGGAGATTTTTTTACAGAGTGGATATTGCTTGTTGATGTTTACTGCAGGCGAACATGATATGGTTCAGATCAGTGACTTCGTCTTGATCGGCATCACAATGCGGTTGGGTGAGCAACCCAATTCTGGTAAGGTGGCTCGAATAACCTCCATGCCCTAATCGCACGTGAATTATAGAGGTGAGGTGACGCCACGTCTCACGACGAAATATGTAAGGGTGATGCATCACACTCACCCCACGTGCCACATTTACAAATGCTATAGAGGCTGTTTCAAACGTTCGGCATCTCTTTCAGATTTAGGAATACTAATTCACAGGACATGACCTAAAAAGGAGGTAACGGTACCTCATTTGTGAAACACCCTGTATAAATTAAACAACGCCCAATGACAGACTATAGGAAGTGTTGGGGACAAATGACCTACATGTTACGTCCCTTAAATCAGTCACCACCACAGCAAAGAAGAGTTCTCAAGCCCCACTCGCAAAACCTGAACTACGTCAGGTTAGTTATGCTACGCAGTGCAGCATTATCCGTCTTGAGAGCCTATAGTCCTATACAATTGGTCCGGAAACTGTGTGCCTATTATATTTTCTCCGTGGAAGTAGACTCGTTTTCAGTGCCGGAACTTGGCGCTGTGTGTTTTTTTTTTTTACTCAAGGCTCAGCAGCACGTGCCCTACACCGACATACTGTATGAATCCTATACGTTAACTGAGAACTCCCCGGTAGTGCAAAGTTATTACGTCACAGAAACTGGAGCAACTAAGGGCTGTGTCATGTTACGCAAGACTTGTGCCGGAATGGAAAGCCGAGGCACGACTAACACCTCAACAATGAAGAGATTGACTTGCTTTGTGCGCAAACCAAACAACACTCAGATGTGGAGAGGAGGCGAAATGAACTCTCAGTCAGCAAAATGAAGAAATAATGTTTAATCATCCCTTTTCATCTAGCTGAATGAAACTACACTATATCGCTCAATACTAACAACAGATGTAGAGACTTTCTGATGGCGAATCTTCCGGACCATTATAATCTATGCTGAGGTAGTAGCCTATCTTTGATTTCACCTACTATGTGGTAGACTTAATTATATCGAATGAATATTACTTTCATTAATGCAGCCAATGGCCATTTATTTTATTTTCAGGAAGGAAATCAGCCGTGGGCCTGCTGACAGGAACCGTCCCGGCATTTGCCTGGTGGTGAAAATGGGAAACCAGAAAAACTATTCTCACGATGGCCGAGGTAGGATTCGAACCCAGCTCTCCCGATGCCAGCGTGGCACGAGTTTGCGCGATAGCACTCTTGTAAAGTTTTGGAGCCATTTTTCAGTGTTGCCTATACAAACCGTTATTTGCAGCTCTTCAGTCGGTCAACAGTAATATTGTCCAAAGTCTGGGTGGGGTACAATGTATGCAATATACAGTATGTACAAAAATAAATAACACTCCTGGAAAAAAATTACATGTATTAATTATGATCGCTGTTATAATGGGGCAGTTTTTACGATTGCACGTTTCGCCCTTCAAGCGGTCATCTTCAAATCTTGTTCACTGAGTTGAGGCTGTCCACTCTCCACAGCCAAGAGGGATAGCAGCAGCTACGGCCAACATCTCCGTTAAGACAAGTAACCATATTACATAACTAGCAGTACCGGGTGAGTTAGCCGTGGTGGTTACGGCATGACTGATGGCAGTCGCTCACATCCGGGAGGCGAGGAGGTTCGAATCCCCCCGCCGGCAACCTTGAAGATGGTCTTCTGTGGTTTCCCATCTTCCTTCCAGGCAAATGCCGGGGTTGGTCCCTAACTATAGGCCACAGCCGCTACCTTCCAACTCCTCGTCCTTACCTTCCAACTTTCCTTCCCAACGGTACTTGTAGCTCACCCATTGGGTGTCCGTCTCGAAGCAGCTACAAAACTGGCGAGCCGAACATGTCCTCGGACACTCCCGGCACTAAAAGCCATACGCTAAAAAAAAAACTAGCAGTACTGCCCGGCTTCGCCCGGTGGATTTATTTGTTCTATGGATGATAATGAATATTACTACAGAACTGGCACATGATACTTAAACTAACAGAAAATAATATTTTAAAAATATAACTTTTTGTGGTGATGGTGGTGGTGGTTGTAGTGGGGGTTGTAGTGATAAGTAGTACAGTATAATAGACGTAACATTCAGGTCATTTTTCCGTAATGATAATAATAATGAAATGAAAATCCACAGCCTGCTTCCAGTCTCCGACCGGGTCAGGAATGGAATGAATGTAGCCCCCATCTAGCGGCGAGGATATGAACTGTGCCGGCTGCCGAGGCCTGACGCACTCCTCTGGGGCAATGACTAAAAGAATGACAGATTAAATGAAATGATAGTGGAGAGTGTTGCTGGAATGAAATTGTGACAGGGAAAACCGGAGTACCCGGAGAAAAACCTGTCTGCCTCCGTTTTGTCCAGCACAGATCTCACATGGAGTGACCGGGATTTGAACCACGGACCCAGCGGTGAGAGGCCGGCGTGCTGCCGCCTAAGCCACGGAGGCTTAATGATAATAATAATAATAATAATAATAATAATAATAATGAATAGGGAAACGGCTATTTACTACTACAGCACTGACACATGTAATTTACAAACGAATTGAAAAAAAAAATGATTAGAAAGAGGAGTAAGTGAAATAAAAGACACTGCCTAGGGCCTATATCTCATTGTCTGTTAGAAATGTAGGGACCAATAGTGTAGTCTTTTGTCGCATAGCGCCGTAGGATAATAATCAGAACACTTTGGAAAACTTCGGCTGTCCCGAGCACCTGAGGTAGCAATAGTATAATTTATCGCCACATAGCGCTCAACGATAAGGTAAATTTGAAATCACTAACGCTTATAGCAGCTGATATCCTCAATGTACTGCACCAAAACCATTGCACTTATACAGTGGCATGATATTTTCATGATGATAACTGCTTTAAGGGGCCTAAGAAATCTTTTTACACTAATTACTCCTCGTGACTGCAATTTATAAGCTGCGCGAGATTTAACTATTTTCGCAATTCTGCACCAGAACACTGGTAGGGGCGACGTGATGCAGCCCGAATTGCCAGTCAACAATAGACTTATTAAAATACTCTTACAGTCACACTACTACGGAAATGAATGGTTCTAGGGCCTTAATACGTGGTTTTCAATTTCATTTTGACTGTTATTCTAAATGTAGGGAAAAGAGAGCGTTGTCCAAAATATCAAGTGGACAGTGTTACCAGCAGGGGTTTAAAGTGTATTTAAAATTTGGTGCAATTAGGAGAAACGGTGTAGATTTGTGATAAAGGGCCTAAATGCAGGGAATGGAGTGGTCTGTCCGAAATTTAAAGTGAACAGTGTCACCCGCAGGGTTCCAAAGGTAAGTATGTAAAGTTGGGTTCAGATCGGTGAAACGGTGTAGATTTGTGCCAAAAGGCCTAAATACAGGGAATGGAGTGTTCTGTCCGAAATTTCACGCAGTGTTACTCGTTGGGTTCCAAAGGGTAAGTATATAAAATTTGGTTCAGATCGGTGAAATGTGTAGAATTGAGCCAAAGGGCCTATATGCAGGGAATGGAATGGTCTGTCCGAAATTTCATGCAGACAGTGCTACTCGCAGGTTTCCAAAGGGTATGTATACAAATGTTGGTTCAGATCGGAGAAACGGTGTAGATTTGTGCCAAAGGGCCTAAATGCAGGAATGGAGTGGTCTATCCGAAATTTCATGTAAACAGTGTTTGTTACTCGCAGGGTTCCAAAGGGTAAGTATACAAATTTTGGTTCAGATAGTTTAAAAGGTGTAGATTTATGCCAAAGGGCCTAAATGCAGGGGAGGTGTAGCCTAATGCTACATAGGCTAAACTATTCCTCTTAAATCTGGCTGTCATATACAAACAGAATGTGTCGAATCCGACTGGTAGTACCAGAGATTAGCGCATTTAAACACACAAACAAAATGGCTTTATTATATTAGCATAGATAGAATTCAAGTGCATGCTCTAATTTTATTATTATAGTGCGTTCTAATTTGTAAACACGTACATACTATTCTTGCGTAATTCCCGAACCCATATAAATAAAACTAACTAACCTGACATAACGAGACTCAAACTGCGAATCAAAATGCAAACACCAATTGTACGCACTACAACTTTATGTAGTTAGATAACATTGTATATAAATTTAACCCTTTAGGGGCAGATGACCTCGATGTTCCGCCCCTTAAAACAATAACAATATATAATAAATGTAAATCTCAACACAGTGATCAGGATCTGAAGATGACCGCATGAAGGTCGAAACGAGTAATCCTAAAAATTGTCCCATTATAATAGCGATCATAATGAATACATGTATTTTTTTTCCAGGAGTGTTATTTATTTTTGTACATACTGTATATTACAAACACTGTACCCCATCCAGTCTTTGGGAAACATTCGTGTTGACCGACTGAAGAGCTGCAAATAACTGTTAGCAGTCATGGACACCGTGGCTGGTTATTGATTAAAATGTAAGCCGAAGATAGCAATGGTGTGGCCTCGGTACCATTTTAGCAATCGTAACTCCAGACTCCTTGAGACCTTTTATTGTGGAACGCAGCGGCGTCCCATTCGCAAGGGACACTGGATGAGATTCGGGGTGGATACACGAAACATTGTCCGCATCTACCTTGTTCCGCATAGAGAGGTGCATATCCTCGGGAATAGCATTACGGCTGTAGTTTCCCGTTGCTTTCAGCCGTGCAGCAGAACGCAGTGTAGCCATTAGTTGGCTTATATTATCAATATCTTAACCGTCTATTAGACTAGTAAAGAATTGATTTATTCTGAAAGGCTGAAACTCCCTTTCAGAATAAGTAAAGAGCAATTCTACTACAAAATACTAACCTTCTACTAACAATTAAATACCAAAATTCTACTAACGAAAAAAATACTAAAGTTTCACCAACAAACAAATACTACCACTAAAACAGTCTGTCACCAGGCCCACTCACATGCACGCTCACACATCACAGTCTAATAGAACAATGACATATATCTACTAAACAAATTAACTTCATACTTACAACTAAAACTAACTACATACTTACTGTACTGTAATTTGAACTGGCAATATTTACAAAATTTAAAATGTTAATCTGGTAGCAAAAATATCTACTCATATTTAAATTTTTCGACAAATCGCCCTCCTATATATGTAATTCTCGTGTGAAACACGAGAGAATCACACATATATATATATATATTGAACCCTTATTGATTTGCCGATCAATAAGTCTTCATGATTTTCATTATTATTACTAGGGTTCGGAAGTTTAAGACCTAAAGAAGTACAAAATATGCAAGCAAATATGCCCTAAAAACATAAAATATGACCTAAAAATATGGCATTTCCTTGTTTGCTAATTGCTTCTGAGCTAAATATATCTACTGGAGTGGCATTCTATTGAAAGGCGGAAGCACACTATCGTCATGTTCCGTGACCTCATGTGTACAGTGTCGCTATCTAAATTGTCCAGAAAGATGTGCTAAAAGACGTCCGTAGAGGAGCGCCTTCTTGGAATCAGGTCTTCTAAACCTGGTTATCTGCCTATTCCGGGAAAAGAAAGAAAAATATATCTACTACACTATTCGGAAATCCTGTGTTTGAAACTCGACACAGATAACACGTACCTTGTTAACGACGCCTCAATTTAAACAAAAATGCTAAAATTATAACCAAATGACCTTATATATCACTAAAATATGACCGAATATGACCAAAACAATAAAAATGGCCGAAATATGCATTTATCGGCAACATCAAATTGCTTTAAACGTGATCAGGGACCCGTCATTCAAACTTATTTTTCAGATTTCGGGTAAAATTAGCTCAGGAAGAAAATATAACTTTTCCTTAACATCCGAACCTTAGTCCTTATCTTCGACAGGAAATTTTACTTGAAATTACAGTGGTCTGCGAAACTTGTGAGTATTGACAGTGTGCTATGAACGTTTTGAAGTGACCTTTTCTTCTGCTCTTTAGAAGGAATTTCGAAGACAGCGCATACAGTACATGATTTCGTATCGCGCATCTTATTGAAGCATAACTAGGGCCCGGATGTTAATGCCATAAAAAGGTTTAAAAAATCACTTAAAATTTTCAAAAATGATTGTAATAAATGACATAAAATTTCGAAAAATGCACCATAAAATGGAGAAAACGATCTTCTAAAACTCACCAATATTTTAAAAATGACATCTTAAGCTCAAACTGAAAAGTCAATCAAGATATCTTATGGCAATTATGTATACCATGTTACAAGTAAGAAGCTGGACTATCGTTAAATAATCTCACCAAATACTTGTTATTTACGTGACCACCTCATGGTGTAACGGCTAGCATTCTTGAGTATGGTCCCGGAGGTCCTGGTTCAATTCCCGGCTCTGCCAAGAATTTTAATTCGGGTCTGAGTGATGGAACGGGGTTCACTTAGCCTCGTGAGGCTAAACTGGGAATAGGCGGGTTCGATTCGCACCTCAGCCATCTTCGAAGTGGTTTTTCACTTCTACTCCAAACGAATGCAGGGATGGTTCCTAACTTAAGGCAACGGCCGCCTCCTTCCAAATCCTCGCCTGACTTACAAAAACACACACTAATAAACCATCACAATAACACAGGTTATTACACACACACCTCAAGCACATGGGGCGGAATGACCCCGTTATCCAAACCCCTCAAATGAAACAACAACCCTTATTTACGTTTCAATAGACGGACAATTAGAACATTAACAAGAAGTTCCGTGACGAACTAAAGAGCCTACTTTTCTTAAAATTTAAGATTCATGCCAATCTATATAGACCTATCTAGAAAAATAGCGAAATTAAGTTGGTAATATCGAAATTTCTAATTAGTTCGAAATAAACCTGTAGCCTAATAGAACACTACTGTTGGCAGCCCTGGTGACTGAATATATTCTTAGTTCCATCTCTTAAGATACAGAATACAATATTTGGTTGAAGTCCAATGGATAGCATGGACGTTACATGCAGTTAGACATTGGATCTATCAGCGCGCGTAAAATCATGTTGGCAACAATGTCACGCATGCGTTGGTCAGAAATAATCTGAAATATTATGATATCTTGCTGTGCCAATTTTGGATGAAATCCATTTGTTAGTATAGAAGTTACATGTATTTGAAAATTGGACCTATCAACAGGCTTAGAGTCATGTTGGCAGCACTGACGTGTATTAGTTTCTCATAATTAATCTAGAATGTTAGGTACTATACTTGTGCAAAGTTTGAAGCTGTTGGCTTACATACTTTCTGATATATTAATATTTGGGTAAAAAATAGAGACAGCATTTATTAACAGTTGGCAGCCCTGGTTGCTCTTAAGAATAAGAATAGTCATATCTGTTTTGGTACACATAGCACATAGGAAATTTGGTTGAAATCCAATTGATATTATAGAAGTTACATGTATTTAAAAATTGGTCTAATCAGCAGTCTTAGAATCATGTTGGTAGCACTGATGTACATAAGTTACTCCAAATTAATTTAGAATGTCAGGTACTATACGTGTGCATAGTTTAAAGCTGTCGGCTTGCATGCTTTCTGATATATTGGTATTTGGATAAAAGAATAGAGATAACATTTATTGACAGTTGGCAGCCCTGGTGGCTCGTACGAATACGCCCAGTCATATCTGTTTATGTACACATATTACATACAAAATTTGGTTGAAATCCAATTGATAGTATAGAAGTTATATGCATTTAAAATTAGACCTATCAGCAGGCTTAGAATCATTTTGGCAACACTGCCATGCATGGCCTCCTGGAAATTTAACTGAAATATTATTATCTATACGTGTGCCAATTTTGAAATAGCTCCCATTCATACCTTCCAAGATATCCAACATGGAGCTCAAATTTCAATTGCGATTTTTCAGCAGTTGGTAGCACTGACATCATTTTCAAATATGGCCGTGAGATATTCAGGTATAGATCTTTACTCCTACCAAATTTCTTTTGGATTTCTGCAGCCGTTTAGGAGTTGATAGGCGGACACACACACACAGCCAGACAGACAGAAGGACAGACAGACAGACAGACAGACAGACAGAAGGACAGACAGACAGACAGACAGACAGACAGACAGACACACATTTGCCCGATCTCATAAGACTACTTTTTCCTCATTTTTGCAAAATGTGAAAAGTAGGCTAAAAATGTAAAATAACATTTTCCCTAATTAAGTGTAGACCACTATGAGCGAACCACATCTGAGGGAATCAAAACTGCAAAACATGTATGAAAATGTTCACAATTTTCAAACATTTTAACAACCTCAACCATTTCAAACTTCCAAATTTGTCGAAATGAATGGCACAGTGCTGGCCACAAAAACCTCAAGACTGCCCAGGCCTATGGCATTTGAGAAGTTTTTAAACGCGGCGGCTAAATCTTGGTACGTTCAAGAACATCTCCAGGGCAAAATTCTGGAGCTCCGGTGTCACTAAAACTCAGCCGCCCTTTAAAGGGACGTCAAACCGTTAACATTATTATTACGAATCATTTTAATTTACCATTATTGTTGAGAGATCATCCACAGAATTGTCCACTATCCACATAATTGCATCCATGCAGGGCATTAGTCATAAAACCTTTGCAGGTCAAGTTGAGCGACGTGAATGGGGAGTCAAGGACGTCAGGCGCAGTGTGCAATGGAACGGCAATTTTTACCTTGTTTGCTGCCACGTAGCAGTGGTCCATTCTGATAACTGTTCCATTATTTATTTCATAATGTAGACACACTGTGGGTTTATGGGCTGAAAATAATATAGAAACACTTACAAGATATTTAAATACTATTAGGCCTACTACTAATAATACAGTAATAATTATGTTACTGGTTTACTGGTTTACCGGTTTACGTCCCTTTTAACTACTGCTACTTTTAGAGATGCCGCGCCAGGGTGCCGGAATTTTTCCTCGAGGGGGATCTTTAACGTGCCAGTAAATCTACTGACACGGCTCCGCCAGTCACTATTATTACTACCATAACTACTATTAACAGCAATAATAATGTATGTATGTCTACCCCTTATTATTCCCGTTTTCCAACGGGGTCGGGGATGAGATGCGATGGAAGTCTTTGTGGCGATGTTTTTTTTACGGCCGGATGCCCTTCCTGACGCCAACCTCTTGAGAGGAGTTAATGAGAGATGAAATGAATGATGGTGAATGAAACTGGGCAAGGATGTGGAAGGAAGCGGCCGTGGCCTATCAGAAGGTACCGTCCCAGCATTTGCCTGGTGTTGAAAATGGGAAACCACGGAAAACCATTTCAAGGACGGACGACGGTGGGGCTCGAACCCACGCGTCTACCGAGTCAGCAGAGAGCTTTGGCCCCATGACCTAATGCTGCGCTTTAGCCAGCGTAGCCACTACTGTCGGTATTAACAGTAATAATAATAATACTGTAATAATAATAATGGCATGTAGCCGCCGAGGAAGTCTGGTGCAAGTGTTTCGAGTTCATGCTCGTAAGCAGCCTGCTGTCCATGGAGAGGGTGAAATGAATGAAGAAGACATTACCAACATCCAGTCCCCAAAACCAGGAGAATTAACTAACGCGATACTAAAATCCCAAGAACCGACTGGGAATTCTGAACAGTTTGAATTTTCGGCTAAAATTTGTATTTATCCCAAATGAGATGTATAACAACCAAATATACCCTCGGTTTAATATTTGTCAGTTCATCTGTTTGTCGTTTGTTATGGGCTGGCGTAGAAACTACTGGAAAAAGTGACATAAAAATTCGTATTTCAGTACAATGCATCACTAGAATAAAATTAAGCTACAAATTATTGATGTAATACAAAGGGGTGATGAGGCTGAAAGAAAGCCTCAAGTCTCGACAGCAATGCAATTGCTATATCGATCTCATGACAAGACAACTTTACGTGTGACAAGAGCTTGGTGATGGCGCTATTCTGAGAATACCGTGAGGTGAGGATATCTCCCTGAAGTGGACATGTCACAACGAGATTCTTATGTACTGTATGTCTCTCATGAAGTCGCAAGATATATCTACACACGGATCTGAAATCCATTCATTTGAAGGTAGCTCTAATTAACAGTGACATTCAAAGCCTATCTCAGTACGCACTCGATCATAATCTAATACTTAACTTCGAAAAAACGCAACCGATCGTCATCGGCTATACCAAATTACTCAGTTCCCTACCTGACCCAGTACCACCTTTACAGCTTGCATCCCAAACAGTTCCGTACCAGTCAGCAGTAAGAAATCTGGGAGTTATTTTTGACTCTCGATTATCGTGGCAGGATCACACAAACATGATTCTGAAAAGGGTTGCATCGTCATTATATCAAATTAGGCGAACTTGCTTCTATTTGCCTCAAAATGTACGAAAGATACTGATACAGAGTTTGATACTACCAATATTTGACTATGGATCTATAATTTACCATGATATGGGAGAGGTCCTCAATACAAAATTGCAAAGAATGCAAAATGCTTGCTTGCGGTTCGTTCTCAATGTACCAAGAGAGTCTCATATAACTCCATTTTAAGTCCAGATTGGATGGCTAAAGTTAAAGGAACGAAGACAGTATGCCATGGCTCTGACTGTGATAAAAATTCTAAAATTCAAAATTCCGTCTTATATTTACTGCACACTAACTCCCATGCAATCAGTGCATAACCGTGCGAATAGACACACTGCACAAATGCTCCAGATACCTCATCACAGAACCGAAAAATGCAAAGGTTCATTCCGTATTTCAGCTAGTATTCTCTGGAATAAATATAAATTGCACCAGTATTCAGGACTTCCTATCAGAGCGATAAAACACTCCCTTCATTGTAATCTATCAGCTATACAATTATCATGTTCAAGGTGAACGGATGTAATAACAAGAACTTTTATTGTCAACTGTATGTATAGGTTAAGTTTTTTCTTTCTTAATTTATTCTATTGTATGTAACCGCCCTCTGAATGAAGAGAGCTGCATAAAGAGGCTTTGTAGCCTCAGTGGCCTGTATAAGAGAAACAATAAATTCAAAAATTCAAATTCAAATTCATTTCGCACGAACCGTGGGTTGTGTCCATCCATACACACGCTACCTAAATTCTGTCTCCAATCAGGAGTAGAATTGATCGTCCTCCTCAAAACCATGTTATGTTTATTGCTAATTCACCCAAACAGTAATTTTCTGCCATAGATTCCAACTTTAGTAAGTACTTATTATTCACAGAACATGGAGTTGGTACAATTCACTCCACTATTAAGCTGTCCTCCATTTTTCTGTCATGGGACTGTTCTTTCTTTTATTCAATGACCGGGATATGACCTAGACGTTGTCATAAATAGCCTTCTTTTCTATATGAATCCGTCAACGACGGGTAAACAAAGCTAATTGCAATAATTCACAGTCAGATTATCTCAAGAAAGGAGTGGCAAAGCCCATTTATTCAAATAGAATAAAATAAAAAAGTCTCAATCTCGTCATATCAATAAAATGTACATTTTCAAATAATCTAGTATGTTACATGTTTGGGCCCCAACCGGGCTCTTCTTCAACCAACTATGCCATGTCCTAGTTTCTTCTGCACACGTAAATGAAAAGGATATTTTCACTTCGAATTATGAACGTCGATATACTACCCTACCTGGGAATTGTTACCGCTAGCTGTGGAGCGCAGCTGTAGTGTATACATTACGTCATCTCGCCTCGTTAGGGCTGCAGCGAGCGGTTCCGGGGCAAGAGGGCAAAGCATGTACAGGCATACAATGAGAGCACACCACACAGCGCACGAGCCAGCATGAATCATGCACACAAGTGACACGCGATGAGGTTTCGCTGGCGACAACTACAAGTCTATCGCAGGCGTGTGGCCGGGCGGAGCGCATTAGTTCCGATTTCCGCCACCGGTAACAATTCGCTGGTAGGGTAGTACTTCTTGCTTTGTTTACAGATGAGTCCTGATTCAATGTTCAGACGCATTCGCATCTGACGAGAAACTGGAGCACGGTTTCAGCCCTCAAACATTTTGGAAAGGGACCGATATAGAGGTGGATCAGTAATGGTGTGGGGGAGGCATCATGATAACCATTCGAACAACTCCCCATAAGTTGTGCGGGTAAACCGGTAAGATTTGACAGCCATCAGTTATCGTGATGAGATCTTGGCACCTCATGTCCGTCTGTTTCGGGGGAGGGGGGCTGTGAGCACAAATTTCGTACTGGTGGGCGCAGCTTGTGATGTCTTTCTGCAAACTGCATGGAAGGGCCAGCTTCCTCTCCTGTATTAAACCCGAAAAAGCACCTGTGTGATGCTCTCAGGAGTAGAACTGCTTCACGCGTGACTCCACCAAGCACTCTCCAAGAAGTTACGAGTTGCTGCACAGGAAGATTACGTGCCAGTACCGCAAACACGAAATTGAGGACATTATTCTCAGCATGCCACGTCGTTGTCGGGCCTGTATTACTGCCAGAGGTGATCACACGCCCTATCGAGGAGAAGTAATCAGTGTTCTGACATTTGTAACAGTGGATACATTTTGCAGCAAAGCAGACAATGCTGGTTTGTGTCTGCTTCGTCAACAACAAGTCAACGAATAATGTCACAGTGTTTACTTTGTTTCTACCTTGTATTCAACTACAGTATATACCTGATGATATTTTGTGATAACAGAAATACAGGAGGAAAGGATTTCCGTTTGTTGCTTTAATTTTGGACACAAGAGTCTTTTTATTTGAGGCATACATTCCAAATATTTAAGAAAACATATAGTTTATATGCACTGAGAGTACGTAACAGTATCCAGAAGATAATTCCTTAATCATTGCTTTGTATATAAGTTTTAAAAAATAGGCTACTGCTACAACTATACAAATATTACTGTCATAAAATAGACCTATTTGTATAATAATAATAATAATAATAATAATAACAATAATAAAATAACCCCTGGTACTACAACCCATGAGGGCCTAGGCACCAAGCGACCGCTGCCAAGCCATTTGGCCTGCAGATATTGGGGTGACGCATGGTCAGTGCGTCGGGTCCCCTCGGGCGTTAATCTTGGTTTTCGTGATCGGGGTGCTGCCTCACTGTCAGACAGCTACTCAATTGTCCTCACGAGGCTGAGTGCACTCCATTCCAGCCCTCACGTCAGTTTCTAAAATCCCTGACGGAGCCGGGAACCGAACCCGGGGCCTCCGGGTGAGAGGCAGGTGCACTACCCCAACACCACGGGAGCGGCACCTACTTGTATAGCATTATTAAATAATGAGAATATAATCTAAAGCCATATTTAGTTGCAGTGTTTCTGCAAATGCGTTGCATCGCATCAATAAGTTAATCCTTGAGTGCATAAGCCTTTCTTTTGGTACAGATTTACGAACATACATAAGCCGGGCCTGTGAGGCCCGGGTATGGACTATAGACGAAATACTGGTGCGAGGTAAATATTAATAATACGAATGAAATGTGAATATTTCAATACGTTCATTTAGGTTCTAAAATGGAAATTTATCGTCAAAATGAGGAAATAATTGAAATAAATAATTGAATCAAATGGGAAAATATATATGAAAATGTGATTTTAAAACACAATCACACAGCATGAAACTATGACGTCCTCGCATGAAGTCATCACTAAAGTAACAAACTATGGTTTCTGCCAAGTTTTCTGTCAACATCCACACATCATGTATCATAAAATGAATATGTAACTGAATGATTTTAAGAGACGGCATGTAAATTTGCCGTAAATTACAATAAAGCTACATTGTTACTCAACTATAAGCAATACATTGTTGATTGGTTCTATTACTGCTTTTCTCCTACCGTGAGAGGAATATTGGGTCACAGTAGAGGTCCAAACACTTTTACCATAAATGATTAATAAATGCACTCAAGGGTTAACGTCGGCATGTACAGTAGATGCAATGTCAAGACCTAAGGTTTAAAATGCTTGTCACTCCTTTCCATTTTATTTCGTTACATGAAAGTATTAATGTAATAAATAATAATCGAAGAAAACACTACCACTAGCATTGTGCAGTTCCAAAACTAACATTTATATTATTTATGCCACTACAGAACGATAACAAATTTTAAAAAGTAGGCCTATAACTTGAACACGGCTCGAACCCGCTATCTTTGAATCATTAATTTAGCACTTTACGACACTTCCAAAAGAAGTAGATGTGAAATGACTTCTTCTTAAACAGCATAGATCGTAAACTGCTTCAACCACGCATCTACGAGCACATGCATCGTGTAACAGTATCGTGATCCGAAGTGAAACTTGGAATATATTCATTGTGCAAGAGTGGGGCCATTGTTATTTTCGTCAGCTCTACAAGTACAGTTAGTCATTAATTATCGAACAGAAATTATCAATGTCATTTTACGGAAAATCTAAACCTAAGGCAGGGTCACATCATGATTGAGTTTGTGTGTACCGGACTTCCCCTATTCTTAGCACCATAACTATGTGACAGGGACGTGTGCATGAAAACGGAGGGTTTGGGATAGGGCTTCTCTCCAGCGTTGTTGGAGCATTCGCCACTCACAGCAGCGTGGCTGAGTACGTTCAATCACGATTTAGGACTAGAAATTGACAGCAATCATCGTGAATGTGACAAATGCCGAGATAGTACCTCATTTCAAGACCCAGGGCACTTCTCCCAATCCCATGCCTTTATAATCACAACACATGCAACTACCGTTACTTTTTTTTTTTTTTTTAGCGTTTGGCTTTTAGTGCCGGGAGTGTCCGAGGACATGTTCGGCTCGCCAGTTTTGTAGCTGCTTCGAGACGGACACCCAATGGGTGAGCTACAAGTACCGTTGGGGAGGAAAGTGGGAATGGAAGGTCGAGGAGTGGGAAGGTAGCGGCTGTGGCCTATAATTAGGGACCAACCCCGGCATTTGCCTGGAAGGAAGATGGGAAACCACAGAAGACCATCTTCAAGGTTGCCGGCGGGGGGATTCGAACCTCCTCGCCTCCCGGATGTGAGCGACTGCCATTAGTCATGCCGTAACGACCACGGCTAACTCACCCGGTACCGTCACTATAATAACACCGATTATCAGGCAAATGCCATATAAACACACATACGGTACATGAAGATGATGATAAAAGATGTCCCAAGACCCTAATTGAAGCAACAACAAAAGTAGCTATCACACAGATATGGTGTGATTTGGTCCTTATGATAAACTTTAGCTTCCTGGCGGTTGTTGTTAATAATTTTTTTGACGTGGTTGGGACATCCTGATCATAAGCACCGTGCACTTGGGGAGTATGTTGAATTTGTCTCATAACTCACGTCTCTGTGATAGGATTGGTGTAGTTTTCCCGGGACTTAACACAAGGCACCATCCCGGCATTTGCCTGGGGGCGCAATGGAAACCCCCAAGGGAAAACCACACTCAGGATGATCACTACAATTGCTGGGATTCAAACCTTCCAGTTCACTGTGCGATCGTGGTGCTTGACTGATCTAAAACTACCAATGTCAACCAGCTGGGAAATCACCCAACTAGATGAATCGGATGGGAAGTCCGATACGCAACAAAATCCTTTCTCCTGTTTAGAGCTGGAGGATTGACGTAACTGTTCCGGATGGCCTGTTCACTTTCCACTACACTGCCAGTCTGCCACTTCTTTCCTCGCGGTTAGTCCAAGCAACGAGAAATAGAACGCAATGTTACAAGCCAAAGAATAGAAAATACTTGAAACGAGAGCAAAGAGTGGCTGACCTCGCACTTCAAGGGAGAAAGGGGAGGCCTAAATGCAGGTCATGGCTTATCAATTCTGACCCATGGAACAAGACCTTCAATGGTCCTGCACCTGTTCCATCCCCAGTAATTAGTATCATCAATAGCCTACATCCCCCAGGAGGGCTGTGCTTGTTATGTCGCGCATCATGACTGCACGGGGGAGCTGACACCGGCCTTGTTCACACTTTGTCCACGCAAATGTCAGGATGGTGCCTTGTTTCAAGTTGCGGGGCACCTTACTCCTTCCCATTACTAGCACACACACTACCAAAGAAAAACGTATACACACACCCAAGTACACGAAGTGGATATCCAAAGCGCCTAAAATGAAATAACTTGTAGTTTTGCGTGATCGTTAATCTTGTGAACATATAACATATAGGCCAGCGTATAACAGACTGCGCCACACAGCCAGACTACAAAATACTTACGGGATTTATGGGTAATATACGGGATAATGTTTGCGTAATTTACATTCAGTGTCATTGGTAACCAGGAAACTGTCTAAAACTTGGAGCACTTTCTGACTGAAAAGAAATCATTTGATCTGTATTTAATACCAGAAAAATATTTGAGGCTGGGAATGGGCCGTAGGTGTTTCTCCACGACATACTTTCATATGACATATCGTTTACAAGCTATTTAGAGTATTGTTCGGAAATTTGTTAGGAGGTTTGAGCGTTCATCAAACTGTAATTCATTAGATTGCCAGCACCGCATACTCTTTTTGTGTTTTTGATTCATTTAAGAGCTTTGTGACATCTTGTTTTTTGTAGCCCTGTGTACTTGGTTATGTGTGATAAGCTGTGTTATTTTGATGGCTATACTGGGGCTAGGATTTGGTAGGAGGCAGCCGTGGCCTTTATGTACCATCTGGCATTCGCCTGGAGTAAACGAGGGAAACAGCGGAAAAAACACTTCCAGTATGGCTGAGGTGGGAATCGAACCCAGTTATGCCTCACGAGGCTGAGTAAATCCCTTTTCAGCCCTCAGACTAGAAATAAATTTCTTGGCTGAGCCGGAACTTGAACCCTGACCTCTGCAGTGACAGTCAAGAATGCTTGCCATTAACCCATGAGGTGGACCCTTCATAATCTAGGGAGATTAAGTTGCACAACGCCTAGCAAAAGCAGCTTTGGACCAACTCGAGGCGCAGTGGCTGCTTTCCTTGTGAGACGAGTACGGTAGTGAAGTGGATATCAGTAGCCAACAGGAACAGCTGCAAATCAGTTAAGTCAACAAAACCACGTAGTCAACTCAGTTACATCTAAGTGTTTAACTTTAACCTAACCAACCAACCAACCAACCAACCAACCACAAAAGCTCACCAAGTAAATAAGAAATTTGACAAGTAACGGTTAATATCAAAACAGTCATTTCAATAGCTCGCTACGGTAGAAGGTACCGTGACGATTCTAAAAGGTTTCACACTTATACACATTAAAAGTACCGACAAAAAGCCGCAACGCCACAGAAGTGTAATAGACTAACGCTATAAAAATGATTACAAATTCCGACCCGATACAAAGTTTAATTAAAAACTTCCGTAGCTTAATACTGTTGTATATAAGTTCTATATAGGCCTAGATACACAAATAAAAGCAGCCCATGAAGGGCCTGGGCCCAGCCATTTGCCTGCAGATATTGGGGAGACGCGTGACCATTTGGTCAGCGCATCGGGTCCCCTCGGATGATAATCTTGGTTTTCGTGACCAGGGCGCTGCCTCACTGTCAGACAGCTACTCAATTGTCCTCACGAGGCTGAGTGCACCCCGTTCCAGCCCTTACGTCAGTTTCTAAAATTCCTGACGGAGCCGGGAATTGTACCCAGGACCTCCGGGTGAGAGGCAGGCGCACTACCACAACACCATAGGGCCGGCGTAAATACATATCAACTGAATCTAAATTAAGCTTAAGTGAGCAAGATCTGATTATGTTCACTTTACGAACGAAACTAATCATCAAATTTGCCCCCCCCCCCCCCTTTTTGAGAAGTATTTCATTAAGCGTATAAATAATAATTCAGATACTTTCTTCCAGACACTAGGAAATTATTAGTAACTCCCCGACCAATCTAATTTGGGAACTCTCGTGTTGACCGACTGAAAAGCTTCTAATAACAGGTTCCTTAGACAAACACTGAAACATGGCTTCTAATATTTCAATACCGCACAGGCAGCAAAACTATCCAATTTGACTGATACACATGCGCCCCTTCCTTGTTTAACTCTCCATACAACTCTTATAGGCCTAACTTACTACCTCATAATTGAAGGAAAGGAAGGAAGCTTTTAGTTTAACGTGATCATGAGCTACGGGACCTCCTTTTTACGTGGAACCCGAACCACAGGACACGGCATTTAATTTGGAAAACCTCACATGTATTGACCGGGAATCGAATCCCGTCTACCTTGGTGAAAGGCAAAGAGCTTGACCACTACGCCACCACAACTCCCCCTCCCCCCCCCCCTAATTCAAACTCATGATGCATGCCCTGTGTCTTCATATTCTTCAGGGATATGTACCGTATTTGAAGAACGTGGCTGCATTCTTGGCTGTCGCCCCGGAGGTCCGGGTTCGATTCCCGGCTCTGCCTAGAAAATTTAAATCTGGTCTGAGGGCTAGAGAGGGATACACTCAGCCTCGTGAGGCAAAACTGAGTATCTCAGCCATCTTGGAAGTGGTCCTCCCTGATTTCCCACTTCTATTTCAGGTAAATGCCGGGATGGTTCTTAACTTACACACTATTACAGCCATCACATTAACACAGGTTATCAGACAAATTCCACACACGCCAAGTATATGGGACTACATGACCACGATGTCAGAAAGCTCCTAAATCAATCAACAACAACAAACAAACAAACAAACAAACAAACAAACAAACAAACAAACCGGAAAGAAAATTTGTGCTGTAGAAGATGCAGTAACGAAAAGTCGAAAGTTGTTTACTCGATTTCGATCAGGGATTGTTGCCATAAAAGACCAACCTCGCACAGGACGACCTGTGACTGCAGACGTGGAAATAATAAAAGGACGTTATTTCAAACAATCAATGGATGATCCGAGTCATATTGTGTGAAATAAATTGTGTTTATTGAAACGTTTTATGCTGGTTATAATGTATTAACTTGCGTGAATGACCCGGTGCTTAATATTTTAAAGCTTCCATACCCCACTCAAGATTTCTGGGCAAATTCCCCGTCGTGTATGTCCAGCTGGTGTGCAGGACAAAGAAGCGAAATAATTTATGAGACAACCGGAAATATTGGGGAGGGGGATGGGGGTCATGATGGCTCTGCTTAGTGGTGATTCTGGATGTCACAAAGGCAGCTGGAGTAGTGAAACCTAGTCGACTCAGCCCCCAAAACCTGTGATCGCTCTCCACGAACCTGTGTCAAAGATCTGTAATTAAGGCTAACGGTGATGAAGGAAGGTACTTTTTAGGAAAGCGTGGATGAGAACATTTATTTCCTGGCTAAAACAGTACGAGGTAAACAAAAAATGTAGGCCTACATGCGGGGGTTAAATTTATTAACTCCCATTTCTGAATAAATAGTGAGAACCTAAACGGCATATTGTCATAGTTCTCAGTGTCAAGAAGAAAGAAAATAAAGCAAAAAACTATCTAAAGCATGCTGGGAGATCGCAAGTGTAGGCGTGAACTCACCGAGAACCGTTATGCGAGCCTGCGAGGTAAACACACTAACGGTGCGCGAGGCTCTCTACACATTCACTTCAGCGGGTTACATATTTATCGGAGGAGGGAGGGGGGGAGCTGATCTCGACTTATATTGTAAAGGTCAATAAACGTTTCTTTTGAGGACGCTTGAACATAACTTCCGAAGCTCAATCTATTTACAAAATTTGATCAAGCATTCCTAGCATTTGCTTCGGTACATGCTCGCTAGCAATGCCTGACTTCCCGTGCATTGTTCAAACTATGCGGAGAAAAATAGGATGAACAGTGCTTGAAATGTATCGAAACCATGGGAAGAATCTATTTGAACGATCATCACATTGCCATTTTTCTGTTGATCGGAATCTCTTGCATCTCAGAATTCAGAAACACAAATAATGCTACACAAGACGAACCGTTCAGGGAAAACGAATCGAGGGCAGTCAGGATGGTGAAAGCTTAGCCAACCTACTGACAAGTGAGTGTCAAATACGAAATTAACTTGCAAGAATATATACAGGCCAAATACACCTTTGCGAGAAAAGATATCCTTAGACACATGCGTGAAGCATTTGCGGTCGCCTCAGTGCACTGTGTGGTGTGTGCTGTGGTTTTCTTCTAGCTCCTTGAAAGAATACTAAATCATCACACAGTCGTGATCACGTGGACTTGGGAGACCGAACGCGCGCGCATTATAATTGCGTGCGCTATTGGTCACTTCGTGACATGACTAAGAGTAATTCACTTTATCGCAGAGTTCATTCGCTTCTAATTGAAGGTAACATAGGCAGTCAATGTAAAATAAGGTAATGTAAAGGGGCAGATGACCTCGCTGTCCCGCCCCTTAAAACAACAATAACTAGAATATAATGTGAATTGTGGTTAAGGAGTATCACACTTGACATACACAGGCATAACAGTTAACAGACCAGTTTTGAACAGTTATGCTTCTATAAAGAACTTATCAAATATTCACGGAACAGCTGTGACGCCCAATTGTGTAGACACCAAACCGAGCAATAATATTGGGTGAGACTGGGATTTTCACTAAAGATAAACATAATATTTTAGTCCTCCTGTTACAGAAAACATTGTCCTACCCGTAGCTTCGTTTCCATTGAAATATGTGACCTTATTTTATAAAGAAGTTGCCTATCACAATCTAGAAGAAGAGTGGGGCAAAGTGCCTCTTACCCCTAGATCTCACCCATGACACTCATAGAATTGTCACACACATCACATCATTACTCATGTCAGTAGAATCACTTTTCACAAGTGTAACCAATTATATTGGGCGGGGAGTAACAATCAATGTATTCAGTGCCTGAAATAAATACGACACAAATGCATGGCTTATTTTAGAAAAAAGTCGCCTAAGAAGAATGGAACAAAGTGCCTCTAGATCTCGCCCATCACACTCAAAGAATGGTATTCTCATTTGTGTATATTCTCATTTCCTGGTGTAGCAACCAGCATTCTTGGATGTCGCTCCGGAGGTCCGCGTTCGATTCCCGGCTCTGCCAAGTCACTGAATTATGGTCTAAGGGCTGGAACGGTGTGAAAATTGAGTAGAGGTGGATTCGATTCCCACCTTAGCCATCCTATAAGTTGCTTTCCGTGGTTTCGCAACTTCTACTCCAAGCAAATGCCGGGATGGTACTTAAGGCCACGGCTGCCCCCTTCCCAATTTTCACCTCAATTACAAATACACACATTACTACAGACACAACAATAACACAGGCTATCAGACAAGTTCTACACACGCCCAAATACACGGGGCTAAATGACCACGATGTCACAAAATCCCTAAATGAATTAACAAATAATTATTGTAACTCCCCGCCCAATCTATATGGATCCACTCGTGTTGACCGACTGAAATTAATAGATTACTTAGGAAACACTGAAAAAAATCTTCTAATAATTCAATAATAACTCATGTTACCTTCAAATAAAATAATGTTGACACTTACTCTGGGTACGGAAGAAATCCTCGCTGATAGAAGTATCCGAAAAAAAAAAGGAAATAACGCACGTCACCGGCAAAATTAATTCAGTATTAAGGAACGATCAGATCATCTTGAAAAAAAAGGGGTCACAATTTTGAAAAGTCAAACAAGTGTGGTAAAGCACACGGAACAAAACTGGTGTCAAGAACTTAGCATTCAGGACTTCGCACGAAGCACGTCCACCACTTTAAAATGACAATCACACCGTGCACATGACAATAGATACTTTTTTTTTGCTCCGCAACACGTAAAAGGTCACTTGTCTTCACAGATAGATCTCTCAGCATCCACGCAACATGAGCACTAAACCCAGTTTAGCAGGTTTTGGAATGTCCCGTGGCTAGCGCTGTTGTAGCAAGCATCAAGCCCGGAAGACAGGAGTCGACTGTGTTGTGGAGTCAGTCGCTGGAGTTGAGGTGGAGTGCCTGCGGCGTGTAGCGCTGTTGCCGTTCGCTGTCGCTAGGTTTCGAACTTCGGGCCGCACTACATAGCAATGTGTTAGTGTTGTTGCTTCAGTCATCAGTCATAAGTAGGATTCGGATTCTTAGGACCTTAAAAAGTACAAAATATACCCTAAAAACTAGCTGAATATGACCTAAAATCGGGAATATACTATGCATTTTAGGGATATGCAGCAAGTATGGGAGTAGTACAAACATAAAACGCGATAATACAGCAAACTGGTAGAACTACAATACCTACCAGACCCATCAAAGCTGAACTGGGCGTGAGATAACTCGGAGCTAAATTTGTCTGCCGGTTGGCATCTTACTGAATGAGACATCCGTAAAGAAGCTGTTTTCTCGGAATCATGTTTTTGAACCAGCTATCTACCTGTTCCGGGAATACAGAGAAAAATACTGCACCATTTGCACAAAATCCCGTGTTTGGAACTGCATCCCGACAATATGTATCTTGTCAAAATGTAAACAAAACTGCTCAAAATATAACTAAATATGACTATATATCACTAAAAATAGCAAAATATGACAAAACCCATAAAAATGGCCAAAATATGCGTTACTTTAAACGAGGTCAGGAACCTTTCATTCGCAATTATTATTCAATTTTCGGGCAAAACAAGCTCATAAAAAAATATGACTTTTCCTTAACTTCCGAACCTTAGTCATAAGTCTCGTGTACTTCGGTGCACTTAGAATTTGTCTGGAAAATCTGTATTGCTCGCTCATAACCTCGCTGAACCATCCCTTAAAATTAGTTCATGAATATAATAATCATCATACAGTATCTATATAAAACGCTAAAATGTATGTTTCACAAACTCAAGCTCTTAAACCTGAGGGAGTAAGAAAGTGCGGTTTGTGCCAAAATCTTCCAAATCGTCTCAATATTACAAGAAAAATCTAGCATTTCCTGAAAAGTCAACGGAAATATATTTATTTGTTTATAAAGTGCGTTTAAACAAATAAACAGGACGATAGCCCTTGCTAGTACTGAGTCGCAACGAGCCCGCTTAACAGTTAAGCCGGGTGAGTGGTCTATACACTTGGGGCGCTCACAAGTACCTGATCGTAACAAATGGAAGAGAATTACCCGCAGCAGTGACGAATTCCACTTAGATCTCATAAATATTGACAATTTGATGAAAAAGTGCGTTTAAATAAAAGAAACGATAGCCCTTGCCAGAACTGTGTCACCTCGAGCCCGCATAACAGTAATGCCGGGCGGGTGGTTTAACACAAGCGAGATTCTTGCACATCCCCTCTATTTTTTACTAATGAATTAAGGCTCAAACCTTGCTCTTGGTGGCTTATATTAACGGACATTTGTTCACATTAAATAACCAATTCACAATAAGTTATTTCATTCAGGGACTAGAGACATCGTAGTCATCAACCTCGCGTGCTTGGGTGAGTATGGAAGCTGACCGTCAAGCAGCATTGCGTGCACTACTTGAGTTAGATAGAAGTTACAGTCAATTGTGAACGGAAAAATTAACAATGGGCGAATTACGAATTGAAGTGATAGAAGCCATTTTTCAGTGTTGCCTAGTTCTATTGAAGAAAGCTTTCCAGTCAGTCAACATAGTTTGTGGCCAGTTACATTAGACGGGAAAACAAGTATTCACATGCCGTAATCTGACAGAAATAATATATTTTTAACAAATTAACACGGTTTTGTGTACAAAAATGGGGGTACTTAATTGGATGACATGTTTCGATCGTCAAGCGATCATCATCAGACCCTGCTCACTTAGGCATAGTTAATGTATGATGTTTATGAATTGCACTTATGCACAAATATAGCCTATATACAATGTTTAGATTACATAAGTTCGTAAAAACTTGTGTAACGCGTCAAACTTATTTACATAATATTATTGCTCACTTCTATGGTTGTTGCGTTATTGTTAATGTAGTTTAAGTATGTTAACCTGCGATCTAATGAATTAGTATTGTGACTAACTTCAGGAATGATGTTGTCAACACTATTTTGTTATATATGTTCTAAATCAACCGATTGTATTTAAACTAGTGGCCTATTGCAATGTAGTTATATCTCAATGTGGCGAATACACAAATGATACACTGCACTAGAATAGAATAAGGTTATGTAAACTTATCTGGTGTTTACTGCTTAGCTGGTATAGCTCCTGGGGAGATACGCAGGGAGGTAGCAGTGAACAAGGGAAGATTTAAGGCATCCACATCACAAACACACCCACTATTTGGATATTCCCCCGCCCGAACTCGCCTTAAATCTAGGAAAAGCTTCCTTCGGACTACAGTCAGCCTTGAAGTCAATGCTGACACTGTTAGGGCAAGAATGTGGAAGGAAAACTGGTCATCTATCCAGCTGGATGACCCCAAAAGAAAGCCTTCCTCTGGGCCATATGGAAGGCTGGGCAACATGGAAGGCGCTCAACAGACTACGGACTGGAGTTGGGAGAACCAAGATGAACCTGCAGAAATGGTTTTTTTCGAGTGACTCTCTCTGTGATTGTGGGGAACTACAAACGTCCAACATATTTACCAGTGCCCACTATGTCCAGCAACATGCACAATGGAAGATTTAACACTTGCCAATCCGAATGCTATTGACGTCGCCCTTTACTGGACAAAGAACATTTAATTTGGTTGCGGGTTATCTGGCAGTCAGATGTTTGTGTGTTGTTCAACTGACTTGTATGTCGGTGTCCTTACTTAATATTAGATTTAGAATAGTTTGCCGAGTACTTTGTGTCTGTATTAACAATTCACTGTACCCTTATTATTATTATTATTATTATTATTATTATTATTAGGTCTATTTGTATTTTATTCTCACTGTTTACCATTTGTGACATATATTTGTGATTGGTGCTCCTGATACGAATAAAGAAAGAAAGATCTTGTGTTCGAAACTTGAGTCCTATGTGACGTACGCTCTCGTTCTGTACCCCCATTTTTGTACATAAAACCGTGTTTTTTGTTATAAATATCTTATTTCTTTCAGGTTACGGCATGTGAACACTTGTTTTCCCGCCTAATGTAACTGGGCACAACTTGTGTTGATCGACTGGAAAGCTTTCTTTAATAAAAATAACTAAGAATGGTGTGTTTCTATTTGTTTCGCAACAGCACAGCTAAGCGTAACAGGAGCTCATGTCCCCACGGACAGGAGAACGATGACAGGCTACTGGAGCTGTCATATCCTTCCTGTGCGACTGTACCTGTCAGTTGACAGCGTGATACAAGTAAACAAAGAATAGTTCTCATCTCGCCCACTAGCACTCGTATCTTGAAAGGCTAATACATATTACTGATTATCCAAATGAGCTGGCCGTGGCCGTAAGTTATGTACCATTTCTCTGGAGTAGAAGTGGGAATTAAACACACCTCTTCTTAGTCGTCCTCTCAAGGCTGAGCGTACCCCGTTACAGTCCCTAAAAACAAAATTAAATTTCGTGGTAGAGCCGGGCATCAAACCCAGGAGCTTTGGTACAGAGCTAGCCATAGGGAGATCACTATCACATGTGTGTGTTCGAGTCTACAATCTTTAGACAGGTTTGATGACACCCTCAACGGCTCCCTGTCCTGAGCTAATCGTTTAATCTCTACATAGCTACTACATCTTATATCCAAAGTATTACAACTATCAATCTATACTTTTCAGTCGGTCAACACGCTATTTACCCAATATGATTGGGCGGGGATGCAATATAAAGTACAAATACACACATCAAAAAAAGTTTTGCATCACCTCGGTTCCAAGAGTTCCGGAACCGTTAAATACAAAGGGAATAGAGATCAACACAAACAACATTTCAGCTCGTTTTATTGCTCATGAGACCCACACATTGCATGTTGTACCATCATACAGCTAGACTTTCAGCATTTGTGGTCCAGATTGCAGTACACACCACTACCTCTAATACCCAGTAGCACGTCCTCTTGCATTGATGCATGCCTGTATTCGCCGTGGCATACTATCCACAAGTTCATCAAGACACTGTTGGTCCAAATTGTCCCACTCCTCAACGACAATTCGGCGTAAATCTCTCAGAGTGGTTGGTGGGTCAAGACGTCCATAAACAGCCCTTTTCAACATATCCCAGGCATGTTCGATAGGGTTCATGTCTGGCGAACATGCTGGCCACTGTAGTCGAGCGATGTCGTTATCTTGAAGGAACGCATTCACAAGATGTGCACGATGAGGTCGAGAATTGTCGTCCATGAAGACAAATGCCTCTCCAATATTCTGCCGATATGGTTGCACTATGGGTCGGAGGATGTCATTCAGGTATCGTAAAGCCGTTTCGGAGCCTTCCATGACCACCAGTGGCGTACGTCGGCCCCACATAATGCCACCCCAAAACATCAGGGAACCACCAACTTGCTGCACTCGCTGGACAGTGTGTCTAAGACGTTCAGCCTGACCAGGGTGCCTCCAAACACGTCTCCGACGATTGTCTGGTTGAAGGCATATGCGACACTCATCGGTGAAGAGAACGTGATGCCAATTCCGTGGGGTCCATTCAGCATGTTGTTGGGCCCATCTGTACCGCGCTGCATGGTGTCGGGGTTGCAAAGCTGGACCTCGCCATGGACGTCGGGAGTGAAGTTGCGCATCATGCAGCCTATTGCGCACAGTTTGAGTTGAAACACGACGCCCTGTGGCTGAACGAAACGCATTATTCAACATGGTGGCATTGCTGTCAGGGTTCCTCCGAGCGGCAATCCGTAAGTAGCGGTCATCCACTACAGTAGTAGCCCTTGGGCGGCCTGAGCGAGGCCTGTCATCGACAGTTCCTGTATCTCTGTACCTCCTCCATGTCCGAACAACATCGCTTTGGTTCACTCTGAGACGCCTGGAAACTTCCCTTGTTGAGAGCCCTTCTTGACACAAAGTAACAATGCGGAAGTGATCGAACTGCGGTATTGACCTTCTAGGCATGGTAGAACTACAGACAACATGAGCAGCGTACCTTCGTCCTGGTGGAATGACTGGAACTGATCGGCTGTCGTACCCCCTCCGTCTAATAGGCCCTGCTCATGCATGGTTGTGTACATCTTTGAGCAGTTTTAGTGACATCTATGAACAGTCAAAGGGACTGTATCTTGGATACAATATACACAGTCAACGTCTATATGCCGGAGATCTGGGAACCGAGGTGATGCAAAACTTTTTTTGATGTGTGTATATGTAGCACAAGTCCATAAAACAAATACATGTATTATTATTATTATTATTATTATTAACATAAACGAGGGAAATTTTGGATAACGCGCTTCGACCGTCAGATCCTGATCATTAGGGCTGAAGTTCAGATGTACTGTATATACAAAATTTAGAATTGTGGTTTAGTTATACTTTGTATAACCTGTCTTGTTAGTGTTACTATTTATGATTCGCAGTGAATCTCGGTATTTAGAAAAAGAAAAGTTATTTCTATAATGTTGTATTATAGGTTTTCATCTACGTATGAATATTATGCACTTGTAAATAGTCAAGCGACACAACACGACATGATAAATTAGATCATGCACAATAATTTCTACAATGGTTATAATTACTTATCTGTTGGAATGGTCTTATTCACAGCACTGTCGTTGTACAGGTGTTCTCTCGTATCTAGCTTCCAATAGAAGCCATTTTCAGCTATGTCTAAGTAATATATTAACATAATTGCTTTTCAGTCGGTCAACACGAGTGTGCGTAATTAGACTGGGCGGGAAGTAACAAATACAAATACACATTTTTGAACCCCAACTTTGGTTTTGTTCAAAGAATAGGCTATGTTAATTAAGTGATAAATAATTAATTTAATGTTTCTTTCCTGCTAGGATGATAAAATATTGTTACTCCACACTCGTGTTGACAGACTGAAAAGCAACTCTGTTAATATCCTACATCCGAGGCAATCTGCCTTTCTGCCTTGACCTTCCCCTACAGTTCTTGCCCTTCGCCCTTCCTTCCATAACGAAGTTTGCTGGGTGCCTTAGTATGTGTCCTACCAACTCATCTCTTCTTTTCATTACCACTCCCTAGAAACATCTCTCCTCCCTCACCCGTCTGCATTGCCTCTTCACCTCGCCATCAACTCCTCATCATTCTCCTGTAACACAACAATTGAGGAGCGCTGGAACAAAAACCGATAGGCTCAGAAAAGCATTAAATTAGAGAATATAATAAATGCTGATAAAACCGTCCACGGTGGCTGAGAGCGCGAATGCGCTACCTCATGCGTGAGTTCGAATCCCACCTTGGCCGTTCTGAGACTGTTTTCGTGGTTTCTCCATTTTCACCACCAGGCAAATGCTGGGACGGTTTCTTTCATTAGGTCCACGGCCATTTTCCTTCTAAAATCCCTTCCCTGACCTGTCCTGAAAATGAAATAAAATAAATGACCATTGGCTGCATTCATAAAATTATAAATACTGATAACTTGATACCGTTGCAAGTGATTTTCAAAGTAGAAGATTGAGCAGTTTTTGATAGGTGATATTTGTATCATATTCCACCTAATTCCCCCCCCCCCCCAACCACAAAAGCACAAATGCAGCAGGAGTGGGTTTATCGTTTTTTTTTGTATATTTTTTTTTTCGTTCCTCAATTTAAGCGCTTCTATTCATCTCTTATCACGTCATTAATGTAACCGAGTTATGTGAGGAAATATCTCAGTGCGATACGTAAACCCATGTATTAGCCTTTCAAGATACGAGTGCCGCTGAACTTGGCTGTTGTTGATAAACGCACCTGGGACCTTGCAGGACGAGGAGGGGGACACAGTGATGACGGAATTCAGTCCCCACATAAGCCCAGCAGCATTCCGCGCGCTACTTGTGTTAGAAGTTATATTGTGAATGGAAAAAACAATAATAATCGCGAATTAAGAACGTACGTTTCTATTTGTTTCACAACAACAGACCTGAGCGTAACAGGAGCACGGAGAGGAGAACGATGACTGAGGCTACTGGAGCTGAGTCATATCCTTCCCACGCGACTGTACCTGTCAACCAAGCAGTCTGACAGCGCGATACAAGTAAACAAATAATAGTTCCCACTTTCGCCGCCGACACTCTTATCTTGCAAGGTTAATAGCTCACGCACTGGCGTGATGCAAAGTCATCCACTTGGGTGACCTGTATGCCACCGATACCGCTCCAGTACCTCAAAATCAGAGTAAAGTTTCTTGGAGGAGCCCGGGATCCAACCTGTGTCTTCAGGGAGGTAGTTATTTGTACCACACCACGAGACATAAACTCACTGTGATAATAACAAGAAAATTAACTAGAGTACCCGTTTCTGCTAAATAAATACCCGTATTCATCCCAAGAAAATAAACGGAGTTAACCAATTTTTTCTCGACAGGATGAATCAGTGCGTTAATGCACTAGACTATGGGACCAAGCTGTCTCTGGACTGTCCACCTCGTTGCGTAGTGGCTGACATTATTGGCCGTCGCCACGGAGGCCCGGGTTCGATTCCCAGCTCTGTCAACTAATAAAATCTGGTCTTAGGGTTGGAACGGGATACACTCAGCCTCGTGAGGCAAAATTGAGAAGACACGAGTTACATTCCTACCTCAGCCATCCTGGTTTATCGTGGTTTCCTACTTCTACTCCAGGCAAATGCCGGGATGGTACCCAACTTAGGCCCATGGACGCTTCCTACCCAAATCCTTCCTCAATTGCAAATACACACACTAGTGCAGACATCACAGTGACACAGGTTATCAGACAAATTATACACACACACAAGTACACGGGGCTACATGACCACGAATCAAAGAATCAACAGTATGTCTCCAGACTCGGAAGACAAGTGGGTTCGAATCTCACCATCCTCAAAATTATTTTCCGCTGTTTCCCATTTTTAATTTTTATTCTGTTAGTAGAAGCGTTTCAGTCGGTCAACACGAATGTGCCTAATTAGATCAGGCAAGGAGGAATCGCCTGTTCATTTTTGTTGGCCCTAGCCCTTCTTCGACCGTTATAATCCGTGGCGTGCCTACTTTAATTTTCACTTTCATTCAGTAATGTTACGAAGGAGCCACCATCCCGAAAAATACGCCAGTAATCACAATTGCCTCCAAGCGACAACTGGTTGGCTGCCTATAAGTTCGCGTTCGTTCGTGTGCAGCGGCGGATTTCCCTGTAAAAGGGAGCGCAGGGCTGTTCGAAGAGGTTGTTTTTGACGAGAGAGGTTGTTCGAGAGATATAGTACGACGAGAGTTTGCTGTCATCGTTGTTGCGAGAGCGGTACCTAATATGGCGGGACTTCATAAACGGCGTGTTGAAGATGAGAAACGACAATTTCAGTCAAAGTGGCAGGAAAGTTACTTTTCTGTTTATCATAATGGAAAACCACAGTGTGTTATCTGTTCTCAAGTCTTATGTGTTTCGAAGAAGTACAACGTGAATAGACATTATACCAGCTTGCATAAATCAAAATACGAGCAATACCAGGGAAGTGCCAGAAGTTGTGTGTTTAATGATTTGAAGCTGAAACTACCAAGACAGAAGAATATATCTCAGCAAACATCAAGCACTGCCGGTTTAAAGGCATCTTATGAGGTATGTTTAGAGCTACCGTAGCTAAAAGTAAAAAGTCGTGTAGGGATGGTGAGCTCATTAAGAGATATGTGCTGTAAAAATGGCATCTTCTTTTGGAGATAATAGGATGGCTAAAATTTTTGAAACAGTTTCCTTGTCTCATCAGACAGTTAGTAGAAGAATTAATGATATGGCTGGTGAAGTTTCAGGTTCTCTCAAGAGCATTTTGGAAAAATGTGAATTTTACTCTCTAGCTCTAGATGAGAGCACATATATAGCTGACATCGGCCAGCTCCTTATCTTTGTCAGAAAAATAAACGAAGAATTTGAAATTCACGAAGAACTGTTGGAATTAAGATCATTAGAAACCAGCAAAAAATGCATTGACATATTCAACGCACTGGATGATTCGTTTCTAAATATGGAGGTTTTGTGATGTCCTCTGGCATTGCAACAGATGGAGCTAAAGCAATGGTTGGTCCTAACGTTGGTTTAGTAGGACTGTGTAAAGAAAAATGAATGATTTTGTTTTTGTTTTTCCACTGCATTATCCACCAGGAGGCTCTCTGTGGAAAAATTATAAGGCTCAGTGAGCCAATGAAAACTGCTGTAAATACTGTAAATTTAATAAGAGGAGGCAATAAAGCCTGTAGACACAGAGCATTTATTGCATTCCTGGACAATTTGGAAGCTGAGTATGGTGACATTTCATTGAACTGTGGTATGCGTTGGCTAAGTACTGGAAATTGCTTGCAACAGTTTTCTGGGTTGAGGAATGAAATTCTTGCTTTTCTCAAAAATGAAAACATTGGGCATGAGTATCAAGAAAAACTGGAAGAAATGCAGTTTTTAAATAATCTTGCTACTCTGACAGATTTAACATCCCATCTAAATGATTTAAACCTGAAACTACAAGGCAGAAAACAAAAATCTCCCAGCTTTATGGACATATTGAGGGCTTCCGCAACAAACTTGATGTAATGCAAATTGCATTGAAGGCAAAGAATATGGCACACTTCCCATCTTGTCAGCAGTTGAAAGAAGAAACAAGTGACTAAAATTTTAGTATGTTTCATGAAATAATAATACCTAGGTAGATATCAAGAAAGAGTTCCAGAACAGATTCCAGGATTTTGACTGCCTAAAACCAAAACTTGCAATGTTCAACAACCCCATGGATATTGAAGTGAGTGAGGTGCCCTGCGACCTTCAAATGGAAATTTGTGATCTTCAGGAAGACCCATTCTACCAGACTAAAAAGTATTATCGCTGCTTGGCCGTACGTATGCGTGCGAAAGTGCTTTTTCTCCTCTCAAACAAATTAAATCAAAAACGAGAAATCGAATTGAAAGTGCTTCACTGGTATCGAGCCTGAGACTTTGCTTTACTGAACTTACAGTGGAAATTGATACACTTGCATCAGGAAAGCAGTACCAATCACCACATTGATTTCTCGACTGTAAAATGAAGTGGTATATTAAACTAGTAATATTAAACTTCTTTTAATATACATTTTAATAAATGTTTTTGAGTAAAATATGTAATACGTTTTCTTTCTGGAATGTCTCTGGCCCTCACATTCCTATACTAAAGCTTGATTGGCCCTCGGGTAACTAAAGGTTGGACCACCCTGATTTATACATTTAATAAAACTCTTCTGACACAAGGTCCCCATCCTCAAATGCCAACTGACTTAGCACATGGATCTCCAGCTCAACTGACCATTGGCTGGCTCGGAACTGCCAATGTGGGGGGAGATGAGACGGACTCTCACACCAGACACCAATTAGAGCAAGCCTCTCCCACTTGGCGAGGCAGAGTGCGAGGTAATGGGGACAGCCCGGAGTCGAACAACTGAGCTCACACGAGTTGTAGAGGCATACCTCAGTATGTATATCGAGGGCAGTTGTGGATGATCTAAATAAAGCGCCTAAAATAATCAATACAGAGCTCTTCGATAGGTTATGTAGGAAACTGAACTAAAAATAAAAAGGAAGAAGTCTGGAAGATATTTGATAATACTAAACTCGGGTGCCTCCCGAAGGTATCACCGCCTTGAAATGTTTGTGGGATCAAATGATTCTTAGACATTATCGTGTTGGAAGCCATTTTTCAGTGTGGCCTTAGTAATCGAAATATAATGCTCTTCAGTCAGTCAATAGCCTACACCACACCATTAAATTCACCAAGGAACCCGAAACCTACCGGACAAATAAATTATCTCGACATAACCATCGAACGTAAAGATAATGAACTACCATACTCAATCTTCTGAAAACCTGTACAAACATCGCATGCAATTGAGAAACAGTTATTTGCAGCTCTTCAGTCGGTCAACACGAATTTGCCCAAAGACTGGAAGGGGTACAGTGTATGTACAAAAACTAAATAACATTCTTGGAAAAGATAACATGTATTAGTTATGATCACTGTTATAATGGGGGAGTTTTTAGAATTACGTGTTTCGACCTTCATGCGGTCATCTTCAGATCCTGATCACTGATTTGAAGTTTAAATTCATATACAATGTTATCTAACTACATACTGTAAAGTTGTAGAGCGTACAGAGTACATTGCCACTGCGTCTCTTGGACTTAGGGTTTGACCTTGAGTAGTTTTCTACAGTACTTAATTAGTTTCGTTACATTCCGAGCTGACGAATATGGTACACTTGCTTGTTGAGAAAGTTTTCGCAAACACTTCCCCGGTGACCATAATAATCAAGCACTCATTTTCCATCCTAACGTGACGTCTCCGTTTAATTTAAAAAAATGGCCCCGTAGTATTGAACTTGATCACAACTTTGTGAACTGTGGTCTCCGAAGGCACTTAATCACCCGGAAATGACTGTTGAAATGCTCTGCGAGTAACACTAACAGGCTCGTTGTTAATAAAACTACAACAAATGGAAATTCTTTGTCTTGTGATAAACCACGCACCCATAGCTGTGTGTGACTGGATTGCAACTAACCATCCCCAGCTGTGAAACGGTTTTCTCTACGTTGGGTGACATGTGAAACGGTTTCTTTAGCCTTGCCTTGCACATTGAAATATTTACTCTGACTAAGATATGTTGTATTAATGGGCGCCAAGAACTCAACGCTATGTTGAAATATAAATTTATATTTAACAACACCTAGCTCTGGCAGAACACCTTCAAGAATCTGTACGCTCAGATCGTGGTATGATTTGATCATTAACCCAACTAACAATTGTGTCAGGAGAAGGAATTTGGTCTATATCTAATGCTACCTACTGAAAGCAAAGACTGCATGGTTAAACGAAATGAATTTATTATATAAAACAAGTATGGCAAAATTAATAATAATAATAATAATAATAATAATATATTTTAAATTTAAATTGGAGCGTTGCGATTTGAATATTACCGCTAGAGAATTACGTGAAAACGGAGTCGGATGAATTACTGATTTTACTATTATTCCCAAGCTAAGAAGTTACTGAAATACTGAATATGAAACAAAGAAACGAGAGATTACGTAGTTCTGAGTCATTCGCGCTTACCATTGGAAATTGCCGTAGCATTTCCCTCGTACTGGATGTTGAAGAGAGCTTCCCACAGCCTTCTGGACGTCGTCATCTTCTTCGTTAGTTGAAGAGATACTTGTAGATATGTTAATTTATGGTCCGATCACATCGGAACCAACCACACGTGCAACCACAACGGTCAAGTTTTACAAAGATTATCGCCTTGCCTCCACGGCGCGCAAACAATATATGCACTCGTCGCCTCCCCTCTCTGGTGCCGTCTTCTTCTCGCCCGCTCTCCACTGATTGGCTGAGCCACCACGCGTTACTCCCCTCCTCAGGGTCAATGCACTCGGCGTGACGATGATGTCGATTACCGTTCCAGACAATTTCGCCTTTTCTTGATGCAGCAACCCCGCTTGCGTCATGCTTCTCGACAAGACTAAGCCTGTAGCCGAATTCCCAGTGACTCATCTCTCTCACAATACCCTATGTCTCTATGTTGGGAAAGATAGACATAAATAATGTGTGAGCACTGTGTATATATGGTGTCACATCACACGCATCAAAGGTGTTCTGATATATTTATATCACCACAGAACTTCCTAATTTCACTGGAGGTCGCTTCCTTCTGGTGAAACTTAATCTCACTGATCTCACTTAGCACACGATCACACTATTGTGGCAGCGCATCGTGACCATAATACTTAATCTCTCTGTATATAGACGAAATTAATATTGACTTCTGAAAAAAAAAAACAAAAAAAAAACCAGTAAGTGCGCATTACTTATAACACCAAATATTTCTGTGCCGTAATCGCCCTGTCTTCTTAAGTTCCCGTAGACCAAATTCTACTTAATACTAGTTCTCAACTCAGACCAGTTCTCCTCACTCAAATAATACCTTTGTACTAATTACCTTAAATTACACACAACTCTTACATGGCGAGGCCGTAAACAGAACTCACGTGTGCTGTTATGTATGAGTTTCATGAAGGACTGTCTCGCCTTCTGGTGGCCCATCTTTTTTCTCGTGGACGCCTTAAGCAAAAATACCCTGTTCAAGCGCTCACCCATCTCTAGGAGACAAATGGGAATTCACCAGCGCTACCAAATTCTGGCCTTGGTGTATCGAGACATTTTAGTGCTCAAGAGCATCCGACAATCCCGTCATATTTCCCTGTACTTTAAAAACTCTCAATTACTTACATACTACCCCCCTGTGTGAATTCTGATACGCCTGCCTGGAAGACCTGATCTTCCACGCACCAAATACCACACTTACTCATTTGATAGGCTGGCTCGCCTGCTAAACACACTTACTTTATGACACATCCTTAATGTCATCACGTTGCTCCACTAACATATTTCTCAGTGTCTGTAACGATGCCCTGTTGCTACTGTCCACACATGCTAACCCTACTTTCCTCTGGTGTCACACCTCTACTCGACACTCTATGACCTAAAAATGTCACTTCTGACTGACAGAATGACGACTTAGACAGCTTCAAAGTGAACCCTGCCTGATCTAACTTCTGAAAAACTATATCTAAATGACGTAGATGCTCCTCAAAACTGCGTGAACTAATTACCATATCATGAATGTAAATGGTTACAAACTCTCCTGTGTCATCCCCTAATGCGATGTTTAAAGCCCTAATTAAAGCTGCTGAACTACTCTTTAACCCATAAGGTGTTCTACAAAATTGATAAAGGTTATATTTATGACTAAAAGCTGTAAATGGTCTATCTTCGTACATAAGTGGCACTTGCCAAAAACTGGAACTCAAATCTACACAAGTGAAATACTTCTTCCCCTCAAATGTTTGCATTAATTCCTCTATTGACATAGATTTCAGCTGATCTGAACTAATTCTACTGTTAACCAAACGAGCGTCTAAACAAATACGAACTGTGCCGTCGGCCTTGGGTACCGTGATCAAAGAATTAACATATGGACTGTTAGAGTGCTCAATAATCCCATCTTCAAGCATCTGGTTAATTTGTGCCTCAACTGCACTCTGATAAGCGAAAGGTACAGGATATCTATGTCCTGTGAATACTGACCTATCAATAACGTTCAATGAATGTGTATAGCAATTGGCCATACCAATGCGATCCTCAAAAACTCTCCTATTACACAATAACACATCATAGAGCCGAACACATTGTTCCACCTCTATATTTCCCTGAAATGCAGCATCACGTAACGAGTCCTCTAGATTACCGTTCGCAATCACACTGCCCACAAAACATGGAGAACCCCGCTCTACGGCTGGCGATATCTCATTTAAAGTACAAATCACACCTACAACACTACTTCTCTGAATATGGTCATTGAACGCTACTTCTACTTCATAATCACCCCATTTAAATTTCAAACTCCCTACATCATAACATAAGTTACCAAACACTCTACTTAGCCACTCTGAACCCAAGATAACACTGAATACTAAATTTGGAATTACAAGACAAATCTGCTTTTCTTCATGATTATTAATTTTAATGTCTACTAAAACTTGCTTAGAAATTACTTTAGACCTCTTCCCAACAGCTGTGATAACAAAAGTGCTTTTAATTGGCATCTCCTCAAAATTTACTCCAGTTCCTTTCATTTTATCATATAATGCGCTACTTTTTTTTTTTTTTTCTTTTTTTTTTTTAGCGTATGGCTTTTAGTGCCGGGAGTGTCCGAGGACATGTTCGGCTCGCCAGTTTTGTAGCTGCTTCGAGACGGCCACCCAATGGGTGAGCTACAAGTACCGTTGGGGAGGGAAGGAGGGAAGTTGGAATGTAAGGACGAGGAGTTGGAAGGTAGCGGCTGTGGCCTATAGTTAGGGACCAACCCCGGCATTTGCCTGCAAGGAAGATGGGAAACCACAGAAGACCATCTTCAAGGTTGCCGGCGGGGGGATTCGAACCTCCTCGCCTCCCGGATGTGAGCGACTGCCATCAGTCATGCCGTAACCACCACGGCTAACTCACCCGGTGATGCGCTACTTATATACTCGAATACCACCCGCACATTTTTAAACAAAATCGGACGTGAAAATTTGGGGTGCGGGTCTTATTTGAGTCATCCTGATTTTAAAGATTTAAATTGCCCGCCACGCGCGATATCGGGTGTTGCGAGTATCCGCTAGATGGTGCTAGCCTTCTTCCGGCTATCACTTTGTTTTACCATAAGCAGGCGGCGTCATACTTCCTCGCGCACGTGTCGCGCACGTTTTCCGAGTGTAAACATGAGCTGTACGAAGAGTTTGCGGTCGTTTAATGTGAGTGAGAAGCTGAAAGTTGTGAGGGAAGCTGAAGTTATTGGAAATCGTGCCCGGCAGGAAATACAGTGCACTCCCGATAATTCGCGTGTGGATAATTCGTTTTGCGGTTAATTCGCGGGTCTCCATGAGTATTTTTTAAATTGGGAATTCTCACAGCAACTAATCATCACGCTAAGTTAAGCAATCTCTCTGTCGTTTAAAAGAATTTTGATGCGACGCAATGCGTAAAGACGAAATCATTGAGACTAGGGAAGACTGAACTGCATTTCTCTGCGATGCAACAGTAGGCCTAATTGCACAATCTTCGAAACTTACGCGCATGTTGCCGCGAGTGGTATAGCACAGATTTCCTTGGTCTTTGAAGCCCAAACAATACAAGAGGAATGCACTTTCACTCGGAACCTACCCTCCCTTTCCCAACAGCCACGCTCCAAGGTCGCTGATCTGTGAGTTGTGAAGGGTGAATGTGCGGACAGCGTATTGTAAACAGCGATTATTGCGAAATGGCGCAAACGCGCACGACATCGAGAGCGTGTTTGTTCGATGCTCTTCATGCAGTCAACTAGTCGGGACGAAAGTACCGCTACTCCGCTCGTACAAAAGCAAGCGCTTGCCGACTTTTGTAACGACGATATTTCGAACGGGCAAGTTAGACGTCGATAAAGACGATTATGATTTACTACAGAAAAGCAAAGAAGAAATAGCATGGCACTTGACTGTTGGTGAGAAAAACTGAAATCCAGTAGATTTCGAGTGCGAGAGTGATGCAACGGAAATCCCGAAATTTTCCCACAGTCAAGCTAGTGTCTCTAGTCACACTTATCTTTTATATAGAGAAACGAGATGAATTTTCGTTTTCATATAATATTTTCTTTGGAAATGTGCAATCGAAAAATAGAATAAACGATCTAAGAAACAAAAAGTAATGACGGCTTTTTTTAAATATATTAATGTAGGCATAATCCACATAGGCCTACCAGTAGCCTAGCATGTCGTGTAAGACACTACAATCAGGAGTTAAAATTATTATTTCGCGTGTTCAAGCCTATTTCAATATTTTAACCAATAGTTTTGTTTTTCCTAGGCTTAACAAAAATAACTGCGGATAATTCGCGGAAGTTCGTGCATTAATTACCGCGAATTAACGAGAGTGCACTGTATGATATTGACGAGTCATGTATTCGTGATTGAGCGGGATGACGTCTATGCTACAACCACTGGATGTCTGCGTGAACCGCCCGTTCAAAGCAGTCTTGAAACAGCTGTATACGGAGCAGATGGCGGCCGATAAGCACACACTGACTCCAACCGGTCGTATTCAGCGCCCGGAAGTTCAGCTGCTATGTTCGTGCATTTTGACGGCATGGAATCGTATCTCGGGAGATCTCATACGGAAGAGCTTCAAGAAATGTAGTATTTCGAATGCTATGGATGTCAGTGATGACGACATTTAGTGGGATGGTGATAAAAGTTCCGAAGTTGGTACTTCTGATGACGATGAATGAAGTGTTTGTGTACTTTTATTTGTATTTTTAATCGTTTGATGTGTGTTATTTTAGGACGACTTCAAAACTGTTGGAAACTATGTTGGATAAATGCTATTCTGTTTATTTAGTTACAATTGTACATAATTTTGAGTTTTTTTTTTTTTAATTTTGTTCTTCAAAATCAGGGTGCGGGTCTTATTCGGGGGCGGGTCGTATTCGAGTAAATACGGTATGCAACTCTTCATACAACCACTATCAATTAAAACATCTGTGTACGCCTCGGACACGTTAAATTTAACTATGGGGCTCTTACTAACCACCTCCTGAATAATACCTTCATCATTTAGTTCACGTAATAATTCATTTCTTACAGTTAGGTCATAGCGCTCCTGTATAAGTGTATGGACAGGGCATGTTACAGACTGAGATTCTGACCTTACATCGCAGCCTGGTTCGTGTTTAAAGCATTACTACCGCTTGGTGTAGTACTACTCACTACTGCACTGGTCTGGTTGTTCTGGGTTGGGTTAACGGATCTCTCTGTCCGTTATTACCATTGGGCTGATTCCCTCCTTGACAACTGTTCTGGTTATAATTATTATTGTTATTATACCTCCCTTGGTTACCCCTAAAATCGTTATTTCGGCCTTGATTTCCCCTGAAATCATTATTTCTACCTTGGTAGTTCGTACCATACCCATTTCCTCTGTACTGGTTTTGCTGATTATTATTATTATTATTTTGGTTCCCCCTATTTTGAACGCTGTCCCCTTCGCCACTGTTCCCTGGAACTTCCTGATTCCTATTCACATTAGGCCTGTTATTATGGTTACCCTGGTTCCTACCGAAATTCTCCTCGTAACCACCTCTTCCCAGAGCATCGAATGTACTTAATAAATTTTCCACTTGTGAAATAGATTTAACATTTTGGATACAGGCAGCTTCTTTGATTCTATATGGAAAATGTCTTAGTAATAGCCTGACTACATCACCTTCCTCCTTCAAACCATCCAGATATTTACACGTCAATACCTGTCCTAAAAAGTACTCGGTCATAGTGTAGTTTCCTCTCGGGTTATATTTCCCGCACACAATTCCCTCACGATGCTGAGAATGAATTACCTCATTCCAAAATTTTTCACAAAATTTAACTTTAAAATATGAAATGTTCTCGAAATTGTCTCTGTAGACAGCAAACCAGTTTCTTGTCTCCCCTACAAACGCTTGCTCTAAAATCTCAACTACCTGGCACCACTCAATACTACCATCTTCCAACCTCTCCCCCAATTTATTTTCTATTGTATTCATGAACTCCATTGGACAACCCTGCCGATTACTAACTTTGCCTAGTTCTATTTCCCTGTGTGTGCTATTCACATAAACTGGCCTACTCTGACTATTTTCCTGCCTAATTCTAGCTTTCAACTTCTGTTCTAATTCAGCAATTTTCTCCTCAGCTTTTCTTTCAATATTAGTTACAGTTAACCTAATGCTCCCTACCGATGCTTCAACTTTACCACTTAACTTAGCTTGTTTCTCATTAATCTCATTAATGCTTACCTTAATCCTCTCCCTTAAAGTATTAACTTCAGTGATTATTTCTGCATGTACTTTATCAATTCTTCCCCCCAGCTGTTCTTTAACCTCTTTAGTTGCTACCTGAATTTTATCAATTTCTCCCCCCAATTGCTTTTTGACCTGCTGTGTTTCAAGTTGCACTAGTTCTTTTAAATTTTCAGCCTGTGTACTGATTCTAATTTCTAACTCCTCCTGTACTTTTCCTAATTTTCTGTCTACATCTGCAATAATCTCTTTAGCTTTTTCTTCCATCACCCCTCTGATTTCTCCTCTAATCTGCTCAAATTTCTTATCTAATTTTAGATTGTTCTCTTCAAATTTCTCATTTAATTTATTGCTCACTTCCTTACTGCTCTGTTCCAATTTAGCGTTTAGAGCCTCTGTACTCTCTTTATTTTCCCTACTGTTTTGTTCAAGTTTAGCGTTTAAAGTTTCAGTACTCTCATTATTTTCCCTACTATTTTGTTCAAGTTTAGCATTATTTTATTCAAGTTTAGCATTTAAAGCATCAGTACTAATTTTATTTTGTTGCATAAACTGAAGAAGCAAACTCTCTAACCCTGCTTGACTGTTTTGATTACCCCCCTCAGTATCGGGATTTACCTCCGACATCCCTGTACTGCTTTCATTTCCAAGACTAGCCATACTGCTCGTATCTTCACTATCCAACTGGTGACCACTACGCAACTTCATCTCTTCCTCAACACTACCCATGCTGATACACACCGATAAATGAAAAAAAAAAATACAGGCACAGAAATATATACCCTTCTCCTTCCACAAATGTTATTAGGTTTTCGGTCTCACGTTGGTAGTGACAAGTGAAACGGATTTCTCTACGTTGGGTGACATGTGAAACGTTTTCTTTAGCCTTGCCTTGCACTTTAAAATATTTACTCTGACTAAGGTATGTTGTATTAATGGGCGCCAAGACCTCAACGCTATGTTGAAATCTAAATTTATATTTAACAACACCTAGCTCTGGCAGAACACCTTCATGAATCTGTACACTCAGATCGTGGTATGATTTGATCATTAACCCAACTAACAATTGTATCAGGAGAAGGAATTTGGTCTATATCTAATGCTACCTACTGAAAGCAAAGAGTGCATGGTTAAAAGAAATGAATTTATTATATAAAAAAGTATGGCAAAATTAATAATAATAATAATATATTTTAAATTTAAATTGGAGCGTTGCCATTTGAATATTACCGCTAGAGAATTACGTGAAAACGGAGTCGGATGAATTACTGATTTTACTATTATTCCCAAGCTAAGAAGTTACTGAAATACTGAATATGAAACAAAGAAACGAGAGATTACGTAGTTCTGAGTCATTCGCGCTTACCATTGGAAATTGCCGTAGCATTTCCCTCGTACTGGATGTTGAAGAGAGCTTCCCACAGCCTTCTGGACGTCGTCATCTTCTTCGTTAGTTGAAGAGATACTTGTAGACATGTTAATTTATGGTCCGATCACATCGGAACCAACCACACGTGCAACCACAACGGTCAAGTTTTACAAAGATTATCGCCTTGCCTCCACGGCGCGCAAACAATATATGCACTCGTCGCCTCCCCTGTCTGGTGCCGTCTTCTTCTCGCCCGCTCTCCACTGATTGGCTGAGCCACCACGCGTTACTACCCTCCTCAGGGTCAATGCAATCGGCGCGACGATGATGTCGATTACCGGTCCAGACCATTTCGCCTTTTCTTGATGCAGCAACCCCGCTTGCGTCACGCTTCTCGACAAGACTAAGCCTGCAGCCGAATTCCCAGTGACTCTTCTCTCTCACAATACCCTAACTGACAAAACTCCGTAAAATTCCGTAATCATATAATTTTCCGCGATAATGTTGTTCGTAATAATTCGCTTGATAGTGTTTTCTATAACATTGAAAACCTATCTGATTACTTCTAATTTTATAAAAAATGCTCCAAAAATACCTTAATAATAATAATAATAAGTTACATGAAAACTTCACTTGGCTGAACAATTTGCCGCGTATTCTATATTTATATATAGAATGGCTTCCTACTGACTTATGTCAGTGGCGTAAAATACCCCCTGAAAAACACGTTACATATTCGCCTCGGATCATCGGATGATTTACCGTGACGACGGTCTATCATGCGATTATCCCAGACACGTTAATAAAATCCCCATCCAAAATACATATGACATAAATTAAATCACCCTAAATTACATATATATATATATATATATATATATATATATATATATATATATACACTCATAATTTTCTTTACGCACTTTGCGTCAAAGTCTGTTGTCACTATGGATTGCCCTGTGCAATCAGTCCAATGTTTTTCATATAGAATAATGTTCCACGGATATTTCCGCCTCTCAAAGATCTCTATGTTGGGAAAGATAGACATAAATAATGTGTGAGCACTGTGTATGTATGGTGTCACATCACACGCATCAAAGGTGTTCTGATATATTTATATCACCACAGAACTTCCTAATTTCACTGGAGGTCGCTTCCTTCTGGTGAAACTTAATCTCACTGATCTCACACGATCACACTATTGTGGCAGCGCATCGTGACCATAATACTTAATCTCTCTGTATATATACGAAATTAATATTGACTTCTGAAAAAAAAACAGTAAGTGCGCATTACATATAACACCAAATATTTCTGTGCCGTAACCGCCCTGTCTTCTTAAGTTCCCGTAGACCAAATTCTACTTAATACTAGTTCTCAACTCAGACCAGTTCTCCTCACTCAAATAATACCTTTGTACTAATTACCTTAAATTACACACAACTCTTACATGGCGAGGCCGTAAACAGAACTCACGTGTGCTGTTATGTATGAGTTTCATGAAGGACTGTCTCGCCTTCTGGTGGCCCATCTTTTGTCTCGTGGACGCCTTAAGCAAAAATACCCTGTTCAAGCGCTCACCCATCTCTAGGAGACAAATGGGAATTCACCAGCGCTACCAAATTCTGGCCTTGGTGTATCGAGACATTTTAGTGCTCAAGAGCATCCGACAATCCCGTCATATTTCCCTGTACTTTAAAAACTCTCAATTACTTACATACTACCCCCCTGTGTGAATTCTGATACGCCTGCCTGGAAGACCAGATCTTCCACGCACCAAATACCACACTTACTCATTTGATAGGCTGGCTCGCCTGCTAAACACACTTACTTTATGACACATCCTTAATGTCATCACGTTGCTCCACTAACATATTTCTCAGTGTCTGTAACGATGCCCTGTTGCTACTGCCCACTCATGCTAACCCTACTTTCCTCTGGTGTCACACCTCTACTCGACACTCTATGACCTAAAAATGTCACTTCTGACTGACAGAATGACGACTTAGACAGCTTCAAAGTGAACCCTGCCTGATCTAACTTCTGAAAAACTATATCTAAATGACGTAGATCCTCCTCAAAACTGCGTGAACTAATTACCATATCATGAATGTAAATGGTTACAAACTCTCCTGTGTCATCCCCTAATGCGATGTTTAAAGCCCTAATTAAAGCTGCTGAACTACTCTTTAACCCATAAGGTGTTCTACAAAATTGATAAAGGTTATATTTATGACTAAAAGCTGTAAATGGTCTATCTTCGTACATAAGTGGCACTTGCCAAAAACTGGAACTCAAATCTACACAAGTGAAATACTTCTTCCCCTCAAATGTTTGCATTAATTCCTCTATTGACATAGATTTCAGCTGATCTGAACTAATTCTACTGTTAACCAAACGAGCGTCTAAACAAATACGAACTGTGCCGTCGGCCTTGGGTACCGTGATCAAAGAATTAACATATGGACTGTTAGAGTGCTCAATAATCCCATCTTCAAGCATCTGGTTAATTTGTGCCTCAACTGCACTCTGATAAGCGAAAGGTACAGGATATCTATGTCCTGTGAATACTGACCTATCAATAACGTTCAATGAATGTGTATAGCAATTGGCCATACCAATGCGATCCTCAAAAACTCTCCTATTACACAATAACACATCATAGAGCCGAACACATTGTTCCACCTCTATATTTCCCTGAAATGCAGCATCACGTAACGAGTCCTCTAGATTACCGTTCGCAATCACACTGCCCACAAAACATGGAGAACCCCGCTCTACGGCTGGCGATATCTCATTTAAAGTACAAATCACACCTACAACACTACTTCTCTGAATATGGTCATTGAACGCTACTTCTACTTCATAATCACCCCATTTAAATTTCAAACTCCCTACATCATAACATAAGTTACCAGACACTCTACTTAGCCACTCTGAACCCAAGATAACACTGAATACTAAATTTGGAATTACAAGACAAATCTGCTTTTCTTCATGATTATTAATTTTAATGTCTACTAATACTTGCTTAGAAATTACTTTAGACCTCTTCCCAACAGCTGTGATAACAAAAGTGCTTTTAATTGGCATCTCCTCAAAATTTACTCCAGTTCCTTTCATTTTATCATAAAATGCGCTACTTATGCAACTCTTCATACAACCACTATCAATTAAAACATCTGTGTACGCCTCGGACACGTTAAATTTAACTATGGGGCTCTTACTAACCACCTCCTGAATAATACCTTCATCATTTAGTTCACGTAATAATTCATTTCTTACAGTTAGGTCATAGCGTTCCTGAATAAGTGTATGGACAGGGCATGTTACAGACTGAGATTCTGACCTTACATCGCAGCCTGGTTCGTGTTTAAAGCATTACTACCGCTTGGTGTAGTACTACTCTCTACTGCACTGGTCTGGTTGTTCTGGGTTGGGTTAACGGTATCTCTCTGTCCGTTATTACCATTGGGCTGATTCCCTCCTTGACAGCTGTTCTGGTTATATTTATTATTGTTATTATACCTCCCTTGGTTACCCCTAAAATCATTATTTCGGCCTTGATTTCCCCTGAAATCATTATTTCTACCTTGGTAGTTCGTACTATACCCATTTCCTCTGTACTGGTTTTGCTGATTATTATTATTATTATTATTTTGGTTCCCCCTATTTTGAACGCTGGCCCCTTCGCCACTGTTCCCTGGAACTTCCTGATTCCTATTCTCATTAGGCCTGTTATTATGGTTACCCTGGTTCCTACCGAAATTCTCTTCGTAACCACCTCTTCCCAGAGCATCGAATGTACTTAATAAATTTTCCACTTGTGAAATAGATTTAACATTTTGGATACAGGCAGCTTCTTTGATTCTATATGGAAAATGTCTTAGTAATAGCCTGACTACATCACCTTCCTCCTTCAAACCATCCAGATATTTACACTTCAATACCTGTCCTAAAAAGTACTCGGTCATAGTGTAGTTTCCTCTCGGGTTATATTTCCCACACACAATTCCCTCACGATGCTGAGACTGAATTACCTCATTCCATAATTTTTCACAAAATTTAACTTTAAAATCTGAAATGTTCTCGAAATTGTCTCTGTAGACAGCAAACCAGTTTCTTGTGTCCCCTACAACGCTTGCTCTAAAATCTCAACTACCTGGCACCACTCAATACTACCATCTTCCAACCTCTCCCCGAATTTATTTTCTATTGTATTCATGAACTCCATTGGACAACCCTGTCGATTACTAAATTTGCCTAGTTCTATTTCCCTGTGTGTGCTATTCACATAAACTGGCCTACTCTGACTATTTTCCTGCCTAATTCTAGCTTTCAACTTCTGTTCTAATTCAGCAATTTTCTCCACAGCTTTTCTTTCAATATTAGTTACAGTTAACCTAATTCTCCCTTCCGATGCTTCAACTTTACCACTTAACTTAGCTTGTTTCTCATTAATCTCATTAATGCTTTCCTTATTCCTCTCCCTTAAAGTATTAACTTCAGTGATTATTTCTGCATGTACTTTATCAATTCTTCCCCCCCCCCCGCTGTTCTTTAACCTCTTTAGTTGCTACCTGAATTTTATCAATTTCTCCCCCCAATTGCTTTTTGACCTGCTGTGTTTCAAGTTGCACTAGTTCTTTTCAATTTTCAGCCTGTGTACTGATTCTAATTTCTAACTCCTCCTGTACTTTTCCTAATTTTCTGTCTACATCTGCAATAATCTCTTTAGCTTTTTCTTCCATCACCCCTCTGATTTCTCCTCTAATCTGCTCAAATTTCTTATCTAATTTTAGATTGTTCTCTTCAAATTTCTCATTTAATTTATTGCTCACTTCCTTACGGCTCTGTTCCAATTTAGCGTTTAGAGCCTCTGTACTCTCTTTATTTTCCCTACTGTTTTGTTCAAGTTTAGCGTTTAAAGTTTCAGTACTCTCTTTATTTTCCCTACTATTTTGTTCAAGTTTAGCATTATTTTATTCAAGTTTAGCATTTAAAGCATCAGTACTAATTTTATTGTGTTGCATAAACTGAAGAAGCAAATTCTCTATCCCTGCTTGACTGTTTTGATTACCCCCCTCAGTATCGGGATTTACCTCCGACATCCCTGTACTGCTTTCATTTCCAAGACTAGCCATACTGCTCGTATCTTCACTATCCAACTGGTGACCACTACGCAACTTCATCTCTTCCTCAACACTACCCATGCTGATACACACCGATAAATTAAAAAAAAAATACAGGCACAGAAATATATACCCTTCTTCTTCCACAAATGTTATTAGGTTTTCGGTCTCACGTTGGTAGCGACAAGTGAAACGGTTTTCTCTACGTTGGGTGACATGTGAAACGTTTTCTTTAGCCTTGCCTTGCACTTTGAAATATTTACTCTGACTAAGGTATGTTGTATTAATGGGCGCCAAGACCTCAACGCTATGTTGAAATCTAAATTTATATTTAACAACACCTAGCTCTGGCAGAACACCTTCATGAATCTGTACACTCAGATCGTGGTATGATTTGATCATTAACCCAACTAACAATTGTATCAGGAGAAGGAATTTGGTCTATATCTAATGCTACCTACTGAAAGCAAAGAGTGCATGGTTAAAAGAAATGAATTTATTATATAAAAAAGTATGGCAAAATTAATAATAATAATAATATATTTTAAATTTAAATTGGAGCGTTGCCATTTGAATATTACCGCTAGAGAATTACGTGAAAACGGAGTCGGATGAATTACTGATTTTACTATTATTCTCAAGCTAAGAAGTTACTGAAATACTGAATATGAAACAAAGAAACGAGAGATTACGTAGTTCTGAGTCATTCGCGCTTACCATTGGAAATTGCCGTAGCATTTCCCTCGTACTGGATGTTGAAGAGAGCTTCCCACAGCCTTCTGGACGTCGTCATCTTCTTCGTTAGTTGAAGAGATACTTGTAGACATGTTAATTTATGGTCCGATCACATCGGAACCAACCACACGTGCAACCACAACGGTCAAGTTTTACAAAGATTATCGCCTTGCCTCCACGGCGCGCAAACAATATATGCACTCGTCGCCTCCCCTCTCTGGTGCCGTCTTCTTCTCGCCCGCTCTCCACTGATTGGCTGAGCCACCACGCGTTACTACCCTTCTCAGGGTCAATGCAATCGGCGCGACGATGATGTCGATTACCGTTCCAGACCATTTCGCCTTTTCTTGATGCAGCAACCCCGCTTGCGTCACGCTTCTCGACAAGACTAAGCCTGCAGCCGAATTCCCAGTGACTCTTCTCTCTCACAATACCCTAACTGACAAAACTCCGTAAAATTCCGTAATCATATAATTTTCCGCGATAATGTTGTTCGTAATAATTCGCTTGATAGTGTTTTCTATAACATCGAAGACCTATCTGATTACTTCTAATTTTATAAAAAATGCTCCAAAAATACCTTCATAATAATAATAAGTTAATAATAATAATAAGTTACATGAAAACTTCACTTGGCTGAACAATTTGCCGCGTAAATAAATATAGAATGGCTTCCTACTGACTTATGTCAGTGGCGTAAAATACCCCCCGAAAAACACGTTACAGCTGTTCCCAGCTGTTGGAGCGAGACACCTACTGGTCTGTATCTGTCGTCGCCTGTCGATTCAACTGGCCGGACTAATGGGGTGCGTTAAACAAAATGCACAAAATAAAAACAAGCTGTTCAATAAAGAACATAATAACCTACATATAGCCTAGTTATAACTCTTCGCCCTCATCAAGCAGTATAATTGAATGTTCTTATGACGAACGTTAAGAGTTGTACCTTTTATTTGGTAAGTTTCGTTGTAATACCAATTTTGCATCCAGAGGAATTGATTAGAACATAATAAAAGTACGCTCATCCACCATCTTGAATGTATGGAATCATTTATCTTGTGCCTTCTGCAGAGAAAGAATTTAATGTGAGACTACAGATTCCGTTTGCTGTGTTTCGTCAATGTAACTGTAATGAATAGTGGATTGTCGATATTAATGTCTTATATAATTCCAAGTTGGAGGCTGCGTGCAATATGCAAGCGAGGTATCTTACCTGTTTTCCCCCTTTACAAGGTTTTGTGTTAATTGTGCAATTGGATCCTGAGGTATTGACTATGAAGTTTTGATAGTATGCTTAGCTACACTCTTGAATATATGGCGAGGATATTATTTTGCCTTTGGCATACAAAGCTCAAACATGTTTCTACATCAATGCTAATTTGAGATTTTGTAATTCTAAAATATACAGAATTATTTGTTTGCATATTTAATCATTTCAAAATGGCCCCTGCGCGCTAAATCCAGTGTCATATTACTAGGTACTGCGCCCGAATTCCTCAAAGTCAGCGTCCAGAATCCGCACAGATGGAAAAAGGATCGTAGGGATGTCAATACCCGGCTATGAAATCAGCATTTCCCTACCGGACTGATGACTAGGGAACCCTTGACTCACATAGCACATATCTAACCATACTACTAACTAGCTGCACACAGAACAGTCTAAAACAAAATAAAGCACATTGAGTAACTCGGCTCTCGGGGTTGATAAGGTATAGTTATGTCGAAAAAACTGCCTGCATCGAACTAGTAGTATCGTTATATCGCAATTCAGCATCGAATGAAAAACAGATCTTATAAAAAACGGAGCAAGCAAACTAAAAAGTGCCTGCAAATTTATTAGGCTAGGACAATACACACATGTCCCTAATCATATAAAGAAACGAAATAAAAATTAAATAAATACTAAAACTCAAAATTATGTCTCTACTGGACATAAATCCGACTTCCTTAAGTCTTCATACACTAAAATTTGTGCTATTTATAAGTGATCTTTCTTTGAAAGATTTAACCAAATAAAATACACTTTCTAAACACCATGTGTTTATCTTCCAAATTAATCCACTTCCAATTCTACTTTATTTCAAAAATCCTCCCTACATAATACATCGGTATTATTATTATTATTCGCATTGTTGCTCCAAATCTACATATTATAGTAATACTCATGAAATTATTATTATTATTTACACCAATGTCTATTATTTATATCATCGCGACCTGCACAATTTTCTACTCCTACTTTACTTATATAGAGTTCATTTCACCTCACTTCTCTTTAGTTCACACAATACTTTTGCTTGTTAATGAAATTATATAGTTACATCCATGTGAATATATGTATCAAACAATTAAGTTCATTACTATTCCATTTTACATTTTCGGTTTAATAATACTGCAATAATATTTTGCACTACGATGCAAGACTTTCAGATTACTATATCCAAATCTATATATGTGCGTGGCATTTAATTCTCACTACTCACACTTCCTTCTTGTGCAAATTCAAACTTCCAAATTACTTTATTGACATACTGTACTTCCATATTTTCTTGCTGTAATCTCAGTTAACCTTCACACTCTGTGAATAACTTTTACGTGGCTCCTATACACTCCTTTAAACAATAAATCTTCGCATACATTTTCTCATTTAGCACGTTCACAAAATTCTACACCATCACAAATACATGCAACAATGTAAGTGAATCAGTAACCCTACTGATTATTACTACTGTAATAACTTCAAGAAACAATTCCTCCGCGTACATCAATTCTGTCGATTATGCAACTCCGTGCTATTCTTTACTTATTCGTTCAAACAAACAATACTTCCTTAGTACATCTATATATTCTTTCTCAAACAAATATGTTATACTTCCTCCTAATGCTTGTATCATTCACCTCTGTTACACAATTTATAGTTTCTTTCTGAATTAAGACTGCTCGTGTTCGTTACTCAATAAAAATACACTTTACCTCACGTTCTTAATTATATCTGATATGAAATATCTTTACTATGGTTTTTCACGACTTCTCTATGACAATAGGTTGATATGTATTATCACACCTCTCCTTCTGTTCATAAGCTATACTTCAAAATACGCATACTGTTTATACTTTAGTGATAAAATTCTGGGTTTCACAATATTCTATTTGTCTATACTCCAGTGTCTCAAACGCAATTGTCGAACACTCCTGACACAATAGTTAACGTTTCTGCTTACATATGTATTTCGTTCATCTAACGAAATTATTTTATTTCGGCTAACAATATCCCTTCTGTTTCTCTAATTTATTTTATGACAAAGCTTCACTTGTTACAGCACACTAACGAAATTACTTCACTCTCCGGTGTAAATTAGATAAATGAAACGTTCAAAAGAAATCAGCTTACACGAATGAAAAATAGTTAATGTGAAAATTCTAACTATAAACGTTGGAAAAATACGTCACAAACGATATTCGTTGACTCAAAGAAAATTTCAAAATTTTATAGCAACAACAATAACATGAACTAGGAATAAAATAGTCAGATGTTGGTCAAACACTGGAATAACCCATAAACAAATACTACCTACATAGTTGTTAAAGATCACTGGTCTACCTTGTGTCTGGAACGCTTCATACAGAATCTATGGCCCTTTCCAGTTGAGGAATTCGGCCACGTGTGCTGGGAGCACGTCCACATTCCAGCAAACCGTGCCTGCATTCTCGGAGTGCATGCTGCTTGGCTGGCAGGTGAGACTTGGCTTCCGTCCTCGACCAGGTACCAGCTGATATGTCCCAGCACTTTCCCCCTCACTGCCTGCCAATGACCCTCACGCGCGCCTTCATCTTCTGTCTTCGCGATCTACGATATAGGTTCTGCTTTCGCTTCTTTTATAGCACTTCTTCATTCGACTACTCTCTAGAAGTTCCTGATGGTCGTTTGTAGATAGTGATATGCTTACGATGAGAATTCCACATCACCATGTGAATCTCTTCTCCCTGTAGTAGTTTGTTCTTGGTTTCCAAGCTTACTGCTGTTTTTACTGCAGTGAAGTTCCATTGTTGCATAGTTTTGATCATCGCTGGACCTCGCTTAGTTAGTGTAGTTTAACCTCCCTCCATAGTGAAGTTAGAACATCATTCTTAGTTCACAAAAGTCGTTAGCTGTAGTTTCTCCCCTTCGACTTAATCTTGAACACATAGTAAGTGTCTTGTAGATGTTTTTTTTAAATACTGTTGTGTATTGATAATACTTTCTCTGCGTTCTCGTATATCGTGCTGAAGTTTCACTTATATGACAGTGAATATTTGTGGAGTATCTCCAAGTATACTTTCTCTAACTCGACGGTATAATATTCTGCCTATATATTTCATAAATCTTTTCCAATCTTCTTCTTATTTCCAATATACAATCACGAAATCTCTGGTAGTTGACTGCTAACAAGGTTTATCCTCCTGTTATAATTTTATACTTTTCTTGGTTGCCATTGCATCCTATTTTGTAGAGCGATTTTCAATGCGTGTTGCCTCTTGTAATACTCGAATGATAAGAACCCCGTTCTTCCTCTGCTGCTATCCTCCTAAGTTCTGTTTCCCTCTCAAATTTACCGCGCTAGCCTCTCACTCGTTCATAAACTCACTTATTTGCTCATATCTTCTATCGTAGCCACCTACTTCAATTTATGTTTTGCCAATTAAATTTCTTCTCCCTTGCTTGTATTTTTATATACTCCTATCCGTTATAAAATGAAAATCCACAGCCTGCTTCCAGTCTCCGACCGGGTCAGGAATGGAATGAATGAAGCCCCCATCTAGCGGCGAGGATATGAACTGTGCCGGCTGCCGAGGCCTGACGCACTCCTCTGGGGCAATGATTAAATGAATGACAGATGAAATGAAATGATAGTGGAGAGTGTTGCTGGAATGAAATTGTGACAGGGAAAACCGGAGTACCCGGAGAAAAACCTGTCTGCCTCCGTTTTGTCCAGCACAGATCTCACATGGAGTGACCGGGATTTGAACTACGGACCCAGCGGTGAGAGGCCGGCGTGCTGCCGCCTAAGCCACGGAGGCTTATTTTAATAATTATATAGTCTCTCGTAATCTTCCATTAATCTGATTGGGTACTTCCATGTTATCAAATCTGATGTTTTTGAGCTATCCCCTCCTCGGGTCTTTTGGCGCGTGTCCGACCTTCAAGTCTCCTTGTCGCGTCGTCTGGCTTACCAAAACTGGTTTCTCTCCCGTAACTTCGCAAAACTGTGCACTTTCCTGGTCACCATTCCAATCATTCTCCCTTGGTTAAAATAATTCATAATACAGAATTTTCATTTCTTTTCTAAATTACAATCTTTCTTCAGGCTAAAATTTAGTAAATCTCTTTCTTGCACATTACTAACCTTCCTGTGCGTAAAAATAACTCAGATCACGATTTATTTATACACATCTTTTCCTCCGCCTCTCCGTTAGAATCTCTGTCGGCTCCTTTCTTATGGATACTCATAATTTCGAGTGAAGTACCATGAATAATGGTAGAGAGGTGGTAAGGACCGATCGATGTAAGACCTCCCGTATCGGAGAGAACCCCCTAAAATGGTTAGAGTTAAGATTAAGTTAAACTTTGTGAAAAATAGGTTTCAGCATCGAAGGTAAACTGAGTAATTATGAAAGTAGAACAAGTTACTTGTACAGTTTGAAAATTTATTGCCAATAAACATGTGAAGGCATAACAACAGAATAAACTTATACATAAATATATAACAGCAATTTAAATATTTTGCAATAACAACAAGGTAAACTGTGTATATTTAATAAGAGAACAATCTCATAAATATTAATGATCGAAGTGATTTTAATGTTTGGTAGAAGGTAGTAAACCACTGGTTTGGTTTTAACAAAATCCTTGTTTCTGTGAACTAATTTCATAGGTTAGGTTTAGCATTAAATCTGTGTGCATTGCAAAGCAAATAAATGAAAGAGTGAAATGAAACACTTGATGTGACAAACACTGTTTGTTTTCAAGAAAGGCAAGATTACAGCCTATAAGTGAGAAAAGTTTATGCAGCACAACTTGAGATGAGACGCTCAACATTAAAGTTTGTACGGCCTGTAAACAGAGCCCAGTAGAAAAGTTGGAAAGTAGTTTTATAATTTGAAGATAAGCATATAGGTTAAATGACACATATTACTTATCCATATCCTAAGTAGAACATTTGTTGGTTAGGTTAACCATAGCTGGAACTTCCGTAGCGAAATTTGCAAACCAGGTGATCGATGTTACACTGTTTGCCTCACCAGGTGGTTAGGTAGCAGAAATAAAATGCAATCAGTATGAACTGTCGCCATTTCGAAGAACTTTCACTTAGTTGAACACTTGTAGAGATACATGTTGCACTGAATAAAATATGAAATATAGTTTAAAACTGCTAAGTTCCATAGCCAGAGACTTTTATCAATAGAAGCAGGTACCAGACCCAAACATTTTGAGCAAGCTTAAAGCATTGCAGTTACTCGTGTTGAAGTTTCAATCTGTAGAATAAAGTTGAAGTTCCACAGCTCCCAGAGCTGGATTGCAGAGATGAATGCTCGACTAGCAAACATGAGTCAAGATGTCAGCGACGAAAATGTCGCCTCGGAAGCAGAATTTTGTAAACGTGCTAAATGAGAAAATGTATGCGAAGATTTATTGTTTAAAGGAGTGTATAGGAGACACGTAAAAGTTATTCACAGAGTGTGAAGGTTAACTGAGATTACAGCAAGAAAATATGGAAGTACAATATGTCAATAAAGTAATTTGGAAGTTTGAATTTGCACAAGAAGGAAGTGTGAGTAGTGAGGATTAAATGCCACGCACATATATAGATTTGGATATAGTAATCTGAAAGTCTTGCATCGTAGTGCAAAATATTATTGCAGTATTATTAAACCGAAAATGTAAAATGGAATAGTAATGAACTTAATTGTTTGATACATATATTCACATGGATGTAACTATATAATTTCATTAACAGAAGTATTGTGTGAACTAAAGAGAAGTGAGGTGAAATGAACTCCATATAAGTAAAGTAGGAGTAGAAAAAGAAACAAGGTTTCGGGACGTGTGTTCCTTTTTTCCATTCTTGAAATCTGGCAACCCTACCGGTGAGACATTTCTCGATTCTACCGGTGTGCCAAACTAGAGGACGACTTGAGTCTCGTAAGAGAACCAAGTCACCCTCTTTAAGGTTTGGATGAGAGAGCTGCCACTTCCCCCTCCTCTGCGACGAGTTTAAATTCTCCAGTCTCCACCTCTTCCAGAATTGATCTCTTAGAGCTTCAACTTTTTTTTTCCAAAGAATGGACAAAGAGAGGTCTAGCCTACGATCAATGAGAGGGGTGGAACATTTAATGAACTACCTATCAAAAATGACCAGGAGTAAGAGGAAGTAAATCAGAAGGGTCGTTGGACAAAGGGGATAAAGGTCGGGAATTGACAGTACCCTCAATAAGAATTATAAGAGAGTTAAACTCTTCAAAATATAAGGTAGAAAATCTAATAATTTTCTTTAAATGAGTTTTAGTTAATTTAACACAAGATTTCCCGCGTCCACCGTGATGGGGAGCGTAGGTGGAATAAAGTGCCATTTAAAATTCTTTAAATGAGCATAGTTAAAGATTTGTTCCTTAGCAGAAGGAGAACAGAGAGCCTTTCTCCATTGTTCGGAAGCACCAAGAAAATTTCTGGCGTTATCAGAAAATACCTCTGACGGAATACAGTACCTCTTCTAGCAACAAAGTGTGAAAAAGCAGAAAGAAAATAGGAGGCAGAGGCGTTGGTAAGTAATTCCAAGTGAATAGCAACAGTTATCATACACACAAAGAGTGAAATGTACAATTTGCCAAGAATTTTACGTTTAGCTTTGAGATTGTTTGTTTGATAGACAAATGGACCAGCATAATCGATACCAATGAGTAGAAAGGGGCTGCTAGGAGCAGAACGAAAAGAAGAGAGATCGGCCATGAGTTGCTGTGGAAACTTAGGTTTAGATTTGAAACAGGGAATGCACTATCTTACAACAGAAGTGACCTCATGCATCCCATTCATGGGCCAGTATTGTTCTCAAATCAAACATAGATGAGTTCTGGTTCCAACATGCAGGTGTTGGTAATGAAACTGGCGATTTATAAGTTTAGTAACATGATGTTTAGAAGGAAGAAGTATAGGGTGTTTCTTATCTTCAGAACAATCGGCTAGAGATAGCCTACCACCTGCTCGTAATAAGCCATTGTCATCAAGAAAAGGACAAAGAGCAAAGAGTCTGTTATGTTTTTTGAGAGACAGATCTTTAGACAATGTATTGATTTCCTCGAAGAAAATATCATGCTGTGTAAGCCATAAAATTTTAGTGGTAGCCGTTTGCAGTTCAAACGTAGAAAGGAAAGTTTGAGGAATTAACGGCTTATCTAATACGAAGAATTGCCAACGAAGTAGGTAGGCTACAATACGAATTAACCTTTGAAATGAAGAATAGCGCTCAAATAAGGAAGGAGAAACAGTAGTTACAAAGGAAGAATCAATTTTACGAGTTTCAGGAATGCTCGTTAAAGTTGAAGAAGTGAAAATTGGCTTGTGAGAAGGTTCTTCTAACAACTACATAGGACCTTGACAGTATAGAGTAGATTTAGCTAATCGCTTAGGAGAACGTCCACGAGAGATGATGTCGGCTGGGTTTTCTTTACCAGAAACATGTTTCCATTGAGAGGAGCTTGAAATGTGTTGATTTTTTCTACCCTGTTAGCAACAAAGGATTGCCAGTGCGAGGGAGCTTTCATAATCCAGGCTAACGTAATAGCATAATCAGTCCAGTAGTACGTGTGAACAAATTGACAATTAAGATTTTGAGTAAGTTTTTTAGCCAGTTCGGCAGCAAGGAGAGCTGCACATAACTCTAAACGAGGCAAGGAAATGGTTTTTAAAGGAGCCACCTTAGATTTAGAACAAATTAAGTTAGAAATATAAAGGAGAGCAGTGCGATTAACAACATAAGCGCAACATCCGTAAGCTTTAATGGAGCTATCAGTAAACAGATGTAACTCTAAGTTAGAAGAAGACGAAGTAGGAATCAAAACCCTTGGGATATCTATAATAGATATATCGCAAAGACAATTACGAAAGGAAAGCCATCTTTATAAAAGAGAGGGAGGTATAGGATCATCCGAATCTGCTTTTAAAGACCATAATTCTTGCATAAACATTTTGCCAAAACTATAACAGGGGCTATAAATTGAAGAGGGTCGTCAATTTTAGCAATCCCGGAAAGAACTTATCGCTTGGTTTGAGGAAGGGAAGTGGACAAGGTAGCATGGTATAAAAAAGAATCCGAAGCAGGATACCAATGAATCCCTAACAATTTAGTGGAATTATCCATTTGCTAAAGTTCTACCGGTGAATCAGATTTACTATCAGACAGAAGCTTAGTCAATAAATCTTTGGAATTGGAATTCCATTTATGTAGAAGAAAACCTCCTCCTTGAAGTAAATCTTTGAGATTTTGAGAATGCTCGAGTGCTTCCGAAGGGGTGTGAAAAGAATGAAGAAAGTCATCCACGTAGAAAGAGTTCTTTAAGAGATCAGAAACTGCTGGAGAGAACAGGTTATAATCTTGTTCGGCGAGTTGCCTTAAAGTGCGTATCGCTAGGAGAGCAGATGGTTTGAGACCATAGGTAACAGTTATCAATTTGAAAATTTTAATAGGTTTGGATGGGCTATCACGCCATAGTATTCGCTGTAAATTTTGCTGTTCTGATTCAATTAATATTTGCCTGTACATTTTTTGTATGTCAGCTATGACACCAACAAGAAATAAACGAAAATTTAATAGAACAGAAGAAAGATCAGACTGAATAGCTGGACCTGCTAATAAGGTATCGTTCAATGAAATGCCGTTAGAATCAGAAGCAGATCAGTTGAACACTACTCTAATTTGTTCCCTAGTAGAGGGGTTTTTCCATACAGGATGGTGGTTCAAATAAACACTATTATCAAGAAGGTTGGGAGTATCAACGACTCCATGTGATCAGAAGCTTCATAATATTCCATAAATTAAATATATTGTGTTTTAGCAGAGAGATCTTGTTTTAGTTGATTTTCAACTTCAAACAAGGCTTTAAGAGCACGAGGATGTGAATTTATTAAAGTAGGAGGAGACTGAAGGCGAGGCATAGATACAATAAACCTACCCTCTGAACTGCGAGTGGTGGTCTCAAGATAGAGCTGTTCGCATATTCCATCTTCTGAAGAAAGCGAAGGTGTAGAATCGATAGTTTCAATTTGCCAATTTTTTTCCAAATTTTGATTTAACTCGGTGTGAGTAAAATGACACTGTGAAGAAGATTGTATGTTTTTAAGTGGGATGTGACCTGTAACAAGCCAACCAAATCTTGTATGATGAGCGAAAATGCTGGGAGAATGTTAACTCTAGAAGGTAACAGGGTTTGCCAAAATACATTTGCACCAAAAAGAAGGTCGACAGTAGAACATTGATGAAAATAGGGGTCGAATAATTTTAAATCCGAGGGAAAGTTCCAAGTGTCGATAGAAAAGGAATGACTAGGAGCCGGAATTCCAATAACAGGAATGGACAGACAATTAAGGCAAAGGTTGGTGCCAGATTGTACTGAATCCTTTATATTAAGTTTCACTAAATGCAAAGATTTGCTATTATTAATCCCAGATATTTCAATATAAGTGGTGTGAGGCTGGAGGCCTAATTTTTTGACAAGAGAAAAAGTTATGAAATCATGAGTAGCAGTATTGTCGAAGAGAGCTCGAGCAGAGTGCCAGTTGCCTTTGGAATCTTGAACTTGGATTCGCACAGTAGTTAAAAGAATTTGAGTACTGCGCCAAGAGTTCGTGGTTTGATTATAAGACTGAGCGTTTAATTTAGAATCTGAATGAGTACCATAGGTTAGGAATGATTTGCTGCTGGAAGCTACATTTGTTTGAGAATTAGGAGCAACAGTATTCTCTGAAGATTTATAAGAAGAGGGTTTACATTCTGTTTTTTCAAAACGATGTAATGAAGAGTGGTGACGTGATTTGCAATGCATGCAGATTCCTTTAGAAGGTTTTTCAGAAAGGCAATTGAAACAGCATTTATGTTGAGAAATGGCTTTTCTACGGTCATCCACTGATAGTGATTTAAAAGTAGAACGTAAGTAGAGAGGGTGATAATTGTTGCAAAGTATGCAACTTTGTGAGTTACTTTAAACTGAAAACACTTGCGACCGAGAAGTTTTTTTTGTTGAATGTAGTTTTGCTGGAAGTTCTGCCTGTTGGGCTACTGCAGAAAGCACGTGTCAACGGTTTTTGATAAACGTAGTTAAAGTCTGAAAAGTGGGTTCAGGTTTATCAATCAATTCGGATTCCCATGCTTTCAAAGTTTCGGGATCGAACTTAGAGGTAGTGAGATAAATTTAAAAAAAGAGTCCAATGCTCTACAGGTTGTTTTAAATGCTCAGGGGCACGTACATGAAGTTCAACGGTATCGCCCAAGTTGCGAAGCGTTGAAAGGTTATCGTTACGGGAAGAGGGGAGGTTGAATAAGGCATGATGTGTCGATGGATCCTTAATTTTGGATTCCCATATCTCTGTTGTAGTAATTGAGGAAACCGAATAGTTTTCAGAAGTTAGAGGAAGTGCCTCTATACGTTTAAGAGGAGGGCCTTGCAAAACTGATTTTAAGTAATGAAACTTTTGGCTGTTTGGTATTGTACCCGATACCTAGTTGAGGCTATCGGCTACGCCAGCTGACATTAAGCCGTAGTTGAGATTTATGGGAAAAGTTGTAAAGATAGCGCTCAAATCGAGTCGAGAAGAATGTTAGGAAATGACGTAGAAGGCCAAGGATCAAGAAGGCACTGCCAGTCAAGTAGATGGAATTATGGGAGGAATATTAAAGTTTTATTAAGATCTTTATGGAACAGTATATTTAATCATCTCAGAAGAGAAGAAATGTCAAGCAATATATATGATAATAACTTGAAGAAAGACAGATAATCCCTTAAGTTATTGTATAACTTAATAGCCGAGATGAAGGTGGTCGAGATTACACTTGTGACGCACGACCGTAGTAGGTGGGAGAGCATCACGTGACAGCGCCAGGTAGGAGCTCCTCAATGCAGTCTAGAGACATCAGTCGAGTTCAGTCGTCAGGGCTGAGTAGAACACATGCGCAGAGCGTACGGCGAAGCTGAGCGGTGCACAGCATTTGTTACGTGGCGTGAAAGCGACAGTATTACTTAACCAAGCGGAGAGCGGAAGTAGGTCAGTGAGCCAAGGCGAGCAACGCACGGTAGACGGCGAGAGGACCGGTTCCGAGGCAAGCTGTGCGGGCCGTGGAAGCAGGAGAAGGGCCGGGGTTCAGAACAGCATTATAATACGAGATTGAGAACTTTATTTCGAGCTGCATTTTGTAACGCAGAACAGTACAGCGAAGCGGCATGGCGAGGCCGGCTTTAAGCGTAGATCATTCTGGAACAGTGCAGTAGATCCGAGCGTGCTGTTTCCGACTTTTATACGCAGGCAACATTAAAGAAGCTGAACTTCATTTCAACATTCAGTTACAACATTGAGTTGGGACTTGTATTCAGTAATAGAATTGTGCAGGCAGATAGTTATAATATACTGCAATTGTGAACTTCAAATGAACTTAGACATTCAAATAACATTACGACTATGCATTTCATAACGGAACATGTAGAGCGACCATGGGGTCCAAACAACATTAACGCTTTTAAGCAACCGAAATGTTACAATTATATGCACTTATGAACATTGGCGTGTGCATTAATAGAATTCTGTTTCATGAATTATTATAAAATATCGAGTACGAACACAGCTACAGGGTGTTTCAAAAACTTATACACTCTCATAAATAAAATTTATTTTCTGCAAGTGAGACTTAACCGCTGTGGAGAGTGAACTTTTAACAAGCGAACCGAACATTATATGGGACATTGGCGTAACACAGAAGAAGAATATGGGGTACGCTGCTTTTATGAACTTTTACGTCAGGATTTGGACAGTATCCGCTATGGATAACATGCAGTTCATCATGTCGGAGTAAACGAAGACAGAGACGCGATGGCACCAAGGAGCGATGGATTCGATTCCTGAAGAAGAGGAGGTCTAACAGCTGATTCACTTGGGATATGAAGGCGATCGTTATTGCGTGGGTGATACGATATTCACGTCGATCTTTCAAGAAATTTATTACACACGAGGATAATCGACGATCTTTGAAATAAATTAACAGCTGATATGAGAAGGTACTGTAAGAGTTATGACTTTCTGATATGAATTTTTCATGAACACTGGGCATACATGTATATATTTTTCTAGTAGGAGTTATACGATTATTTAGACATGGCTTAAACATTATTTGCTCCAAATGTTGCTAGAATATGGCGTTACCATATGATATGGCAGGCACCATTATACGAAATTCTCACCATTGGTTGGCTTTATTAAGCAGATGTTTGGTCTTTTAGACATTTTCCAGTATGGATAGTTTTCTTGGATAGTTATTTTTTTGTGACGAGTATTTCGAACTCGTGATCTGCAATTGGATTATTTAAATTACTTCGTCAGTTCATTGCATACTAGCGAGTGTGTATTATTCATCAGTAGGGATTTTTTTCCATTGGATTGTTTGGAGATATTAAGATGTTATTCACTCAAGTGAATGAATATCGCTTTTATGTGACAACTAGAGACTTGTTGATTCCAATCTGGTACATTCACTCATTAGACGACGAGATGGGGCCTTTCGTATTTATACGATTGCGTGGTGGTACACATCTTTACCCATCGTTCAGGGCATTATCATGTTAGACGACGGGGCAAGGCCTTTCGTATTTATACGATTGTGTGGTGGATACTCATCTTACTTGCCATTGAGGAACTCATTTTTATCATCCGAGTGTACTTGAGATTGTAAGAGGATCAAACAAGAAACTACTAGTCACATATCAGTCGAATTTTGTTAAATAAATTAAAAATAAATGTTAGCAGGGTTACATTTTGTAATTCTTGTTTGCCAATCCAATATTTTGTTGCTATACTCTTTTGAGAGTACTTTCAGTTAACAGCTGATACAGCTGATGCTTTTGATAATTTTTATGGTTGAGTTTAATACCTTTGAGAAGGATTTAATTTAATTGAATCTTGTAAGATGAATCATTAATGGTCAGATGTATTTTAAGACAGATCAGTATTGCATATTTCGATGTGAGAAATTATAGCACATTGTTGTTTTTCTGTGAAGTGAATTATGAGAATTTTAAGAGAATTTATGCTATTTGAAAGCAGATCTTGAATTTGATTACGATTACTAAGGTAATATGTTTCCTAATTGTTTAAGAAGTTGTCTAGATGTGATCAGATTAATTACAGTTATTGGAGATTGTGTGCGTTGATAATTTGAAGCCAGTTATATATTTTGTAGATCATGCAACGTGATTAAGTGAAGTTTGTGATAGGCATTTTGTGGAAGTTGCCAAGTGGAAGTTGCAATATTGCTAATGTATTTTGAAGCAGACATGAGGTTGTCGAACCCAGTCTAGCATAATTTTGAGATTCATGCTGTGCGCTGAATATTTATGGAGTTTTGTGGAATAATTGTGGTATTCAAATGTGATATTTGATAAAGTGAGAATATATAATGTAGTTGTGGATAGTGAGATCCAACGTGAATTTGTGAAGGCAATAACATTTTTTGGCATGATAATTCAATACGAGATATAACTTGGAAGTGATAAAACTGTAAGACAACGTTCTATACCCCATATTAAACAATTTGTTAGGAAATTAAACAAATAAATAAAGTTGATGATACAAGATTTTCTGATAATAATAATTAATGAAATAATAATCTGAAATTTAAGCATATTAATGATCTGACCTAATGAAATAAAAATCAGAATGACTAGATGAAATAATAAATATCTAAATAACCACATGAATAAAATTTAAATAAATTGATAAATTAAATTTTGGAATAAATCAATGAATTAAATAAATGGATGAATTAAAGATTGAATAAATAAGCTGATTTAAATAAATTAATAGATGATTAAATAGATGATGAATAACTGAATTAGAAGGTGATAATTAACTAAAGAAGCTGATGATTAATAAATTTAAATGGATTTAAATAAATTTAATTGAGAGATATGATTTGAAGATTTGCAATTTGAGTTGATGAATTAAACAATTTATATTGATGATTTAAGATGATTTAATCTGAAGGAGATGATGAAACGAGAGTTTGTGAATAATTAGAGAGTATAAAGAATTGGTGATTATAATATTCATTTAAATGATTTGATGTTAATGAATTAATTATTCTGACTTGAATATATTGAATTTTGAGATGAGAACTAATGTGAGAAATATTTAATTTTGATGATGATGATGATTATAACCAATGAGTAGTGGATTTTCTGTGATTCACAAACAAGCAATTATTAATGACAGTGTAAATAGTGTAAATTAATTATTCGATGTTTAGGAGCATTTTACTAACATATTCAGTATTTGAATAATGCCATGCAAGCCATAAATTATGTGATATTTAAAATATGTGATTATAATATATGTGTTTAGACAGATTAATAATATTTTTATATCCACATTCATGATGTTAATTTAAAGAGAAGTTAGGTCTCAGGTATCACGAATGTCAGTGACGCAAAGACATAGTGCTACGATGATCCTGAGAACCCAAGAGAACTTTAGAAATTTTTCCTATTTTATGTGGATTAAATACACTTTGAGTAGAATAGAGATGGTTCGAATTTCTGGACAATGACAATTTAAAGTTGGCATTCGACCATGCTCTCAGGTAGGATGTGTGTTTAATATGTCTGTCTGACTATCAAAGTTGAATAAATTTGTTTTTATCTTAGTTGTGATCTGATGATGATGTGATTTTCCTATTTCTTTCCTTGTTTTAATTAAGGCTTAACCAGGAAGGATGTGGTTTGCTAGGGATTCAGTTGATGGCGCCCATTTATATTTGTATTTTTTTAAATTAAATTTAAACCCGTAACGACCCTGGATATACTTTATCTCGTGTTACCCTCTGCTTTTGTGATATTTCAACTGAATTTCCGACACATTCCTTATTTGACTAGATTTTCATTTAACTCCGCTCTGTCCTGGAAATCCAGGAATGCGATGTAATAGCAGATGGGTCATCGCATCCCCAGGACGAACGGGTACAGTATAGAGGAATTATTATGTACTAAAGATAGAAAACGTTCCTCAAAAGAATTCCACACAACATGCTGCACTGAATAAAGGATGATTTATAGTTTAAAACTGCAAAGTTCCATAGCCGGAGACTTTTATCAATAGAAGCAGGTACCAGACATTTTGAGCAAGCTTAAATCATTGCAGTTACTCATGTTGAAGTTTCATTCTGTAGAATAAAGTTGAAGTTTCACAGCTCCCAGAGCTGGATTGCAGAGATGAATGCTTGACTAGCAAACATGAGTCAAGATGTCAGCGATGAAGTCGCCTCGGAGGCAGCATGCCTTGACGAAGTCGGTAGGCGAAGTATTCGAAGTGCTCGAAATCTTCCGACGGATTCGTATAGATGACGGAGAACCCAGCTGTTTTATAGCAGCAGAGAAAGGTTCTAGGCCTTTCGATGAGAAGAAGCGCTGTGATTGGTCAGCGAGGAAGTCGACCAATAAAAGTGAAGGAGACAGATAATGGCTGTCATTTGAGATATTTCGGCGCAGCTGATAGCATATGAAATGTCACTGGAACAGCACTGAAAGAAAGTATCTTACGTTCATGCATATGTGAATACATAACAAGTAAGTAATAAATATAATACGTACTTTAGAAAAAACGGCGTATATAAATTAGAACAAAATTACGTAAATACGTTAAACACATGTTAAACTTTTAGGTGATGAAAAAAAAATGACGTCTTGAATTCTCGTTTTCTCTCTCGTAACATTAGAAAATTAAAATTAATATTTATGGGCTTTGTAGCCTTCGCAAATGCGAACAAGAGGTATATTGTGTGGTACTCCTCTCTCATTAATTTCGCGTTAATTGTGCTATTATATCATGCGCTAGACCGGTTTTACACTTTCAAGGAAGTTTGTCAAATAATTTTTATGAAATATTAAAAAAACTGATTTTTTATAAAAGTAATACAAAGCAATTATCATAGTTCTGCAAAATGGATGAAGGCCAGTTCCTTGCTTTCTTAACTTTATTACGGTAGTTGAAATTCTGTATTACCGGTATATAAAAGAAACTGAAATATAAAATAAACGTCTATGGGTTAAACCATGGGTCGCTCATGTGACAAGAAAGATATTTATTATATGTAAAATCTTGGTGAAGTCGCCTCCGTAGCGTAGCAGTCAGCATGGTTAGCTGCCGCCCCGGAGGTCCTGGGTTCGATTCCCGGCTCTGCCACGAAATTTGAAAAGTGGTATGAGGACTGGAACGGGGTCTACTCAGCCTCGGGTGGTCCAAATGAGTAGAGGGGGATCGATTCCCACCTCAGCTATCCTCGGAGTGGTTTTCCGTGGTTTCCCACTTCGTTTTACTGTACCCGAATTCGTAATAAGAGATGCCAGAGTCATGTTTGAAATTTAACCATAGGAAAGGGGTCATTTGAATGAGATTGGAAAATGAACATTGAACCGAGTTTGTAACACAGAATTGTAGTCAAAAGGTATTGTCCAATAAGAAGCTTGTTAGCTGAAAGTGATCACCTTATAGAAAGGACGGATATGATTGGGCATCCTAGGAGATAGACTACAGGCAGTACGAGAGGAAAGAGAATGCTTGTTGCCAAGGGTAGATCACGTGATTGGAAGAACCAATGGGTGAATTTAGAAATTGGATATTATTTTGGCGATTAAGCTAATTTAAGCAGTCGATAGAATTATTTAAGAAATTATCAGGAAGTGTTTTCCGAAGATAATTAACGCCCGAAGACAGAATTAATTATGTTAATGTCCGAGCGATAGTTACGTGCCATTATGGTAAGAAGCGCTTTGTTCTAGAAGCGGGCAGAAAGACGAGACGCCATTTTTTGTTCGAGGACTGCAACTCGGAATCTTGAACCGGTCGGACGTGAGCCGAGAGCTCCGGAAACGTAGTGCGTGAGTGAGTGCACAAGGGTCATTTGTTGTGGAAAGAGAAATATGCACGTGTGAAACATTGTAGTATAATCGTGCTAATATTTTGTGCGAAGCACGAAAGTTTTGGTGTAATTTTGAGAGTTTTATGGAATATTTAGTGATAGAGACCATTGTCTTGGTCAGACAATGGATTGTCGATATGCATCGTGTAACGTGTTTGTGTAGAAGATGAAAGTGTGAACAGAGGAATATAAGTCATGAAAGACACTGTAAATACGTGTTGGAAAGAAACATTTCGAAAGGGACACGCTATTTTGAACGATATCTTCGATTTTGAAATGTTGTGCAATAGGACGGTGACGAACATCGTGAACATTTGGTTGGGAGGAGCATTTGATTCTTCAGAAGGAGTCATGATTGCTTGCTAAATATGCTGAGGGAAATGTGGTGCACATCATGAAAGTAGGAATTCCTACGAGTGGAATAACGTAGAATGACATGCAGAAAAGGCAAGGTTCACGCAGCAGCTTCAAAACGCACAATCTAATGGAGAACATCATGAACTGCGATCAATATAAGAATGAAGAGAGACTACGAGACTTTCCAGAGGAACGAGAAGAAGAACAAGATTGGAATGGAGGTCGGGGATCGATCTAAGAGTCTGTCAGGGAGAAAGTCGAACGCCGAGGCTACAAGGGTCCCCACATGAACTATGGAGCCGCTGGTCGGGGACGTGCGTTCTCGATGCGAGCAAGAGAAGGTGACCCAAGGCGAGGAACGAGGCTAGCGGAACATCAGCCGCGCGAACATGAAGACAGAAACCCGAACCGTGGCGTGTATGAGATTACACGTTTTCCATCGCCTGTCCAGTTGAAAGTTAGACAAGCCCTCATTATATAACCTCAGTTCGTAGATTGGTATTCTAGAAGCATGCTTATTGTGATCATTATATTTCGGTAGAATTTTAGTTCTGAAGAGTTTTATGGCTCGGTCAGCCAGTGATTTGCATCATCGTAGAAAGTTACTTTTCGCATTTTAGTATGCTGGTTAGAAACAGTTTCGACTGTGTTCGAGAGCATCATTGCAGGCGAGTTAACTTAGTAGTTAACCGGCGGGAGGATTAGCGGAGTCCTCTTTTCGATGATTGCCGTTGGCATTTGAACATTTTGATGATTAAGCAGATTTGGATTTCGACTTTTGGGTTTTTGGATATAGCTATTTCTGGATTTGAGTGAGTTTCCAGATGAACAGTTTTCCACGCATTTTATTTCTACGCATTTTTTATTTTTGCACCGTTTTCACTCCACAGTTTAGAGAATTTTCAGTGTGACAAATTTTCAGTTTTCGGAAAAATTGCTTTGGCAATTGTTGGACATTTTTATTTTTGGATTTAACTATTTTTGATCTTCGATGATTTTTCATATTGTGATTTTCCACAATTTTACGTTTTTACCATGTGAGATATTATTCTCAATTTAGGAATTTTCACATTTCAGTGAATTTTGAATTTAGAATTTGGAGATTTTCATTTTGAAAATCGATTTCAATTTTGAAATTTAATGTAATTTTATTCTTTCGGATTTTCAGAAAATCCTATATTAGATATTTTTGGATTTTGATTAATTTGGGACTTCAATCCTGATTTGATATTTTCCAGATAATATTTTAATTTCTTTAATTGGAAGTGTAAATTAAATTTTCAGTTTTGATTTTGAGAAAATTTTAGCTTTGATTGAAAGTTGGTTGCAATACTGAAAGTCCAAATGAATGATTCTTTCGAATAACAATTTTGAATTATGAAATGTAATGATAATACCAGAAACGTACACGACTATTGTCATAGCGTGATGCAATGAATATATATATGTGGGAAACGGTTTCCAGATCATGACACTCACAAGCAGCGAATAAAGGACTGAATTATTTATTTAAACAAAGAAACTTATTAGAATACAATATATAGGATTAAGGGAATGTGTTTCGCGGCTCATCGGAACTCGGAATATTGCTTCTTTTCTTTTTTATTCTCATACAATGGCGCTGAGCTTACTCCTGTGCCCCCTAGATCCCATACTCGGCCGTCATGATCCTCATCCGGATCCCGCATTCGGCCGTCCTGACCCTCGTCCGACCCGGATGAAGAAGATCCGCTCGGCCAGGGCCTCATGAACTCCGCACAGGACGTGTTTCTTGGTCCAGCATGGTCTCCTTCTCTGCTGACGTCATATATGTCGTTGGGTTTAACTCGAGTCACTCGATAAGGTCCTAGACTTTCGGTTTTTAGTTTCAGATGTGGACCGATCTGAGTGCGTTTGATGGCAACCAGGTCATCGACCTGATACTTCTTAGGCTCCTTACGTCGTCGGTTGAATTCAGCACGATTTTCAGATTGTACCTTTTCTATCTGCTTTTTTGCATCTTCTCTCAACTGATCACGTTTTTCGTTGAACGAATCGATCAGCTCCTCTTCGATGAGTTGCACTATACGTAGATCATTTTGGTTGTGCATTCTGACTCCTGTCAGCAGCTCGAAAGGTGACATTCCGATGCTCCTCGGGAACGTAGAGTTGATAGCTCGTTGGACGGATGGTACAACCTTGTACCATTTTGTCGGATCGTCAATGCTAAGTTTAGCGATGATCTTGGTCACAGTTGAGTTGACTCTCTCGATTTGACCATTGGCTCTTGGCAGTCCAGCTGTGATCAAGACATGCTTGATACCCTCCGATTTGCAGTAGTCCTGGAACTCGAGGGAGGTGAACGATGGCCCCCTGTCGGTGATCACTTGAACTGGATTTCCAAAGTTCGTCCTCATAAACTCCATCTTTTCAATCGTCTCGGCCGATTTGGTAGTTTTCACAGGATACAGCCAGGTGAACTTCGTGAAGGCGTCTAACACACAGAAGATGTGTTCATATCCCTTGTGTGTAGACTTAAGTGGTCCAATGTGATCCATGTGGAAGGTGTGCAAGGGCACACTCCCCTTGAACAGCGGATGTAACCTACCTTCTTTCTTGCCTGCCGTCCTGTTAACCACCAGACACTTCACACAGTTGGCTATGACTCGTTTCACCTTGTTGGCCAAGTCTGGAATATAATATTCCAGCTTCACGTCTTCTTCAGACCTTTTAACAGCGTAGTGTCCCTTCTCATGAGCAGCTCTGATGGTTTCATGGTGCATTGACCGCGGGACCACCAACGTCTCTCGCCCGTCTACAAATTTAAACAGCAGTCCATCTCTGACTATGAAGTTTTCGTAAGGCCCATTCTCCAGTGTCGCTTTTATCGCTGTCAATCCTTCGTCTTTTCTCTTGGCGATTTTGATCCTCGCTGCAAGGCCATCAGGGAATCCAAACATCACTGCTGGACATCGGCTCAGGGCGTCGACATGTTTCATCCTGGTTGCAGTTTGGTGTTCGATGGTATAGTCAAACTCCTCCAAGGCCATAGCCCATCTAGCTACTCGTGAGACCAGGTCCCTTTTGTGCATTGTATTTTGGAATGCCATACAGTCAGTCACGATCTTGAACGGAATTCCAAGCAAGTACACCCTATACTTTTTAATGCATTCACCACAGCTAAGATCTCGAGCTCGTAACTGCTGTATTTTTCTTCCTGTATCGTCGTCTTTTTACTCATGTATGAGACTGGATGTAGTTTGTTGTCCTCTGGGTACTTTTGCAACAACACAGCGCCATACCCACTCTTGCTGGCGTCAGTGTGCAGCTCCGTCTCGTATTTCGGATTGTATATCTTCAACACAGGTTCTGAAGGGAGAAGACGTTTGAGCTCAACAAATGCACATCGTTGTTCCTCGCCAAACTTGAACTCCGGCTTAACCCTCAACAGATCGCTCAGTGGTTTGGCTACAATCGAGAAATTTGGGATACATTTTCTAAAATAGCCAGCCAATCCGAGAAAGCTCTGCAGCGCAGCGATCGTCTTTGGCTCCGGGAAGTTTTGTACAGCAAGGACCTTCTCAGTAGCGGGTTGAATCTGTCCACGTTGAATAGTGTATCCAAGGAACTGTACCCTCATCTTGAGAAATTGGCACTTCTCGAAGTTGATTTCCAGCCCGTACTCTGCAGCTAATTCCAACACTCGTTTCAATCGTAGGAGTGCCTCGTCGTCATCCTTGGCTGGGATGATTAAGTCATCCATATTGGTAAACACAATGTTCTCTCGGATTAACTCCCAGAGCACAGCTTTAATAAAGCATTGGAAGACTGCAGGTGAGTTGGTAAATCCAAATGTGACTTTTTTGTACTGGTACTGTCCAGAACGCGTTATGAATGACAAATATCGTGGACTTCCTTCTTCGACTTCCACGTGAAAGAATCCGTTCCTGAGATCCAAGGTGCAGAACACCGTAGCTTCCTGTAACTTGTCCAGAAGAGCCTCTATAACTGGCTTGGGAAATATATCTCTAACCACGATTGAGTTCACTGGACGAAAATCAGTACAAAGTCGCTGTTTTCCATTTTTCTTTTTGACTACCACCACTTGGCATGTATATTCTGATTGACTCGGTTCTATGATATCTTCCTCCAGCCACGCCTCGACTTGCTCATCGACAAACTCGTTCTCAAGCGGTGCCATTCGTCTGGGCCTGCTAAATATCGGTTTTTCTTCTTTCAAAGTGATCTTCATCTTGACATCAGTAGATTTCGTCTTCTTTGGTACATGTCTCGCTACCAAATCCTGGATCTGTTCCCTTTTCTCCTCATCAACGCAGTTGTCGATATTCAATTCCTGTTCGTCGGCTACCCTGATCAACATCATTGGGACCTCTAGTTTCTTGATGGTAACTCCATGCTTGCTCAGGATGACCTCACCCTGATCCAATAGATCGTTACCAATAACCATGTCCCACTCCATAGTATCATCAGAAACAACATAAACGTTGGTTTGGAACTCCAGCTCGTCTACCTCAACGACTGTTGTGAAGTAACCTTGAGGAGCAACAAAACCATTACCGAATCCTTTCAAAATAAGATCCGTGCTCTTCAATCCTGGAGAACCCCTGATCTTATGGATGTTTTGTCGCAGTAGGTTATAAGGACTGCCACAGTCGATAAGTGCCTGAAGTTTCTGCTGACCCAAACTAACCTCTTTGAACTTGAGGCAGCTTTTCTTTTCATCAATAAGATTGATACCTTGATTATTCCTCTCTTTTTTGCATTCGGATGAAATATGGCCAAACACGTTGCAGTTGAAACAACTCTTGCCTTTTTCCTTGTGCTCACATTCATTTGAACTATGACCAGATCCACCGCAATTATAACATCTATCTCCACTACTCGCCTCTTTATTCCTTGCACTGCCCCAGCACTTTCCGTCCTTCTTGTTGGCCTTCTTGGCACTTCCTTGAAAATTACTGTTATTATACTTCGTGCTTTTCTTTGGCAAAGACTTCACCGCCATCTCATAACTTCTAATTTTTTCCTTGAAATCCTTGGAATTTTTTGCTCCATAGAGAAGAAGTTTTGATCCTGAATCGTCTTCGATCCCATCAATCACGTACTGACACAGAGAAACTAACTCAACACCAGCGATTTCCTTCATCACAAGAAAGTACTCCTGTAGAGATTCGTCGCTCTTTTTTCGTCGCTGAGTTAACAACCTATGGATTTCTGCACTGCTTGCCACCACGTCAAACTCCTCAATCAAGGCCTTCTTCAGTGCAGTCCAGGACGTCAGTCCTTTCTCACCTTGAATAAAAAGCTTAGCTAAACCATCGAGTGATTTCTTAGCAAAAATAAACTTTTGCAGCTCACTCCATCCCATTAAGATTGACGTCTCATCAAAATCTGCGATCCATTTCTTCACTGGGTAACCATCCTTACCGTTAAATGTTTTCATAGCTCCCTCTACGTCGCGGAACGACAATGAAAACTTATGTTGTTCTCTATACCTTCTGTCCTGGTCTTCCTCTTCGCTCTCTTCGTCTTCTTCGTCATCATCGTCTATATTAGTTTCGAGTTCGTCCAATTTTCTCAAGTACTGGAATAACAAATGGTGTTAATCATTACCTCCTTTGTCCCGATCTTGGTGTTAAGAATCTCAGAAACACGCAATAGATCAGCCTTGGAAAATGTTTCTTCGATAAATTTCTTCTTAGCTTCCTCTTCAACAGAATTTTCGTCAAAATCGAATCCAGGAAACTCTCGCAGTCGCTTTCGATTCTTCCTGTCGGCTGGTATATGCTCGAAAATGAGGTTATGTAAAACTTTGATTGCTTTGACCGGAGCATCACTTATGTTCTTATTTATTTTCTCTATTGCACCGAGTGTAGTCATCTTATTTGTTTACTCACGTCTGTCAAGTAATTTTCCGTCAATATCACTACCTCATAACCTCGCAATTAAACCTGTTTAACCTCATTCACCAAACCGGTGATATTTGTAGGTGATATCGTTGAATACCGCTTCCCGTCGTTTCTCTCTGACGAGTCGCTATCCTCTTACCACATCCACAATCCTCTGTCGTCGTTTAGATTCCGACCCTCGTCGTCGTCACGGCACCACTAATTGTCACTGAAACTGAATAACAAATTTTGCTAGCCTATGAATCCTCGTCGTAGATTCGCACGTCGTGGGCTCACAAAACTGCACGTCGTCTCGTCGTCAGCGTCGTAGGCAACAGCAACAAATGTGATTAGCCGTCAAAAATAGCGTCGTATTTTGCGTCGTACTTCGTGTCGCGGATTGCGTCGTAACTCGTTGTTTCAGTCCATCCCGGACGAGCCCCCATTTGTGGGAAAAGGTTTCCAGATCATGACACTCACAAGCATCGAATATAGGACTGAATTATTTATTTAAACAAAGAAACTTATTAGAATACAATATATAGAATTAAGGGAATGTGTTTCGCGGCTCATCGGAACTCGGAATATTGCTTCTCTTCTTTTTTATTCTCAGACAATGGCGCTGAGCTTACTCCTGCGCCCCCTAGATCCCATACTCGGCCGTCTTGATCCTCATCCGGCTCCCACATTTATATATATATATATATATATATTGTGCCCTTGTATATAACAGCGTCGTTATACGAGAATCAATCTTCGGGGCGCGTTCAGTCCGGGTATGCTTCCACTAGAGCTCAAATGCCAAACGGCTGCTTTACAAAAACAAGGACCATATGCAAAACTACAAACAAAGAAATGAGTGAAAAACAAATAAAATTACCACCATTTAATAACTGAATAAAAACAACAAAACATAAAAAATACAACATAAACAAAGTCCACCCTGAACTTTACTCCCACAGTACAAGAATTTACACAGATCTGAGTGGCCTAGGAAGGTCCACTCCAAAGAAATAAAATTGTGGATCAAAATTCCACTTGTCTGATTAATATGTATGCACGCGAATAACTACGCTAGAGAAGAAATAAGTACTTTTGATGGAGATTTGCTCACAGATGGAACAGCCAATATGCTTGCAAACCCCCATACTGCAAACCATTATTATGGCTCTATGGGACACACTCGTAGAATAACATACCAAAAATTATAATTTTACTGACACACGCAACCATTTAAAATTTATAAACTAATTGATCTCCAACGAGATCGCAGTGAGTCAGGAAACTCCCAGCAAAACAGAAGCTTGCCCAATGGCTCAAATTGCTCAACACACACATGACAACAACGTGACCGAACATCGAGACCACCCGAGGTCAATGAACATGACAATAAACAAACAAGAAATAAGATGCCAAAAACCCGCTGATATTTACATGAAATAAAAGCATGGATAAGCTAACACGCTGGGAATCGATCGATCAAAACGCGAACAGCACCCATTTACCGATTACAATTCTTTTATCATTAAACAGGCTTTATTTTAATATATAAGATAAACATTTACGAAGAACGGAAACCTGGTCCGTGAATACTAATGAGCATAGCTTGCTCCTTATCTGATGGAGTGCGCCGGGTAGAAATACCTTCACTTACCACTCATTAACATCTGTGTTCAACCAGCCCTCCTTGTTGAAGCTTTGAGTCATGCTATTCATAACAAGAGACTAGACAGTCCCGTTACGCCACCTGTTAATCGCGACACAAAAATTCACACACTTCTGCCAATTTCCAATGAATTGCAAGAACATCGTAGAAGGGGATTCCAACATTTTCCTCGCAAGGATTAAATGCTTATCCTGGACCGAGCTTCAGACAGAACCAGGGTTCCCGAAAAACTCCTATCCCATAAAACATATTTGCAGACTCAACAAAGCTTTTGGGCAGAACACAACACAAATCTACCACGGGCCGACACTCCAATCAAATATCCATAGATTTTGTGTCCCAAGACATTAAAAGAGTACCCTCACAAACAAATTGAGTAATTGGGCAGATGACCCCTCACTTAACAAAAAAAATGCAACAAACGGCAATTAACACACAAGCCTGTGTAACAATAAAAATCTATACAATAAAAAGATTTCCCACCAATTCTATTATCTACTCTAGTTAATTCAGTTTCGCTTCTGTTATGATATCGGTTCCCAATTTGCGTCGCTTAGCCGCGCATTTTACGGTAGCGACACGCACTTGAGTACGCTTGCCCCGTGTACTTGACATCAACAAAAAAATCTTCACACAAATAGAATACATGCCACGTTGCTCATGAACTAAACTAAAGTGTGCAGTACCACAAAGCATCTACAATAAAACACGAAGACAAAAATTGAAATATAATATTTACACAAAATAATATGTTCCCACAAAACCATAACCAGTTTGTCAAATAAATAAATTATTTCAGTACTCATTCCTCTTTCTGCGTCGTCTCATCGAACATCGCCTGACATTCTCTCTCCAAAGTGTTTAGCTCATCTCAGATCACATGGAGCCGTAGAAACGTTGGTTCGATGTCTTTCTCTGGGTCTGGAGTTCCATCTTGACGTTGAATAACAATAAAAATAAAATGTTATTTATAGTCACACGTAATTCTCTATCTAAATTTTGCCAATAGCTACTTCTTTCACCATTTGTCTAGTGCAAAATTAATCGTAGACTTTCCCTAATAGTTGTAGTCGTGGGAGACTACTAAAATTTTACAGATACACAAATTTTACACTCAGCTGTGCGCACACAACTTCATTATAATGTTTTCAATAATGACTCTATCTCTGATAAATTTAACACAGTATACCTTCACGGTATCGAAAAGAATAAGTGATAACCTCACGGTGTCACCAAGAATCAATCTCGTCGTCACTCAAACGACAGTATTTATGTGAATTTAGCAAAAGGACGGAGGGAGAGGGAAATCTATCACTAACTTCTATAATAATGCGATTATTGGCATGCAACAGGTATCAAACAGTTTGAAATATTATACAGGTCACAATGGGGCTATCGTGCTCTGGAATCGATCATAGATTTCTTTAAACCAATCTTTCCCGCTTTCATCTTCAAGCTGGCGTCAGACGCTCCCTTGGCGCTAAAATTGGTGACCCTCTCTGATTGGTAGTTCATGACGTCAATATCGCAGTTTAGAACAGAAGCCTCTGTCCTATGATTGGTTGAAAGTTCCTCTCGTCTCTCTCATCCAGCAACTATCTTACTCGTACCGCTAGGGTGACAAAGAAATTACGGTCTGAAATGAGTCAGGACCCCAACACACCTTTGTATAATAATGTATCTGTCAAACATTCCGATCTCGTCACTTCTTTGTTTCAGGACTGGGCACGTTCAAACGTACTGTCTCCACATAAGTTTGACATTTCGCAATCCAGTCTGGCCTTCCTGTATGATTCTGGCAGTAAAATCAGAATATAATGAAATGAATAATTAGAATCATTAATATGCGTAGGTTATTAAGGGTTCACAACTCCCTTAGTTGGGAAAAATCGAACTTAGAGATAAAGTCGATTTTTCTTCCCTAATTCACATGGTGCAGAACACTGGGTTAGTCTCCCTTCAAAGTTCTCAGTCAGTCCGCCTCTGCTAGTTGACAAGTGTTTTCCTCGTTCCAATGTTTACATTCTCGCCCAGTCATTAGGGCAATACCAGTCTGCTGCTCACTTGCCCAGCGCTTCGCCTGGGGCTATTTGTTGCTTGAAGACTATTCCCCTCTCTGTTGCTCGTCTGTCGAGATACCTGTCAACTCTGCTTGCTTCAAGATGTAAACAGGCCAGACGCTAATCACTTCCTCAATGTCGTGCTGGCTTCTGCTTGCCCCCCGTTCACTTGCATGATGTTGGACGATCACGTACTTAAATCGCTGCATTACTTCCAAGATTCCTCACTATGCTGAACGGTTTTTACTCCTCCATGCTGCCATCCTCTTCCTCTCTCCCGCGTGTTGCCATCTTCTTTCTTTGGTAGTGACCAGTTTTTCGGATCGCACCGGTGTTTCTCTTCCCCACCGGGCTGCCTTCTCTAATGCCCCGTGCCGCTAATCTTTGTTCGTCTTCCTTGCTGGCTTCGCTATTTGCTTGGTCTCCATGCAGCTGATCCAAGTATCTCTGCGTCTCTATGTGCATGCCTTCAAACCCTTGATTTGTTCTGCCTTCCTCATTGTATGTGTAGGGATTCTTCCGCTTGTCAATTGCCTGTTTCCAACGTCCTTGTTCATTTCCCTCGTTTACATGAACTTCCTCTAAGTATTTCTGCGATTGAGCATGCCTATCGTTCCAGTCGTCTCGGTAGCTTCTAGAGTCCTCACGATTCTGAAATCTGCGGTCTTGCCATCTCTGATTTTCATTCCGATCTCCCCATCTCCTGTATGGTACATCTTGTCTCCGATTGTCCCTCCATTGTTGAAATCCTCGTTGTTGGAATCTATTCTGTCCTTGGAACTGTCTGTTGTTATTACGGTTGTTATCGTAATGTTGGCGCTGTCTATTCTCGACATCATCCTGACCTCTCACGGGTGTTGAAATGTTTGTATTTGTATTGGTAGCCTGGGATCTTGTTTTTACCTGGCTCGGCTTAATCACCTCGGTTGTATTTACCATTTCGACCTGTCTTCCAACTCTATTGTGTAAGTGGGACGTGGTTTCATCTATCTGGCGCAGGATCTTTTCAGCGTGTACCGCGTCTGAAACGTTAGCTGCGACCAATACATGCTGAACGTTAGCGGGAAGCTGGCGTCCGATAGTCATGACTAGCTCGGCCTCACTTAAAGGATTATCCAGATCTTTAAATTTAAGGAGCTGTGATGAAAAAAAATCTGAATACTTAGTTTGCTGAGTAGATTGGTACTTTCTAGAGTACAATTCCATTCTTAACCCCTGTTGATATGAAGACGACCAATATTTCCGAAGGAAAGCATGCTTGAATGCATCTAAGCTTTCAAACGTGTATTTGAAGCTCAAGTACCACGTTAAAACATTTCCAGATAAAAAAAATTCCATCAAGCGCAGTTGCGGGCGGGAGCTATATCATTATCATTATAATAATGCTCGACTTCCCGCAAGAATGCCTTGGGTGTGACTCCAGAATTTTCCATAAACTTTGCCGGTTTGAATTCATTAGAACGGATGATTTGTACAAGTTGAGGGTGCTGATTACCGTCATGTGGTGTAGAACTTCTCCCTATGTGATTACGAAATTCTTCCGTGTTCCGAGCAAGTGGACTTTCCGTGTCAACCTGACTACCAGTTGAATGAGTCGCCCCCGGGCTATCTCTGTCTCCATCTCTTCCCTTCTCGCCTAATGACCCTGCATTATGTTCCATAGAAAATAATTCTGCTTTTATCAGCCTGTCACCTTGTTTTTTAAATTTTGCTTTTATCTCATATTCTAACGTCTGTATCCGTGTGTGGTTCTCCCCCAGCTTCTTAATTACCGCCAACCTTTCTTCCTTGGAGTCCTTACATAATTTTTGCCAATCCTTTCTAACGTTTTCTATCTTCAGATTATTAGTGTCCTGGCTCACTTCGATCCGTTCCAAGCGATCCTCCATGCGTACATTGTTTTCTTCAATAGTGGCTTTTAATCCCTCCCGGTCTACTTCTGCATTTTTCCAGCGATCTGTTGATTGGTTTTCGAGACGGTCTATGTCTTTTATAAGGCCGGTCACGTTTTCATCTACCGCCTTTATCTGTTCCTGTATTACTACGGTTACTTTCTCCACTTTATTAAATCTGTTTTGTAACCTGTCCTGTGCAGTTATAATTTCGCTATTTTTAGTTGTGCATGCCAATTCAATCTGTGCCAATTTTGCCAGAACTGTATCGTCTAAGTTATTAAGTTTAGCGTTAAACTGATCCTCAAGTTGTTTTATCTGTTTAACCTGCTTCTCATTGTTCTTACTTACATCTAAGGCGAGTAGTAAAAGCTGTTTCCTTGTATGTTATTTCATTTCAACCACTACATTATCGAGTTGCTTAGTGTTGCGACTGTTTTACGCGTCTAGTTGAAAGTTTATTGATTCACTTTGTTGTGTCAATTGAGAACTAATATTATCATTCTGTAGAGCTAATTGTGTATTAATACTATAATTTTGAAGCGCTAATTGTGTATTAATACTATCATTTTGAAGCGCTAATTGTGTGCCAATAGATTCATTAATTTGGGCTTTGATCACCGCTGACTGTTCAACCCTACTACTGTCTATTTGTGCCTTAAATGTTTCACTCTGTGCTATTAATTCCGCTGATTGTTCAGCCCTGCTACTGTCTATTTGTGCCTTAAATGTTTCACTCTGTGCTATTAATTCCGCTGATTGTTCAGCCCTGCTACTGTCTATTTGTGCCTTAAATGTTTCACTCTGTGCTATTAATTCCTCTGATTGTTCAGCCCTGCTACTGTCCATTTGTGCCTTAAATTCAGCAGTCATCTCCTGCCGTAACAACACCATTTGCTGCTGAGTGCGTGCCGCAGCGCTCTCTACAACCTGTCTAATTTCGTCTAAAGAAGCCATCACCACAATACACTTGAGAAAATAGAGAAAATGCCAATTGGCGATGCTCTCCGATACGTGCATACATATTAACACACATTTATATCAATTTACACACACTCAGTTCGTTTAAATTTATAAACACAATCCCATTAATCCAATAGCATCCCTGAGTATCCTTCATTTTACATAATTTAAAACTTAACCCACACATTCAGTTATTAAATGCTAGCCTTACAAAACGCTAAAAGAACAGACTAATTAATCAAGTATTAATTGCCTTGGAAAAGCTACACGCCTTCCTATTTCATTCATGGAGTTGTCTTTCTATGCAAAGCTAATTTTTATAATTAATATGGGCGCCCAGTCTCACGATATTGTCATTACAAAAAAATGCAAGAAATAAAAACGTGTACAGTATTTTACATTGCAACTCCTGATTTTACTGTATAAATTCACTCACTTGGCGGTAATACCATCGCCATAACTACGTTACTTAAAATTATCACATTCGGTGATTCAAATACTGTCACATTCTGCCTCCACTTGTGGCGTGTCAGTTTATCAAAAATGCGCTAGAAAAGCCTAAAACAGTGAAATGCCCCACGATGGGTAATGCCAGCGTTGCCTATGTGCCCTCGTATATAACAGCGTCGTTATACGAGAATCAATCTTCGGGGCGCGTTCAGTCCGGGTATGCTTTCACTAGAGCTCAAATACCAGACGGCTGCTTTACAAAAAACAAGGACCATATGCAAAACTACAAACAAAGAAATGAGTGAAAAACAAATAAAATTACCACCATTTAATAACTGAATAAAAACAACAAAACATAAAAAATACAACATAAACAAAGTCCACCCTGAACTTTACTCCCACAGTACAAGAATTTACACAGATCTGAGTGGCCTAGGAAGGTCCACTCCAAAGAAATAAAATTGTGGATCAAAATTCCACTTGTCTGATTAATATGTATGCACGCGAATAACTACGCTAGAGAAGAAATAAGTACTTTTGATGGAGATTTGCTCACAGATGGAACAGCCAATATGCTTGCAAACCCCCATACTGCAAAGCATTATTATGGCTCTATGGGACACACTTGTAGAATAACATACCAAAAATTATAATTTTACTGACACACGCAACCATTTAAAATTTATAAACTAATTGATCTCCAACGAGATCGCAGTGAGTCAGGAAACTCCCAGCAAAACAGGAGCTTGCCCAATGGCTCAAATTGCTCAACACACACATGACAACAACGTGACCGAACATCGAGACCACCCGAGGTCAATGAACATGACAATAAACAAACAAGAAATAAGATGCCAAAAACCCGCTGATATTTACATGAAATAAAAGCATGGATAAGCTAACACGCTGGGAATCGATCGATCAAAACGCGAACAGCACCCATTTACCGATTACAATTCTTTTATCATTAAACAGGCTTTATTTTAATATATAAGATAAACATTTACGAAGAACGGAAACCTGGTCCGTGAATACTAATGAGCATAGCTTGCTCCTTATCTGATGGAGTGCGCCGGGTAGAAATACCTTCACTTACCACTCATTAACATCTGTGTTCAAACCAGCCCTCCTTGTTGAAGCTTTGAGTCATGCTATTTATAACAAGAGACTAGACAGTCCCGTTACGCCACCTGTCAATCGCGACACAAAAATTCACACACTTCTGCCAATTTCCAATGAATTGCAAGAACATCGTAGAAGGGGATTCCAACATTTTCCTCGCAAGGATTAAATGCTTATCCTGGACCGAGCTTCAGACAGAACCAGGGTTCCCGAAAAACTCCTATCCCATAAAACATATTTGCAGACTCAACAAAGCTTTTGGGCAGAACACAACACAAATCTACCACGGGCCGACACTCCAATCAAATATCCATAGATTTTGTGTCCCAAGACATTAAAAGAGTACCCTCACAAACAAATAAAGTAATTGGGCAGATGACCCCTCACTTAACAAAAAAATGCAACAAACGGCAATTAACACACAAGTCTGTGTAACAATAAAAATCTATACAATAAAAAGATTTCCCACCAATTCTATTATCTACTCTAGTTAATTCAGTTTCGCTTCTCTTATGATATCGGTTCCCAATTTGCGTCGCTTAGCCGCGCATTTTACGGTAGCGTCACGCACTTGAGTACGCTTGCCCCGTGTACTTGACATCAACAAAAAAAAATCTTCACACAAATAGAATACATGCCACGTTGCTCATGAACTAAACTAAAGTGTGTCAGTACCACAAAGCATCTACAATAAAACACGAAGACAAAAATTGAAATATAATATTTACACAAAATAATATGTTCCCACAGAACCATAACCAGTTTGTCAAATAAATAAATTATTTCAGTACTCATTCCTCTTTCTGCGTCGTCTCATCGAACATCGCCTGACATTCTCTCTCCAAAGTGTTTAGCTCATCTCAGACCACATGGAGCCGTAGAAACGTTGGTTCGATGTCTTTCTCTGGGTCTGGAGTTCCATCTTGACGTTGAATAACAATAAAAATAAAATGTTATTTATAGTCACACGTAATTCTCTATCTAAATTTTGCCAATAGCTACTTCTTTCACCATTTGTCTAGTGCAAAATTAATCGTAGACTTTCCCTAATAGTTGTAGTCGTGGGAGACTACTAAAATTTTACAGATACACAAATTTTACACTCAGCTGTGCGCACACAACTTCATTATAATGTTTTCAATAATGACTCTATCTCTGATAAATTTAACACAGTATACCTTCACGGTATCGAAAAGAATAAGTGATCACCTCACGGTGTCACCAAGAATCAATCTCGTCGTCACTCAAACGACAGTATTTATGTGAATTTAGCAAAAGGACGGAGGGAGAGGGAAATCTATCACTAACTTCTATAATAATGCGATTATTGGCATGCAACAGGTATCAAACAGTTTGAAATATTATACAGGTCACAATGGGGCTATCGTGCTCTGGAATCGATCATAGATTTCTTTAATCCAATCTTTCCCGCTTTCATCTTCAAGCCGGCGTCAGACGCTCCCTTGGCGCTAAAATTGGTGACCCTCTCTGATTGGTAGTTCATGACGTCAATATCGCAGTTTAGAACAGAAGCCTCTGTCCTATGATTGGTTGAAAGTTCCTCTCGTCTCTCTCATCCAGCAACTATCTTACTCGTACCGCTAGGGTGACAAAGAAATTACGGTCTGAAATGAGTCAGGACCCCAACACACCTTTGTCTAATAATGTATCTGTCAAACATTCCGATCTCGTCACTTCTTTGTTTCAGGACTGGGCACGTTCAAACGTACTGTCTCCACATAAGCTTGACATTTCGCAATCCAGTCTGGCCTTCCTGTATGATTCTGGCAGTAAAATCAGAATATAATGAAATGAATAATTAGAATCATTAATATGCGTAGCTTATTAAGGGTTCAATATATATATATATAACCATATATTTGAATATTTAATGGAAATAGTTCACGTTTAAGCGACAAATGTTTTTGAGTTGACACACAGTCAATGTGATTTGAAACAGAGAGTAGTCAGGAATGTTTCGTGATGAGTTGACACGGAGTAGGAAGGAATCTTACGATCAGTTAATGTTATTGCTTGTAAAACATATTTGCAATTATTATCAATGCCATTGAATTACTAATAACTTGAGGAAGAGATATGATGTTAAATAAAGTAAATATTTGGGAATAAAGGATCTTCGTATTTCGATTGAAGGGGTGGGCGTAGGTATCAAATGTTATTTTGATATTGAGAAGGTCGACCCTGTAAACGATATTATATATCCTGGGAATCTTTCCTCTGTCATTTTTTGTTGTTGAAGAAATGATATTACACTCCTGCATAAGGAGCATCTTAAGAGTTATTGAGATTGTAGTCATATTTGTAAAGGCTACTCTGGTGAAGAGTTCGTTCATATGAACGCTGAATTAATGTGTTGTGGAATTTAAATGAAAGCTCAAAGATAATTTTACTGTGATGGTGCCCCCGAATTCCTCTAAGTCAACGTCCCGAATCCGCGCAGATGGAAAAAGGATCGTAGGGATGTCTAATAATTGAACATGTCCTATCGGACTGATGACTAGGGAACCTTGAACACACATAACGCACCTCTAACCATACTACTACCTAGTTGCATACAGAACAGCTAAAAAAAAGTTGAGCACAAATGAGCAACTCGGCTCTCGGGTAGATAAGGTAAACATGTCGATTCACTGTCTGCATATAACTAGCAGTATTGTTATCGCGTAATTAAGTATTGAAATAAGAATCAGCTCTACAAAAACGTAGCAAGTGTATAAAAAGCACTTGCCATTTATGCACTAAAATGAACATTACAAAAATGTCCCTAACATTGGTTAAAATAAAATGAAATACTGACATTCAAATAAAATACCTGCCTTCTCTCGGCATAGATGCTACTAAACTAGTCTCTTGTGCATCACACTCAAAATTACGTGTATATCTTTCCTTGAAAGATATTTCAAAACAAAGTATTACACTTCCATAAAAATACTGTACTACTCTTCTTAATATATCTCACTTCATCGTTCAAATTCCACCTACATATTCCCTGCTTAATACAACGTTAATATTTTCGCAATTATAGCGTCAAATCTATAAATATTAATGATTTTTATAATAATAATAGTAATATCTGTTTATATATACATATATACAATATCGCGTCCTGCACGATTTCTTTCTACATGCATGAATTGCATAGAGTTCTTTTCTACTTCTTTTCTCTCGTATGTCACACAATATATCTGCCAAAACCTGTATTACATTTCCATTATCAATGTGAACTATTGTAACAAACACTTAAGTTCATGACTATTCACTTAAATTTACAAATCCGATATTTAATAATCAATAATATTACAAACTTACAACGCATGACTTTCAGATAAGCTTCCCAAAACAAAAATAAGTGTGCATGGCATTCAAACCTCACTACTCACACTCGTAACTCTCCATAAATACATATTTCGGTTTTACTCAACTTAACACATTGTACTTCATATTTTCTCACACTCTTCATAAACATATTATCGCAACTTTTATTACTCTTCCTTCCAAATAATGCCTGTCGCATATCTTCCTCTTAGCACTTTCACAAAAACTTCTACAAACCATATCAAATACCTTCAACAAGGTAAGATATTCAGTATTCCTAGTGGACATTACCACTGTAACACCTTTCATGAATACACTACTCCTCCTCCGACATTATCTTCTATCGATTACACAATTCCGTGCTTTATCTCACCTATTATATCTCTCACAAAATATTATCGCGTAACTCTTCACACTTTCACTTACATAAATCATGCCATATTTCCTTTCTCCGCTTTAAATACATCTCCGTTACAATTTCTAGCTTTTTTCTGAATCTTAAGTCTGCTCGCGTCTGTTATTCAAATAATAACATCTTTACCTCACGTCCTTTTCATTGCAATTGATACTTAATATCCTTCCTTTAATCTTACAAAACCTTTCCATAACAAATATTGATCCATAAACTTTTTACATTTCTCTCTTGCATCATTCAGTTATGCCTCCAAAATACGCATACTGTTCTTATGTTCCAAATAACTTCAGAGTTTTACAATGTCATCTTCTCAAACAATGGAGTTCCTTCAATGCAAATATTGAATACTCCTGTCAATAATTACGGTTTTATACACTATAGTTTCGTTCTTATAACGAATTAGCTTTAATATAGGATCATCATGTCCTTTCTGTCTCCTACCTTACATACAGAAACTTTTTACGCTTGTCAAATACTCATGACTCCTTTCTCTCCGCTGTTACAATAATAGTTAATGCTCATGACTCCTTTCTCTCCAATGTTACAATATTTACGAAAAAATACTCTAGTGATCGCAAAGGATTTACCTTCAAGCAAAAATCTGAGCGTTAGCTTAATAAACTGCAAAATAATTACGGTGAAAAATATTCACAATAGACGTTTAAAATACGTCCAAAATGGCGTATGAAAATTTCTACCAAAATTTCAAAATTCTAGACAAAATGATAACATGAACTATGAATAGCAAAATTAGATGTTGGTCAAAATACTGGAATAACGCGTACAAGTTCTAACTACATAAGTATGTAAAATATCACTGGTCTACCTTCAAAACTGTGCCGCTGGTAACAGACCTGCTGATGTTGGTATTTGCGGAATCTCTCCACAAGCTTCGGGAATGTGATACTCGTCTACCACCTGGACTGCACGTGTCTCACTGCTTCCGTCTAGACTGCTCGGCTCGGCGCACAGCAAGGGATGGGGTGAGAAAACCGGTAGTCAGCTGGGATCTCGCCAGGCCGCTTCCTCTCTCGTCCACGCCAATGACCTCGCTCCACTGCAGCGCTTCAGTCTTCCCGGTCAGATGACCTCGATACTCCTCTCGCTTCTTTCTTGGGTCCATCTTCTTCCTGCACATCTCTGGATGTTCTCTGATGTTGGTAGTATTACAGTGATGTTTCTTAACATGAGAAATCACCTCAGCTTGTGAATTTATCTCCATTGTAGTAGATTGTTGCGTTTGTTTGAGCGAACTGCAGATGATAGCGCAGATCGCTTCCATAGTCAAGCTATCATGGTCGAATCTGGATCTCGCTTGTTAGAATAGCTTTACTTTCCCTTCATAGATGAAGAATTAAAACATTCTCCTCTCTTCTGAACAATAGTTAGGCGTAATTTCTCCCTTTCGACCTAATTCAATATCCATCTTGTATGATATGATGTGTTTCTTCAGTAAAGTATTTCAATAGTTCAAACTTCTCTTATCCTGCGTAGTCTCGAATTGTAGTTCCAATATACTGCTTACAAAATATAATAAAGTATCACGACGTATATTTCTTGTTGGTTCTGTTCAATATTTCATCTGAGTTGTAGTATTAACTTATTTATTCATGTCGTTCCATATTACTGTTATATCTCTTCATACTGAAGTCTTAAATTTTACAAGTCTTTATCTCTTGTAGATTGTAGAGTGAATTATAGTACATGTTACTTCCTCGGAAGTTCGAATAGAAAGAGCCTCGCTTCTTGGCATTTGCTAGCCTCTTCAGTCAGATTTCCCTCGTAAATCTGCTGTCCTAGCCTCACTCCGCTCTGTAAACTTACTCATTCGCTTATATCTCCTCTCTCAGTTATCCAATTTAACTTCTGTCTTGCCAATTAAATTTCTCCTTCCTCCCTGATGAATTTGATGTGTCACACTCCTTTATAATATTAAATTAATATATTTAATATTTATCAGTTCCGTCTTAATCAATCTTCCTTCTGATTGGCTGTCTGCTTTTTATGGCGCGCGTCGTCCACGCGACATCCCCTCTTCTCTCACTCTGGCTCGCGTTCGACCTCTGATTATCCTTGTGACGTCCCCTAGTCTCAAAAACTGGTTTCTCGCAACCAACATTGATGAACCTGTACACTTTCCTGGACTCGGCTCAAGTCATTTACTCTTGGTTAAAATTTTACCAATAGCTTCTTAGTCAATAAACTCTCTTCCTGTGTATAAATCTGATTCATATCTCGAAAAATTTCATACACTATTTTTCTCTGATACTCTCGGTTCATATCTCGTCCGGTGATATAGTCATGGCTAGACATGATTTCGAGCGCAATGGATAGCAGCATCATTCTTATTGGAACGTAATGTAGAAACATGTTGTAGTGAATGAAGGTGATCTTATAGGCTGTCGTATTTTGTTCAGATGAAATAGATACCGGGTGTTCCAGAACTATAGTATTCATGGCTATTGTATCAATTAAGTTTATTATTATTATTATTATTATTATTATTATTGTTATTTTGAATAGTGGATTAGAACAGGATTTTATTGAATGGCAATCTTATCTTAAATGATCGGAATGTTAAGCTATATTACGACAGATAACCTCGATGTTGACGCCATTCAGTTAGTGATAATCAATCCTATGTCTATTAAAACATTTAGGGAGGAACATTTGGGTAGATAATGTTCCGGAATGAGATATCTATGTAAATATTTGATGTTTAGAAACCATTAGTATTTTATTATTTAAGTAAGTGATTGAAGATTAGAGTTCAGGATCTATGTATAGGGTAAAACATTGCTATTGTAAATAGTGAGAGGCCGTCATATTTAATTTCATTAAGGGGGTTGTATTTCCATATAAAATATTTTTATTTTTATCCTGAAAGCGAAGGCACAGCGAGATGATACCAAGTTTTAGGTTGTCAATTTTATTTCGTCAATTTTGTGAAACAGATGGCGTTATGCCAGAGTGTCAAAGGACATTCAGTGGTATTGACATTTATTTGTGTTGATATTCTATTTACTTATAACCAACTATGGTTTGTTTACTTTCGAATAAATTTTGAGCACGCATTTGCGTAGGCTTATACCATTTTTATAGAATACTTGCGTTATGATTTATAGATAGTGGGAGGTTAGTAAAATGCTATGGTAATTATAGCGGCTTGAACCATCTTATCCATTTCCTTTTCCCCGTTACGCCCGAGTATATGAGAGTCTTGAGCTCTGGTTGTGTTGTTGTCGTTGATCCTGTAGAGAATTTACCACAGTGTTTGATAGATATCGCCAGATATGTGTCCACGATTTGCAGTGTGTGAGATATCAGCTTATTCGGTAAGCATTTTCTAGTCGGGGTATTGCCGGATGTTTCGATCAGTTGTCATCGTGGATTTTGGTATGCACGATACTGCTGAAATCGGGCACAGTGCCTTCTGTAAGGCCACGGTCGCCTCCTTCCCTCTTCCTAGCCTATCCATCCAAATCTGTCCCTCCCTTCCCATCGCTCATGAGGCCCCTGTTCGCTTTGCAGGTGAGGCCGCCAGGGCGAAGTGCTGATCACACCTCCCCAGTTGTATCCAACCCAACCAGATGTTCCAAGCTCCAGGACACTTCCCGTAGAGGTGGTAGTGGTGAGTTCCCTCGCTGAGTCCGTGGGAACCACCAACCTAGAGGGTAAATCGACTAAATAAATAAAAAAAATCTTGGTGAACGAGCTGCAGTACAATGGCTTGAAAAATTACATTAATATTTAATTATTAATAATTATGATGAAATGAATGATGGTGACGTTCGAAACATCCACTGTCCTAGCTTAGAAATTTGAAAAAAGTAAAAAATTACACATTAGGTGGGATTCGATACCTGGTCCTCTCGTACTGGAGTCGAGCGCTCTAGTCATTCCTCCAACTAGGCACTCGTTTGTTGTGTTTGGTACATGTATTACCCACCGGTAAAGATAAAGTGCTTATTTACACTCGCATTAATACCATAAGTTAAATTAACGAATTATTATGCAAAGTTATAACATAAAATACACTACCTTTCACGTCATTTGTCAGCATATTTAACCATTTAATTCGTGTTTATATTCTGTAATGGGCGTCCTTTATGTACAGCGTTTATAGCCTCTGCTATTTTTACCTACACTTTCTATCTTTTATTCATGTTTTTGCATATTTTACACCATTTATTATGTAACATTTCATGCATTTCACACTCTGATATGAGCATCATTGTTGTGGTAATATTCCAGCTGTTATGATCTGTCATTTTGGTTTGAATCTTTTATAAAATATAGCATGTTGTTCATACCTTTTACAAAAGAAATTTTATAAAACCCGCCTTTTATAAAAGGTTTCCCTATTACGCTGTCATATCTTTTATAAAAGATCTTTCATCAAAGATCTTCGATAAATTTCTTTGGCAGTGTAATACCGGCCTAAAGAATACGCCCAGCCACCATCGTGAACAAATGGAGTCACTGTTCTTTTGACTCGGTCCAAGGAAGTCACTTACAGGGTTTTACATTACTGTTCATTTTCGTTCTTGTATCTTAAAAATACTTTTTGAGTTATTCTTTTTATAATATCCTATATTTTAAGATGGCCGCCGCGCGTTGTATTTAGTGTGTTATTCATGGCGAATTTCATCAAGGTCCCATATATAGTACTTCTTTCATACAAAGTTTCGTTGTAATTGCGTAATTACATTCTGAATGATTCACTATTACGTTTTAATAATACGCACAGCCACCATCTTGAAGATTTATAGTCGCTGCTGTTATGCTATGGGCATAATATACTCCATATAAGTTTCTAACTTATCACTTATTTTCTTTGTTGTAGTTCTAAATCATAGAAAGTTATTTTAAATTATGATTTCAAGCATAGCCGTTGGGCCCTATATTCAGTGTGATACACTTAATAACGCTACTAGAGCCTCCTATATAATACTCCTCTTCTACAAAGTTTTATCTTTGTGCAATAACATTCTGAGTTCCCAATTGGTATACCTTAATAGTATGCCTAACCGCCATCTTGAATCTATGTAGTCACTGTTCTTTTGCTTTAGGCATACTGACCGACTTATAAGGTTCTATTGTATTACTAAATTTCGTTATTGTAACTTTTAGGATACTGAAAGCTATTAATTAATTTTGTAATTTCAAGATGACCATTGTGCGCAATATTCAGTGTGGTAATCTTTTGACTAACGCGAGTGAGAGCTCTTATATGATACTCAACTCTTGGCAATTTAATTCTGAGTTGTCAATTTAAATGTTCTAATAGTTCGCGATTGTATTAGTCCAGTCAAATTAGACATAAAAAGGGGCCCGACCTTGCAAAAGGCCATGTAGTTCTAATTTTTATATGTTTTTTGGACCTCTGCCAATAGTAAAAATCCAAATTTGCAACTTCGAAAGTCCTGTGCTAGCTGTGTAATAGCCAAAAACTACCAAATATTTGCACTTTTCTCATTTTTTGCTTAATATCGTCTAAACTATGCGTCTGAGAGAAACCATTGTCAATACCTGTTTACAAGTATATTACATTGTCTACAATATGAGCCCTAAGCGAGCTCTGTACATTTAGTAGTTCCTGAGATACAGTTATTTAAAAATTGGATGTTTTTTCATTTAAGCAAAAATTGTTGGTTTTGGTGTCCTAATTGTACAAATATTGTCAAAAATTCTCACCCTATGATAAATGCCATTGATAATGAACTTTAAGTTTATTTGTTTACCTCTAATTTGAGCTTTGACGGTTTACCTGTAGGCCTAGGTCTTCTCCCAAAAGTGACATGTAACAGAGAACCTTGAAAAATAGAAATAGGGTGAAATCAATTAAAACATGTTTTGGGCGTATCAGACACTACGTACAGGGCCTGTACTGATTAAATCGGAGTTAATATTATGATAAGTATACGTAGCAATGGTTTCATAATTATGGGAATGTTTGCGTGTTAATTATTATTTACGGAAATGATGTGTTAGATTCCGGTATGTATAATATTACTTATAATGGCTTGTAGTTATTTGCGATTATTTGCTGTGTTATTTTGGTTTCAACATTTTTGTGTGATCATAGCGTCGATATACTTCAACTCTGCTAGTACTGGCTGGCATTATTATGGATGAGGTAGAAATGACTGAGGAGGAAAGAGCTGCAACTGAAATGATGCTACTTGAAAGTGAGTGGTCTCTCATCATGTTTGTAAATGAAAAGGAGACTTACCAAACCCTAAGAGCCAAATTCAAAACTGCATTGGATAACCTGTGGGTCCAATATTTTCGCATGAGTACTCTCATAAAATATTCATTCAGACAGGGCGTGCTGGTGATTGGAACCTTCACCTGTATTCTGTCCATAAAATGCTACCTTTTTTTTTTCATTCTGCTGGTCACTATTTCTACGCAAAGAGTGCTCACCTATATCTGCAAGATATGATGGCTCTAGAAAATCGGATGGATCCTACTAAGTTTAAGATGTTTACAGAAGGAGGATTTACTATCTGCCGATCTGAAAAGTTTTAGTCTGGCCTATGGTCAGACTTAACAATTGAGTAAAAATTAATGCGGTCTATGAAAAGCTACGGTGGATTGACACAGGGGCGTGGAATCTCCACCAGAGTGCTAGTCCGGTGAACCGTAGGAATGGTGTTCATGGTAAACGTATGCGAGGAACTGGAACGTTTCTGCCACATCTCCTATCCTACTGGTGAACATCATGTTGTTATGAGGCCTTCTCGAATCATTCGAGATAATGGTGATGCAGATAAACTAAAAAAACTGGTTTGTTCTCCACCCTCCATTTCCCATCACTGATAAATTGGTATCCATCAGTAGTCGAATAGTTGGTGGCCCTAACATAAATTCACTTGGCCCAACAACTGAGAACTGAAGATGTTAAGAAAATCATTGGGAATACGTTTGATAAAGTAATCTTTAAACGTAAGGACAAAGTAGCCACATTGTAATCCATCACCACCTCTGTTAAAGTGCGGAACGAGAGAGTAGTTGTCAATCCACTTACTATTTTCCAAAGGGTGTGCATAATCAAAAATCAGACGAAGAACTGAAAGAACATTTTAAACATGACTTAGCCCCATTCCCAATGCAACAGGCAGTGCCGGATTAAGACTCACAGTGGCCCTAGGCAATTGTTAATTAGAGGCCCCTTTTTGCCTTTTTTTTTGCACCCCCCCCCCCCCTTCATAAAAAAGGCAATCATAACTTTGAAAGAGATTTTATTTACAAATTTACAATGAATAGCCTACAATTTAGATCATATGTACATTTTCAGAAAAACTTTTTTCTGCATTTTGTTTCAATAACATCATCGAAGTTGATTTTCCTTAAAATGTCGGATTCTATGTAGAGAAGACCTAACATGTCCAGTCGACCTTGTCGCACAGTAGCTCTTCGAGGCGCTTTATTTCGTTTCAACTGTGAAAAAGAACGTTCCGCAGTACAGTTCGTTGTCATTAAAGTTTAAAAAATTCGGAAAGCTATTTCTACACTCGGAAATACATTTGCCAAATGGTCTTTCATTAAAATCTCAAACAACTGACTATGAGATTTTTCGGCAGCAGTGTATCTGTTGTTTATATAAGAATGAAAATGTTTCAGTTCTGCTGAAAATTCTTCCAAATCTTTATCATAAAAGCCAACCAAATTGTTTACTGCTTCACAGAGTTCTTCATCGCTCATTGAAAAATTATTCAAGAATGCAAATTTCTTGGAAATGTCCATATAAACTTTTGCCCTTTTTTGTTTCGACGTTGAGTTTATCGGTGATTTCCAGAAAACCTGTTATTTTCAAATTCTCGCGAGGTGAAAATTCGACTACAGGAGCGCTTCCGTCGTTCGGTTGTTTTTTTCTTCTACGCGACGATTTTTTAGAATACGATACATCAGGTAACAATTTCTTAGCTTTTTTCTCGAAAATATCGAACTTATCACGAAACTTGCCTAACTTTTCGTCTTAAGTTTTATACAATGCAGCACACGTTTGTAAGTCGATCTGTTCAGCTTGTAATGATTTACTAGTTGCATGCACAGAAGTCAAAATTGAATTCCACAAAATTAACATGAACCCGAATTTTTGCATTCTGTTTGCGATGCACCCCGCTTCATGCCGACTGTCATTAATGAAATGCTTTCTAAAGCCTCGACAATTTTATGAAACGAATCATAAACCGCGTTCGTTGCATTAGCATGTGCCTCCCAAGGCGTATCTGACAATCATTTCAAAGATTTTGCGTTTTTGATATAATTTTTCAACACGCCCCAACGGTGAAGGTTTGCAGAAAATAAGTTACAGAATACAATGATTGCATTATCGAAAGAAAAAAATAACTGCAAAAAAACAGCATTTAACAGCAGATTGTCCAACTAAATCGAGGGAATGTGTACCGCAAGGAACATAATCCGCATATTTATTCAGTTCTAATATGTTGGCTTGCAGACCCTGATACTTTCCAGACATGTTTGGTGCGTTGTCATAGGACTGTCCTCTACAATCTTGAATTTCCAAACCGCAATCTTCAGTGACGAACCTCACAGTTTGAGTTTTCAAACTTCCGCCAGTATGACCTGTTTCAAGAAAAGATATAAACCTTTCAACTGGTTTGTGATATTTTGGTGAAACATACTGGAGCACAAGTGACAATTGATCTATATGCGATACATTGGGAGTTGAATCAACGGAAAGGCTGTAATATACAGTTAGAGACACCTCTTCTAAAATATATGATCTAACTCTTTTGCCCATGATATTTATTAACTCTTCGCAGATCGTTTTGGATAAATACGAAGGAACACATTTCCAGCATTTCCATATCGTACAATATGATCCCGCAAAAATGGATCAAACTGTCCAAGAAGTTCAAGTATACCTAAATTATTCCCATTATCCGGCTTTCCAAAGTGCTCGTTCGTACCTCGGAATGACAATCCTCGTTCTGCCAGAGTGATAACAGCAACTACATAACATCGCGCCAATAGTTGTTCACGTTTCCGTTTTTTTTTTCAGGTAAATTAGCACACACTCTCCCAATGATTCAAATTCTTCTCATGATTCTAAAAAAGAATCCCGACGTTCTTCCAATCATGATACCCTTTACGCGCAAGTCAGTTCGATTTTTCTGGCGGCAAAAATTGCTTGGCCCGAAAATAAAACAAAAACAAATGAATTAAACGGTATTCAAGACGTAAAACCCGTAACTGAAATGTTAACCCTTTTAGTCTGTAGATTATAAAATAGCATTGTACCTCTCCAAAAAAGATGTATTTTCGATCATTTATTGATCATAAAAATTTCGATCGTTTGTTGAACATCAATGAATTTAATAAATTTACCTTTTTTGCGTTGCGTTTTAAGTTAAATGAAAACTTTTATTAATTTTTTAAATTCACTTTTGACTTTTCTTGTAATTATTTTGCGCTTCAGTTGTTTTTTGTATTTTTTGAAGTTTTTTGTATGATCGTATTTTTTGACAATTTATTTGTAATTTCAAGTTACACAACTATGCAAAATTTGATTCGTTTTGTTTTTGATTTGATTTGCCACAAGTGAATTTAAATAAAAGCTTTTATACTGTAATTATAAATAAAATAATTGAAACGAATAATTTTGACTAAAATTCCGAAAAAAGCAAACTGATCAACAAAAATTATCTAAAAAAATTGTTCTTATTCTTGTCAAAAATTCTAAAGTTTTGGTTGCGTTTTAATATACTTTGCGTGATACGCTCGTTGCTGATAATTTGAACAAGCTACCTGAAGTGCATATGGTGCTCAAAATTACCGCGTTGTTACACATAAGGGAGAACTTATTGAAGTCTGGAAACGAATAAAATTGAACTAGAATTCCAAAAATAGAAGAAAAAAAAACATAATTTACAAACGTTTTTGATTTTTAAAAAAGCATAACATTTCAAAAACTGTCAATGTATCATAAATACATGAAGGGATCAATTATTGTTAATCAAAGCTTACCTTTCGCAGGTGAATAAATGAGTCAATCTCGTTTTGTATTCCCTCCATTCGGTTTCTTTCCAAAGAATACATTTTGGGAGCAATATCTTGACGTGTATTCCTTATCATAACGAGACTTGGACGATTCAAACGGTCCAATCAAATTTTGACAATTTGATGGACCATGTGTAACTCAAAACTGTATGACTTCGCTGGTTAATATTCCCCCAATGTCCTGGATCAGTGAAACGGTTCACATTTTCGGCATCTGGTTGTCCAGCTTCATTTTCATCCTCGGAAGAAGACTGGAAGTTTGAAACCTTGAAATGACCGGATCGTTATCCAGGTCTTCTGCGTGACCAGTGTTCGTTTTGTTTTGCTCCTTTGATCCATCGCTAGTGGCAGATCCTTGATTTTCCGATGAATTTGAAGAGCTTTCATTCCGAAGGAAAAATGTAGTCAGTTTTGCCACTTTCTCTAACACCACACTTTCTGGGTATTTTTTGTCTTTGGCAAGTTTTCTTTTTTTGTGCACCACTCAAATATGTACGTGAATACATTTTTGAGTTGGGGTTTTGATTCAAACAGATAAAACTCACTATCGAATTAAAATTGTCGATCACAAAACCGTCGATTTGAAGTCTGAACTCAAGCGGGAGCACGTTACTTGTTTCCGAAATTACTCTACAGACCAGAATGCCAGAATTTGGAAAAACTCTTTCCGAGCTTGTCTATGGCTAATAAAATGGAGGGGATTGATTCAAATAGTCATGGCATTTTGGGAATTTTGGGACCCGACCGTGGGAGTATCAGTTAATTGCTTCCAATCCTTAAACAATAGAGCGAACAGAAACTTGAAATTTCGATTGAATTGGGATGTGTCAAGCAATAGTTAAGTTATTTAAGAATTGGAGGTATAATAAGATAAAGTTTATGGGGAAAACCCGGGCAGAGAGAATTTACGAACAGCACTTTACGAAGTATAAACCAAGAAATTAAACTCTAAAATTAGAACTGTAATTCTAAGTTTCACATTTTGTGTTTTTCTTTCGGTAACTTACCTAATTTATTTGACTTTTTTTTCATTTTTTTGGTAGGATTTATTTTTCATTTTTGGGGGGCCCTTTTGAGCAATTGCCTATTGTGCCTTATGGTTAATCCAGCACTGGCAACAGGGGTTGCAAAAGGGGACCAAGTCCAGTATCTTCTCTCCACTTTCACTCCACTATCCAGCCACACACCAGCTGACTCCAATACGTACGTTGTTTTGGATAGGGGCAATCTTTTACACATGGTTGTCTGGCAGCGCAAAACATCTGTGACAGCCATTGTTTCAGGTTACATCAGCTACATTAAAAATCAATTTGGTAGCAACGTCTCGGTATTGGTTTACGGTCATCCTGAAGAGGCCACTAACAAAAACACAAGCAGTGCTGAACGACTCCGACGCTGTGCTACTCACTTCTGCAATGACATCATTTTTGAAGAACCCACCATCATCCAACTACCTCAGAAAAAAGTATTGGCCAATGAGAACAACAAGAGGTACCTCATCCCACATCTTTGCGATTTATTCGAGCAGCATGGCATGCAAGAATAAGTAGCCGAAGAACTTGCTGATCGGGACGTCATTGCCATGGTACTATGCAAAAGTCCTACATTCGCCCGTGTGATCGTAGTAGGAGAAGATGTTGACCTCCTCGTACTCCTCAATGGTTTAGGCTCACGTGCAACTAACATCTACCTTCAGAAGAGTAGCAAAGGTGAAGCCAGCTGTGCCCATTACTCAAGCTTCTCTTTCACACATCGACCTGCTCAACACTCACTTCAGCCCCTTATGAACATGGTAAAACCAAGTTAGCTAATATAACTGGCAGAACTGCTGTCAGACTCCAGTAACGAAACCACAGCAAAAGCTGGGAAGAAGTGCTTTGTGTATTTGTATGGGGGTGATTTCCTAACAAACTCCCTGAATAGCCTTCGCTACCAACTGTTTGTTACATCTGCAGCCAACATCAAAATCAATCTTGCTCGCTTGCCCCCAACAGTGGATGCAGCACACCACTATGCTTACAGATCTTACCACCAAGTTCAAAAGTGGTTGGGGTTCAACAAAATTCCTACAGATTGGGGATGGAAGCTTGATGATCAAGGGTTTACCCCTATCACTAAACTACGTGCTCCTGCTGCTCATGATTTCCTGCAATTGCAGAAACAGTTTCAGCGGAGGTTGCAGTTGCCGCAAAGCTGGGCTGAAATGCTCAGCCCTTTGTCGATTTTGTGGTGGCATAATGTGTCGAAATGTGCAATCGCTTCAGCTCGAGGATTCGGACGATGAGGAAGACATCCCCACCCCTACATTGCTAGAACTGCAAAACGAGCCTGCGCCTGCTGCTCAGTTTAAAACTTCCTCCAATAAACCTCCACCATCGTCAGAGGAAGATTTTTCGAGACCCAGGCTAACGCGCAATTTGCTGCGTTCTTCATCGACCCACGAGCCGAGTGATCCACCGTTCAGGGTTGTACTTTTATTCATATCACAAGCGAAATTACGATGAGACCTGTCGCTTCATAATAGTAAAATAATTTTAGATGTAATGTTTTTCTTTTGTATTAAAACAAAGTAGTACCTATGTGAACTCTCTTCTTTCATTTTTCTCAAATTCAATTTTTCAAGGCTTTCAGTTACATGCCACATTTGTGAGAGGCACTGGGCCTGCAGGTACCCGTCAAAGCTCAAATTAAAGGTAAAAAAATAAATTTCAAGTTCATTATCAATGACATTTATCATAGGATGAGTATTTTGGAAAATATTTGTCAAATTAAGAGATCCAGACTAACAATTTTTACTTTTTTGAAAAAAAAAACTTTGAATAACTGTATCTCGGGAACTACTAAACGTACAGAGCTCGCTTAGGACTCACATTGTAGACAATTGAATATAATTGTAAACAGGTATTCACAATGTTTTCTCTCAGACGCATAGTTTAGACGATATTGAGCAAATCCTGAAAAAAGTGCAAATATCTGGCGGTTTTTTGGCTATTACAGATCTAGCACAGGACTTTCAAAGTTACATTTTTTTTTACTATTGGCAGAGTTCCAAACAACATGTAAAAAATTAGAACTACATGACCTTTTGCAAGGTCGGATGGACTATGGACTAGATGGAGTCTGTTCTTTTGTCTCGTCCATATAAGGCCACAGATACGGCCTTACATTGTCAATAATTGTCGTTAGTGTAGCTCCTTAGTGATGAGAGTTATTTATTACTATATTTTATAATTTCTAGATGGCACCTGCACGTAATGTTCACTCTCATATAGTAATAGAGGGTCCTTATATACAACTATCTGAATGCCAAGTACTGTTGTAATGTCCTGAAAACGCACATGTATTATCTTTATTAATGACGTTATATCTGAAATTATTATTATTAACTTGACTTTGGCAATAGGTAAGCCACACATTTATGTCATTCAATGTTTATTATTTATGTGTAACATCTTTCCGCTCGGTATCTGGATATTTTTGTGGCACTCAGTAGCTGGACATTTTTGTGGGAGTGATTTTGGAAAAGAGACGGAAGTGGATGGGACGGAAACAATGAGAGCGCGTGGTGGCGGAGATCGGTACAACGACGTACTGTAAGCCATGAGACTATGTGGAATGTAAATCGCATACGGTTTACCTCAAGGTTCGGAGGCCACATTAAAGAAATTCCTACAATGCATCATATTCAAGTGGTTGTTCATTGGTGTGAAAATATTCATTATATCATATTTGGTGAAAACAGTCTTACGATTTATTAAATCTTCATACTTTTGCTGTATTCTTATTTAATGTAAGCACTCGATACCTCGAGTGCTATATAGTATCAACCAACACTCCAAACAACGTAGGAATTCAGTATATTAACACCGACTACTAACAATAATTGAAACTTCGTTGGTCTAAACGTATCACTGGGAGAAACGCATTTAATATAGGCCTACCTACTGCACACCTAATTTTTAATCGCGCCTATCTTGGCAGTGCGCTATATCGGCAATAAGAGGCCATTTTCAATAACACTAACTGGCCGGTAGAAAGCGCGGCTCGCATCAAGTAGGCAGTGGATTGCTCCCGCATACAGTTGCAGGTATATGTCACTACTGCAGATGCATTGGAGAATCCTTTCATGTTTGCTGGCACAAGGTAGCACTATGAGTTCATTCTTTAAAAAATGCGAGTAAGTAATATGGAATTATTTGAATAACATGTCAGATGTTACACATCATATGCGACTACTGAAAGGCTCGTAATTTTTTATTATTATCACTTGATCCAGATTTAATTTTACACATATTATTATTATTATTATTATTGGATATATCTTTTAATTTTGTTTATTATTATTATTATTATTCGTGATATATTGGTAAGGGTTAATTGTGCCATGGTAATGTTCCAATTACTTCATTTCTACGTGAAGTTGCGGTATTTTCTATTTAATTTTGTGCATTTATACGTTGCAAGCGTGAAAATTTAATATGTTGTAGTTCGTGTCGTGTGTTATATCATTTTGATCTTTTTGACAGGCGAATTAAATTTTTCATGTATCAGTCTTCGATTCAATAAATTTAGTTCTGTTTCTGGGAAGGTTGACGTTGTGATTTATAATAATTTGTGTTAGATTGTGTTATGATGATCAGTGTTGGGTGTTATTCCCATATTAGTCCCATTGCCTTGAGTTTTTATTTTTCTTGTTTCTTGATTTTTATCGATTGAGCTAGTTTATTTTCTTTCTTCATTGGTTCTTTTTCATAACGTAATATTTTTAGGAAAGTGTTCCCTTACATGTAGTAGCCTACTTGTAGGATTTTGAGGGTTTCACTAGCCGGGGACTTTCAGGTTCTACGATCCAGCTGTTACATCGGATCCGACAAGTACTGTTCATGATTATTCGGGCACAGTACCCAATAAAATTTAATTATTATTTGATAAATATGAATACTGGTTATTATTTCAGTCTATTGTTTGGCACTTCATGTTCTGTGCTCTTTTTTTTTTTTTTTTTTCAAGGAAAATAACACTTCATGGTATGTCGAACTTACAGGCGCAACATCTGAAGAACAAAAAGGAGAGAATTTCGCCGTTAGGTACTCGAATTCATTATCGGATTAGAGGTAATAAGTAAAATGTGTACCTAAAATACACAGGCTTACTTCACTCCGCGTTAGAGTAGATGACTGTGACCACTCGTAGATTCTCACAGGAAAATAACGACGATTGTCGACCATTTTAAATACACTCGAAATAACAATCGCAGCCGATAACACTAATCTACTTAACAAACGTATGGTTGCACTAAGACTGGCATTACTGGGCCTAATGTTGTCTGTCTTCCTACCCCCTCGATTTCAACATCGCTTCCGTATTAGTTGAAAGCGCAGTGCGTCTCCTGGAATGTGGATATTCCAAGAAATAAGGGTTGAACAAAGTTATGAAGATTCTCATGTCTTCGTATTCATCCTCACTTTTAGTTCCTTTAATATCCAGTACCATACGCAAAATATGCATCATAAACCATTATAAATGTGAGAAAATGACTCAAAAACGTATAAAATATTCTAATAAATTCCATAAAATTACATAATAATGACGCGAAAAGCAAGAAAATTACCAAAAATATAATACTTAGAAAAATGACGAATAAATGACTTAATAAATATGCATTTCTGTAATGTGGGGGCCATGAACAGGATTTGTATATAAGCTAGCAATGTCTGTGGTGAACCATTTAACAGATGACATGTCATCAGAATCCGGGCCCTGGTGATGACAGTGTGCAATATGCACATAAGTCAACCAGCATCGAGCGCGCTACCTGTATTACAACATAAGTTATATTGTGAATTATGAACGGAATAAATAATAACTATCCCGCCATCGGTAGTGTTGCCCTCACTTACGCGAGAGGTAGCGTGTATAGGCGCTCCCTAACATCAGCTTGGTATACGATTTATTGCTTAAACGGGTTCTTCTTGGCATTTAGAATAAATTATACTAGTCTTTGGTTATTTATTAATATATCTAGGTTAGTATATACTTACATATTTGTATATATCCCCAATAGTTTATTACCTAAAATTTAACAACTACAATTTTGACTCCTACATTATTTTCGTTCTTCTAGAAGGTAATTATAATTTTGTTTCATTAGACTCGTTTTATTTTACCCCTTTATATACACATAAATCGAAATAAAATTACTAAATATTATAGAAAGGAACAAAAAAATCTTGGCATTACATAGCTAAACAACAAATTTGATCATGATTTGTAAACCACATTATTTTCTAGCATTGTCCTGTTCACTCATTTCAATGTCTGAATACCGGGTGAGTTAGCCGAGGTTGTTACGACGTGGCTGAAGACAGTAGCTTACATCCGGGAGGCGAGGAGGTTCGAATCCCCCCGCCGGCAACCTTGAAGATGATTTTCTGTGGTTTCCCATCTTCCTTCCAGGCAAATGCCGGGGTTGGTCCCTAACTATAGGCCACAGCCGATACCTTCCAATTCCTAGTCCTTACATTCGCACTTTCCTTTCCCAGACAACACTCCAGACGTGACGGCACTTGTAGATCACCGCATGGGTATCCGCTAGAAGCAGCTACTAACTCTGGCGAGCCGAACATGTCTTCGGACACTCCCGGCACTAAGCTCCATATGCAAAAAAAAAAACCACTATCTGAATCGTTGGATTGCTCAGTATCAGTTTGATGCATAGAATGTTCACTAGGAGCATCACTTAGGCAGTCAGAAGTAACGCCTTAGTCGTCAAGATCTGTAAATACGTCGTGCTCTTCTTCAGTCCAGCTCAAAAGAACAGATTCACTAGGCCAATTAGCCTTTAAAACTTCACATTGACACTTCTCACTAAAATATTACACCAGCACGGAAAGCGCAAAAAATGTAACACCAAAGGTATCGAGACGAAGGTATCGAGACTAGAAGCCACCTAACACTGCATGTGACGCGACCGGTACGCACTAACCCCTTTCCCACACGTGACACGTGTGCCTGAATCATCGCATAACAAAGCAAAACATGTGACTCATATACTCATTTGAGAATACCGGGAGTATGAAAAGGATGAGTTTTAAACGAAAAACGTTTCTTAATAAGGAATGTTTTTTTTAGGAGCAACCTAACAACGTTACCAATGGCGGGCTAGCGGACCCGTGCGAGAAATCTCGGATGTTCATAAACCACACTTTCCCCAATAGGTTTATAATGAGAGACTTAAGGAGAAAGGTTGTTATGTTTATATTTCAACCAAATGATTATAGAACACTATTTACATTCCAGTTAGAATTATAAGTTCTACGTTCCCTAACTTAAAAAGGCAATCACTGAAAATTGGATCATCATAAAACTCACCGGTTATTCGACATTTATGAAACTATACGATTTGAGTACCGGTACTCATTCCTTTGATTAACTGTTTCTGAAATCCATGCAAAATGATAAAGGAAAGACCTCAGAATGTTAAAATGGCATGAAACAGGAGTCATAGCGGCCAAAATGTGAAGTGGACAGCAATTATGGAGCGTATTTTCCTACAGCAACAGTATCTGCAAATCGCACACTTCGAACCCTTTTTTTAAAGTAATTTTTTAAAGAAAGTATAGAAACTAGCGGACCAGTGCGAGAAATCTGGCACGTTCATAAACCACACTTTGCCTAGTAGGTTTATAATGAGAGACTTAAGGAGAAAGGTTGTTATGTTTGTATTTCAACCAAATGGTTATAGAACACTAACTTATTTACATTTCAGTTAGAATTCCAAGTTCTACGTTCCCTAACTTAAGAAGGCAATCACTGAAAATTGGATCATCATAAAACTCACCGGTTATTCGACATTTATGAAATTATACGATTTGAGTACGGTACTCATTCCTTTGATTTACTGTTTTTGAAATCCATGCAAAATGATAAAGGAAAGACCTCAGAATGTTAAAGTGACATGAAACAGGCGTCACAGCGGCTAAAATGAGAAGTGGAGCGTATTTTTCTACAGCAACAGTATCTGCTAATCGCACAGTTCGTATATTTTTTAAAAGTCATTTTTTAAAGAAATTATAGAGTGCAATTTGTCACTCCTAATGTCCATTCTCTTTCATTTGAATGCTCATTTGTCACGATCGGTCGCTTGTGAGCGCCGCAGGAGGGACCTCTACTACTGAAATAATATATATGATGATAATGGGCGATTTCAGAATGGTGCATTTTAACAGGAGCTCATCTCACCACAGAGAGTAAAACAATGAAAGGCTACTGGATGTGAGATATATCCCACCTGCGCGACTGTACCTGTAAGCTAAGCTAGCTGCGAGTATGACACAAGTAAACAAGAAGTAGTTACCACCTCGGCCACTGGCAATGGTATCTTGAAAGGCTAATACAGCACAACCTGCGCACGGCGCCGGTCACATCGTAACTTGCAGCATGTCCCCGGCGGCTGTTGACAGCCTATATTGCTCTGCACACTCTTTATTGGTATTAATTCCTAATGTTGTGCAGGATATGTCTCTTTGGTATGATACTATTTTGCCGTTACAACCCGTCATGGCCACTGTCTGGGTGGACGTGTTTCCGCGACTAGTGACGTGTCTGCACGAGCTGAGGATGCCCAACACGGAACTTACACTTTTCCCGAGCGAACGATCATGTTTCTTCGACTAAACATTAATACAGTATATTGATATTGAATACATTGATATAGCCTATGAACACATTTTTACATCAAGTCAATAGAACCATGGCTGCCAAATATCTGTAGAAAGTCAGGGAGTATAAAATGTACTTAAGTGACTTCTCTGATTGACACTAGGGAGTGCCATCTGAATTTTAGATATACTGGACATAAGTACACGGGGCCGATGACCAGTTTACAATGTAGGGGAAGCTCGGCTAAATCCGCAATATTAAGGGGATTATGGTTAGTATGATAAGTTAAGGGAAAGGGTTTCAAACATTTAACATATAAATTAAAGTATTATATATTTGTGACATAACTTCCGTTCTTAAAATTAACATTTTATCATACATGGGTTGTATAAATCATTTAATACAAAAACAAGCATTGTGAGGTTTGAAGCCATTTATCAGTGTTGCCTAAGTAAACAAAAGTTTGGTGCTTTTCAGTCGGTCAACACGAATGTACCCAAATAGAGCTGGGCTATGCCCTAATCCTGAAATAAATTACATGAGATTGATAAATACACTAGGATGACCAGTTTCGATAGTCAAGCGATCATCATCAGATCCATTACACTTAGGCTATAACATCTATGTTTGAAAATACAGCTGAAAAATATATATACAATAAGTACAATTATTTAGTTGCAGTGTTGGTAATGCAACTGTCTGTGTATGCTAAATGTAGTATATCTAATGTTAGGTGAACTTCTAAGAAGGTGATAAAAATCCGGAATTTGTATGTTTGAGGGTGATTATATGGTTATACAAAATCAACTATGGTTATACTGTAATAATGCAGGCTGATACGTATCCGGTTGTCTCCCTAACTGGAACATCAAGCAGTTTCGTGTTCACTCTGGCACCAGTTATGGTCGACTAACCCGGGTGTTAACTGGGCGGAACTGGTTTTTCCCTTTCTCCTCCCTTTGTTCCTGTTCTTTCTGAGGTCAGTGTTATGTTTATTTGTGTGACGTTGCCAAATCTAGATAAAATGTATGTTATTGAATACAGGAAGTTCTACAACTATTAAAGACCGTGTGATGGTTATTATCTCATGATGGGAGTGAATCTGACCACAACAAGTTCCACAGTTGGACAACTATAAGTAATGGTCATTCACCTGAAGTACTGTGGTGAAACCACTATAGACATTTATACCTGGTGGGCGCCATCGCGTCCAATTACCATTAGGACATCGAAATATACCTATAGTCAGACTTACCATTATTTACCTCAGCTATATAGACACTCTTTAACTCAGCTCGTGGGGAAACATCCAGCTTCTAACCAAATGATATGTACTAAGAGAGGACAGGTTCGGTATTATAGCTAATTCTATCTACAAGAATTGAACACGGAAACTGAATTTAATGAAATTGAATTTAATTATAATAAAAAGATCACTTTTATAACACATGCTAATGGAAGACGTAGACTTTACTATTAACGTGGGGGCTAAATCAAGACGAAGCGGAGACATATTACTTTAACATATTGCAGAATTAAAATGAATTTACAGTTACTTTGCCCAAAGAAAGATTGATTAATTTTGAAAGAAAAACAGAGAGATATGTCATAATGTCATCTACGCTCACCAGTGCTGACTTCATGGTAGGATATGCTCAACCTCGAGCAAATCTGTTGTCTTCTGTACGAGATCGCCAACATCTTCTTGAATATTCTTGATATGTACAATTATAGCATTGCGTGAGATGAAGTACTAGCTTCAAGAATCCCATTTATGACAAGTGCCAAAGACACAACTGTTATCATCAATATGCGTGAACGAGATATGTTCCCAGCATACTGCAACTGTAATGGTTTATGAGCTCAGGGATGCTCAAAAGTAGACTAGACTGACCATCAACATGATAATCGAGTCTGATTAAAGAAAAAGAATCAAATGGAGTGACTCTCCGTCCCCGGGTTGAGTATTTTAAAACTTCTTGATATCCCTCTCTCCAGCACCCATCACACGTGGTCGTAGGCTAATCTCTTCTTGCGATGCTGTCCCCAAGTCTCCCACTCCATCAATTTGGGTTGTCGTCAACGTTCTGATTTGCTCAGGGGTAGCGTGGCTCCGATTCTGGGAATTGCAGGTCTTATAGCCAAATAAGGATATGCTGTACGTCGAAAGCCTAGTTTCTCTTGTCCTCAGTAAGCTTGACCTCACATGAACCAAGTTCGTGGAAAAGCGCCTCAGAGAGGCGTCAGTCCTTGTCTGCTCCAATTCTGGGAAAGCGCCCCGCTGTTCATATGGTCGAGAATAACTTGAGTTGCGACATCTACTCTGCCTCGCTAAATGACTTAAAATCTCGGCTTCCTGCTCAATCTTGCCCTCGCGTTAAATGTATAGTATTCGTATATCGAAAATCTTCCATTAGCTCCAATTGAATATAAACATAATAAAATACCCTCTCCTTCCATACAAATTGATATCAATAATAATTACAATGAAAATTTAAAATTAAAATTACGTGGGTGGTTATTATGTATCCCAACGTTCATGTAGGTTGATTAAAATATCATATCACAGCACCAACTATGGAAATATCCCATTCGCCCCTGTTTATCGTGCGAATTTGCTAGGTAAAATCGATACGATAAACTAAAGACACATCATCAAAAAAACAAGTAATACATATACAGGGTGTATCTTAATTATACCGACAAAAAAAATCAGGGACGCTCTGCGTGTTATGTAAAAGACGTTGTCGCAATCGGATTGGCGGAGAAAATTTTTCCCTCCGAAAAAATGAGGTTACTTTGTTACTTCCGGGCGCGCGATTCAAATCTACGAACTCGTCGTATTTGCTGAGCTAGAGAGCAAGCCGCTGGCCACCGCTGTGCTTCAAGCAAGGGAAGGGAGTGTGAGAGAAGGTGACAGAGATATGCTGGCGGGCATGCGCAAGTTTCCTCGATCGCCTCGGCTTGCCGCATGCCCGCCTGCATATCTCAGTCTCCTTCTATCACACTCCCTTCCCTTACCTGAAGCACAGCAGTGGCCAGCGGCTTGCTGTCTGGCTCAGCAAATACGGCGAGTTAGTAGATTTGAATCGCGTGCCCGGAAGTAACAAAGTAACCTCATTTTCTCGGAGGGAAACATTTTCTGCGCCAATCCGATTGCGGTATCGTCTTTTACATAACACCCAGAGTGTCCCTGATTTTTGTCGGTATAATTAAGATACACCATGTATATATACTCAACCCAACGGGGTTAGGCTGACTGGTGTCGAACGTGGATCTCAGAGATAGATGAGCTCAGAATAGAGGTTCCAGCAAGGAACGAACACGAGATCTTTTGAGGGAGTTTAAGTTATAAAAACCCCTAGAGAAAATACATATTAAATCACTGTTGTGATATGAACTAATGCTGACATTATTTATTAATATAATGCAGGGAATATTAGTAGAATACGGCATTACTGGGCTGTATGAGGCATACAATTCTGGACTTGAGCACAGACGTTGGAGCGCTTGACATTTGTCTAATGACTCTGGAAAAGGGGCGTAGTTTCTTGGAGCCGTGTCACTCTATGTGACCTACTTAAGTCGTCTGGAGCAGGTCAGGAGGCTAAATTATTGTCAAGTTATTCCCCGTTTCAGAATAGAGAGGCTAGTGGAGTGAGAAGATACCAGCGTAATTTAATGATTACTCGTGATTGGAGAAACGCAGTGACATGAGGTTTGCACCTATGTGAATGTTTAGCCGGGAGGCTAATTATCAAGCCATTAAACATTGAAATCGAGGCAGATTTAATGGAACGCGCAGTAACACAGTAATTGGAGGTTAGCGGAGAGATCTAACCATGGTTTCGGGGATTTTTAGGTGACGCCGTGTGGGCACGCGCTGGCAAAGGCAATTAATATTAATTAATTGGCCGATCGATCCTCTAGCACGCATACAGATCTGTGATCAGCAAGGAAAAAGGAACCATATAAACGTTAATTCAAGACCAGAACCTTACTGTGAGAAAGGATGACACGGCAGGGAAATTCTCGGTCTACTTTTTCTCTCCAAACGAATATCAGGGGTGGACCCAGGACAGAGGCGGTCAGTCGAACCATACTTGAGCACGGGGAGCACGTCACCCGAAGCCCAGAGAAGGGACGCGCAGACTTTAACATTCTAAGTGCAGCAACATATAATCATGCATTAAGTCATGAATTAATAACGAGTAATGTAATCAGTTGAACCGCAGTCTAGTGCGAAGTGCGCGTTACCGAAGTCGAGAAGGGACGCTCAGACTTCAACATGAAGAGCCGTGCAGTAAGACATTTATTAATACCATTTATTAAGGACAGTCGTGCCATATTTGTATAGTCGGCATTACGAGCGATTGTTATTGTGCACGTAGGAAATGTACCGTGTAATATACAAGGTAGGACAATTGAGAGTGATAATTTGTACAAGTACAATGTGCAATGGTTGAGCGCAGTATGTAAACTATTGGTTAGACATATCATAGGATGTTGGACTGCGTAGAGATAAACTTTATTATGCGATTGGTGAAATTTCATAAGAATACCAATATACTTAATGCTCAGGACGATATGCAAGCATATTTATGCGGTATCAGGAAATTTATCGAAGGATAGAGATTGATAGAGAGTTTGGGGAACTGATAGGAATCCTTAGGCAGAGAATCGAGACTTTCAATCAGGATGCGGATAGCAGCGAGGAGGAGATCTTCAACGTCTGCATTTCTGATATCTTGCCAGGAAAAGTCAACCAGTAAGAAATGTAAATAGTGAGCGTGTGACTGTAATGACGATTTGTTAAATATATGTAAAAGTAATAGTGTCACAAGTGCTATAACGTGTTGTGTGAATAAGGAGGCAACAGCTTCAATATGGAAAGGAAAAGTGCTGTGTGTCTTGTAAGGCAAAAGTTATGTAAAATGTGTGTTATAAGTATAAGAATGCCTTGCTAATTTTGCAAATAATGGCGGGCATTACTGGAAGAAATGCGTGGTTGGAGCCACCAAACTAGCCGATGTAAGTACCCAAAAACCATGATTTTGTAGCAGTTATAGTCCACTGTATGTTGAGTGATTCCAAAATTTATAGAATATGTCAATAAGAGTCAGTTTTAGGAGGTAGAGCCTCAAATTAGTATGGTTGTGTTGATTTTAGTAAAGTTGAGATGTCTTTGTGCATCATTGAGTGGATAAATCGTTACCACTATTTTAAATGGCAATTCAGTTATATAAAACCGTAATGTAACGAACACGGATTTTCGGTTATATAAATGGTTACGTTGTGTCGGGTTATTGTAATTCATGTCAGTAATAATAATAATAATAATAATAATAATAATAATAATAATAAGAAGAAGAAGAAGAAGAAGAAGAAGAAGAATGAATACACATCAGGGAAAAATGGTTGTAAGCAAAATGTATATGCTAATTGGAATATTTATCTATCCAAGCAGTAATATTATACATGAAGGGCTAAGAAAAGCAATTTAATATCAGAGTATATTATGATAATGGAAATAAATATGCAAGAATCTAGGGAATGGAAGAGTTTAATAGAGAATTGAATTTGCAGCTTGTGAATAAGCTTGTAAGAGTAATTGATAGATTTATCTTACTAATTAAAGGACGAGATCATAGCTCAATAGTCACGGAAGCCAGGTAATCTATTTGACGTGTGAAATATCGTATAGCCTAGGGCATACAGAGATATTTATTATGGCCAGAGCGTACATAGTGATTAACCCTAGCTCTGTGGATTGCCATGTAATGTTCCGGGTTCGAATCCTGTGGTGTATGAGAGGATAACAATGGAAACCTCTGCATGATACCTGATGTCGACCGAGAACTAGTTATTGAAATAATTCAGCTCCTGAGAAGTGAATTTAATTGGCGGCAGGATGTGCCTGACCGTAGCATTTAATGAGATGCCGGCTAGCCAGTTCGACCAGTGATTGATGATTCTCGTTCCTTCATATAATGAAATGGACCTGTTGAGGCCAGTTATTAATATCCTAAGGTCAGGAATAAATATTTAAACACGCCCATAACCTGTCTTGCATACAATTTAGTTGAAATCATATGGGTTATGTGGGTCATTGAGACTGCACTATTGTATTTAAAATCTTGTTACTGCTTGGAGATAAAGCAAGAGGGAGTCAGGAAGGGACAGCGCACGTGTTGTGACCGCTCGACTCAGTCCCATTGTATACAAGTAGCTCCGAGGGGGGGATTTTTAAACGACCCTTGAAGGTTGACATTTAGAATGGACAGACTTCGAAACCCTGTTTGTAATGAAAAGAGTCGTTGTTGTATTGTATAATGAATTTGTGTGGTTTGAAACACATTGTTAATTAAGGATCGTTCTTATAACGTAATACTTGGCAAACGTATGAGTTGTTGGAAGTTACATTTTTTTATACTGACGGTGTTACTTAGTTCTAAAGGTCGACACTAGATGCCATAGGCTATGCCCACGCAAGGGTAGCATAATATACCATCCGACACAGCGGTAACGGAATCTTTGAAATTGAAATCACAACGGCATACAATGGAACTGTAGAAAAGGGGACTGCAGAAGGGAACTGCAGAACGGGGTATGATTACATATAATTGTGGAGTTGCAAGTAAATTTGATGTGCAACCCATAAATTGGTTAATGCATGGTAAAGCATTTTGGTGGGAAAAGAGATACAAAACACAAGTGTACGCATAATGTAAATTAAAATGTGTTGAGAGTAAACAATTAAGATTGTGAAATTAAAGAGGTCACAACAGGTGACATAAGAATATAAGTACAGTTTATGTGTAATTTACATGTGCATCAGCGCACTTGAGAATGAATTTTGATGTCAATCTCAGGGTAAATGAATGAATAATCATCTGGATTTGCAAGGATAAAGTGTGAATATTAGAGGATCGTAGGAGTAATTTTGCTTTGTTTTGTGTTATATTGTTGGGATTGTGTTTTTGTGTGTTTGAAGCCATGATTTAGAGCTGAATTAAAGTCTTTAGAATAGAGTTGTGCTTTATCATTGTAGAGTTGATACCTTTTAGTCTCAGATCAAAAATATGCAACTGCTCAGTGGGTGGACGGTACACGCCTGAGGACTGATACTGGCTGGAGGCAGAAGCATGTTTTCCATGGAAATTACTCACATGGGTACAATACATAACCCATCACAAAAAAACCATATAAATCACCCTTAAATACAAATTCTCCTCTCCTTGGTCCTTCATATCAGGGTTTGTTCATTGATCTGGCACATCGTGACTATATAAGTTTTTTTAACAGGTTGCGGTATATGCCGCTAGTTATAAAAAATATGTTGATAGACCCTAAAAAAACACTGCACACGAGATATTTCTTGTGTTGCCTTCATACTATCGCATTATAGGTTTATTCTCCGTATTCTGCGGTTTCCTTCACTCCCTACGTGAAAAATTGATTGAGACTTCTTGGAACTTCACTCAATACAAGTGTTATAAATCTCACTTCTCCAGGATTCAAATCATTATACTTTATACCAACACGAGATCACACTGTAACTTACGTTACGACACTTTCACACGTCCGGTGAAACGTTTCTGACCCCATGCCATATTCTCTGTAAAGAATTTACATACAAGGTACTACTGAAAGAAAATACAAAATATAGAAGTATCTATAATCCGATTAATATTTCTGAGCATGTTATCTCAACAAAGTATGCCTTTAAATATATCTCGTGTCACATTACCTGTTGTGTACACTTCAGAAATACCCGTATCTCAGTGCTGGACTCCCAATTAGTCGATCTCTTTAAATGTTTACTTCTCCCTAAATTCAGGTCAACAGCCGTACGCTAAATATGACCTATATTCTGTACACCGTTACCTTTGCTCCTGTCTCTTATCTGATTGAGACAAACACCTTCGTTCTGCCTTGCCTGACCAGAGCTAATTATGTGTTCTCCAACACGCTCTTGCATACACAGCTCATACGTCACCTTACCTGAGTCAGAATGTCTGTTACGCGTAAACTGTTTATTATTATTATTATTATTTCATAAAAACAAAAAACTTACCAAATTTTACACTTCTGTACATAGTACACCATCTCTCATATCCTTATGATATGTATCTCCTCAGACTATTAATATTGTACGTTCCATATAGTTGTATACCTTCCTCGTTCTTAAGAATCCTTTTTGACACTATAAATCTTAACTTTTCACACTAAAGCGCTAATTTAAAATGAGCGTACCTCTACATGAAACTTGACCATCCCTTCTGCTGTAAGGGCCGTTATAAATGAATTTACATACTGGCTATTAGAGTATTCAATTATACCATCTTCTAGCATCTGATCTATTTGCTGTTGAACTGCCCCTTGATACCGAAAAGGAACGGGAGATCTATGTCCAACGAACACAGAATAATTATGCACGTTTAACGTATGTGTGTAACAATTGGCCTTGCCAATTCTCTCCTCAAAAATCCTCTTGTTGTCTAGCAACACCTTATAAACTTGAACACTTCGTTGCTCTCTTAACTCATCACTAAATGCTGCAACCCGCAAGGAATCTTCTAAAGACCTGTACGTTTGCACATTACCCACAAAAAATAATGGTACAGGTTCTATACCCGTAGATACCTGACCGACCACCTCGACACTACTGGCCGACACCAATGTACTCAACGTACACACCTCTGACGTCACCCCATACTGCTTACCTGGGTTGTTAAACAGTATAATTATTTCATTTTCGTTCCAATTCACCTTAGCACACTCTTGTTCATAGCATAATTGAGCTGAATATCTACTAAGCCAATCTGAACCAACGATCAGTTCATATACTAGGTTCGGTATAATTAAACAGGCCAGCCTCTCAATATGACCGTCAATTTCTAACTCAACCAGTACTTGTTTAGAAATTAAATGGTACCTCTTCCCAACAGCAATAATAACATAAGTAGATTTAATGGGCATCTCCTCAAAAATGGTACCCCTCTCCTTCATTTTAGAATAAAACATTGCACTCAAAGTACTCCGTGCGCATCCTGAATCAAATAATGAAAAAATGGACGCCCCAGACACATAGACTTTGGCCACAGGATATAAAATTTTACACTCACTTACTTCCTGAACATCTGTTAACTCCCTTAGTAAATCACTTTTCACACCTATGTCAAAGTTTATTACCATATACATAAGAGTACCGGTTGGCGACACAACCTACCGTACTGCCACGCTACATACATGTTCTACTTGTGATTATTACTTCCTTCCTTCGCACTACCGACTTTATCTCTTTCTCTTTTTATCGTCACTCTCTCTTCTCTCCTTACTATTATCGTTTCCCCTTCCTTTGTACTACACCTATCAATGGTGACCTTACAGTTCGCTTCACTTCCTCCTGTCCCGTCCATCTCGGCTACTATTTCCATCCACCCCTCACTATGTTCTTTCTCTCTTTCTTTCAGTCTGGCTTCCATCTCCCCTAAGAATTTACCATTAATCTGCACTTTCTTTCTACCCCTATGATTTCTATCTTCCTGCCTCCCCTCAACGCCTATGCTACCACCTTGCACCATTTCTTCTACTAAATCACTATTATTCTGTTTTTTTTCTCTTACTCCTCGAGTAACTGATTTCAACTTTCTGCCCTTCATGTTCTTTAACTATCTCTTTCTGATTGTGGCCTAACATCCGCTTCTCCACTTTCGCTAATCTCATACTAACTTCCTCTATACTTGCTTTAAAGTTGTCCCTAATTTGTAAATTCTCATCATCTATTACTCTTTGCATCCTAATTTCCTGATTGCTTAATGCTTTCCTTACTTTGCCTATCTCCAAACCTATTTTCTCTAGTCTTTTTATCTTCTTTCTTATTATGTTCCAGAATCTCTGCCCTTACTTCCTGCACACTCTCCACCACCTGTTGACTAATCATGTCTACTTTATTTTCTATAATTTCAATCTTCTTCTCAACTTCTTCCACTATCGTTTCTCTGAACTCCAACCAATTTTCCTTCATTTTATCACACTCCCTACGCACCATCTCGTTACTTTCCACTACCTTGTCTACTCTTTTGTTTAATTGCTCAATGTTATTATTAGTTTCCGCCCTACACTTATCCAATTTAATGTTAATTGCTCTATTATCATTCTCCATTTGAACATTAGTCGCTTCTAATTAAGAATTAGTAGCATCCAATTTATAATTGATTTCAATATTATTAGTTTTCATCTTCTCCTTAATTTCTTGCTTGGTGGCATCCAATTATTATTGATTTCAGTATTATTAGTTTTCATAGTATTATTAATTTCTTTCTTAGTAGCATCTATATCAATTTTAATTTGCATGAGTAAGGCCATAATCCCCTCACTAGAACTCTGAACACTTTCCTTATCAGCTCCACTCTTAGGAAATACCTCCGTTATTTCCATTGAGCTCGTTCCCTCCGGACTGCCCTCATTAATAGCTTCCACATTCCTCTCTTTCTCCTCACCACTCGTAACCTGACCGCTTCTAAGTTTCATATTTTCCTCTTCACCCGACATTATGACACAGCACACAGAATATATATATCCCCCCAAAAACACACTGCACATAAATAAAAACATTTCCTCTCTCTATAAATACCACTGGTTTTCGGCTTCACGTTGGGCGTACAAATGTGATGGTTATTATCTCCTGATGGGAGTGAATCTGCACCACAACAAGTTCCTCAGTTGGACAACTATAAGTAATGGTCATTCACTTGAAGTACTGTGGTGAAACCACTATAGACATTTATACCTGGTGGGCGCCATCGTGTCCAATTACCATTAGGACATCGAAATATACCTATAATCAGACTTACCATTATTTACCTCAGCTATATAGACTCTCCTTAACTCAGCTCGTGGGGAAACATCCAGCTTCTAACCAAATGATATGTACTAAGAGAGGACAGGTTCGGTATTATAGCAAATTCTATCTACAAGTATTGAACACGGAAACTGAATTTAATGAAATTGAATTTAATTATAATAAAAAGATCTCTTTTAAAACACATGCTAATGGAAGACGTAGACTTTACTATTAACGTGGGGGCTAAATCAAGACGAAGCGGAGATATATTATTTTAACTTATTGCAGAATTAAAATGAATTTACAGTTACTTTGCCCAATGAAAGAATGATTAATTTTGAAAGAAAAACAGAGAGATATGTCATAATGTCATCTACGCTCACCAGTGCTGACTTCGTGGTAGGATATGCTCAACCTCGAGCAAATCTGTTGTCTTCTGTACGAGATCGCCAACATCTTCTTGAATATTCTTGATATGTAAAATTATAGCGTTGCGTGAGATGAAGTACTAGCTTCAAGAATCCCATTTATGACAACAGCCAAAGACACAACTGTTATCATCAATATGCGTGAACGAGATATGATCCCAGCATACTGCAACTGTAATAGTTTATGAGCTCAGGGATGCTCAAAAGTAGACTAGACTGACCATCAACATGATAATCGAGTCTGATTTTAAAAAAAGCATCAAATGGAGTGACTCTCCGTCCCCGGGTTGAGTCTTTTAAAACTTCTTGATATCCCTCTCTCCAGCACCCTTCACACGTGGTCGTAGGTCAATCTCTTCTTGCGATGTTGTCACCAAGTCTCCCACTCCATCAAATTGGGTTGTCGTCAACGTTCTGATTTGCTCAGGGGTAGCGTGGCTCCGATTCTGGGAATTGCAGGTCTTATAGCCAAATAAGGATATGATGTACGTCGAAAGCCTAGTTTCTCTTGTCCTCAGTAAGCTTGACCTCACATGAACCAAGTTCGTGGAAAAGTGCCTCAGAGTGGCGTCAGTCCTTGTCTGCTCCAATTCTGGGAAAGCGCCCCGCTGTTCATATGGTCGAGAATAACTTGAGTTGCGACATCTACTCTGCCTCGCTAAATGACTTAAAATCTCGGCTTCCTGCTCAATCTTGCCCTCGCGTTAAATGTATAGTATTCGTATATCGAAAATCTTCCATTAGCTCCAATTGAATATAAACATAATAAAATACCCTCTCCTTCCATACAAATTGATATCAAAAATAATTACAATGAAAATTTAAAATTAAAATTACGTGGGTGGTTATTATGTATCCCAACGTTCATGTAGGTTGATTAAAATATCATATCACAGCACCAACTATGGAAATAAATATCCCATTCGCCCCAGTTTATCTTGCGAATTTGCTAGGTAAAATGGACACGATAAACTAAAGACACATCCTCAAAAAATCAAGTAACATATATATATATATATATACATAACCCTTCACAAAAAACATATAAATCACCCTTAAATACAAATTCTCCTCTCCTTGGTCCTTCATATCAGTGTTTGTTCATTGATCTGGCACATCGTGCCTATACAAGTTTTTTTAACAGTTTGCGGTATATGCCGCTAGTTATAAAAATATGTTGATAGACCCTAAAAAAACACTGCACACGAGATACTTCTTGTGTTGCCTTCATACTATCACATGATAGGTTTATTCTCCGTATTCTGCGGTTTCCTTGACTCCCTACGTGAAAAATTGATTGAGACTTCTTGGAACTTCACTCAATACAAGTGTTATAAATCTCACTTCTCCAGGATTCAAATCATTATACTTTATACCAACACGAGATCACACTGTAACTTACGTTACGACACTTTCACTTTCAATTATACCATCTTCTAGCATCTGATCTATTTGCTGTTGAACTGCCCCTTGATACCGAAAAGGAACGGGAGATCTATGTCCAACGAACACAGAATAATTATGCACGTTTAACGTATGTGTGTAACAATTGGCCTTGCCAATTCTCTCCTCAAAAATCCTCTTGTTGTCTAGCAACACCTTATAAACTTGAACACTTCGTTGCTCTCTTAACTCATCACTAAATGCTGCAACCCGCAAGGAATCTTCTAAAGACCTGTACGTTTGCACATTACCCACAAAAAATAATGGTACAGGTTCTATACCCGTAGATACCTGACCGACCACCTCGACACTACTGGCCGACACCAATGTACTCAACGTACACACCTCTGACGTCACCCCATACTGCTTACCTGGGTTGTTAAACAGTATAATTATTTCATTTTCGTTCCAATTCACCTTAGCACACTCTTGTTCATAGCATAATTGAGCTGAATATCTACTAAGCCAATCTGAACCAACGATCAGTTCATATACTAGGTTCGGTATAATTAAACAGGCCAGCCTCTCAATGTGACCGTCAATTTCTAACTCAACCAGTACTTGTTTAGAAATTAAATGGGACCTCTTCCCAACAGCAGTAATAACATAAGTAGATTTAATGGGCATCTCCTCAAAAATGGTACCGCTCTCCTTCATTTTAGAATAAAACATGGCACTCAAAGAACTCCGTGCGCATCCTGAATCAAATAATGCAAAAACGGACGCCCCAGACACATAGACTTTGGCCACAGGATATAAAATTTTACTCTCACTTACTTCCTGAACATCTGTTAACTCCCTTAGTAAATCACTTTTCACATCTAGGTCAAAATTTATTACAATATACATAAGAGTACCGGTTGGCGATACAACCTACCGTACTGCCACGCTACATATATGTTCTACTTGTGATTATTACTTCCTTCCTTCGCACTACCGACTTTATCTCTTTCTCTTTTTATCGTCACTCTCTCTTCCCTCCTTACTATTATTGTTTCCCCTTCCTCTGTACTACACCTATCAATGGTGACCTTACAGTTCGCTTCACTTCCTCCTGTCCCGTCCATCTCGGCTACTATTTCCATCCACCCCTCGCTATGTTCTTTCTCTCTTTCTTTCAGTCTGGCTTCCATCTCCTCTAAGAAATTACCATTATTCTGCACTTTCTTTCTACCCCTATGATTTCTATCTTCCTGCCTCCCCTAAACGCCTATGCTACCACCTTGCACCATTTCTTCTACTAAATCACTATTATTCTGTTCTTTTCTCTTACTCCTCGAGTTCCTGATTTCAACTTTCTGTCCTTCATGTTCTTTAACTACCTCTTTATGATTGTGGCCTAACATCCGCTTCTCCACTTTCGCTAATCTCATAGTAACTTCCTCTATACATGCTTTAAAGCTGTCCCTAATTTGTAAATTCTCATCATCTATTACTCTTTGCATCCTAATTTCCTGATTGCTTAATGCTTTCCTTACTTTACCTATCTCCAATCCTATTTTTTCTCTGGTCTTTTTTTTATCTTCTTTCTTATTATGTTCCAGAATCTCTGCCCTTACTTCCTGCACACTCTCTACCACCTGTTGACTAATCATGTCTACTTTATTTTCTATAATTTCAATCTTCTTCTCAACTTCTTCCACTATTGTTTCTCTGAACTCCAACCAATTTTCCTTCATTTTATCACACTCCCTACGCACCATCTCGTTAATTTCCACTACCTTGAGTAGTAGAGGAAATGTATGTTTTGAATATTGCGTAATCGCGAGGACATATTGCATCATCATGACGTCATCTGATAGCTATGCGGATGTGAGCACGTGCACGTGCACATGTTAGCGTGGGAAGAGGTTGACCTTTAACCGCTTGAAGAAGATAACCTTTGGGTAACCGCTTGAAGCAGATAACCTTTGACTTATTTATGCGATGGAGATAAAAATTAATGGGTGTTGACGTCATTTGATACCCATGCAAGTTTGCAGCTGTGCGAGCGATCACGTGATATGTCTGCAGTGTTCGCGTGAGACGTGGTTGACCTTACACGTCATTGGGTAAGAATGTAATCTTTGACTTCTTTAAGTAATACTGATAAAAATATAATGAGATGATTGCGTCAGAAGCTTGTTTTGTAGCATTTGGTTTCTTGAGTGTAGGTGGGGGTGAAGGACATATAAATGCATGTGTGCGTGGATGAGTTTAACTTCTACGTTTGCGCGAAGAGAGAGTGTGTGTGTGAAAGAAATAAAGAAAGTCAACGACGAGGAACAAATTGTGTGTGTGATGGATGTTCTAACGAAGTTCAATAACTTAGCCACTTGCGTTGAGTATTCTAATAAGAAACTATCAGAACTAATAATTGATTTACCGTATGTGGTCCAAATTATTCGGGCTGTGGAGACGAGATTTGGAAGAAAAATAGTGGTGGACATTATCATTGAAGGTGAAATAACAAGTGTATTTCTACCAGCAGTATTTGCAAAACTAAGCGCATCAGAGATCGATGAACTAAACTCACTTAGAGGCAAACTGATGTTGGTGTATTTGGGGTTGAAGAACCGCTCACATCAAGTTGTTTTAAAACTGTAAATTTTTGGTGAGTATATATATGCAGCGCCAGCCTCTCACCGTTGGGTCCGTGGTTCAAATCCCGGTCACTCCATGTGAGATCTGTGCTGGACAAAACGGAGGCAGACAGGTTTTTCTCCGGGTACTCCGGTTTTCCCTGTCAAAATTTCATTCCAGCAACACTCTCCACTATCATTTCATTTCATCTGTCATTCATTTAATCATTGCCCCAGAGGAGTGCGTCAGGCCTCGGCAGCCGGCACAGTTCATATCCTCGCCGCTAGATGGGGGCTTCATTCATTCCATTCCTGACCCGGTCGGAGACTGGAAGCAGGCTGTGGATTTTCATTTTCATATATATGCAGATTATATATGTATTGATTGATATAACGAATTATATATATATTTAGTTCCTTATTATTTCTTAATTTGTTTAATTTTTTTCAGATTATCTAAAAACTAATAAAAAGGAACAGCAAAATGAAGTGGAAAACTGTTAATTTTCTGAGTGGAACTGAACATCGATCGCACCCGGTAATAGAGTATCACCGTGTATGCTTTCATCAGTCTGAAGAAGGAGAAGATGATAATGAGGTGAGTCATAATGAGAAAGAAGCTTGTTTTAACAAATGGACATCTTCGAGTGGAATTTCAACATTTTCAGTCTACGTTACTAATGTTAGCAAATCAGATGATAGTCAGCGAGAGGTGACAGAAACAGTTCTAAGATATTTGTTACGAGAATTATGTGAAGATGAACATTTTATTTGTTTCTTCGGATACAATACATTTGATGAGGTTTACAAAATTGAATTTTCCATCACTTGTTTTGAAGTAACAAAATTGAATGAGTATAGAAACAAATTGCTTGGTAAACTTCAGGACGAATTTCCCTTTGAAGCCATTCATTGTTCGCTGGAGATTACAGGCAGCAATTTATCTCAATGGCTTGAATACACTTTAAAAGATTATAGGTTTATGGTGAGCCGATGTTACAGCAACTGCTGGTGGTGTATTAACAACAGTGCGAATTGGACGATTGCTTAGACAACAATGGCAACACCTCCTAACAAACGTAGAAAGGTTGATATTGTAATACATAATAATAACAGTGAAAATATAAGAAACCAATTGGACAATGCATTTGAAAGTGTTTCTAATTTTAGAAGTGAACTAAACGGTGCTATTTCAATATCATACCAAATCGGGGAATACACTCAAACGGACTTGATTGAGAACAGTGATGAGTTGATTGAATGTTGGAGAGTAATTAGTGAGCACATATTGCAACAAGCTGTGAATTGTGAAGAAATTACACTTCAAATAAAGGATGAATCTTTCTTAAGCTGTGAGTTAATTGAAACAGCATTCAATTCTAGAGTGTACACACTTGCAGTTTCAAATGTTAAGAATGAGTTTTTGGATCCCCGCGAATTTTTAGCAAATGCTAATATTTGGTTTACAAAGTATGTTAAGAAAGCGTTAACTGTGCAAGCTTTAAAGGTGAATTCAGTTTTGTGTGCACAGTATGTGCTTCACGACAAATCAGAAACAAAATATTTTGCTGTCAAAAATAAAGTAGTTTTCGAGTATACGGATGTAAATGAATTTTATAATAATCATATCATTGAAGGTACATTGACAAAAATGAGCGAATTTGAAGCAAATGGCTCTGGGTGGGCTTTAGAAAAAATTCATAGTTTGAGAATTAATATAAATAAATATGTTGGATTTCGAGTAGGAATGTCCAATACTAGTAGATTGCCTGATGTAATAGTCAATAAACGTGCAGTGCTAAATTTGTATGATACAAAGGAAGCTTGTTTTGCGTGGAGTGTGGTTGCTGGTTTGTATCCAAAAACGCGAAACGTGAATCATCTTTCTTCCTATCCTAATTACAGAGATGTTTTAAATTTAGATGATATTCCAATTCCAATGCAAATGAAATATTTAAACAAGTTTGAAAATCAAAATAATATTTCTGTGAATGTGTATGGAGCACAATATGATGAAAACAAATGGGTGTGTATGGGAACAAACGAAGTAAAAGGAAAAAAAAACATTTACTATTGTACCTTTGTATGTATCAGATAAAGTATATGAAAGGAGTGTGGACTTATTGATGTTGCAGATTGGAAACAGTGAAAGTTATCACTTTTGTTTAATTAGAAATCTCGCTCGCCTTGTGCGTTCAAGCATCACTAGGAATTGTAGACGGATTTATATATGTAGACGTTGTTTGTCATATTATTCTCTTGAGGATGAGTTAAATGTTCACTTTGCAGACTGTAAGCAGTTTCCTGTTGCAAAAAGCATATTGCCAACTGACGAACAAAGATTTGTTAATTTTACAGAATTTAAATTTAAAGATAGAGTTCCATTTATAATTTATGCAGATACTGAATGCGTTTTGTCTCCTATTTCCTCTTGTTTTCCAAATAGTGACATTCCTAACTCTACATTAACCCATAAACATATTCCTTACAGCATTTCTTTATACCTTCATTGTAATTTTGATAGTGATTTGTGCAGTTTTAAACTCTTTAGGGGAAATAATTGCATAGAATTGTTTGTAAAGGAACTTTATAGTATTGTAGATAAACTTCAAACATATTATTTATCAGCTAAACCTATGTTAAAGATGACGGAAAACGAAGAAAGATTATTTTTGTTAAGTAAAATTTGTCATATTTGCGAGAAACCAATTGCAGATAATGAACTCAAAGTACGCGATCATTGTCACATAACTGGAAAATATAGAGGAAGCGCACACAATAGTTGTAATTTAAATTCCAAAGTAACAAGGGTCCTGCCTATAGCATTTCATAATCTAACGGCGAATGATGGACATTTTATAATTAAAGAAATTTGTGAGAAACATGAAGGTGGGGAGTTACATAATCCTGGTCATATAAGATTGTTAGCAATGAATATGGAACGTTATAAAGGATTTACAAAGCATGTATGGGTTAAGAATGGATTCTTTCAGTTAAGATTTATCGATACATATAATTTCTTGTCCTGTCCACTAGATCAATGTTCATCTTCGTTAAGTGAAGATTCAAAGCAAATAACTCGACGTTATTTTAATGATGATGCACAGTTTCGACTTACTGCGAGAAAAGGCGTGTTTCCCTATGAATACGTCACGAGTATGGATGTACTTAACGAAACTAAATTACCTGAAATATCCAAGTTTTATAGCAGTCTTTATAATCAAACAATATCGAACGAGGAGTATGAGTTTGCTCAATCGGTGTGGGAAACGTTTTCCTGTCAAACATTAGGAGAATACGCTGATTTGTATTTAAAAGTTGACACACTTCTTTTGGCAGATGTCTTTGAAAATTTTAGATCGAATGGCATGGAAACTTATGGCATTGATGCAGCTCATTTTTACACTGCTCCATCTATGTCTTGGTGCGCGATGAAAAAGATAACCAACGTTCAACTCGAATTGCTTCAAGATATTGATATGTTACACTTTTTTGAACGATCTATTCGAGGGGGAAATGTTCAGTGTATAACACGACATGCGATTGCTAATAATAAGTACATGAAAACTTATGATGAGAAAAAGCAAGAGTCCTACATAATGTACTTTGACGTTAATAATTTATATGGATATGCGATGATGGAATATCTTCCAACGGGTGGCTTTAAATGGGTTGCAAATATTGAAGGCTTTGATGTTTTAACTATTGATGATACTTCAGAAATCGGATATATCTTGGAAGTAGATTTGAGTTATCCTCAAGAGTTACATGACAAACATTCAGATTACCCTCTATGCCCCGAAAAGTTGACAAAGCTAATGACTACCCTAGATAATAAAGAACGTTATGTTTTGCATTATAGAATGTTAAAGCAATGTATTCAACTAGGAATGAAATTAGAACGTATTCACAGAATAATCGAATTCAATCAGAGCCAATGGCTAAAACCATATATTGATGTGAACACAGAGAAACGAAAACATGCTAAAATGATTTTTTTTTTTTTATAAATTGATGAATAATGCAATTTTTGGTCGTTCACTGATGAATGTGAGGAAGATAAGGGACATCAAATGGGTTACCAAATGGCATGGAGCCAGTGGTGCTAAGTCTTTAATAGCTAAGGCTAATTTTAAACATAGAATTATATTCGATGAACAATGTATGGTCATCGAGATGAGCAGACTAAAGATTTTTCACAATCAACCAGTATATGTTGGTGCATCTATATTAGATTTGTCTAAATGTAAAATGAATGACTTTCATTACAATGTTATTTTAGCAAATCCTGAATCAAATGTGAGGTTGTTATACACAGACACAGATAGTTTTATGTATATATTCTATTATGATATTTATGAGTTCATGAAACAGCATTCAAATTTGTTTGATACTGGAAACTATGAAACAAACAATCCTTTTGGCATTGTGAGACAAAATAAAGGTGAAATTGGTTTAATGAAAGATGAACATGCTGGAAGGATTGTTGAAGAATTTGTGGGGTTAAGACCCAAAATGTATGCAATAAAATTGTGTGATGAAATGAATAGCTTGTGTAAGGCTAAAGGCATTAAGAAGAGCGTGAGTAAAACTATGAATATTGATGAGTATCGAAAGTGTCTTTATAACAGAGATCAAGCCAGCAAAGTTCAAGTTTGTATAATTTCAAGATCTCATTTTGTATTTACTGTTCGGCAAAATAAGTTGGCAATTTCATCAAACGATGATAAAAGACACATAACTGAAAACGGAATTGATACTTTACCGTTTGGTCATTTTTCTCTGAAACAAATTTGAGATTAAAGCAATTCATCTCTCTTACTTACTTTATTTCTTTCACACACACACTTTTATTCTGTTAATAATACTAATTTTTTTTGTGTGTTCCTTTGCTTATGAAAAATAATATAAAAAAACGAATAAATAATAACCCAAATTTTGTGTGTATTATTTACAAATCCTCCCCCCACCATTCCCATTTTCCTGAAAAAAAATATATATATATATAATTACATTATATTACTTATCATTTAGTAATGGTGCGTTGTAAGAGGAACAACTCTGCCACTCAATATAAACGATCAGGAAGTGGATCATTCATTAGTCGTGTACTTAATAAAACTATTGATAATTTACCTGTGGAATTACACATTCCAGGATATGAATATTGTGGACCAGGAACAAAATTAGAAAAGCGATTGAGCCGTGGTGATCCAGGAATAAATATATTAGATAAAGCGTGCAAAGAGCACGACATTGCTTACGCAAATCATAAAGATTCAAACAAAAGAAGAGAGGCTGATGAAATTTTAGCTTCAAAAGCTTGGTCTCGTGTAAAATCTCGTGACGCATCATTAGGAGAGAGAGCGGCTGCACTAACAGTCAGTGGCATAATGAAAGCTAAGTCTAAGCTTGGTGGAGGTAAACGAAAATTAAATATAAAAAAAACAAGAAAAGATTAAAAAAAAGAGAGCATCGAAAAAGCAAGGTGGTATTTTACCCCTACTTCCGATATTTGCAGCCTTGTCGGGCTTGGGGGGTCTAGCAGGCGGAGCAGCCGGGGTAGCGTCTGCTATAAACAAAGCGAAAGCTGCACAAGAAGAATTAAAAGAAATGAAAAGACACAATCGAATGATAGAAGCAATGCGAGGAAAAGCAGGTCAAGGCATTTATTTAAATCCTCCTGCATACAAAAGATAATTAACCAAATACCAAATAAAGCATTAAATAATTTCGATTTAGCTAAATACGCACATCAATTAAAGATTCCAAATTTTAGAGGAGTCTTTATGCGAGATACGTTACCAAGACATCCTCGAAAAAATGAAAACTGTATTGTTAACCTTGAACCGATGGTTAAATCTGGTTCACATTGGGTGGCTTTCAGTAAACAAGGTAAATACGTGCATTATTTTGATAGTATCGGTAATTTAAGACCACCATTAGAAATTTTAACATATCTAAAAAATTGTTATCTACAATATAATTTTCATTCATATCAATCGATTACTTCTTCGATTTGTGGACATTTATGTTTAGTCTTCCTGTATTGTATAAATAAGGGAAACACAGACTGTCTTTAAACATTTCAAAGATGGCTTTCGAAAGACGGATAACTCTTGAAGGTAAAGGCTCAAAGATTGATGTTACATTGGAGAATCCGCTTCATCTTGTAGGAGCAGAGTTTTTTGAAATAGGACTTGCAGGATTGTATACATCTAATTCTATTCGAAATGTTACCAATCGAAATAATAAATTTCGCATTCATTTTACTAATTTTTTGTTATCAATTGATTTAGTGGTACCACCAGGTATTTATGAATTTGAAGATCTAGCCTCAACATTTGATGATTTACTTAGTTATCACTCATTGTCGAAACTTATAACAAATCATATTCAAAAAAACAAATCTTTATTTGGAAGAGGATATAAATGGAAAAGGACGCAACCGTCTTGTTTTGTCTTCTCCGTTTAATATTGATTTCAGTGTACCCAACAGTGTAGCAGAGGCTTTAGGTATTGAAAAGAAAGTTTACCCTAAAGAGAATAAAAAAGAAATTGAGATTGATCGAAATAGAATCGAAAGTGAAGTAAAAATTAACGAAAATAATAACGTTTTAGCCATAAAGATGAACAATGTGGATACAACAATTTTAATAATACCTGATGCTAGCTATACGTTTCAACAATTAAGTGCAAAGATTAATGAATTATTACTAGCACATTTATTATCAGTTTTATTAGGTGAAAAAGACAAATTTCCTTCATATATTTATATTAATTATGATAAAGTGTTCTCTAATTGTAAACTATATTCGAAAAACTTTGCTATAGATTTTGGTGTTGCAGATTCTATTGCAGATTTGTTAGGATTTTCTCATAAAAAGTTCGAGGAGAACACAACTCATCATTCTGAATATATGATTAAAATTAACACTGTTAATAGTATTCGAGTATGTTGCAACCTCGTGCTTGGTACGAGTTCTTATTTGAACCATAAAGCAACACACTCTTTATATAATTTTAAAGCTCATGTTCCTGCTGGTTATCCGATTGTTGTACAACCAACAACAATTAATTTTTTGCCTATGAACAGCAAGGTTATTCAACATGTATCTGTGCAACATGAAGATCATCTTCAACAGCTCATTGATTTGCAAGATGAAGATTTAACTGTAGAATTAATTATTCGTCCAGCACGTTATCTTGCTATATAAAGTAATGAAATACTGTTATATTTTCATTCTAGTTGAGTAAGCTTACTAGAAAACATTCACAAATATGGTTATAATATATAATACTCAAAGTTTGAAAAAAAAGAAGTCAACTCTGATTCGAAAAAGAAATATAAATCAATCAGCTAAAATTTCTAAAAAAAACAAAAAAAAACAATGCCATCACACCTTCAAATCTAAGAAACAGTTATCGAGTAACAACAAACATTTCTTACAATCTGTAGGGTATCGTGTACTTTAATTTCAATATAAATATATATGCAATTGTTAATCTTATTTAGTTTCTATCTATATTTGAAGCTGTTAACATGTTTAACATGTTTAACATAACCGATAAAAGAGAGGTTGACAACAGAGTTGTGCGACGAGAAGAAAGAGTTTACCAACCTTATTCAGCTAATAAATTTGAAAATAATGATGAAATTCGTATACCAATTCAAAATGAAGAAAACATAGTTTTATTATCAGAAGGTGTTCTTCACTTAGAAGGACAAATTATTACTTCTAACATAAATTCTGCTGCTTCTACTACAGCACATCCTGACCAAAATTTTGGGGCTAATCTTTTTAGCGAAATTCGCGTTACGTTAAATGGTAAAGAAATTGATCGTACACGCCATCTAGGTATAACAAGTTCTATAAAAACGTTTGCATCATATTCAAAAAACGAATATACAGCTTTACAAAATGCTGGTTATTTTCCCTCTTTAACAACACCAGCAAGTGAAGCAAATATTGTTGATAGTGTCACAAAACGCTTCCATGTAATACTTCCTTTAAGCAACCTGTTAGGTTTAGCAGAGGATTATAGAAAACCGATTTTAAACTGCAAGCATGAGCTAATACTTCTCAGATCGTCGAGTGACGCACGTGCGTTGCAATCTGCAACCGAAAATGATCTTTCTAAAGTCAAGTTATTTAAAGTTTATCTAAAATTCCAGTTTTATTATTATCGGACGAAGAACAAATTAAAAGATTAAAACTAATGCAGAAAAATATTCCCATTCAGGTTGGTTTTCGATCATGGGATGTTCATGTCTTGCCATCTCTTCCTAGAACAACTAAATATAGTTGGACTGTAATGACACCTTCTGAAACGCAAAAACCACGTCAATTTTTATTAGGTTTTCAAACTAAAAGAAATGTACTAAATACGTGCTCTTCCTATTTTGACCATTGTAACATTAAATCTATAAGAGTTTTTTTAAATTCAATTTTTTTATCCCTATGAAATGCCAACTTCTGAAATTGCTATAAATGACTACAGCGAATTGTATGACATGTTTGTTAAATTTCGTAATGTATATTATCAGATCGATGATTTTCGTTCAGAGACTCTAGTTTCGCGAGATGAATTTAAGTCTCATTGTCCGATTATTGTAATTAATTGCCTTTAGCAAGTGGAGGCAGTGAAGACATCTTCAGTTGACGTGCGAATTGAAATCGAGACGAGTGAGAATATACCTGAAGATACAACTCTTTATTGTGTTCTTATTCATGATCGTCAAATATCTTACAGACCATTAACTAATGAAGTAATTATCTAAACCAATATTTGCTAAGTTATAAGCAATCAAGTAAAGAAGTATTCTCACTCGTTGCAATCATGGAATTGACAACAACAAACTCTCCTTCTACTGATGCTGACATGTGGAATAAGAAGCAGCCAATAGTTGCAGACATTCGCAAGCAACCAAACGGCAGTTTGGAACTTGCTTACTGTATGTTAAATAACAGCAATATACCTTCATTCAGTCCTGTGTTAACATGGGTCGCAGCGTATTGTGAAAAAACTCTTTCTTCTTTTTTTGACTCTATTAAAAATAAATATGAATATTTAGTTGTGTATAATTTGCCACAAGAATTTTCTTTGTTTGCACTAAAAACACTTTCCCCTGGGTCATTAATCGATCTTAATACGATTGATGGAATGTCAGATCTAATGTTGAAGCATAGCCAACGATTACCTACAGATTGTCCAAAACATTTACCATCTCTTGCATTGGGAAGCAATAGTTGTGCTAAATTTAATGTCAATGCTGTTCAACATTGGTTAAATTCTTCTGATGGCATCATGAAAATCGTGTGTTCGATAATAAACAAGTTTCGAAACAATGGACTTCAAGGTTTTAATAAGTTTGATTAGAACTACTTTCCTATAAACATACTGACTATATATGAGCCACAACGAATTCGTCTGGAGTGGGAACATCTACCAGATCATCTAAAAAGAAAATTTCAACTGTTTCATCTTCGCTGCAAATGTGATAACTGTAACCGCTATCTATAAAAGGTAATTCATTAAATCTACTAGTGTTCTTGACACCTATACATATTTTGTTTTGTTTGCTTTTTTAACACAGTGTATACTTTTTGTCTACAGAAAATAAACATCTGGACAACTAAAAGAACAAGATCATCTCAACACACACTCATCAGGAGAACTAAAAGAATGAGATTACTTCAACACTCATACAAGAGAAATAAAATTGTATTAATTGTAATTCTAAATGAATAAAGAAGAAAAGGTCTTTGTACCACTTCATATTAAAGTTTCTTTAATGATCAACCACCTCCTCACTCCACATGTATATAAAATAATATTTGTCAGGTGAGGGATTCGAACCCTCGCTTTCAATTTCTGAAAATTAGATCTTAAGTCGAACGCCTTAGACCGCTCAGCCAACCCAACACACGCAAATCTTGCATATTAGCCAGCGTGTTTTGTTGATTCATATCAGTTCACATTTAGCTTCGTGCGGGGAATATCTTTTTTTTTTTTTTTTTTGTGAAGTAAAGCATCATCATGAAGTATTTTAATTGTGTAAAGTATTCCAAGAAACAGTTAATGCAAATGATATTGGGTCAAAAAGGAATGAATTTAAAATCTGAAAGAGATCGGCTAAAAACATTTAAGAACTGGTCTTCAAACAGTTTTACGAACACTGCATGGTTAGCAGCTGCGGGATTTTACTATTATGGATATAAGGATATGGTCAGGTGTGCTTTCTGTAATCTGCAACTTAGTTATTGGGAAGAAGATGATGATCCGTTTGAAGAGCATAAGAAATGGGCTTTTTCTTGCCCTTACGTAAACAATATTTCTCCTAGCATAGAATTAAAATCTGAATATGAAAGACTTAAAACTTTTCAAAATTGACCTCTTCCCTCTCCAAACGAATTTTGTTTAGCATCAGCAGGATTTTATTATACCGGTCATGGTGATAAGGTGAAATGTATATTCTGTAAGATTGAAATTGAATATTGGAGAGAAAACGATATTCCTTTAAGTGATCATAAAAAATGGGCACCATATTGTCCATATTTAAGAGGGTTTTACGTTGGCAACGTTGATTTAAATCCTGAAAATCCTACTATTATTCCATATAATACAAGTTATGATGATACGTGTGGAAACAATATATGTTGATGTGATGTGATTTTTTGTGCAGTGTGCATTCTCAGACGTAAACGTAGACATGCTGAAGTTTGTTAAGGAGTCAAACACTCTACCAGTAATTTCATTTACTAATGGTGAAAATCAGAGTAAAAGTGAAAAAAGAAAGCATAGTGTTTTACTACCGAACACTATTCGATGTATCATTTGCGGTCCATCGAACTGCGGCAAAACAAACGTAATGCTAAATTTATTATGTCACAAAAATGGAGTTCGTTTTGAAAACGTTTATATTTATTCTAAATCACTTGCTCAAAGTAAGTATGTTGAATTAAAAAAGTTTTTGGACTCTATAAAAGAAATAAAAAGTGATTTTTTTTCGATAATGACGAAGTTATGCCTCCAGAAATGGCTAGAAAGAACTCTATATTTGTTTTTGATGATGTAGCCAGCAATAAACAAAAACACATGAAATATTATTTCAGTAGAGGTCGTCATCACGAAGTTGACGTATTTTATCTTTGTCAAACATATTCTTGTATACCTAAACATCTAATTAGAGATAACGCTAATTTTTTAATTCTTTTTAAACAAGACGGAACAAACTTGCGTCATGTACACACATCAAAAAAAGTTTTGCATCACCTCGGTTCCCAGATCTCCGGCATATAGACGTTGACTGTGTATATTGTATCCAAGATACAGTCCCTTTGACTGTTCATAGATGTCACTAAAACTGCTCAAAGATGTAAACAACCATGCATGAGCAGGGCCTATTAGACGGAGGGGGTACGACAGCCGATCAGTTCCAGTCATTCCACCAGGACGAAGGTACGCTGCTCATGTTGTCTGTAGTTCTACCATGCCTAGAAGGTCAATACCGCAGTTCGATCGCGTCCGCATTGTTACTTTGTGTCAAGAAGGGCTCTCAACAAGGGAAGTTTCCAGGCGTCTCAGAGTGAACCAAAGCGATGTTGTTCGGACATGGAGGAGGTACAGAGATACAGGAACTGTCGATGACAGGCCTCGCTCAGGCCGCCCAAGGGCTACTACTGTAGTGGATGACCGCTACTTACGGATTGCCGCTCGGAGGAACCCTGACAGCAATGCCACCATGTTGAATAATGCGTTTCGTTCAGCCACAGGACGTCGTGTTTCAACTCAAACTGTGCGCAATAGGCTGCATGATGCGCAACTTCACTCCCGACGTCCATGGCGAGGTCCAGCTTTGCAACCCCGACACCATGCAGCGCGGTACAGATGGGCCCAACAACATGCTGAATGGACCCCACGGAATTGGCATCACGTTCTCTTCACCGATGAGTGTCGCATATGCCTTCAACCAGACAATCGTCGGAGACGTGTTTGGAGGCACCCTGGTCAGGCTGAACGTCTTAGACACACTGTCCAGCGAGTGCAGCAAGGTGGTGGTTCCCTGATGTTTTGGGGTGGCATTATGTGGGGCCGACGTACGCCACTGGTGGTCATGGAAGGCTCCGAAACGGCTTTACGATACCTGAATGACATCCTCCGACCCATAGTGCAACCATATCGGCAGAATATTGGAGAGGCATTTGTCTTCATGGACGACAATTCTCGACCTCATCGTGCACATCTTGTGAATGCGTTCCTTCAAGATAACGACATCGCTCGACTACAGTGGCCAGCATGTTCGCCAGACATGAACCCTATCGAACATGCCTGGGATATGTTGAAAAGGGCTGTTTATGGACGTCTTGACCCACCAACCACTCTGAGAGATTTACGCCGAATTGTCGTTGAGGAGTGGGACAATTTGGACCAACAATGTCTTGATGAACTTGTGGATAGTATGCCACGGCGAATACAGGCATGCATCAATGCAAGAGGACGTGCTACTGGGTATTAGAGGTAGTGGTGTGTACTGCAATCTGGACCACAAATGCTGAAAGTCTAGCTCTATGATGGTACAACATGCAATGTGTGGGTCTCATGAGCAATAAAACGAGCTGAAATGTTGTTTGTGTTGATCTCTATTCCCTTTGTATTTAACGGTTCCGGAACTCTTGGAACCGAGGTGATGCAAAACTTTTTTTATGTGTGTATATAACGATCATGTAAATACAGATATGAGCTATGATCAGTTCTTCGATATTTGTTCTTATTGTTGGCAAAACTCTAAGTTTGGATTTTTGGTTATCGATAAAGATAGCGATTTACAAAATGGTCGATATCGCAATGGATTTGATGTTTATTTTCAGTTATAAATAATAGTTCAAAAGATATAAATGCTCATTCGCGTTATACACTTTGTGAGGTTAACAACATAACTATGGCATCGTTTAACAAAATCAATAACATGTCTATCAGACCACCAACTTCACGCCATGATATTGCAACTAAATCGTATGTTGATGATAAGCTACTGCAATATGGAAATCAAGTAACAACAACAACAAGCGACGGGCATCTAAGTATTAACGGCAAACGGTTAAAAGATGTTGGAACGCCCATACATGTTGAAGATGCTTGCAACAAAGGTTATGTATTGAAGTTACTGAATGAGCTAAATAAAATTGAGTCTAAAGAAGACATACAACAAAACATTAACGACCTTAAATGTTTATTTTTTTCAATTTGTAAAATAGAGAAACAACAACTTGACTTTGAAAACAAACGTCTCGCAGGCTTAGCTTTACCATCATCTGCAAATGATGCAGTAAACCTTATTGCAATGCAGCAACATACATCGAATATAAAAAAATATCTGGAAAACCGAATAACCGAAGTGTTACAACGAGTAGAATTCATTCATGGTTTAGTGAGTGAATTTTCAGAAGATCACTTTCCGTTTGATGATGATAGTCTCGACTTGGGTAACAAAAGAATAAGAAATGTTAAAGATCCAATTCAAAATCAAGATGCGATATCGTATTCTTTTCTTAAAACTCATGTAACAAAAGAACTCGATGAAATTAAGAAATCTCTTTTGAATATAAACAAAGATGATGAAACTGTAGATATGTTAAATAGAAGAATAACAAACATATCTCAACCAATCGATTCGTTAGATGCAATAAACAAATATTATTTAGAAAACTTTGCTGCTTCTCGAAAAGATCTAGAAGACTTAATCACTAAATTTAATAAACAAAACTTCTTAAACGTAGACGATGGTGGGACTTTAAATATGATGAGTAGACGAATTACTCACGTAAACAATCCCATATACGATAACGATGTTGCAAATAAGACGTTTGTTGAACAATATGCCGCTTCACGAGATGAATTTGAAAAAATGAAACAGACTATAAACAATCTACAACATCAAAAACAAACAAATGTTGAGTTTCCTGTTAACGACCAAGATGTGACAAATAAACGGTTTGTAGAACACTATGCTGCTTCACGAACTGAAGTTAATCAACTAAAATAAATTTTAAGCAATTTACAAACTCGTATTGAGGGTGTTGCTAACAATCTAAATATTGTTAAAAAAGAAGAACTTGAAAGTTACGCTGCTGCATCCAAAGAGGAATATAACAAGTTAAAAACTGAACTAGAAAATATTGAGCAATTGGTTAACAAAGAACCACTCGAAAGTTTTACCGCATCAAAAGAAGAATATGGTATATTACAAGATGAAGTAAAGAAAAAGAACTTATCGAAATTTATTCTGAAATTCTCCAACACACCATCAATCCATTCACCGGTATACACGCTTCATAATCATAATATACAATACCAACTTCCCTATAAAGGTATATTAAAACCAATTTTTGTTTCACCAAGATCTCCAATTGTGTATGCAATTTTAAATATACGTCAAGAGATTGAACTGGATGGCAGTGACATTGTAGTTGAAGAACAAGATGAAATACAGTTTCGACTTAGAGACCCCGAAAAACATAAAACCAATGATCTTCCTCTTCAAATTGATTTTGAATATACTATAAATAAATAAAACAACTACAATTTTAGTTTAGTCATGGAGAAGAGCTTGAAGGTTAAAGCTGAAAGTCGAGTAAAGGATAAACTTTCTCGCTTAAAAAAAGATGTTAAGGACAAGTATCTTTCACTTCAAAATGATGTTAGACGTCAAGAATTAGATATAGAGACTAAGTTTAAACCAGTAACAAATTCATTAAATCAGCTTGTAGCTATTGCTAATACAACGTCAACTAAGAAAAAAGAAAATCAAAAAAGAAAAAAAAAAATATGATGATTCTGAATCAACTGCTACTTCAGACGAAGAAGATGGAGATAGCATCAAAATAATTACACTACTTAACCGCTATTTTGATCCGTTCATTAAACAAAACGTGGATAGAACATTTGGTATAACGATAAGAAATGATAAACAATACTTGGGACGTGAACGAGTTTTCTTTGATAAAAAGTGGATAAAAGTTGGTGGTGAAAAATTTCCTATAACAGAAGGTCTACTCGAATTGATTCAAAGGAAAGTACCAGATCACTCTCTAATCGATAGGAGTGATTTAAGTTCTTATTTGAAATTATTAAATGTTTCAAACGTGCACAAAAGAAATTATGCAAGCAATGCAGCTCCGAGAGGAACACAATCTCATAAGTATAAAAATATAATCGAACCCCTTCTTACTGAAGACATAGATAGAATTATAAAAACAACAGATGAGAATGAAGAAGCAAATACCACGATGCATACTGGATATGGCCAAAAGAAACACATCACACCACAAGCCATTTGGAAATTCTAAGGAGGAAACAATATTGAATTTGTCCATTGGAATGAACCAAATAAATTAGTATCAAGACTTAAAAAATTTATTGCATCGAAAGCTGCAGGTCACACAGGACTTGACAGCGAAATCTTTGCAATTGAAGAAGAACTAAGAAATGCAGGATATATTGAATAAAAATTCATACATTTGTAAAACAATGCACAGTATGTTATAAATCTTTGTTTAGAAATTAACTATGAACGAAATCAGACGAGAAATTGCAAAAGAACTTCATGCACCTCTTAGAAAAAAGTTTAAAAGACGACATGTTATTAGCAAAGGAATCGATGACCTCCATGAAGCTGATCTTGTGGACATGTCAAAACTTGCAAAATGGAATAATGGATTTAAATATTTATTAACCATTATTGACGTTTACTCAAAATATGCATGGGCAATTCCTCTTAAAACCAAAAAAGGAAGTGAGATTGTAAAAAGTTTAAAATTTGTTTATTCTCAAAGTAAAAGATTGCCCAATTATTTTCACACTGATCGAGGAACGGAATTTTACAACCGTGAATTCAAAACATGGTCTCAGAAACAAAATCTAAAGCATTATTCCACTGGGAGCTCCATAAAAGCGAGTGTAGTAGAAAGATTTAATCGAACTCTTAAGGAATCGATGTGGAAAGAGTTCACAACACGTGGTTCATACCGATGGGTACCGAGTTATTAGTAAAGTATAATCACAAAATACATCGCAGCATTGGCATGAAACCTATTGATGTAAAAAGAAACAATCCACCCCGCTTGCCAACACAATATAATGAAACTTTAAGAAAACCAAAATATAAAATCGGTGACATTGTAAGAATATCAAAAATCAAGAAACACTTCACAAAAGGATACGAAGCTAATTGGACTACGGAATTATTTACAATTTATAAAGTTCAAAATACTAATCCACGAACATATCTTTTAAAAGATAATAAAAATTTGCAGATATTTGGGGCGTTTTATGAAGCAGAGTTACAACGAACCAAACATCCTAATATTTACTTAGTTGACAAAGTACTGCGTAGAAAAGGAACCCAAGCCTTCGTATCTTGGCTAGGATTCGATTCAACTCACAACTCTTGGATTTCGAACAAAAACATATTCAAATTAAACAATGTAAGTTTTTTTAAATTCATCGCAAAAAATATTATTATTATTATTATTATTATTATTATTAATATTATTATTATTAATGTGTCTCTATATATTTTCAGCTCACGAAAACCAACACACTCAAGAAAGAAAAGAATGACTGTACTTACCTTCCACACAAGATAACCAGGATATTCAACTCTGCAGACAGCATCTTCAATTCTCAGCATCTTGGCGGAAAAAAAGAACTACTTACCACTTTAAGAACGAAGATCATACCATTTTGTTTTCACTATTTCGTATTATATAATTAATGTAAAACCACAATGATTAAAATAAATATATTTTAAAAAATATATACATTTCACCGTTCACTGTCCATTTTAGTCAAGTATTATTTGCACTTCGTCTTCTTCTTCTTCTCCTTCCTCTTCCACATGCTCTCCACCTTCTTCTTCTCTTTCTTCTCTTTGCACAAAATCTTGGTATACTCCATTGGGAGAGGGAGTAGCCCTAAATGCTTCCACTCTGGATAGGATGACATCCAGAATGGTTAACGTTAACGCGTTAAGCACAAATTCTGTGCGGTAGCGCTCATCTCTTAGGATTTCATGAATCTCCATGTCGAAGAGATCCCTCTCTAGCGCAGTGAGAGATCTGACAATAATTTCCTCCTCCATTTTGGAGGAGGAAACCATAAAATTACACCCCAACATCCTGGCTTTCTCCGCTAGCGTCTTAACTTCTCTCAGATGTTGCATCTTCGCAATAAAAGTGTAGCAGAGAGACATGTTGAACAGTAAGTACTGCATCATAATAATCTTGCTCTTATATACTATGATGTTAAAGAAACAAAAAGATCATTAAACATATCACATGAATAAGGCTCTGTGAACGGGCATCCAAACTTGTTCTCTCATTAAAATAATATCCGAGTTCAATATTGATGGTTAAGAATTTAAAACAAACAAGCCAATATTCATTTCATGCCGTCAATGATATATATTTGTCTTATAAAACAGTCTATGCAGAAAGAGACCGCTGAGCATGCAAGCCCGCAAAAAATGAGCTGCACATCCTATATGGAGCAGCAAGCAGGACCTCCCACGTTCAGCAGCCAAAGAACGATAACAGCCGCGGGGGCAAAAGGTTATCCGATTCAAGCGGTCAAGGGTCAATCTCTTCTTAGTGCTAACACATGCAGACCAATTAGCAAACGCATGTGAATAACCAACTGGCTCTCCATGGGCGCGCCCAGACAGTCTCATTCAAATGTTAGTACACCTAAAACATTTCCGCTAACAAAGACGCTATTTCAACATTTTCTTTTCAATTTTGTCCTATACACCTGAGAGTTGGTTTACTGGTAGAGGAAATAGAGAGCTTTCATTTATGTCAAACAAACTTTTTTATAGATTTCCTAAATTTGGAAAATATAGCCTATTTTCAAAATTCTATTTATTTTGTCCTAGAGAGTTGAAATTTGGTGTGGGGCTAGAGCAGGTCAAGGCCATTCATTTATGCCAAACAAACTTTTTTTTGTCGCGAACACTGCAGACATATCACGTGATCGCTCGCATGATGATGCAATATGTCCTCGCGATTACGCAATATTCAAAACATACATTTCCTCTACTACTACCTTGTCTACTCTTTTGTTTAATTGCTCAATGTTATTATTAGTTTCCGCCCTACACTTATCCAATTTAATGTTAATCGCTCTATTATCATTCTCCATTTGAACATTAGTCGCTTCTAATTAAGAATTAGTAGCATCCAATTTATTATTGATTTCAATATTATTAGTTTTCATCTTCTCCTTAATTTCTTGCTTAGTGGCATCCAATTATTATTGATTTCAGTATTATTAGTTTTCATAGTATTATTAATTTCTTTCTTAGTAGCATCTATATCATTTTTAATTTGCATGAGTAAGGCCATAATCCCCTCACTAGAACTCTGAACACTTTCCTTATCAGCTCCACTCTTAGGAAATACCTCCCTTATTTCCATTTAGCTCGTTCCCTCCGGACTGCCCTCATTAATAGCTTCCACATTCCTCTCTTTCTCCTCACCACTCGTAACCTGACCGCTTCTAAGTTTCATATTTTCCTCTTCACCCGACATTATGACACAGCACACAGAATATATATATCCCCCAAAAAACACACACTGCACATAAATAAAAACCTTTCCACTCTCTATAAATACCACTGGTTTTCGGCTTCACGTTGGGCGTACAAATGTGATGGTTATTATCTCCTGATGGGAGTGAATCTGCACCACAACAAGTTCCACAGTTGGACAACTATAAGTAATGGTCTTCACCTGAAGTACTGTGGTGAAACCACTATAGATATTTATACCTGGTGGGCGCCATCGTGTCCAATTACCATTAGGACATCGAAATATACCTATAATCAGACTTACCATTATTTACCTCAGCTATATAGACTCTCTTTAACTCAGCTCGTGGGGAAACATCCAGCTTCTAACCAAATGATATGTACTAAGAGAGGACAGGTTCGGTATTATAGCAAATTCTATCTACAAGAATTGAACACGGAAACTGAATTTAATGAAATTGAATTTAATTATAATAAAAAGATCACTTTTAAAACACATGCTAATGGAAGACGTAGACTTTACTATTAACGTGGGGGCTAAATCAAGACGAAGCGGAGACATATTACTTTAACATATTGCAGAATGAAAATGAATTTACAGTTACTTTGCCCAAAGAAAGATTGATATAAATTTGAAAGAAAAACAGAGAGATATGTCATAATGTCATCTACGCTCACCAGTGCTGACTTCATGGTAGAATATGCTCAACCTCGAGCAAATCTGTTGTCTTCTGTACGAGATCGCCAACATCTTTTTGAAAATTCTTGATATGTACAATTATAGCGTTGCGTGAGATGAAGTACTAGCTTCAAGAATCCCATTTATGACAACAGCCAATGACACAACTGTTATCATCAATATGCGTAAACGAGATATGTTCCCAGCATACTGCAACTGTAATAGTTTATGAGCTCAGGGATGCTCAAAAGTAGAATAGACTGACCATCAACATGATAATCGAGTCTGATTAAAGAAAAAGAATCAAATGGAGTGACTCTCCGTCCCCGGGTTGAGTCTTTAAAAACTTCTTGATATCCCTCTCTCCAGCACCCATCACACGTGGTCGTAGGCCAATCTCTTCTTGCGATGCTGTCCCCAAGTCTCCCACTCCATCGAATTGGGTTGTCGTCAACGTTCTGATTTGCTCAGGGGTAGCGTGGCTCCGATTCTGGGAATTGCAGGTCTTATAGCCAAATATGGATATGCTGTACGTCGAAAGCCTAGTTTCTCTTGTCCTCAGTAAGCTTGACCTCACATGAACCAAGTTCGTGGAAAAGCGCCTCAGAGAGGCGTCAGTCCTTGTCTGCTCCAATTCTGGGAAAGCGCACCGCTGTTCATATGGTCGAGAATAACTTGAGTTGCGACATCTACTCTGCCTCGCTAAATGACTTAAAATCTCGGCTTCCTGCTCAATCTTGCCCTCGCGTTAAATTTATAGTATTCGTATATCGAAAGTCTTCCATTAGCTCCAATTGAATATAAACATAATAAAATACCCTCTCCTTCCATACAAATTGATATAAAAATAATTACAATGAAAAGTTAAAATTAAAATTACGTGGGTGGTTATTATGTATCGCAACGTTCATGTAGGTTGATTAAAATATCATATCACAGCACCAACTATGGAAATATCCCAACCGAGGAACTATCTTCGCCACACGTAGACTAAAAAGCCATTCTACTAAGCGGTACACGGTCTATTGAAGACGTCCCGGCACCTTTAATACTGCCGCGCATACCGGCCTAGGTTTATTGCAGAAAAAAGTACATAGTACACCTGACCCAAATAACATTTACCTATAACCACCGCTATTTTGCCTCCTTTTTTATCTAGCTTGGCTGTATCGCTCAGTTGTGTCTTGTTTTCGACAGGGTGTGTTTTTAGTAGAGTGAAAACGGGTGAACTCTCCATAAAAGTGTGTTCATTGAGATTGTTGGGATTGTTTTGTTTGGCTAGGTGAATCTCGATTGCTTCCTTTATGTCGAGAGCTCTGCCTTTCGATTCGTGATGAATTATTTTTAGGTCAGTCTCGATTTTAGTAAAGCTGTGCCCCTTGTCACACATATGTTCGCATACGGCTGAATGTGTTCCGTATCTTATCGCATTCCTATGTTCATTATAACGTGTATCTACTCGTCTTCCGTTCTGTCCAATGTAATTAGCTTGACAACCAGTCTCTTGGCATGTATTAGAATATACCCCTGACTTTGAATACGGGTCTTGTTTATTTAGATTACTATTTTGCTGGTGCCTCCCGGTCGTATTATTCGTGGTGAATGCAATTTTTATGCCTTGATTTTTGAACAGATTAGTGATTTCGTATGTGTTCGCATTCACATAGTTGAAGCGTGCGATTTTTTCTCATTAATGTCCGGTATTGGAATCATTTTATCTTTATTTTTATGTTTGGTTACAATTTGGTCTATTTTGCTTGGCGGGAAAATATTTTCATTTGCTATTTGTTTAATGGTTCTTATTTCCTTATTATAATTGTATTTTGACACGGGTATGTATAAAGCCCTGTGCAGCATTGAATTGAACCCCGCTAATTTATGCGTACTGGGGGTGATTAGACTGATTGTCGATTGCATGCGAGATTTGTGTGGCTTTTGGGAATATGTAATATGAAAGCTCGTTGTCTTTACGTTCAATAGTTATGTCGAGATAATTTATTTTTCGATCTGTTTCGGATTCCTTAGTGAATTTGATTGAGTGGTGTAGGCTATTAATGGATTGGAGAATTGTTTCTTCGCTTGTTAATTCAGTATCGTAGATGCAAATTATATCACCTACGTATCTTTTCCATATTACTATTCCCTTTGTTGAAGTCTTTTCTAAGAACTCATTTTCTAGTGCATTAAGGAAGATATCAGCGATTAGTTCGCTTAGTGGTGGTCCCATCGCTAAGCCTTCTGTTTGTGTGTACATTTTATTGTCGAATTGAAACAAGTTTTGGCTGAGGACGACCCTCAGTAATCTCACAATCTCTTCCGTTTCCAATCGCTGACGTCTTCATTAATGCACTAGAAAATGAGTTCTTAGAAAAGACTTCAACAAAGGGAATAGTAATATGGAAAAGATACGTAGATGATATAATTTGCATCTACGATACTGAATTAACAAGCGAAGAAACAATTCTCCAATCCATTAATAGCCTACACCACTCAATCAAATTCACTAAGGAATCCGAAACAGATCGAGAAATAAATTATCTCGACATAACTATTGAAAGTAAAGACAACGAGCTTTCATATTCCATATTCCGAAAAGCCACACAAATCTCGTATGCAATCGACAATCAGTCTAATCACCCCAGTACGCATAAATTAGCGGGGTTCAATTCAATGCTGCACAGGGCTTTAAACATACCCGTGTCAAAATACAATTATAATAAGGAAATAAGAACCATTAAACAAATAGCAAAGGAAAACAATTTCCCGCCAAGCAAAATAGACCAAATTGTAGCCAAACATAAAAATAAAGATAAAATGATTCCAAAACCAGACATTAATGAGAAAAAATTCGCACGCTTCAACTATGTGAATGCGAGCACATATAAAATCACTAATCTATTCAAATGCAAGGCATAAAACTAGCATTCACAACGAATAATACGACCGGGAGGCACCTGCAAAATAGTAATCTAAATAAACAAGACCCGTATTCAAAGTCAGGGGTATATTCTATTACATGCCAAGACGCTGGTTGTCAAGCTAATTACATTAGACAGAGCGGAAGACTAGTAGATACACGTTATAATGAACATAGGAATGCGATAAGATACGGAACACATTCAGCCGTATGCGAACATATGTGTGACAAGGGGCACAGCTTTACTAAAATCGAGACTGACCTAAACATAATTCATCACGAATCGAAAGGCAGAGCTCTCGACATAAAGGAAGCAATCGAGATTCACCTAGCCAAACAAAACAATCCCAACAATCTAAATGAACACACTTTTATGGAGAGTTCACCCCTTTTCACTCTACTAAAAACACACCCTGTCGAAAACAAGACACAACTTAGCGATACAGCCAAGCTAGATAAAAAGGAGGGAAAATAGCGGTGGTTATAGGTAAATGTTATTTGGGTCAGGTGTACTATGTACTTTTTTCTGCAATAAACCTAAGCCGGTATGCGCGGCAGTATTAAAGGTGCCGGGACGTCTTCAATTAACCGTGTACCGCTTAGTTGAATGGCTTTTTAGTCCACGCGTGGCGAAGATAGTTCCACGGTCTTTATTAGTTGTAGATCTTCCTGTATTCAATCATATACATTCTTATCTAGATTTGGCAACGTCACACAAATAAACATGGCACTGACCTCAGAAAAAACATAGGAACAAAAGGGGGAGAAAGAGAAAATTCAGTTCCGCCCAGTTAACACCCGGGTTAGTCGACCATAACTGGTGCCAGAGTGAACACGAAACTGCTTGAAGTTCCAGTTAGGGAGACAACCGGATAAGTATCAGCCTGTATTATTACAGTATAACCATAGTTGATTTTGTATAACCATATAATCATCCCAAACAGACAAATTCCGGATTTTTATCACCATTTTAGAAGTTCACCTAACATTAGATATACTACATTTAGCATACACCGACAGTTGCATTACCAACACTGCAACTAAATAATTGTACATATTGTTTTGTGCCCGTTTAGACCGAAGTCCGGACGACCACATATGCATTTCACCATAAATCCTTCAGCACGAGAATCTAAACATCCCAGGGCGCCATATGGGTTAAAGTGACTACAATAACACAAAAAAAATTGCTTTACTGATTTTCGGCTCGATGCAACAATGAGGATAGAAGGAGATTTTCTGAAAATAACACAATTCGTAAAATTATATAATTTTATTGAAATGTTTTAAAAGTTGACTGAAGTAATGCTAAAAATAGCATTATGAATGCATGACGGATCATACATTTATATACACAAATTTACAGATTCACCAACACATGAATACTAGGCATTTGAAACGAAAGTCAGATTGTTAGTCCTGTTGACTTCGTTCAAATGAATTATTTACAACCGTAGGTTTGTCAGTGCAAATTGAATTGTCCAGCCTGATTCCTACAATTTAAGTATTCACACGTTGAAATGAAATATTATCACTCGATGAAAAAATCTTTGTTTTTGTTTTTCAAAATAGTAGCAGAAAATTAACTAACACTTTTTCCAGGAATCAGTATCTCAAAATTGGTTCAAATATAACGTCATAACAATGAATATAACACAATATTGATTACATGGACATTTGAGCATGGATTCAAAGAACTTCGATAACAGAAAAATATTTATTGTACCATCTGTTCTCGATCCAAAATTTTATTCTGAGTTCTTGACTCAATTAGCAATATTATAATCAAAATTTATTATTAACAAAACATCAATTCTATTTAACTATGGATTTAACCATTCAATTATTTAAATATCACTTGGAAATATTATTCAGAAAATTTATCACAAAAAAAATATTAGTTGGTATTATCAAAATTACAATTCATTGACAGAATGTCAAAATGTTAATCATCTCATTAATTTACATAATGTTTATATTTTTCAACAGGATCACAAATATCCTCCAAAATTGTAGTGGTTGTTAAGAAATAACAGTTTTAAATCATTTACACCATCGGCCCATTCGATTTCAATATGTCAGAAATCACATGATCATAATTAGCATTTAAACAACGGTAAAGTCTTCTCATAATGAAAGGTAAATGTTAATAACAAAATTCTGGGTCAACAATTACTAGGAAATATTTATGGAACACGTGGGTTAACTGTGAATTGAGTATGATGGCTCCATAAAATAACCCTTGGTTATAAATTCGACGAAAGTGTGGCTTGCAACAATATTTCAACACCCAACATTATTTTAAAGTCATCCAACCTACAATATGGTTGATGCTCCATTATAACAACCTCATTCCTGCGACTTAAATTGCACAATCAGAATGGCATATTTAGCTATTTCCACACACACAATAATTTCTTCCCAAATTATACAGAATAATCAAGCCTTTGCTTGTTACTCAAACTGGAAGATTTATAAGCTTGTAAGCTCCTCAATGAGTTTACAGTAATTTTACCATCAGTTTAAACATTAATAATTCCACACCGTGTCTATTTCTAGCCAAACGTTCTATCACAAGACGTTGCTCATAATGATTTTATAATTATACAAACTCTAGTAAAACCCTATTTTATACATTCTATTTGCTTCCCGTATCATTACCTTCCGTGTCTTCTAAAAGATTTAACTGCATAATGCAAGTGTAAACTGTTCCCATAGAATTATTCTGTTAATTGAATGTGGGCGTGCTTTCACCACAAGCCTTCGGAGAAACAAGTATCCGATCTAGCAAACTGTTTTAAATATCAACTTTATAAATCACACTGCACGATATGATTATTAGAAAATATACATCATAATTATTATTATCTCAGAAAATATTGAAAATAATTATTATTGTTAAATCAGCATTATTATTATTATTATTATTATTATTATTATTTCCACAAATGGAATTAACGTTGCTAAAATGTTCGGTAAATATCATCCTCGACTTCTTAAATATGGATAAACATCTATTCCTTAACTTAAATTTATTATTAAATTTACGCGATTAGAAAAAAATATCAAAATCAAATAAATGCTCGTTTTGCTCGTCCATTATTTCAAATCATTGACTCCTCATGTCTGAGTGTAAATACTGCTCAGATCAAGGCTTCCCATGCCTTGCGAAAAAATATTTGCAACAGAAAAATATCGAAGAAAAATAATATGTGTACTGTTGAAAATTGAGAATTCCAGCTAACTAGGCATAAAAATAATGCAAAATGTAGCTTACATTCTTGTAGATCTTGATGTAGGGAATCTGGTCAGAAGCAGACTATTCCAGTCTTCTGTCCCCATTTGGACGCGTACTTAAATTCTCGTATCGGCCTCCATTATACCTACCCGCAAGTTGTCTAACCAGACATAGCGGTAATCATACTCGTTGCCTGATAATCTTGATGAAAACTGTTTGTAATATGAGCTGCTTCAACAGCTGAAGTAATTCTCTTGACTGGGGTCAGTTCGAAATGATCCATGATGCAAAATAACAGATTGTAACGTGACCCAACTGTGATGCATTCAGTACTATCAATACTCTGACAATCTTATTCAGCACCGATCCAAGTTCTGATGTTCAAGTCCTTGGGCAGAGTTTCTCACTCTCCAGACAATGCTAGACATGCTGGTTTCCCTATGTCGGCTAAATGAACTGAAGCGTGCAAGAATGGTATGTGAAAAGTACTGACTTATCTTGGTTGGTCAAATAGTTACCAAGACAAAAGCTTGTTCTGGCCATTGGATAAAAATAATCCAGTTTAAATATTAGTGGACAGTGGAAATAAAATATAGACAAAGTCTATCATATGTCCGTGTAGCAGTAATAATTACCAAAGTTCTGCCACAAAGTCTATCACCCCAGTGATAACTTATGAAGAATTCGAAGTTCACTAAAATGTCAAACACTTTTCGAAGTCCAGTAACCATGTACTGTCATAGAAATTCACTAAGTCATAGCAACCGTGTGCTAGTAAAACGTAGAGTATTGCAACCATGTGCACGAAGATATTTTCAAAGTATAACGATGTCCTTAGCGGCATAGCGCTTACGAAGTAGTAACGTGATGTTTCAGCGACTAGGCACTGTATCGAAGTAACATATTGAGCTATGGCTCCCAGCCATTTTATACTCTGCGGGCGGACTCCTTGACGTCACTGCTTGAGATCTGCTCAAACTAAAACATCACATATATCAGCTTCCGCTCGATCAATTTTCTTGAAATATAGCACGTTCTTCTTCCCTTGTCCGTGCCAGTAATTTGGTGTTAGTCCCATGTTTCTAATCAATCGGAAAATATATTATGCAAATATAGCCTCGACTATGACACTCTTGCTACGTCACTTAGCGATCTGTCTGCTGCATAAAGCTTCGATATGCTTCTAAGAACAATGAGAGCGCGCTATTCAAAACCTCAGCTCTGGACTTAGCATCTGGGCCTGTGCTCTCAAATCTGGGCAACTGGATTTGGGCACAGTATATATTTTTCACCTGTATTCTCAAACATAGATGTTATAGCCTAAGTGTAATGGATCTGATGATGATCGCTTGACGATCGAAACTGGTCATCCTAGTGTATTTATTAATCTCATGTAATTTATTTCAGGATTAGTGCATAACCCAGCTCTATTTGGGTACATTCGTGTTGACCGACTGAAAAGCACCAAACTTTTGTTGACAAAAAGTAGCATTCAGTGTATATCGGCAATACCTGGTCTAAATCCGCAATATGATCAGTCTAATTCCGCACTAATCATTAAGTTCATATTCATTCAAGAAAATGGATATATTATTTAAAAAAATAAGAAATAACTAAGTTGGCAACTTAATACAGCACTTCTGTGACAATAAGGAATCAATCTCCCCCCCTTCTCCTCTCCCCTCCCCCTCTCCTCACCCCCCCCCCCCCCTTCTCTTCCTTTTTCCCCTCCCTTTCCTCCTTAACAGATCAGACCTGTGCATACCAATGAAAGATAGTGGGATAAATTCCTAGAATCTTATTATGAATCCTCTGAATATTAATTAATATTAATTAATTAATTAATTAATTCTTGATAGAGTAGTGACTATTCCTGTTGACCCCAATATAGCAGGATCGAATCCCGGCGCAGTCAGTTGGCATTTAAATATGCGCTAATACGCGGGAGCCAGGGCAAAATTCCGACACTCCGGCGTCTCTAAAAGTCTCAGTTGTTAACAGGGAAGTGAAGCCAATAACATTATTATTAGGGCTCGGATTTTTAGATGCTAAATATCAAGAAAATATTTATTTTTTATGTATTAAAAATACCTGAAATATGTAACAAAAAAGTAAAAATATTTAATTATAATTTAGTTTATTAATGTGAATATAAACAATATGCAGTACTCACGAATGTAATTTATGCTATGTCTCCCTGACAGCTGAAGCATTACAATACACAACGAAATAAATCTTCAGGTTGTCCATCACAAATGACCGACGATTATCGCGAAACACTTATTCGGAAGGCGCGAAACTGCGGCAATATTATAATAATATGTTTCTTCCCATTGAGGCGGTGTGCAACTTGACATCGCTGTTCACCCTTGATTGCTTTCTCACATGGTTGGCAGAACAGAACGCCCCCATCAGAAGTAAAATTATCTTTAAATTCTGCAACAGACGATAACCTGTAGTTGTTTTTACTGTAGGCATCGTACAACTGCCTTACACTTCACAGTGCCAGAAATGAACTGCATGTGAGTGACACTGGTTCCAGGTAGCAGAGGGAGGGGGAGGTTTAGCTCGTGGTGTAATATGGCTATGGACAAGGAAATCCCCGGCTTCCACAGTGAGTGGCACGGGGTGACAAATTAGGAATAATACAGTTGCAAGCTGACATACGCTCTGCATTAAGATTAGATAGCTCACAGATTCTTCCCCGTTGAAGTAACATAGAACAAAAATGCAATAAACTGAAAGATCTATTAAACTGATTTTAAAACAATGTATTATTATGTCTTTTTATTTGCTAATAAGTGAAAAGCGGGAATTTATGTATTTATAGAAAAAATTATTAAAATATGTATTTACATTTAAAAAAATATGTATTTACCTAAAAATCCGAGTCCTAATTATTACTTTGTGCTGGAAATTTGTTTTACTCCTTGTCCAGACGTGCTTGGAGCCCCAGGATGAATTTCTTGTGCTTCACTAACTGGAATGCCATCGAACCCTCTATTTTCTGAGCTGCACTATTCCTGGACCACCAATCAGCTCCTAATTACGGCAACAGAACGAGATACTCTTGTCAATGGCACACTCACAGCGCGCCTCTTCAATCTCAAGTTATGAGGTAAAAGCTAAGAGTCATGCCGCTATAGCTAAGCTCATGAGCATCTATTGAATTAATATTCTGAGGTAAAACTACATTATTTCAATAAAATGATTCATTACTAACACTACTGCATAAATCCATTACCGAAATACCAGTAAAATTATTTATAAATAATTGCCTTTCACAATATTATCACCAGATGGCGGCACCTTTCGTTCCGAAACACATACCCAAGGGAAACGAATACTTCACTCAACACAAATGGTGCAATAAACTCGTCTCTCGCGCTGGGGTAACTCTGCAGAACAGGTTTATTTGAAGTAGGCTACTGCAGAGTTAGCCGAACTTCACTACATGTAAAGAATGGAAAAGTGTAGCGACTTTTAGGCTTTACATTATGGGATACCTATCCTAGGTAGTTGTTGTTAATTATTTTATGGGCTGCGATATCGTGGTCATTAGCCACGTGTATTTGGATGTGTGAGGAATAACCTGTGTTATTGTGATGGCTGAACTAATGTGGGTATTTGTAAATTAGGGATAGGATTGGGAAGGAGGCGGCCGTGGCCTTAAGTTAGAAACCATCCCAGCATTTGCCTGGAATGGCCGTGGTGGTGGTGGAGGAGGAGGAGGGGGGGGGGGGGGGCACGGAAAACCACTTCCAGGATGGCTGATGTGGGAATCGAACCCTCCTCTCTCAGTTTTGGTTCATGAGGCTGAGTGTACCCCGTTCCAGCCCTAACACCAGAATAAAAATTTATTTGGCGTGCCGGGCCTCTGGGGCGACAGCCAAGAACGCTAGCCGCTACACCACGAGGTGGTCGATATCCTAGGCATGATAGTGATGATAATAAATAATAATAATAATAACATACACGTGACGGGTAGCAATCCTTGTAAGTAAGGTGCAGTGCGCATGTGCCGGTGCCTCAAACCCAAAGCGTGGTAATTAAGAATGTTGGAGGCGCTCTAGCTGCCTTTATAGTCGGCGTCACTACAAAATTTATCGTCCGAGACAATATTTACTTTCGTAACCGTCGTAAAATTACGTTGGAATAACAATTATAGATAGCATAATCTTGTGTTAACCATGTACAATAATACCTAGAGGATAGTTGTTTTAAGAGACGGAACTACGATATCATCTGCCACACGCAGTAGATAGAATATGTGGCTTACATAAAATGGAAATGTATCTCTGTTCTTCAATAGGCGTTGCTTTAAAGATTATGTATTGCTATATTTCTAACGGTGTGAAGATTGGCGAACCATAACGACGTCACAGAGACGACGACAGATGATGGTTGCCAACGTTCACGTTACATTATATATGGCAGTTCTAGTGTCTGCAAATTGTCTACAAACATGATGAGTGATGACTTTGAAACATACGTGGTATTACCCTTTCACGAATTGATTGCCGGCGGTCGAGATGAGAACTATTCTTTGTTTACTTGTGTCACACGTAAGCCTGCTTCGTTGACAGGTACAGTTGTGCGAGTAGGATATGATTCAGATCCAGTGGCCTCAGTCATCGTTTAACGACAGGAACAAAATAAACTCGAATCTACCTGTGCTGCCAACATGAAGACTGCGTATCTCTCAACAAGGGAAAACATTTACAGAAGTCTCAGCAAAAGTGGGCATGTCCTCTCATGGTGTATCATGTTGATTTATGAGTTATACAATAGGCTACTCATTTTTATGTTAATTCAGTTCTTTCAACAAGATCCTATGCTTTATATTGTAATTAGCCCTGAACTCCTAAAATATCATTTTCGAATATTGTTGTTCACCTACTGTACCCGTCTTTATCTGTGGAAAATATACGGTCATCTTCCAGTTAGCTCAGTTTTGGGGGTGTACCGTTCATTCCCATTGTCTGACCCATATATTTAGAATGTGAAAAATGAGGTTGTACAAGTTAGACAAAAATAACAAGGTTTACTATAACAAATGCTTTAATCAGTTAAAAGCACCCAAACAAAAAAAAACATAAGCCATAAACAATGACAAAAATTACAATAAACACAGTAAACAATAACCATTTACTTGTTCCATACATCTTGCTTTATGATTTGGATTCCTACTCGATCCATCCTACAATTTTTTTATTTTTTTATTTTTTTTTAGATTTCGAAGTATTAACCCTTCCAACACTGGGTATTATTAAATCATCCTTCACTTAGTCTCCACCTTGTCGGGCCTCGATCTAAGGATATTTACTTTACATAAACAATGGCCTCCACTTGGCTCTGAATTCCAGTTATTCAACCTTTTACTTTATTCGATCTCTTTGTTTCTTCACATATTCAAACACAAATCCTCCATCAATCATTAATATAAACACTTCAAATATTAATACAGTAGGGGAGAGTGACGGGTTCTATTACACTTGGCGTGGCTGTGCCCAATAAACCAACATGGCGGCCAAACCTTTAAATAATTAATATCTCTCGAACGCATGGTCAGATTTTGACATGCGACATGTCGTTGGACTTGGGTTGACGTCCTCTTTCCTATGGACAACTCGTTATATTTTAAAATTTTTGTTTTCGAAAGTAGGCGATAGTTTGAAAACCAAACATGATAGAATGTTGTGCAATGGCTCAAACGAACGGTCTCTATGATCTTTATTTTTATAAAGAAAATGTATTTATTTTTATGTTTTTTTGAAAACAGTCTAATTTTGAAATTCCTATATTTCGGAAACTAGGATTTCTACAAAAATGTTATTTGACATAAATGAATAGCCCTGACCCCCCTCTATAGCTAAAATAAATTTCAAGTCCCTAGGATAAAAACTGTGCAGTAGGGGGATGATAGGGCTTTTAAGCCCTAGCTTCAGCAGTTCTTAATGCGAGCCGATAACTCCCGAACCCGTGGTCGGAGTTTCACGAACGAGGTGTCGTTGGACGTTGGCTTTGCTATGGACCACTCATATTTTAAAAAAAAATTGGAAACTCGATTTTGAGGTATACAAGTGTTTTTTGTGATTTTTGCTGTTATCTCACGAACCGACAAAGCTAGAGACTTGTACGAGGTGTCATTTTTTTCGTCGTGTTTTCCTCTTGCCGAGGATGTTAGTGTTGAGTAGAAATGAAAAACCATTTTGAGGTAAAACCGTCATTTTAGACTTTTTGCTATATCTCGCAAACCAATAACGCCTGAGACGTGTACGAGGTGTCAAAGGACTTTTGAATTTATTTTTAAATTTTTACCAAAGGCCCTAACGACACTTTTGTTGAAAAAAATATTTTTCTTTACCTGTTTAAAATGTTCATGAAGAGTGTTTGTTGATAGAGACGATACTGCTGGGTGTGTGTGTTTCAAAGAACCTGTCGCTGACCACGGTGGCTGTGCTCAATAGAACAATAATATTTCGACGGGTCAGTTTATGACAGAGCGAGGATTCGTTTTTTCTGATATTTTACCACCGACGGGGATCTTTAACGTGTAAACGATGATGAGTTACATGACAAATGATAATTCTATGATCAGATGAAGGGCAAACAGAACTTGGTTCTATATTGGTTGAAGCGAGTAGAGAAAACAAACTTGCTGGAGAGGGGGACAGTCTAGTAGGATGCGAATGTCATTTGAGCTTTTTGGAATGCGCTAATCAGGCTTGACAGCAGGTGCAATGGAAAATTACAAAGACGCGGATGACGCTTGAAGGTTAAATAATCTGTCAACCGTGGTGGCAGGGAAGAGCGAAATGCATGTGAACACGTGTGAAACCACATGTAAGCTAAACGAGTAACATCCTGTTTTGCTTTGTATGTGACAAAATGTAAGTTGACGTGTAATATGATCCAACACACGTGTTCACCTTGGACGTTAGCTGTACACGTGTTCGATAACAGGATGTTCAAAGCGTGGGAATCGCTGAATCAGTAAAAAGTATGATGCAACTTGTGGGAATGATGTCACGACCAATAGATAGGCAAGAGCTGCGAACAGCAGTGGTGGGAGGTGAAGGGGGAGAGGGGGAGGGGTAATGTTAGAGAGAACAACGGTGGAAATAGAAAGAAATATGTGGAGCTGAGAACTGAACACACAGAGCTATAGGTGGTGTACAACATGTGTGAATAAATAAATAAAAAGTGCACAGGTTCGCACAACATGTAATTTATTGATCCAAGAATTAAAGGTAGAGTTAAATCCTAACCATTTCCTTTTTGTTTCAACACTTTTTCCACAAGATAATGTCTAGGAAACGCTGTTTTCTGAAGTTCATGGAGATAAAATCTACCTGTTATAGGTTGATGGTTGAGGTCCTCGAGTAAATAGGTGACTGGGCTGTCCAGGTTGACTTGGCGAATTCGAAATAGTTCGGTCCCCCACTGAGGCGTGTAGCCCTTATTGAAGGCAGACTTAAATTTGCTCACACGAACAAAATCTCCAATTTTCAGTCGGTGACGTTTAGGATCTGCTGTTTTTATGGGGTTAAACAGTCTATCCATTCGCTGAATATTTTTGGTCACGAGGCGTGGCTTGGTCCCAATGGTTCTATGTTTGGTGTCATTGTAACGTGACACTAGATCTGGTAACATGTCCAACCAGCGATAAGTGCCCTGAGCGGTAAACGCTTTCCACATATGGGTTTTCAATGTTCGGTTAAACCGCTCGACCACGCTGGCTTTGAGATTGCTGTACGTGGTGTAATAATGAATATCCTTAGATTTGAGAAAACTGGAGAAATCCTTGTTGAAAAATTCTTTCCCCTGGTCGGTTTGTAGCAACTGGGGTTGACGTTTGGATTGTTGAATAATATGTTGAAAGGCCTTGGTAACTATTGGACCAGACTTGCGACGCACAGGTTCAACAAAGGCCATTTTGAATAGACATCAATGACGGTCAACATATAGCGTACACCGTCGTTAACGCCAGCATAGGGTATCATTTCAACCAAGTCAGCCTGCCAAAGTTCATCCACACCTCGTGAAATCGCCTTGAGTCGCGGAGAGTGACGCCTAGCTGGGCGATGCAACTCGTGAGCAATACCCATTTTAATGGGTGAGGGCTTAAACAATAATTTTGTCATTTCGAAGTTCTTGTTCGATTTCTTGAATTTCCCAATCGTGACCGGTATGGCCGGCTTGACGTGAAGCATGCAACAACTGTAGCCGCTAGACGAGCTTATTGGGATTGTGCCAGTAGGTAACATCCACAAGGGGTTTTAATGGTTTAAATGACACTCCCGAAACGGATGCTTTACGACGAGTACTTTGACTGGTGGGAAACATTTTTGCAATGATGGTTTTATATTTTTGAGATATATTGGCATTCACTTGTTGAGCGGGATCATACTGTCTTTTGTAGGCATGGGTATTCAATAAAATGGATTTTGCCAAGATCCTCTGGTGTATAATCATGGGAAGAGGGGGTCCGAGAGAATAGCAGCTTTAACAGTCCTGGCGTTAATTTATAGTTGATGTTTTAATGACAGCTTTAGTACGAGCAAATTTAATGGACGAATCTCCAATTTAAAACTATCATCCTCATAGCGAACACCATACGTGGTATCTGTGTTTCCAATAAATAGATCGGTGAAATAGGGTTCCAGTGTTGATCCATAATATTTTATTAAAATGTTTTTCAGTTGAGCTTTATGTTGAGGGGTGGCCAAGAGTTGTGAAAACGGAGACGATCTGGAAGGGCAAGGAGTTTCGACCATGACCAAGGATTTCTTTTTTCTTAAAAACTCTGCAAGGGGTGCGGCCTTTTTTGAGGCGTAAACACTTGTTCCTCGTCATCCTCAACTTCGCTAACACTAGTCAAATCTTCCTGTTCCTCTTCCTCTTCCTCAGGATCCTCGTGGTGCGTCTGCGTGGCTTGTGAAACGATGGGTAGCGTTTCAGATGGCTTGAAAGAGGGTTTCAACATGGCTTTTAGCGGAGGTGCTAAATGTTGTTGAATAAACAAAGCATGATCTGCACGTGATCGTTTCAATTGACGAAACTTTTGGCGAATAGTATTTTTGCTCTAATAATATGCTTTTTCAATTGACTCTCTGCTGACGCCATGGTGTCTTGTCATATGACTTGAGAGGGAATGAGACGGTGCCCTAAATAGCAATAAAATGATCAAACCCTAAGCGATACCTTCCTTGGTTGAGTTCACTTTGTTTGTCAATCACTAAACAGGCATGGCGTTGAGTTTCCCAGCACTTGGCACACAATTCAGTAAACATTTGAAAGGTCATATCCGGATTCACATGCTCATTATAAATGTGACGACTGTTCCTCACGTCCTGGCGAAATAAAACTATGACATTGGCATTGTCACGAATCAACTGTTTGGACATTTTAGAATATGTTTGTCCAAGATAGAAGCAACCGATATGTTTGTGTCAACCCATGCTTTGAATGGTGCCTTGACGTTCAGTGGATACATCATCGAAAATCATGAGTGAATCGGGCTTTACCTCATCCGGTGAAATAACATTTTGTTGCGTGGAAAATGTGAAATAACCCATATTCTCTTTTTGTAATCCAGACATGACTTGATCCAGAAACACGTAGAGGGGTTGGTAGAGAGATTTTGTAAGAATATAAATATTTTGAAAACGCAGACCATTGGGCGCTGTGATGAGCGTTTGCAAAAGATTGATCTTTCCACAGCCGGAAGGCCCCACAATGATGCAGCGCATGCAAGATGGAAACAGTGAACCACGACCCTGGAAACAGGAATGTGCTGTTGTCAATTTGGATGATCACCGAGGACCAGGAACGCATTGTGTAGCTTATGTCAAAGAGGGATCCACCGTATGGTACTTTGACAGTTTTGGGAATTTGCCCCCGCCCATGGAACCAGTGACCTATTTTGGAAACAGGATCAAAATATATTATAATATGAAACTTGAGCAAACGTTTAACAGCCAACAGTGTGGACGTTTGTGTTTATTTTTTTATATAAGACACAGCATAAGCAAACACGTTCACAGTATGCCGGCAGAAAGTAAAACGTTTACACTGCATGGACGTGGACCCGAAGTCAGCCCAGACTTTTACCCGCCTATCGAATTGAGTGAAAGACCTTATGGTTTGGGACTTGTTTCTCTTGAAACGTACAATCGAATATACAACATACGTGAAAATGTGAACAACAAGTTTTACTATGATGATTCTGTGTTCACCCTGAACTCTGGTGGATACACGATAGATGATATTTATTAACACATTTATGAGGTGTTGATCAATGAATATGGTTTAAAGTCATTTATCGATGGAACGCGCAAGTTTGAACTTGTAGGAAATACCAACACTCATCGCTGCAGTATTTTCTCCACATTCAAAATTGCCTTTAAAACACGCCCCGATTCCATTGGTCCAATACTAGGATTTAAACCACGCGTGTTGGAGCCCAACAAAACCATGAATCAGACCATCAAGTGAAATTCATTGAGGGCCATCATGTGTCGGTAACGTGTAATATTATTAGCCAAGTGTACACCAATCAAGAACCATCGCATTCGCTTTATGATTTTATTGTGACATCGCCCAATGGGTATATTATCCGTGAAAACCCTCCAGTGGTGCTGTTTCATTCTGTGGCTGTCGATGGTGGTATTAGTAATATAACAATAAGACTGATCAATAGAGATCAACAACTTATTGATCTAGATTCTACCACACCAGTGACTTACGAGTTGTTATAAAATACACTATGAAGTTTGTGTATCAAGCAACAACACCGTCTAGGAATGGTGTTAGTTGTTTGCCACCTGAATGCACGTTAACATCTCAAGACAATCAGTTTTTACAGCATTTTGGTTACCACATCAACCCCCATGATGAATTCTATCCTAGAGGTAGCGAACCGCATCGAGGAGCAACAAGGAGTGGTAAGAATTGATCTCCATTCCTATCAAGCTCAAACACCTGGACTCAATAACAATGATGAAATTCAATTTGTTATCAACAACCAAGATATTTACACCCTACCGCATGAAAGTGTCATTCAGATTGAAGGTAGGCTCACCAAAGCCGATGGCTCGACACCCACCACATCCAAGTTGGCTAACCATTCTCTTGCCTTTCTGTTTTCTGAGGTGCGGTATGTCATTAACGATATAGTGGTGGATAGCACTCGAAATGTGGGCATTTCCAGTGTCATGAAACTATATCCCTCTTATAGTGAGGAAGAAGCTAAAACGCTTTGCATGGGCAGGTTGGTGCCCTGACTCTACCAATGACTGGATGGTACACACCGATGGCACCTTCACTGGATATTTACCTCTTAAACAGATTTTAGGCTTTGGCGAAGATCACCAGCGCATTGTGGTCAACGCAAGGCAAGTGCTTTATCTGGTGAGAGACAGGAGTGATAATAATGCACTCAAGGGAGCCGACAATGCCCCCATAGATTCAAAAATTCGACTACAACGCTTGCTATGGAAAGTGCCTCATGTGACCCTTGACGATAGCAAAAAACTGGACATACTCAAGATGTAAAGAAAGATATTCCTCTACCCGTGGAATTTAGAAGCTGGGCACTCCATGAGTACCCGCTATTGCCCACCACCAACACACACAGTTGGTCTGTAAAAACAGCCCGCTATACAGAGAGACCTCTCTACATGATCGTGGGTTTTCAAACGAATCGCAAGTATCAAAAAACCAAAGATGCCGCGCAAATTGATCACCTGCAATTGAGAAATGCACGTCTTTTCCTCAACGGAGCTGTGTTTCCCTATGAAGGACTGGATTTAGATTTTTCAAAAAATAAGTTTGGTCCCCTGTACCACTTGTTTTCTAAATTTCGATGGTTGTATTATCAAAAAGATAACAGTCCCATGCTTCTACCCCAAGCGTTTAAGGCAAGAGCGCCACTGATTGTCTTTGACTGTTCTTACCTGGAAGAGTCTGTCAAGCCATCCAATATTGACATCCAACTAGATTTTGAAACGCATGACAATGTACCAGCCAATAAGATGGCCTACTGTTTGATTATTCATCACAAACAAGTCAACTATTATCCACTGTCCAACCAAGTGACGAGTGTATAAATAACAAGTCAACCCACGTCAAGTCGCTCAGTCATGTCTTGCTTTAAAGCATCAAGAGAGGTCACATCCATGAATTTAAACTCTGAGGAACAACGTTTCAAGACTGCTGCAACGTGGCCGGTGCCTTTCATAAACCCTCAAGCCTTGGCGGCCGCTGGCTTCTATTATTCAAAAACAAGAGATGAAGTGAAATGTGCCTTTTGTCCCATCATCATAGACCAATGGCAAGAGAGCGATGAACCCATGCAGGAACATCAGCGCTGGTCACCTGCTTGCTCCTACCTGTGCAGAATGGAGGTGGGAAATATACCCTGTCATTCAAGCTACCCCTCACTCGTGCCTTTGTGTGATGAAAAAACAAGTTACGATACGTGTGGACTGTATGGTGTCAACGGTGCTTCGGTGAGCAGCTCACCATAAAAAACGCCTAGTTAGAGACATTGGGACATCATCGGTGTTATGGACGTTACAAACACAAGAGACTATATTGTTGTATCAGTTGGTATCGTCCTTATCCCAAAATGACAAAAGCCTGTAAGACGTGTTATTATAATAAAATGATGTAATTATTAAATTCTTATTTTTTCATGCCCCCCCCCCCCTGTCCTACCCTAACCACATTTTTTTTCAAACTAGCATGGTAGGTAAGTCTATGTCATGGTCACACCTTAGTGGTCGATCGTCAGTCAGTCGTCAGTTGAACTTGGTCCAGGCAAGCGGCAACATGTTGCGCACACTCATTGTGGATTGCCATGGTGACAACAAATTTAAATTTAAACAAGTGGTCATTAATGATTGTACCACGTTTTGGATATCGCAAGCTACGCATTTGGTATTTAAACCGCCCCATGCTTTTGATTTGCTGTGTGGAAAAGACTGTAAACAAACCCAGTGGATTGAAAATCATAGGCATTTAGACTGGAATCAAGGAACCATTTCCTATAAATATTTGGATGTGGTCATGAAAGCACACTTGTCCTCGGCCAATGTGGTATTTGTGAAAGGTAATGAAAAACGTCAATGGTTGCAACCATTTTTTGGCGTCTTACTGTCAATGTATTGACCTCATGGACTTGGGCTGCCCATCCCTGCAAACGCTGATGGATACTTGTTCCTATGGCAACATTACCCATACAGTCCTAGCACATGCGTGGCATCTCTTTCATTGGTTTAACACCCATGCCTGCTGGGAGTTGTTAAATAAAATTAAAACTCAAGATTTACCTGTGAATGACACCAGTGAGATTTCTACAAGCAACGTGTAAACATCTACAACACGTGATACAATGGAGAAAGGCAATGCTACGGACAAAGCCATCGGCAAGTTCTTAGTGTGCAAAAAAACTAGACAGTTTTACCAAAGAGGAACTCTTAGCGCAACCCAAGTCGTTCATTTATTAGGTGGCCGCCAACGCTGTGAAAGAAATCTGGCAACATGTACCAAAATCATGGACTCAAGACCCTGTGTTGAGTGAATTGCAACCCTGTACGGATTACGATCATCATAAGCAAGTGGCCATGGCAAAAATACCGTCTATGCAGCAGTGCGCGACTTGTCAGCTAGTGAAACTCTATCACGGGCATAAAAGTCCGCGTAAAGACTTTGTTGAATCATTCCACGGGTGTCATGGCGAGAAAAAGCAACAACAACAACAAACACAAAGATCGTCCACAGAGGAGGAGGAAGACCAAACCTTTTCACCATCCATGGAAAAGGATATGCCAGACCTGTACTGGCAATGGCGTCATTGACAAAGTAATTCAATACTTACCTTTTGAAATCCATTTTCCAGGTTATCGTTTTTGTGGCCCTGGAACTCATCTTGAAAAACGTTTGCAGCGTGGTGATGAACCAATTTATCTTTTGGATCAAGCATGCAAAGAACATGACCTTTCTTATCGCCATAGTCAGCCTGGTTTAAGACATGTGGCAGATAAATAGTTGTTGAGAAAAGCTATACAACGTTTCACATCCTGTGATGCCTCAGTGGGAGAGAGGATGGCAGCCCTGATTGTAATGAGTGCTATGAAAGGAAAGTTGATGATGCGTGCACATGAACATTAAGGAATTCGGGAGTAAGGAATTGGGATGTGTTTGTATTCTATTTTCATTTGTCAATCCCTATGGTTATGAAATAAAAACAAAAGGTTTATCAGAGCATGATTTTTTTAAATTTAAAAAACATGATGTTGATGGGCAGATTTTTCATTTTCACATTTTCCCACATTGTCATTTGCCAATTTGCAATTTACAGTTTTTAAAAATGTCTGTTTCAAGTTTTGCGTTTTGATGATATGGATTCTCCATTTCGTTGATGACACTTTTAAAAAATGTCCGTTTGAAGTTTTTGAATTTTTATATTTCACACATAGCCATTTCCAGTTTTTAAAATGACTGTTTTACGTCTTTTGAATTTTGGTGTTATCGAAACATGGATTTTCCATTTTGCTGTTTTCACATTTTTCCATTTGGTGTATGTCGAAAGTTGAGATTTGTCAATGATGTTGATGCAAGTGCTTGACCATGATAATGCTGCAGTGTGTTTATGGGATTGTGGAAACGTAAAGGTCTACGACAACTGCAGGTAAGACTGATTTTCCAAAAATAATGTCTATTGACCGCTACATTTCAAAGAAAAAACAAAACTATTGACAAAACAAAACAAATTGAATATATAAGTCACAATTTTCCCCTCCCCACTCACCCTACCTCACCGTGTTTGCTCCGGTCATACACACACACCAGCTTTCTCTCTACTCATACATTCACACCTGTCTTTGGGAACAAACACAACCACTTTATATATTCCCAAAATCACATTCTCGACATGCGCACTCATCCCAAAATAACTTTTATTAAGTTTACCATTTACATTACAAAAATAATAAAGTTACTAAAAAATATTACTTATTTCATATTTACAAAAACTACAAATTTGTACAGCTTTAAAAGAAACAAACTATATACCATTTTCCAATTCCCAACTCTGTTAAATTTAAAATTAAAATAAGGTTGCATAGAACTTTTTAAAGAGCAAAAGGTCCAAGTGGGGTGCCACTATTTACAAAATCTACTATTTACAATGACAAAAACCAATATTTACAAAATACTAAAACTACGAGTTACAAAAAGCCATGTCCCTAAACGAACAAACAGAAGAATCACACCTCCTCCTCCTTGGGTTCATAACCCCAGGGCAGGCTGGTGAGCGGGTCATCAGCCCACACACGTTTGTTATCCATGGAGGCGAGGGTGCGTTTTTTCTGTTCCACAAGATACAAATGATGGTTGCTGGATTGTATCCTGCACTGTGTATGGGACATAGCTTTGCTAGTGCGTAAAACCGCCAGGTAATCGTCTACTCGTAGCGATTTTACCACTGCCCTACCTGCACCTTATGCTCTTTTGGCTTCCTTACAGTCTAATGTGCGATAAGCATACATTTTCTAGGCCAAACCTACGAATTCCGTCATGACGGAATCACCGCATTCATCTTTTAAAACACCCATTTCCTTCTTGTTTTTTATGGGTAGCTTAAACACGTTGTCAGCGCTATAGGAAGAGGTGTCTAACCAGTCAATATGCTGCCTCATGACGTCATAGGGGTTGCAGTGGCGAATGTGGTAAATGAATGAGTCCGTATCCATATACAAAAGAGAGACGTCCTCAAAATGGCGTTTGGCAAACTCGTAGTGGAATCGATACATAACCGATTTGGAAAAGTCTAAAATGACTTGGCTCAAGTAAATGGGCTTATCCATGGTTACACTTGTCCTACTCATTTCAATAGTGGCCAAATCCTCAACGATAATGTTGATCGATTTGAAATTTGGCTTGGCAATGTACCGCCGGGTACCACACTGCCCCTCCCAGACATTCACCAATTTAATGTCACGGTATTTGCGGACATTTTCCATGGACTTGCCATAGATGCAGTTGTTCATTAATTTAAAAATTAATTTCAAACTGCTGTGTTGCCATTTGTCGGTGTTCTGTGTTGAGTCGCATGTATGGCTCGAGCCATGCTTTTTGAGCAAAAGAAATACCCCTATGGATTTTCTTCAATACTAAGCCTTGGGCTAGGCATTGCACCAACATTTGGATATATAGCACATACCGATTTTTGTTGTAAAGTTTTTGAATTTTCACTTTACTGTCAGGGGGAACCATTTGCTCAAGGCAGAATGGGAAATCGGCATGTTCATCATACAAGGATGAGGGATATTCAATATCCACTTCTAGCACATATCCACGGCCTGTTTCTTGACTAGCCATGTTCACATCAAATTCTGACACTTGTTTCTCTGTCAGCCAAGCAAACTCTCCATAGGGCAAAGGCTGACTCATAGCGTAGCCATACAAATTATTGACGTCATAGTACATTAAGTACGATTCTGGTTTATTTGGTGAATAATCAGGCATGTAGACATTGTTCGCTTCGGCATGGCGCTGGTTAAGCGACACAAAGCCGTCACGAATGCCCTTTTCAAAAAATAGAACCATGTCTACATCAGTGAGTAAATCCAATTCCACTTGAGTGTATTTCAAAGCGGCATCGAACGAATGCCCAGGACTCGTATAATAGTGAGCCGGGTCAAGACAATAAATGTGCTGACACAACTCACGGAATTTTTCAAACACATCGGTGAGCAGCAATACATCCAGTTTTAGGTAATGCATAGCATATTCACCTAGTGTCTTAATGTCAAACACTCGCCAAACTTGACATGCATGTGCATAGTCTTCATCGAAAACGGTACTACGTGTTAGTTATGAGTAAAATTTGTCTTGTGGTGGGAGTTTTCCTTGCTTTAACACGTCCCAGCTGTTGCAAAAATCATACGGGAATATACCTTTCCGAATGCACAATTGAAATTGCTTAGGATCAGTAAAATGCATTGTAGTATTTTTAATTCCTCTTCATCCAAGCCATTCACAAGTCTGTCTAGCGAGGATGCCATAAACGTATAGGAATCCAAAAATCGAATGCTAAAGTCGCCCAACCTCCATGTCAGGGCTGTAAAACGCTCATGGTTTTGGGGAATAATGGTAAACGAGCCCTTGTTGATATGACCCAATTCACGAATCAAAAACTGAATATCATAATTCGCCAGATTGTGGAAAAAGACACTAATGAAACGAGGAGCTGGAAATGTTAAATTGCATTTGCTGTGCGCAGCTCCACGAAACTCTCCCGTAAAGTGTGAGTGATCACGAACGGTGTCTTCAGCGCTGATCAGTGGCTTTTCGCAAATATGGCATGTCGTGGCATGCTCATACTGCTGATGTTCTGGAGATAGACTCATGGGTATTGGGTGGTCCAGTAATTCCTGTACATCATGAGCCAACTTTACAAGTTCATCCAAAAACCATCTGGCACAATCTGGCCCCTCGCGGTATTTGTAAACGGATTGTGTGGGGTCACAGGCACACACCACATTAAATCCTATGGCAAAAGGTTCATGTTTTTGAATGGGTGTGGTTGAGCTAATGGTGGGATCTGGTTCACATCCCGCCATGGGTGTGGTGAGTGCTTCGAAATCTGCATATACCACATAGGGAACAGTGTCATGCTTATGAATGTCCTTAAACTTTAACTCAGCCTTGTCCCCTTGTGGCAATATCAATCTCACCGCTTCCTGAGAAACGCAATCTACCCTATGACGTTCCAAAGAGGTAGGGTTTATAAAATATTGGAGGCAACGGTCACAGATATGTTTTGCACGCTTGTCCTTAGTCATTTGGCTGCTTAGCAATCTACTTAAACTTTTAATCAGGCAATAGTGATTCACCTCTCCGTAAGACAGATATAAAAGATGAATGTGATGTTGTTTCGGTTCTTTTGTGGCATAAAGAGGACCCACAATCTCATTACCATTAAGGCCATACACCATGAAGGAAAAGTCCTGGTTATTTTGTTCAAACCTATGAATGTCAGTTAAGTCCATAAGAAACGAAACATGAGTTAAATTTAAATTTTGTTTTAAATAAGAAAATGCATTCTTATACATTCCCGGTCTGTGACTGACACGTTTTGCTGGTTGCAAGTACGCAGCCACAGACCACAGGAAACAATCATCGTCCTTATTTTCAATGTTAATCACAGCCTTTTTCAAAGCTATTGCCTGTGGTGTCCGAATAAAGCTAGACCCAGCATTGAAAGGAATGAATTGACAAATGTTAATTTTCAGGTAACGAATTTTGTCTAAGGCAAGGCCACTGAGTCCTTTTTGTAGTTTGTCAAATTTAGTCAGCAAGGCATCGACCACGTGGGTTTCATACCACTGTTCCAAATTATGGGCTATGAATAGCTCTTGCATTTTACTGCAAATATAAAATGTCTCTTTATGTTCCACGTCCTTCTTTTTATATATAAACTCGCACACCAGTTCTGTATTCACCTTTAGAGCTGTATGCAGCCGTTGTGCTGTATAAATTTCATTTTTTAAATTTCAAATCAAGATTCTAAAAATTATTTTGGGACTAAACTTTCTCTAACATTGACCACGCGACCAGAGCACACACGTGATTTAAAACAACTGTTTAGGGGTTCCCAAGTTAACATATCCGCAGCAGTAACAGACATTATTTTGAAAGAACACTCTCGCCTGAGTTTAGAAATGTAGACTGTCTGACAATGGTCGCACACCAGAGCCTCTTGGATTTCAGCTGTATTTGCTATAGCGGTAAAGCTATTGTTCCAAATATCTAAAAACAAATAAAATAAACCACCATAAGTATATATATTCCATATAGTTTATTCACGTCATAAACAAAACAAATCAAACAGGTTAACAAATTTCACCTTGACTTGTAATGCTTTGCTTTATTCCCATCTCGTGGGCTAGTATGGTAATGGTTTCCTTTTCTAGCTGTCTGTATTTCTCTCTTTTTCAATCTCTTTCCCACAGACACACAACAGGTAGGCTATACACGTTATCTGCAAACAAATAAATAAACATTTATTTATAACTTTAACAATCAATAAACAATTGCTTGTAAATATATATAAATCAATAAATATATAAATGAATAAATATATAAATAAATACTACCCCACAACAAGGTTAAGTATTTTCCACCAACACCAAAACTGTTAAACAAGACCATGTGTTTCATGCAACGCAGTGTTTTCAAAGGTAGTCACATAAGTGAGAGTGGAAATGATAACATGTCTTTATATATGTTACGTTGCATGTATAATCATTTTTTTTCTCACGCTTGAACATTCTGTTATCGTGCACGTGGAGAGCTAACGTCCAAGGTGAACACCCGTGCCAGGTCAAATTTCACATGAACTTGCATTTTGTCACATACAAAGCAAAACAGGATGTAACTTGTTAAGCTTACATGTGGTTTTACACGTGTTCACATGCATTTCGCTCTTCCCTGCCACCACGGTTGTCAGATTATTTAACCTTCAAGCGTCATCCTCGTCTTTGTAATTTTCCATTGCACCTGCTGTCAAGTCTGATCAGCGCATTCCAATAAGCTCAAATGACATTCACATCATGCTAGTCTGTCCCCCTCTACAGCAAGTTTGTTTTCTCTACTCACTTCAACCAACATAGAACCAAGTTCTGTTTGCCCTTCATCTGATCATAGAATTATCATTTGTCATGTAACCCATCATCGTTTACAAGTTAAAGATCCCCTTCAGGGGTAAAATATCAGAAAAAACGTACCCTCGCTCAGTCATAAACCGACCCGTCGAAATATCGATTGTTCTATTGAGCACAGCCACCGTGGTCAGCGACAGACTCGTTGAAACACACACACCCAGCAATATCGTCTCTCTCAACAACCACTCTTCATGAACATTTTAAACAGGTAAAGAAAAATTAAATGTTTTTCAGCAAAAGTGTCGTTAGGCCCTTTATTCAAAAAGGGGGCGTTAGCCCGAGTCCTTATGACATCTCGTACACGTCTCAAGCGTTATTGGTTTGCGAGATATAGCAAAACGTCCAAAATCACTGTTTTACCTCAAAATGGTTTTTCATTTCTACTCAACACTAACATCCTCGGCACGAGGACAACGCGACGAAAACAATGACACCTCGTATAATTCTCTAGCCTTATTGGTTCGTGAGATATCAGCAAAAATCACAAAAAACACTTGTTTACCTCAAAATCGAGTTTCCAAATTTTTTTAAAAAATATGAGTGGTCCATAGCAAAGCCAACGTCCAACGACACCTCATTCGTGAAACTCCGACCACGGGTTCGGGAGTTATCGGCTCGCATTAAAAACTGCTGACTCTAGGGCTATAGGAAAGAGGACGTCAACCCAAGTCCAACGACATGTCGCATGTCAAAATCGGACCATGCGTTCGAGAGATATTAATTATTTAAATGTTTCACCTACGTTTGGCCGCCATGTTGGTTTATTGGGCACAGCCACGCCAAGTGTAATAGAACCCGCCACTCTCCCCTACTTAATACCATTTTTATATTGTGACCATTATGCATTGCACATGAATAGGATGATATGAAACCCGCATTCCACGAAGTCCTATTCTCATTAATTTCTTAACCCGTTTAGTCTTTAAGGTGAGGAACCGATTCTACACACACTAACAATAGTGTAAGATTTTATTTATTATTATTATTATTATTGGCGGGAGTACAACTCCACGTACAATAATAAAATTTAGCAGGCAAAATTCTTCTGCTTTTCAACATTACATTTCTTTAAGATTCAATTATCTAACTTTTTTATTTTAACCAACTTTTTAATTCAGTGATTTAATTGCTACTCAAGCAGGCGCTCCCTGCGACCCTCATATGACATGACTCATTCATTCAACTCAAGTGGTCCGCGACTTGACCTACGGTAGAGCTATTAGCCTCCCCGTCTGGTCCGTCCGACCTTGCTTATAACCAACACACACGAACCATATGTTTCTTACTTTGACATTTACATGGCAGTTTTTTTATAATTGAGTATCCAAGTTCATTCTCGTTTCCTATTCATATTTATAACAATTAGTTGACTTTTTTCAGTCCAACAAATGCACATTCGTTTACACGTGTCTTTGGCGCGGTGAAAAGTTCAATGTTGTCGGAATTATATATAATATTAGCGTATAAGCCCGCTCTGGCTCCAACAATTGCTGACGTGGGAATTCAACCAATGACAACTCAATCCAGGAACGCCATGTCCCGTCCGGTTGTAATGCACGAATAACTCGGGTTAGGAATCATTTCACCGTAACCCGGCCATCTGCATACCCAATTACATCCACTCAGTCTTACATTACAACTTCATTCACGTGCCCTTGCTACGTCAGAATAATAACACACATTCAGTAGTGAGCATCCTTGCGTTCACTCTTGATACAATATTTTTGGCATATAAAACCCGCCCCGGTTTCCATTTCGACGATTCCTCGACAGTCTAACTATTTCATCCGACGTGCACGTAAACGACATTAATTCATATTTTTGGCGTATAAAACCCGCCCCGGTTTCCATTTCGACGATTCCTCGACAGTCTAATTATTTCTTCCGACCTGCACGTAAACGACATTCATTCATACAACCCTATGCTGGAGTTTACATTTAAGGTCAACCTATTTCCGGCGACAATCTATTTTTAACTTGGACCTTCAATTATTTATTTGCTTCAATACGGTATTCATGTCAGAATAGCGTATCTACTCACATTATTATTCTTTGCCTTTCATTACATTCACTTACGGTGGTCCTTCCACATTACATTTTACTTTATAATGTCCTATTGCTTCTACATTCATTTATAAGGTCCTATTGCCTTTACATTTACTTTTAGTGTACTAACCAACCTTGGTTTTCCTACAAACAATTTTTACTGTGGTTTCCCTAACTCACATAACAGCATAACAGCTCATTCGTATTATAATTATTTATATTCAATATTCGATGTTTAAGCCTCCGTGGCTTAGGCGGCAGCACGCCGGCCTCTCACCGCTGGGTCCGTGGTTCAAATCCCGGTCACTCCATGTGAGATCTGTGCTGGACAAAACGGAGGCAGACAGGGTTTTCTCCGGGTACTCCGGTTTTCCCTGTCAAAATTTCATTCCAGCAACACTCTCCACTATCATTTCATTTCATCTGTCATTCATTTAATCATTGCCCCAGAGGAGTGCGTCAGGCCTCGGCAACCGGCACATTTCATATCCTCGCCGCTAGTTGGGGGCTTCATTCATTCCATTCCTGACCCGGTCGGAGACTGGAAGCAGGCTGTGGATTTTCATTTCAATATTCGATGTTTACTTTACTTTATAAAAATCACTGATCTTTAACTTCTTTATAAATTCATTTTCAGTTACTTCATAAATCGGGGTCCTTCCTTATTTAATCCTGACTACGTTACACATACTGTATTTCGGGTTTCATTATTTCCTTCTGAACACCTAATTCATTAACATGACTCTCATAGATCTGGTCAATCTTTATAAAATGCATTTCTAACACTGACATTTATAACACAATAAATTCACAAATAATGTTTGTCAACAATGGTGTTTCCAATCATGATGCATAATGGTACAATTCATAATAAATCATTGGTACTCACCGACGTCTGGCGGTTCAGAACCCCTTTCATGAAGAATTTCACCCATCACTGCCATAATTAGAACATTTTACAAGCACTGTGGTGTGTCATATTAATTTTCTTCACTTCACACGAATTCATACATTTTCTTAACATCTTAACAATTATACCTTTCATATTTCCCATGACACTGGGACACTTAAAACCCTTTACAATTCACTTAATAACACTTCACACGTACATTGTAACACTCAAGATCTAGTCCTATACACTTTCTATATTATCTACAGTTGATTACACTACCCGTGTATTTGTCTTTGTCGTATCTCAGGACGCGAACGGTGGCCTCCCGACGCGTTCCCAGATGACGATCTATTCTTTTTCTTACTCGTGCTGGCTTAATTCGCCTTAGTCCCTGCGGACTGCAAGTGGTACTCCTTTGGACCGCTCCGGTCTCGACTCAATGTTCTGTCTTTCGATCTACAGCTTAAACACACCGATTTCTGAACGTAACTGCTTCTAAGTTTCGCCAACGTCTGGTTGCGAACTTATCTAGTCCCGAACTACTTTTTACACTCACCGAGGTTTGAATCGTTCGTTTTTTTTCTTTTCAATGTTCTGTCCTCTAGTACTTCGATACCGTATGCCTATCGCACTGTAACTGCGCGTTCTTTATGAGTACTTCACTTAGGTCCTCTACGCGGAACATTTCTTGACGTAGCTTCTAATTTATAATTTGCGTATAATTATACTCTATCGCGTATTTTTACTTTCTTTCGATGCCTGATTCTGAATCGTCATGGCTCTCCATCAGGGACCATGGGATTATAACTTGTCTTGACTTTAACTATACTTTGGTTTCGAACCAATGCATTGCGGCCTCACCGGACCTAGTATCTAACTTGCGTAGCGTACTGTCCATCTGGACTGGTGGTTGAATTTCTTAAAGTCCCCTCAGGGATTACGACTTGACTTGGTCTCGAACTGACGTACTGTGATGAATCAGCGTGGTGTCTCTTCTGGGATCCACAATGTGACTTGTTTCGTACTGTGGTGAATCAGCGTGACATCCCCTCCGGGATCCACGAAATGACTGCCTTCTACGTCGCTCCTCCATGCTTACATGTAAATCTACTATGAAAATAGTCCTTCAATTAATTTTGAAAACTAACTTCTAATTCCCTAGTTTTCTCGAACTGTAAAAATTACCATCTTGTAGCGCGGGTTCTCAATGTCTAAAAACACTTCTTCAATTCCGAATTCGATTGTACACTTTCTCTACATTATTTTCTTTTTTGCTCCGTAAATTTGTGTGGGAAGACCTCAACTTGATATTCACCGCTGATCAATGCGCTAATGACTCCGTTACGTCATGTCTAGACAGCACTTCTATATTCTTGTGTTGTCAATAATTTTTATAGCTTTAAAAATTTACATTATAATTTACATTCATTGGGTTGTTTTCCACTTCAAACTCCAATGGTTATTTAGCGATTTATTTTCAATACTTCTATTGTAAGACGGGGCTATTACACTACCCACGCGAATATTTAGTTGATCAAGCAATCCCTCGGGGATCTCCCTTTCCATATGGCTTGCTTCCTTGTGGTGCAACTTCTTGCCTCGGCAGAGTTGCACGCTCTCGCTATCAGTGACTCATGGTACTTACTGTCTTCATAGCTTTTATTAATTAAATTTAAATGTGCCTTCTGGCTAGCTCTTATTGATAACATCCGTGCAGCTGCAAGACTATTCATAGCCCCATGACTAATTCTTTCTACGATCCAATTCAACTTCCCAAGCTTCTAATACAAAATTTTAAAATATGTGAAATCTCCAACTTTAGGGTCCTTGGTTCACACCTTGGACATACAGTATACTGCATTAACTTTATATGAAGCAACTCGGCTGACGGCGATCTCATGCTCAAGAAGTTAATAACTATCACACAAATAGTGTTAATGTACCCATTGAAATTTCTAAATCCTTATTAAAACGCGTTACTTTTAATTAAAACTAGATTAATGTACATATAACTTCTCTCCCGCTAAGAAAAGGAAAATAAACTAATATTGTCCCGCTAGGTGGGAATCATAATTATTTGGCGCTAGGCTCAGTTTGAAATAAACTACTGTATATTTCGCGGGAGAAAAGTTAGATTGGCAAACCTGGGAGGACGGAGTTGTATTACCACAGTCTAAAATACACAGTCATGAAGCTCGCTGCGTTACGAAATTGCATCCTCTTGGTAGATGGAGCGACACTAGCGCTCGCGGCAGCCAGCAAGCTTGCAACTGCCTTGAGCACGTTATTCGCGGGACGAATGATTTCACTTTTGTAGGGGTTTTGTGAATTTTAACTCACCTGAGTGATTATTTCCATTGTAAACATGTCATCTTAAATGACAATGTTGATATACTGTACACTTTTAATTCATAGGAAGATAAAAAAATGCTCTGTTTATATTAGTTCAGTCCACTACAAGTATCCTTAGGTACAGTTGTATGACGTATTTAAGGAGTCTTACGTAGAATTAATAGCCCATACTAGTTATTTCATGTATTTGTTTCAATGATAGTCGCAGGCATCTCGGCATACTGTGGTATAAAACAGAGTCCCCGATTCAATGATGTAGCTGGTAATCTCGAGAACCACAGGATGGATTTTGATGCGGTTTTCACCATTCTGTACAGGATTTCTTGAGGAAGGTTTATGTAGAAAATCATTCATTTGAGACTACAGCAAGCCGAGCAGTAAAGATTTCAGTGAATCGAGTCGAAGAAAAAACTGCCGGCCGTGCGCTATTTAAGCTTACGCTAGATAAACCATTAAAATATCTATATAGGCCTACTATGAGTGTAGGAATTGGTCAGCATGAAAAGTTCTACAGAAAGGTCCGCGACAGCATATCTTTAATATATCGCCCACTACAAGTGATTTTACACTTTCATTTCTTCCAACAATCTCCATTCAGTGGAAATATAAATTACTAGCCGTGGAGTGAGTTTACGAGGTAGCGAGCGAGTCTATCACCCCGGCTTCGGCCAGCATCAACGTTCGAGTCGTGTCGAGTTAATATGTGTTTTGGAGTTTCGCTGTTCACCTCAGCTTTTCTGAATTGCGTCTGGGACCTGACATCCGTACGCCTTTCAAGCTTACGCTGGGTAAACCGTGACAGCAACCAAGCGAAGCCAGGGCAGTTACTAGCATGGGAATAATTGTAAATAGCTATGCTATATCAAATTCTTAACCATATCAAAAGCTAGTTCTTCCGTAAAATTGGGTGACATTATAATTAATTAGAAGAATGCCGGTGTGATTTGTGAAACGAAAAGAATAAAAAGATCTTAAGGTCTTAAATGGCTCAAATGCACTATAAGTAGCCTACATCGTATTCTTTCTGTGATTTTGAAACCTTTCATTCCTGAATTTGACAATGTAATACATTGTCAATTTTACAAATAATTTCAGCAATAACAATTGTGTAGGTGCCGTACCTTCACAGCTGTAATGTGGAAGACCAGGTATTTCATAAGAGAATTAACAAACAATGTACCACATCTAAGTTTGTGAGCATTATCCTGACGACATAAATTGGCTTACTTCAAAGTGATTCGAGAATAAGTTTATATTATTGTACAAAATAGTCTACATTTTTATTCATTAAATCAGCTCTCTGAATATTTGAAAGACACTCTCCACACCTGAAAATGCATTGATATTATTTATATTTGAATTGTAGCCAATGGTCATAGCAGGTCATTTCAAATGACGCCCGTAGACGCCCCATTTTCAATATTACGTATATCCCACTTTGGCTACCAGACGATACTGTCACTGACACCCAGTGGCGAACGTTGGATCTTGATAGAGCGCTTCTAACTAGCCAAATACAACCAACAAATTTAGTTACACACTACCAATTGGAGTGGTAGGTTCTTTTACATGCCATAAATCTATGACATGGGCCCGCCGGCTTCACTTCCCCCCGAAAGGAAGGCATACTGATGAATTTTAACGCTCTTAAAAATCCGACGACTTCGGCCTGGTTTGAACCCGCGATCTTGGGCATAGCAGTTCAGCATGCTACCGACTACGCCACCGAAGCCATGCATAGATCTCCTACAGAGACATGCTTCTGAATTATAACCGAATGGCTGTGTGGCTCAGCGGTAACGTTCTCGCCAGCTGTTCTCAAGGTTGCAGGATCGAATCCTGGCGCAGTCAGCTGGCATTTGAGGGTGCATAAATGCAAGGAAGCCGTGTCTGTAGATTTACTGGCACGTTTAAGATCCCCTTTGGACAAAATTTCGGCACCCCGGGGTCTCTAAAAGCCACAGTTTTCAAAAGAGATGTAAAACCAATAACATTATTATCGATTTATAACCTGTTAGCCTAAAGACCTACGGTCTAGCTGTATGCCTCTCACCAAGGCGGTCCGGGTTCGATTCCCGGTCAATGCATGTGAGATTTTCGAAGTGAAATGCCATGTCCTGTGGTTCGGATTCCACGTAAAAAGGAGGTCCCGTGGCTCATGATCTCAAGATTGACGGTCTCGTTAAACTACAAGCTTCCTTCCTTCCTTCCTTCCTTCCTTCCTTCCTAAAGGCATTGCTCCGTTGTTTGTTTGAAAAGCTTTATAATACTAGCCTAAAATCCATAGCTCAAGTCTTATCTTTTAGGGTCCTTTGGAAGCTGTTATTTGAACAGTCTACATTAATAGAATGATTTCCCAGTCGGTCAAAACAGATACACCCAATTAGATTGGGCGAGGAGTAACAATTAATATCCCTGTGTAATTCATCATACAATAATTATTTATACACTTAATAAAACGTTTCTCATACAACCCCCCCCCCCCCTTTCCTTTATGCGACAAGTGTTTTATAAGTGGATAAACAATTCATGTATTTTTATTCCAGGCACTAGGAGATAAATTGCCACTCCCTGCCTAATGTACACTCAGTGTTGACCGACTGGAAACCGATCATAAAGGTTACTTAGCAACACTGAAATATGGCTTTTAATATTTGATCTGTTTATTGCACTGCACATCTCCTCCTGTAAAACACATGATTAAAGGTATAACTGTTACAAAATGCTATAACATAAAGTAAATCCAGCAACAATAGCATTCACCTTCACCACGCAGTCGGCACATGATTGCTGGCTGCGTGAGAGCATTATTGACGCGCGGCGCGCGGCGGTAGAAAAGTATGAGCCAAGCTTCGCGACTGTATTGACGTCCGAAACGGGGGAGGAGCTTACGGTCAGCTGTTTGCAATATGGCGGCGAGATTGTGACGAGAGGTAAGCAAGACAGTGATAGGGTGTGCGTTTGTTATGGCTTCTAATTTATGATGGCAAAATACTACATATTTTCTTTCATTGATAGAAATATTTTTATAATCAATTTAAATGCAGTGCTTAATTACTACCAGTTAAAAATATTACCCACATGTAGATAGTTAATTTACTGTCTGCTGTTACATATATGAAGCCTGTACTTGGGAGCCTAGCGGCATCGATGTTTTTATTAATTTCACAATATATATATCTCACATAACACAAAGTACGACTCCCTGATATTAAATTGAATCCAGCAATCCTGAATTTGCATGAATGTTTTGGGTTCAAAGAAGCGTTACTTGGGATGCTCAAATCATTCAGTACTTCAATAATGCTAATATTGACCTACATACTTGCTGTTCAAAGGCAAGAATGTTAATTTATTAATCTCTTGCCACAGACAAGTTAAAACGGAGGCATCCTCTTTATCAATATATTTAATTAAATATTTAAAATACAGATATTTAACAAAGCTGGAGTCTCCATTTGAACTTGCCATAAGCAAACGGAACAGATCAAAAACTACACTTTAAGCCAAATCAAATTCACTCCTCAGCTCGACATAAACCATAATACCAATTAAAACCTATACAAAACATACTCTCCTTACTGTTGTACAACTTTCAAACCGACTATTCGCACTCAAAACTGAAAAACCCTGAAATGGGAACTAATTAATGTTAGAATAGCCTAGGCCGATCAGGTCTCCTGCTACATTACCGCATATGTATACTTAACATCACTATAACTTCTAAATTACGGCTAAGTGACCTATCTGCCTGAGTAGTATAGGTGTTACCGGCCTGCCTGGGATGATGGGTCACCAAACCCGTACTTAAAACTAAGATTTTACACATTAATTAACTAAATTCAACAGTAAGGAGATCATAGACAAAAACACAATTTAAGCCAAATCATACTTCAATATTGCAAATATTGAGCTACATACTTGCTGTTCAAAGGCAAGAATATAAATTCTCTGGCAAATTAAGGCTAGGAACAGCATTTTTCTTAAGTTTTCTAACCATTCGACTATTGTCAATCGGAAGAACCCCTAAAATAAGTTTACGAAGAGCGGATTACATTCGGTTCTATGTACGGCACTGAAGTATTAGGCTACAAGTTTATCAGTATTTTTTGATGTGAATACAAATTAGAGACAATAACTATCAATAATCAACAGTACCGGTGCTTACGCTGTGGAAAGAAGTCGTCTTCACAAAAATGCAGGCTGCACACTGTCATGTAACGTGTAACACGTTTTCCAATTGACAGCGCCGTAGCCCATCTTTCTCTCTGAACTTTTTGTACAGGAAAGTAGTGAAGGGATTTCTTACCCATTTTATACGATTTACAACCGTATACAGAGCAGTACTTCCTCGAATTTGACAAATTCCTTTCTGTTTCCATCACGACATCAATGCTTCACCATGAAAATAATCCTCACCAGTCACAATGTTACAGCTTCAACATTCTACCGCGTGGCTGCGCCATCCAACTTTTCTGACGTCAATAGATAGAATGTAGTTATACATTGTCATGAAGCCGTGTCTAACCTCAAATATGGAACCGGGCCGAAAGGCGATAACTGTACCTCACCAAGTAGCCGGCGCGGTGGTGAAACAGACACAAATCACAACCATGCCGATTTTCCAATTGGGGGGGGGGGGGGGGTCCCTAACCCTCAGTAACCCCCACCCCCCTCCTGGCTACGCTACTGGCTGTAACCCCCTCCCTCTGCGCACGCACGCAGAACGCACTCGCTCTCTCTCTCTCTCTCTCTCCCACTTTCTTATGCGGTCTCCGCTTTACCGATTCGTTAACTATCCACTATTTTAACATCACATTGTTGTTCTTTGAGTCTTCAGTCTTTTGACTGTTTTGATGGAGCTCTCCAGGCTTCCCTGTCTTGAGCTAATCATTTCACCTCTACATAGCTACCACACACACACTACATCCGAGGCAATCTGTTTAACATATTCTAACCTTGGTCTACCCCTACAGTTCTTGTCTTCGACCCATCCTTCCATAACTAAGTTTGCTATTCCTGGATGTCTTAGTATGTGTCCAACAAACCTATCCCTTCACTTCATTAGCAGTCACCAGAAACATCTCTCCTCTCCCACTCGTCTTAATATCTCCTCATTTGTAACCCTATCTACCCATCTGATCTTAATCATTCTCCTGTAACACCACATTTCAAACGCTTCAATTCTCCTCTTTTCTGCTGCTACAACAGTCCAAGTTTCACTTCCATAGATTGCCACGCTCCAGACAAAGGCTTTCAAAAATGACTTCCTAATATCTAAATCTATATTCGATGTCAACAGATTCTGTAGAAATGCTTTCCTTGCCTGAGCCAACCTACTTTTTATATCCTCTTTGCTTCCCCCATCACTGGTCATTTTGCTTCCTAAGTAACAGAAGTCTCCTATTTCCTTTAGCATTTCACCTGCCAATTTGATGTCCATAGGCTAGAGGTTTCTGATTTATTTCGGCTGCATTCCAATATTTTTGTTTTACATTTATTAATTTTCATCATGAATTCTTTCCCTCAAGACGGAGTCCATACCATTCCAAAACGCATTCAAATCCTCTGGCGTGTCGGCCAAGATGACGATGTCATCAGCTAATCTCAGAGTTGAAATTATTTCTCCTTGAATCTTCACTCCCACTTTTTTCTCCAATTTCCTTCATTGCATGTTCAATGTAAAGATTGAAAAGTATAGGTGGTAAGTTGCAGCCTTGACTTACACCTTTCTGAATACCAGCTTCTCTCTCATGACCATTAGCTCGAATGACTGCTGTCCGGCTTCTGTATCCCTGTACTTTATTCCAATTGTTTTCAAAATGTCGAACAATTTAGCCCAATCAAAGTTATCAAAAGCCGTTTCTAAGACTACAAATGCCGTGAACGTTCTCTTATCTTTCCTTATTCTACCTTCCAACATCAGCCTAAGACTTAGTACAGCTTCCCTTGTTCCTACATTTCTCCTGAAACCAAACTGGTCTTCACTCAACTCCGTTTCTATCTGGCTTTCCATCCTCTTGTAAATTATTCTAGACAGGATCGTTGAAGCATTAGTAATCAAGCTGATTGTACGGTTATCTTCACATCTGTCAGCTCCTGTTTTCTTCGGTATAGAGATGATAACATTCTTCTTGAAATCAGAGGGTACCTCACCTGTCTCATAAATCCTACACACCAAGTGAGATAACCTGATCAGACCATCATCACCTATGCGGCGTAGCAACTCAATCGGTATATCATCTATGCCTGGTGCTTTGTTCCTGCTTAAATCTTCCAGTGCTCTGTCAAATTCTGATCTCAATATTAAATCTCCTTTCGCATCCTCGTCAATTTCCTCTTCCCTTTCCATTACCATGATTCTCTATATCATTTCCCACATACAAACACTCTACGTAAGCTTTCCATCTCTCTACCTTTTCTTCCCTGTCTGTTAGAGGCCCTCCATCTGTATTTTAGTATTACAGCACTTAGTCTTCTTTTCCCCAAAAATATTCATAATCCTTCGATAAGATGTGTCTGCTTTTCCTAATTTTCGACAATTTTATATACCTGCACATTTCTCTTTCAACCATTCTTCTTTCACTTCCTTGCACTTCTTGTTAACCTCATTTCTCAGACGTCTGTATTGTGTTTCCCCCTTTTCATCTCTTACATTCTTGTGTTTCCGCCTTTCATCCATTAATTCTAGTATAGCCTGCGTGATCTAAGGTTTTCTATCTATTCTTTCTTTCCTGCCAATGTTTTCTTCTACGAATTTTGTTACGGCACTTCATTTTTCAAAAGTGCCCATTCGTCTGCAATTGAAGTTTGTTTAGGGTTTTTCATTAGTCCTTCCATTATACTCCTCTTGAATATTTCGTTTACATCCTTCTCTTTCTGTCTGTCTATTGCCCACCTTTTTTGGCTTTTGTTTTTTCTTCAGTTTCTTGAACTTAAATCTGCATTTCATAACAACCCGATTGTGGTCAGAGTTTATGTCAGCACCGGGATAGGTTTTGCAATCCAAAATCTGGTTTCGAAATCTCTGCTTGACCATAATGAAGTAGATTAGGTAACGCGCGGTATCTCCTGGTGTCATCCATGTGTATATTCTTCTATTATGGTTATTAAATAAGGTATTAGCTATGACCAACTCATGCTCGGTGCAGAATTCCATCAGCCTGCTTCCTAGATCATTCCTTTCACCCAATCCGAAATCAACTAATATCTTCCCTTCTCTTCCTTTTCCTACCACAGCATTCCAATCTCCCATTACTATAACATTTTTATCACCCTTGTCATACCTCAGAATTTCATCTATTTCTTCGTAGACCTTTTAGACATCTTCGTCATCAGCTTGACTGGTAGCCATATAGTCTTTACCACTGGGGTGCACGTAGGTTTTAGTATTGATATTAGCTATAATAATCCGGTCACTATATTGCTCATAATATTCCACCCGCTGTACAAATTTCCTACTTAATATGAGACCTAACCCCGCAAAGCCGTTGTTTGATTTAGTGCTAATGACCCGATAGCCTCCTGACCAAAAGTACTGTTCTTCTTGCCAGCGCATTTCACTAATTCCAACCAAATCCAACCTCAACCTGTCCATTTCCCTTTCTAAATTTTCTAACCTTCCACTGCCTAGCAGACTTCTAACATTCCACGCTCCAATCCGTAGAGTGTCAGATTTCCTCTTTGTCACCGTTAACCCCCTCTAAAGTAGTCCTCACCTGGAGATCCGAACGGGGGACTAGTTTACCTCCGGATTGGAATTTTACAAGAGAGGAGGCCATCATCACATGTAATTATGCATAGAGAGGTGTATACACTCGGTAATAACATTACGGCTGTAGTTCGGCGTTGTTTTTAACTCTGCAGCAGAACGCAGTGTAGCTATTAGTTGGCTAATACTATCAATATCTTTACCGTTTAAAAAGACAAGTTAAGAATTGATTTATTCTGAAAGTCTGCTACTCTCCTTCAGAATAAAGTAATAGAGCAATTCTACTAACAACCAAATATTAAATTCTATTAACGAAAAACTACTAATGATCTACCAACAGCAAAATACTACCTCTAAAACAGTCTGTGTCCAGGCACACTCACATAGACTCTCTCACATCACAGTCTAATGAAACAATGAACGATATATAATAAACAATGTAACTGTCACCAGGCTCACTCACATGAACTCTCTCACATCACAGTCTAATGAAACAATGAACTATATCTAATAAACAACGTAACTGTCATCAGACACACTCACACGGACCCTCCCCCCATCTCAGTCTAATGAAGCAATGAACTATATCTAATAAACAATGTAACTGTCACCAGGCACAATCACATGGACCCTCCCCCATCACAGTCTAATGAAACAATGAACTATATCTAATAAGCAATGTACGTGTCACCAGACACACAACCATATGGACCCTCTCACATCATAGTCTAATGAAACAATGAACAATGTCTAATAAACAATGTAGCTGTCACCAGGCACAATCACATGGACCCTCCCCCATCACAGTCTAATGAAACAATGAACTATATCTATTAAACAATGTAACTGTCACCAAACACACTCACATGGACCCTCTCACATCACAGTCTAATGAAACAATGAACTATATATATATATAAATATCAATGTTACGTGATAGTTTGTCTGTATATATGTCCCCTATGCGTTCCATACCATTCATCCAATTGCGATGAAACTTGGGTGAGTTGTTGTGTGCACTCCAGGGAAGGTTTCTAGCTACAACTTATTTATGTACCATAAAAGGGTGAGGGACTTAACAGGAACCCTTAAATCCCACAGTAACCCAATTCCACAATCTGTATACTTATCACACCGCAAAGTCAGGTGTGAGAATGGCTTGCTGATTCATCGCGAGATGACATGAGGGGACTGCCAGCAGCCCGCCGTGTTATCTGGTATTGCTGTCTATTCCAATACAGTTCACGCCAATGTTTTTGATTGGGGGTTCTTAAAACTGAACTTACGCTTGGCTGTCGGTTCGAATACGGTCATGGCACGCGAATCGTTTCAAGTCCCTTATGCGTTTACATACCATTCATCCGATTGCGATGAATCTTGTGTTATTTGTTGTGTACACTCCAAGGAAAGTTTCTGGCTTAGTAAATCCATTTCACAATAGGTAGCACACGAGTAGATTCAACAAATGAGTGTCGGCGCGCGAATCGTTTCAACAAAGCCCTGTATCATCGCCGTCTACGATTCTCAAGCCGTGTCATAAGGTTTGGCAACACTACCCATCTGTCATCTGGGAGACCTAGTGCAAGCACAATGTAATTGCTAACACTGCGTAAACACATAGATTGTGACGCCAAATGTTTCCGAAAATACAACAGAACATAACGTCCGCTAAATCTACACACAAATATCACAAATAAAGGATACATGCCATGTACTGTCGATTACCGATAAGGTAATAATAAAAGGCAGTACTGTACCTCAATGTCCCATGTCTGAAGTTTCCTTTTATTACTGCTATGCTCACTGCCGTCATTGACGCGCTCAGAAAAAGTATTCAAGACTATTCTTACGAACTTAGAGACTGCCTTTGATAAAAAATTCTTCTCATTTTGTCCACACATGCACTCATCATAGTCACACTAGACTTCCAAGCTTATCTAGGTTGGCAACACCTCACATAAACACATTGCTATCACTCCCCACAGCACGTAGGGACAGGGGGGAGGAGGCAGGGGAAAAACCAGTCGTTAAGATAACCACCGCAGTCGACCGCACAGCGAGTTCCAGTGAGCACGAAAACTGCGAGTAGCTGTAATACGGAAGACAATCAGATAAGTAGTTAGCCAAAAATTTTATAGTTTAACCATAGTTCACAACCATATAATCTCTCTAAAGTACAATCTCCGGATAGCTATCACCATTTAGCATTTCACCTAACGTATATACTGCATTTAGCATACACTGACAGTTGCAGTACCAATACTGCAACTAAATAATTGTACATATTGTAAATATTTTCACCTGTATTTCAAACATAGATTTTGTAGCCTAAGTGTAATGGATCTGATGATGATCGCTTGACGATCGAAACTGGTCATCCTAGTGTTTTATTAATCTCATGTAATTTATTTCAGGATTAGGGCATAACCCATCTCTTTTGGGTACATTCGTGTTGACCGACTGAAAAGCACTAAACTCTTGTTTACTAAGGCAACACTGAAAATATGGCTTCAAACACCACAATGAAGACAGTCTAACAATAATGCTCAACTGGTCACTTAATTTAAAAATAGATACGGTAGCTTTCTAATGAAATCTACCTAAAGGCACTTGCCAACTGAGTACAATTCATAATGTACTGGAATATAAAGGCCACATGACGATATATACCAAAACTAAATTACTAGGCACTGAAATTCCACCTCGCTGTAGTGATCAAAACGTAGTGATATAACCAGTTATTTTAATAGTGCTGCCACAATTTGACTTACAGTAAGGCACACAACACTTCCTAGGTATCTGAAATAGTTTAATGAAATATTAGTGGAGAATTTGTTGGTTAAATTCATTACTAGGTATTGGTTACACAACACATGCAACTAAATACGGGAAATACTCACTTCTACAACTTTCAGCAGGTCTGATTTACCACGAGGAATTTCACTGGTGTTGAAATAGTTAGTACGAACTGCTTTTAGATGCTGTCATATCAACATAAACGTTATTTATGAATACAACTTAGCATGTGGTCTTACGTGTTGATAGAACTTACGGGCTCTACTGAACGTTGCCAATTCTACCAACAGCACGGCTTGAGAATTATAGACGGCGATGCCTGTATACGTTCATATGCCAATCATCCGATTACGATGAAATTTAGGTGAGTTGTTGTGCACACTGCCGCAAAGGTTTCTGAATTAGAAAAACCATTTTACAGTAGGTAGCAAACGTGTAGTTTCATCAAATGAATGTTGACCAGCAAATCGTTTCAGTTGAGTCCCGTAAGCGATCATATACAAATCCGCCAACTGTAATGAAACGTTGGTGAGTTGTTGTGCACACACCCACCATTGTTCCTGAATAAGTAAATCCATTTTACATTAGACGGCGCACGAGTAGTTTCAACAAATGCTCACATGGTCAGCTGTATGTGGCGTGCTCACGCGCCGGAAAGCCTTCGGATTTATTTTTATACGCACCAGACAGAAAAAAAAGAAGATTGTTTATCCATAGGCACTTCAGTAAACGAAATTACAATTCAAACACTTCCTTTTATTTCTCTCTTTCTTGGGCTGGCTGCGTGGCTCAGCGGTAACGTTCTCGTCTGCTGTAACCAAGATTGCAGTATCGAATCCTGGTGCAGCCGGCATTTGAGGGTGCACAAATTCGAGGGGGCCGTGTCAGTAGATTTACTGGCACGTTAAAAATCCCCTCCGGGTCAAAATTCCGTCACCCCGACGTCTCTAAAAGCCGCAGTTGTTAAAAGGGACGTAAATCCAATAACAATATTATTATCTTCCTTTCTGTCTTTGATTGGCATTGCAACGCATGCCGGGTGTAGCTAGTGTCTAATAAACAAACATCACATTTTAACTTCGTTAAGGAGTTTATTGTAGCGTTAATGATTACAAGATGGATGCTCAGCTGAATTCCAGTTAGGTCCTTCTTAAATAATGTTGCAAGGTACTTTTAGCCTATTTTCATTTATGAAAAAAATAGGCTTATGAGATCACCTTTTGTCCGTGTGTGTGTATGTGTGTTTGCGTCCGTGTATCACCCCTCCCCCTAATAAAATCTGAACGGCTGGAGCGATTTCAATGAAACACGGTAAGAATATAGAAGTATTTTGTCCGACCCCGACCATGCCGTTCAAATTTTAATACGCCTTACAAATTCAACATGGCGACTGCAAGAAATATTTCACCGACATTCTATACCTCCGAAAATACTACTGATATCTCTCTGAAATTTTGTTCGGTGATACAGGGCCCTATTAGGAGTTCACCTATGTGATTTCCAAAAACCTGTTAAGTCCAAAAATAACATGGCGGCCAAGCGAAGTTGAAACAATTAAATAGACGATTCTCGCGATTTAACCACCCGAGCGCAGTGAAACGTGGTACAGCAAATTTTTATACACATTGCAATGCATTGAAATCTAATTTAGTTCAATAGTTTACATAACCTCAAAATGGCAGCTGTGCGAAATTTTCAAATAAGTTTTGATTTCTTGTATCCTAATCATGCGATCGAAGTCAACGTTTGGATAATCAACATATGCAATAATCGTTATCTATTAGTAGATAGGCCTAACTCTATGGCCTACATATATAAAAATACAACATGGCGACCATCCGACGGTTATCAATATCTACTAATCTATTACAGCAATCAAACTGATATTTAGTATGTTGATAACATGGTATTAGAGGTCTAGCTAATAAATGGATAGTCTTACTTAACAAGGCGTATACAAATAGTAAGCTTGAGACACAAGGATGATGGAACCAAATTACTTAATGAAACATTGTCCAATGAGGGAATTATTAAATTTGGATTACCCCAGGGATCGGTTTTGGGCCCACTACTCTTTCTTCTATATATCAATGATATAACACAGAACGTTCATTCACATAAGGAAATTTTGTTTGCGGACGATACAACACTCGTAATAAAAGGTGAAACTAAACAGGTCATACAGCAGTCTGCTGACTCCGTTACAGGAGAGTTAACCAAATGGTCACAAGATAATCGCCTCATAATCAACTATAAAAAACAGTATGTATAAATTTCCACACTATACAGAATAGGAATCCTGCGAAACCCAATATAACATTAAATGGTCATCAAATAGAAAATAAATCAGAAACAAAGTTTTTAGGACTATGGATACAACATGACTTGAAATGGAATAAACATATACAATATCTGAATACTAAACTGAACTCGATGTGCTTTGCGTTACGTATTTTGAAAACCTGCACTAGCATGCACACATTAAGAAATACTTATTTTGCTTATTTCCATTCATACTTAAGATATGGGGTCATATTTTGGGGTATGTCGCCAGATATACTAAGCACGTTTAGGATACAAAAGAGGGTGATTAGAATTATGGCAAATGTAAACACTAGAGAATCATGTAGACCTCTGTTAGATTTAAACATTCTCCCTCTGCCCTGTATATATATCTTTGAAAGTATTATGTTTTGTAAAAAGAATTTAATGAATAAGGATGTTTTTCTTAAAACAAACAATGATGTTCATAGGCATAACACAAGACAAAATCAAAACATTCATATTTCACACACACACACAAGCATATATCAAAAAGGAACTTATCACACAGGAGTTAAATTATACAATAAACTACCCCAGTATATAAAACTTGCCCCAAAAATAAAAACCTTTGATAGAATGTTGAAAGCTCATCTGCAGTGCCTTTGTTTTTACTCTTTAGTTGAATATCTTGGTGTATAGAAACGATGAACTCTATAATTATATTTTACTTTTCTATCTTAATTGTAATACCTAGCTGTAAGTTGTATTTATAGAATTAAGTTTTCATATTATGATAATAGAATAAGGTGTAAATAGTTGTCCAATAAGATTGTATCTCTTAAGATCTGTTATTATAATAAGTTATAAATAGTTATAGTATTAGTATTACTGAATGTACCTATTAGGGCTTTTATTTTATAGATGTAAATTCTGACGTGTCCTATATAAAAAATGTATTGTATACATATATTTGATCAAATGGAATTAATAAAACTATCTATCTATCTTAAGTAGGATATATGAAAATAGGCTATTTAGTTCTTCACGGAACTATTGTTTTCTAGCAAGAAGTACTGACACGTCATAGCTGTCAAAGAAAATAAACGTTTTTGAAGAGATATGTACGGTAGGTAGGTTATAAAAGATAGTACACCAAAATCGCACCTCCCCTTCACCTTCTACCGACATGTAAACGAGCATGTACTAGCATGCAGAAATACATATACTGTATTATTACATTAATGGTAAGTCACATTCCACAACTCTACTGGGTAGCTGGAGTTCTGAGATCCGAAGTTCGAATTTCGGCGTTCACTGCGGTCATCCTGGTAAGGATTTCCCTCACCCGCTCCTGATAAATGTCGTGGTGGAACTCATTTCAAATCCAGGGTCACCTACCCCAATCCTAGATTACATTTCGACGATGATGATAATTGTTGTTCTAAGGGGCTTAACATCTAGGTTGTCGGCCCCTAATGGTTTGGGTAAGAGTGAAAGATGAGATGAGAAAGAAAACTATAACTACCGGTAATACTAACTACAAACTTGCATACTAGAAGAAGAAACGGTACACAAATAAAGGACAGGAAGAAAAGAAATGCCCTCAACCCACGAAGAATGAGGATTGAGGGACTTGGAAGGAAGGAGAGCCATGAAAGGCAGATAGGAAAGCGGAGAGGGCCCTCCCCAAGGTCAGAGGAAAAAGGGGACAAAACGGACCCAGCTCAGGAATCCCTCGGGGTCGCCAAACCTCAAACTCACCAATCGTGAACCCTTGAGGGTGTAGCACTATCCAGGGTGCACCAGAAGTGGTGGGGATACATACACCCTGCCTCCTTGAGGGCCTTGTGCAGAAGGCAGGAGATAACATCCAAAGAAAGAAAAAGGTTGACCCCTCGAAGAATGAGGATATCAGGAAAGATCAGACAATGGCCAATTAAGGCGGGAATGTGAAAGACTCCCTAGGCCTTGGATACCCTAATACTGTCGGGGGTGGGAAGAGCACAAGAGTTGACCAAGAGAGGTCGACAGGAAAGAAGACGGAGAGGAGCCCGGCACAAGTAACTGAAAGCAATGCTGGACTCAGCTGGGAGATAACATTTTAGTGAAGTTGAGAAAGTTAAGTATATTTTTAAAATGCATTTTAATTTGGAAGATAAATTTAGAATATGGACCATCGTGTCTACTGGATAAGAAAGGAATGTAGGCCTACAGATAATTAATTTAAATCAACCACCAGCGTAGCCGAACTTGTTAAGCGACCATTTCAGGTTACAGACGAGTACATACTGGTGAAGGTATAATAATCGGATCTGAAAATTTGGGAGTCTGAGATTCGAATACCGGCAGTGACATTTTCCACATCCCCCGGCCACTTACGCCAGCAAATGATGGGATGGCACCTTATTTTAAATCTCGGGTCACCTACTGTAACGTTTTTTGGCGGTTTGCCCACTGTTGGGTGATAAATGTAATGTGTCATGAAATGAAATGAGACACATGTTAATACACACTGGTGTTGTGGACTTACCTAAGTAGTGCACTAAAAGTGAAATGTCGGGCACCATGGTCACAACAGAGTGTTGAAGACCCAATGAAAGAAACGAGTAAGAACTCAAATAATGATAAGTGAGCATCAGTTGAGCACCTGAGACCTTTTTCTCCCAGCCCGTGGCGAAAGCAAGTAATCAACCAGTTAGTTTTTGCTTTGGGGAAAGGGATGACTTACATCTATTTCTAACTACTGAAAAAGGAATGCAAGGCATGGATTAAAATACTGAATTTAATTCTACACAAAAACAAAATATGAAAATTTAATAATAATTAATAAATACTTTACTGAAGTTATGTTAACCTGTGACGAGAGAAAAGTGATGAGACCGATATTTAAACTTACGTTATATCCAAAGCTGTGAAGTTACTTGCCAGAAATGTTCCAGTAGAGATTTTGAGTAATATATGTCAGCCTGGCATACCGAGGTTGCGTGTCGAAGGAATACGTCTCCATAGTTAAGACTTGCAGTTGTTTCCTGGCGCGTTGATTCATCTCTCGGAATGATGTCTTGAAGGAGCCCAGCTGATAAGTTCCGTTAATTAGTTTTAATGAGCAGCGATGATTTAGATGTAGCTGCTAGCTTGATCAGTGACGAAGTGCTAACTCCATAAATCACTTGACTGACTTTGGCCAAAAACACAACCATTGTCGTTTTTGCATTTAAAGACAAAGTATGTCTTATATGCACAATCAAGTTCCAAACTGTAGACTGTCTGAATGAATTACTTCCTTCCGAATAAGATTCAAAGTACTGAGTGAGAGCTCCAGTTGACCGAGCAAGCCCCTCCCCCTAGTACCATCTGTCTGTCCTCCCACTCCTGCAGAAAACGCGTTCCATTTAGACCAAGTGCTCTTCTTAGAAAACATGTGTTAATATCCTCTTCAGTTTATCATGGTGATGATAATTGTTGATTTAAGGGGCCTAACATCTAGGTTATCGGCCCCTAATGGTTTGGGTGATCGTGAAGATGATAATGAAATGGAAACTATAACTAAAACTAACTTATATACTAGAAGAAGAAATGGAAAACAAAAGGAGAATAAGGCAAATAAAGGACAGGAGGAAAAGAAATGCCCTCAACCCTCGAAGAATGCGGATCGAGGGACTTGGAAGGAAGGAGAGCCATAAAAGGCAGATAGGAAAGGGAAAGAGGAGAGGGTCCGCCCCCACAGGTAATGGATAAAAGGGGGAAACCCGGACCCAGCTCAGGAATCCCTCGGGGTCGCCAACTCCCGAACTCACCAGCCTTGAGCCCCTGAGGGTGTAGCAATATCTAAGGTGCACCAGAAGTGGCGGGGCTACATACACCCTGCCTCCTTGAGGGCCTTAGGGGCCTTGGGCACAAAGCAGGAGGTAAAAGGAAATGAAAAAGAAGGCTGACCCCTCGCAGAAGGAGAGTATCGGAAAAGATGAGACAAGGGCCAATTAAAGCGGGAAAGGAAGAGACTCCCTAGGCCTCGGATACCCTAATACCGTCGGGGTCGGAAGAGAACAAGAGTTCACCAAGTGAGGTCCTCTTCAGTTTAAACAGCCCCTTGTGAGGCCAGATGGCTTCATTGTTCTAAACCCTCTTCGATACTTGAAACAGTTGTGGTACGGTAAGTTCTCCATTCTTCGCTTCATTCCGGAGATCCCCTGCTGAGTAAGTTATAGTCGCCAAGACATTAAAATCTGTCTTAACAAAATAAGGAAATGGTATCATGCCTTTGGTCACCTCGCAAGTTAACATTCAATAACTAAAATATGTCGAATCCCTTTGATTCGAATAGCGAAAATAATTTGAGTTATCATACGCAATAAACATCTCCGTGGGATCGAAGTGATAATAATAATAATGATGTGTGACAGACAGTCGTTTTGTAGAAACTTACAAGGGAGAGTTGATTAGGGTCTGACCATGACAGACAGTTAAAATAGGGACCCCAACCTCTGTTCAGCCATGTAGCAACGCCGGCAGGTGTGGAGAAGAGTCATAAATCTAAGTCCACAGTAGTCTGGAGACATGAGGTAAACAAAATCCCAGCGGTATGGGGGAAGAAAGCACTTGGCTAAAATTATTAATAATAAATCTAAATATATATAAATAACAATTAATACGGTAGTTTGACGTTATGAACATATTACACTACCTACAGTAATGCACTCTTCACAAAGAGACAAGTTACAAAATTCAGTACACTGGGCTGCTGTACCAAACCCCTAAATGAAATAACAACAACAAAAACAACTCATTTTAATTTTAATTCAATAACTCTTTAATGAATACAACGCAGTTGATAGAGGGGGAGGAAACAAATGATTTAAAATCTCTGGCATTGCAGATAACATATACAACATAGAATATTTATCATACCTGAATTTCATGATTATCTTGTACGTAAGAGTTATTAATCCGCAAAACAACGAAAACTTAGGCAAAATAATAAATCCACACCATCTCTATAATATTCACATAGAATCATGAATAACATTTTCGTCAGTTCATGATCATGAGTTTCGTTAACTGCCTACTCATAAACATACCGTAGGTAGTTATTTTTCCGATGGCACCAGGAGATTTTTAGTGAACGGAATTCAAGCCTCAGCATCAACTAGTGACCCCTTCTGCTTACAGACAAGTACAGTACATACTGGTGAAGGTTTATTGCTGGGCGAGGGTGGATAGGGGGGAGATGGCAATCGGGGGAAGTCGCTCATTTTGTTATAGTTTTGGAAGCTGTGAAGAGATTGCACCATTCGCTTTGCTATGGAGTTCTTCACGCCAGTGCATTGTGCGAGTCGAGTTATTGTAGGATTAGGAATTTTAAAACTCGGGTAAGTGCTCAAAAGGGAACCATTAAATAGTTTCAATTGTTTATAAAATATGCATCACTAAGTGCATTGAGTTAAAAGTTCTGATAATCAGTTCGTGTGTCGTATGAAGGACGTTTTGAAGTGCATGTTGTCGGTGATCACCGCATTTGTTCAAACATCTAATGGAGATTAATTAATTTTAACTCTTCACACCGAAGCGACCCACCTTGGTGACTCACTACACATATACACACATGACCGGGTCACAAATATGGATCATGGGAAAGGATTAACCATTCAAATCTTTAAATTATTATTGTCGAAAAATGCTACTATGTTACTAACCAGTGGAATTGTAGGCGTATGTACTAATGTGGCAACATTTAAAGGAAGGGCATAACCTAAATCGTATAAACCTCGCAACATTAAGGCACGATGATAGTCATATTGTGGACATTGAAAGAGAATATGATTTAAGGAACCCTCCATTTGTAAACACGAACACAGAGGATCATCACGTCGTTTTATGCGGAATAAATACACCGGCGTTAATGCATGGTTAAAACGGAGACGAATGATTGTAATGATATGTCGTCGTGTGTAATTCCCTCCCTGAAACCATGGTTTGTTTAAAATAGTCGGTTGTAACCCAAAATAGTGCTTGGCCTTAATTCTTGCATAGTAAGTCCACATGACTTGCCAGTCATCCTGTATCGTCGAACGAATTATAGAACGCAAATCGGACATTGGTATGGCGATGTTGTAAATTTTGCCTTGGCCATTAGCAGCGTCTTTGGCGAGGTTATCCGCTATTTCGTTTCCCTCAATATGAGAATGGAAGGGGGATCTATACCTCCTTCTTCTTCTTTCTGGTACGGTAGTGGGCTAAGTAAACTCTTTACCCAATTGCTACTGTGCAGTGGTATGTATCATTGGGTAACCGTCGACTACAGATTAAAAGCGTAAGACCAGTAAGTAGCGGGGAATCGCAAACAAGAGTATGACGCAACGCGGAGAGATATATATGAGGAAAACATAGGAATTAGAGACGGATTCGTATCCCAACCTCCATACGATGTGCATCTGTGCAGTGAGTGGTATCGGGTGTAGGGAACGTGCTTTTGAGTGTTGTGTGGACGTCGGGTTTGTGGCCAGTTAATTGTTTAGTGTGTTAGTTCTCGTTAGTGTTTAATCAGGTTAGTAACCCCTCCTTTATAGGGGATAACTATTCAACATGTCGTCCGAAAGTGGTGGTAGTCAGATGGGGCGACCACCGGACGAATTTGAATACGTGGAATACGAGGGTGTAGCGTCCGTTGAAAGTATGCTTGTAGTGTCGGAGGTTGAGCTAGTATCAACTCCAACAACTTCCATTTCTGAAACATCTCCAATTATTGCTAATCGACAGCCTTTGTCAAATGACAACCGATATTATGACCATCACACAAGGCCGTACACGGTGTTTGTGCAAGGTGAGGGGGATCAACATATTGGCAATTTACATCCGATGGCATTGGGAAAGCTCTTTTTCGAAAATAAGATCGTGGGTATAAAGAATATTCAACGCAAAGGACGCAATCGTGTTCAGGTACAATTTAACAAGGCCATAGAAGCTAACTCCTTCTTACAAAATCCCTTATTACCAGCAAAGCACTTGGTCGCATTTGTCCCGTCCGCTAACGTCCAACGTGTTGGGCTAATTAGGGGCGTGGACACATCCTTAACGCACGATGAAATCCTAAAATATATTGATTCGCCTGTCCCAATTGTGCGAGTCCAGCGTTTTTTTTCGGAAAAAGATGATCAATGACAAGTTAGAATCCCTTCCTACAGGCACAGTGAAAATTTTCTTTAAAACACAACTGCTACCTGATTACGTATCTATTTTTAATGTGCTCTTAGAGGTCACATTATTCATATTTTCCCCCATTAGATGTTTGAACTGTCGACGATACGGGTATGTAAAACTACACTGACGGGCTCGCGCCCCAGTTTGCGGTAACTGTGCGCAAGGACACTCGACGGAAACATGTAAGGAGACTCCGTTCAAATGTGCTAATTGTGGTGATAATCATCCGGCAGGCGCCGCACGCTGCCCCGAATTGGAGAAACAAAAGTCCATAAAACGTCAAATGTGTACCGAAAATAAATCGTACCACGAAGTTATTACGGCTAACTACAATGTACCGTTTAATCCGCTTACACTCCCGCAGCAATTTCCAACCTTAGAACAGTCTCATATTAAGCGTAGAGAGAATCCGCCGAGAAAACGAAAATATACAGAACTAGTGTCCCCAAAGCCGAAAGTGGTGAATCCCATAGGTTACGACCGACGGGCCTATCTCGATATCTTAAAGCAACCATCTGGTAGTGGTGTAGGGGTGGCTTTGCAACCCGCCACAATGGGTGAGGAAATTTCGAAGAAACAGTCTTCTCAAACACCTGGCACTTCAAGAGACCCGTCCCATGACATCATTGAAGATTTCCTGAAATTACAAGAATTATTAGGGCACAACGCTCAATGGAGCTTTTATGTGAAACAATTATTGGACAAAATAGTTCCATTACTTCCCAATCCTCCTACCACAAAATATAATACCCTAGTAAGTAGAAGTCCTACAGTGGACTAATTTCGATGCGTGCTACATGTTACTCCTCCAGTGGAATTGCCGTAGTATTTTAAATAAGAAGCATGAATTATTGCTTTTAATCCAGGAGTATGATCCGGATATCATATTCCTACAGGAAACATGGCTTCGTGCCTCGTATAGATTTTCGATTCCCAACTACCTGGTCGAGTGTCAGGATGGTCCAGGATATCGTGGCATAATGACGCTATTCAAAAAGACCTTACGATACACTACTCTCTCTACTCAATTCTATATTCCTCATACTCATCATCACACATTCCTTGTACAAGATATACATGTAAGTCATATTTATTGTCCCCCGGGTATACAAGGTTCCCGTCGGCAATGGCAGGCATATTTCCGGTTCATAAAACAATTTCCTAAACATATTACCGTGGGGGATTTTAATGCACATCACGCCTTGTGGGGCAGTGGTCGCATTAATCCAAAAGGACGTCACATCGCTGCATTTATACGGGATTTACACCTACATCTCTTAAATGATGGATCACCCACGCGCATTACTCCACCAAATAGTCCCCAAAGTGCGGTGGATTTAAGTGTCACTACTTTAGACTTATCTCATAAGATGACATGGAAGACTGTGCAGGATACGCATCAAAGCGATCATTATCCAATTATAATCGACTATGACGTCTCGCGTACCCGACATATCCCAAAAAACGTATCTAAGGTTAATCAAAATTTACGATTTTTTGATTATGAGTTGTTTTCCCGATTTTTAGAGGATAGACTTTCACAGCATACCCAGGGGCTCAGTAACAGTTATGCCTTCTTATTAGAGAATATCCGAGCCTATCTTAATATATATCACCCTTTAATTCCAACGACAGGTCCTCCAAATAATCGTGGCGTCTTACCCTCATGGTGGGATCAAGAATGCGGACAGCTGGTCAGACGGCGCAAGGCGAGTTTAAAAGCTTTTCGGCATTATGGCTCTCCAACATCTTATTTGTAATACAAAAGTCTCACCGCGCAAATCCAACGTGTATTTAATGATAAAAGACGGGAAGCGTGGAAATTATATACTACCCAATTAAGCAGTACTACGTCCCTAAACAGTATTTGGACGGAGATCGATTAAACATTTCTCTAATAATCGTACTATCTCCGCCCCCTCCCAACTTTCGGCGCAGGGATACCATGACCTGTATCATACTTGGACACCAGAAATAGTTATTCGCTTGCCTACATCTTGTACATCTGGTTCCCTGGAACGTTTTTCCAGTTTAATGCAGCCTATTACAAGTAGCGAATTAAGCCACACATTTCGTCACAAAAAATCATCCAGCCCAGGGATTGATGGAATGACTTATAAAATGATCGCTCGATTTCCAGTAAACGCGCAGAGTATCATTCATCAACTATATATTTTCCATCTTATGCACAGGGACCTTCCCGGAGGATTGGAATGTTTTTCAAACTGTACCGATTCTTAAACCCATGAAAGATGCTCGATTACCGAGTAGTTATCGTGGTATTCAACTTGGTTCTTGTTTCCGAAAAATTTTCCAACATATTCTTCTCCGACGGCTTCAATGGTGCCTAGAATATTATAACCTGTTTCCAAAAACCCAATTTGCATTTAGGAAAAATCTTGGTACATCTGATCCCATAAATATATTCCTTACTGATCTACTCCTAGCAAAAGGAAAGAAAATGCACACAGTAGCTGTGTTCCTTGACCTCAAAAATGCATATGATTCTGTTGATCCATATCTTCTTATTCAACTTCTAAGGGATCTAAATTTTCCCCTTCCCTTCAGGTGCTTAATACATAATATGCTATGTCACCGTCATATTACGTTAAACTCCCCAGCCGGCGTCTTTGATTCTCGACATACTTCTTATGGTGTTCTTCAGGGCGACGTTCTAAGTGGGCTTTTATACTTAATTTACACCCGTACTTTAGAAACAGTCATATTACCGCACGCTCGCATTCTTCAATATGCGGATGACATTCTAATATATTGCACTCGAGAAGAGTTTTCCTCATGTCGAAGAGATATATACCACGCATTATCTCATGCTCATGAGTGGCTACATCAATACGGATTTGAAACATCTGTAGGAAAAAACGCTGCGATGATTTTTACGCACAAACGAATTTACGACAGTTCTCCTATATTATACCGTCAAGGTCACATTCCGGTGGTGACAAGTGTAAAATATTTAGGGATTCATATTGACAAGAAAATGCAATGGGAGAGACATACGCAATACCTTCAGAGTCATCTCGCCAGTAAAATTAATTTTCTAAAGTCTCTCACTAGACGCAATTGGGGGGCGGACCCAGAATCATTATTAACGGTTTATCGTAACATCATCCGTTCTGTACTGGATTACAATTCCTTTTTTTTTTTTGATTCAATGCCCAGCATTAGGCTTCTTCGGTTAGATAGAATCCAGTTTTCTGCCTTGCGTATAATTATAGGTGCGCTTCAATCAACCCCCATAGGAGCCCTGTTAGTTGAAACCGGAGAAATGTCACTTCTGCATCGGCGTAGATATCTTGCATGTATGTACCTGTTACGAAAAATGATGATAACATCACCTATCGTCCCTAAATTACAACTATTAGAAGAATATTATACGCGTCGATTATTGCCCACCGTTTCTCGTCCTGCGTTACTAACCGCATATTCCATGCTTCAACCGTACCGCCATAATATATTAAAAGTCATGCGGTTACCGATATACACATTTCCGTATGCTGCAACGTACTTTCAACCTACTATTCTTCAGAACTCCTTACCCCAAGTCTATCAGACTTTTCAACATCATCCTGTAACCATTCCCCGTATTTTTCGGGAAATAACGAATCCTTTGATCTCCTGCATCTTTTTTTTACACAGATGGTTCTAAAATGGTTAACCCTGCGCGTGTAGGAGCAGCCTTCTGTGCTCCGGACTTACAAATCTCCTTTAAGTATACTTTACCCCCCTGACGTCTCGATATTTACAGCCGAAATTTTTGCCATACGTCAGACGTGTTTTTATATCAAAAAACATGCCATTCGTCATGCTTTAATTTGTACTGATTCAACGAGTGTAGTGCAAGCACTTCAAAATGTTAGAGAGGCCGACAACTGGTTTTTATGTCAATTAGTGCAACAATTGTACACTTTACATACGGAGGGTTTTGAAGTCAGTATCATGTGGGTACCCGGCCATTCTCACATTGAGGGAAACGAAATAGCGGACAACCTTGCCAAAGATGCAGCAAAGGGACACGGAAAAAATTACGACATCGCCATACCAATGTCTGATCTGCGTTCTATAATTAGTTCGACGATACAGGAGGACTGGCAAGTCACGTGGACTAACTACGCCAGAAGTAAGGCCAAGCAATATTTCGGGTTACAACCGACTATTTTAAACAAACCATGGATTCAGGGAGGGAAATACACACGACGACATATCATTACAATCATTCGTCTACGTTTTAACCATGCATTAACGCCGGTGTATTTATTCCGCATAAAACGACGTGATGATCCTCTATGTTCGTGTTTACAAATGGAGGGTTCCTTAAATCATATTCTATTTCAATGTCCACTATACGACCATCAACGTGCTTTAATGTTGAGAGCTTTATACGATTTAGGGTATGCACTTCCTTTAAATGTTGCCACATTGGTACATACGCCTACAATTCTACTGGTTAGTAGCATAGTAGCATTTTTTCGACAATATTAATTTAAAGATTTGAAAGGGTAATCCTTTCCCATATCCATATTTGTGACCCGGTCATGTGTGTGTATGTAGCGAGTCACCAAGGTGGGTCGCTTCGGTGTGAAGAGTTAATACCATTTGTGTCCTCGTCTCTAATTCCTATGTTTTCCTCATATGTATCTCTCCGCGTTGCGTCATACTCTTGTTTGCGATTCCCCGCTACTTACTGGTCTTACGCTTTCAATCGGTAGTCAACGGTTATCCAATGATACATACCACTGCACAGTAGCAATTGGGTAAAGAGTTTACTATGCCCACTACCGTACCAAGAAGAAGAAAGAAGAATTAGAGACGAGGACACAAATGGTATTAACTCTTCACACCGAAGCGACCCACCTTGGTGACTCGCTAAACATACACACACATGACCGGGTCACAAATATGGATATGGGAAAGGATTACCCTTTCAAATCTTTAAATTAATATTGTCGAAAAATGCTACTATGCTACTAACCAGTGGAATTGTAGGCGTATGTACCAATGTGGCCACATTTAATGGAAGTGCATACCCTAAATCGTATAAAGCTCTCAACATTAAAGCACGTTGATGGTCGTATAGTGGACATTGAAATATAATATGATTTAAGGAACCCTCCATTTGTAAACACGAACATAGAGGATCATCACGTCGTTTTATGCGGAATAAATACACCGGCGTTAATGCATGGTTAAAACGTAGACGAATGATTGTAATGATATGTCATCGTGTGTATTTCCCTCCCTGAAATCATGGTTTGTTTAAAATAGTCGGTTGTAACCCGAAATAGAGTTTGGCCTTAATTCTTGCGTAGTTAGTCGACGTGACTTGCCAGTCCTCCTGTATCGTCGAACTAATTATAGAACGCAGATCTGACATTGGTATGGCGATGTTGTAAGTTTTTCCGTGTCCCTTTGCTGCATATTTGGCAAGGTTATCGGCTATTTCGTTTCCCTCAATGTGAGAATGGCCGGGTACCCACAAGATACTGACTTCAAAACCCTCCGTATGTAAAGTGTACAATTGTTGCACTAATTGATATAAAAACCAGTTGTCGGCCTCTCTAATATTTTGAAGTGCTTGCACTACACTCATTGAATCAGTACAAATTAAAGCATGACGATTGGCATGTTTTTTGATATAAAAACACGTCTGACGTATGGCAAACATTTCGGCTGTAAATATCGAGACGTCAGGGGGTAAAGTATACTGAAAGGAGATTTGTAAGTCCGGAGCACAGAAGGCTGCTCTCACACGCGCAGGGTTAACCATTTTAGAACCATCTGTGTAAAAAAAGGTGCAGGAGATCAAAGGATTCGTTATCTCCCGAAAAATACGGGGAATGATTACAGGATGATGTTGAAACGTCTGATAGACTTGGGGTAAGGAGTTCTGAAGAATAGGAGGTTGAAAGTACGTTGCAGCATACGGAATAGTGTATATCGGTAACCGCATGACTTTTAATATATTATGGCGGTACGGTTGAAGCATGGAATATGCGGTTAGTAACGCAGGACGAGAAACGGTGGGCAATAATCGACGCGTATAATATTCCTCTAATAGTTGTAATTTAGGGACGATAGGTGATGTTGTTATCATCATAAATCTAGACCTGAATATCTCACGGCCATATTTGAAAATGATGTCAGTGCTACCAACTGCTGAAAAATCGGAATTCAAATTTGAGCTCCATGTTGGATATCTTGAAATGTATGAATGGGAGCTATTTCAAAATTAGCACACGTATAGATAATGATATTGCAGTTTAATTTCCAGGAGGCCATACATGGCAGTGTTGCCAAAATGATTATAAGCCTGCTGATAGGTCCAAATTTTGAATGCATATAACTTCTACACTATCAATTAGATTTCAACCAAATTTCGTATGTGCTATGTGTACATAAACAGATATGACTGAGCGTATTCTTAAGAGCCACCAGGGCTGCCAACTGTTTATAAATGCTCTCATTTTTGTATCCAAATACCCATATATCAGAAAGTATGCAAGCCGACAGCTTTAAACTATGCACACGTATAGTACCTGACATTCTGTATTAATTTGTAGTAACTTATATACGTCAGTGCTACCAACACGATTCTAAGCCTGCTGAGAGGACCAACCTTAAATACATGTAACTTCTACACTATCATTTGCATTTCAAACAAATTTCGTATGAGCTATGTGTACCATAACAGATAAAACTATGCCGTTTCTTAAGAGTAACCAGGGCTGCCAACTGTTAATAAATATTGTTTCTACTTTTGTTACTCTAATATCAATATATCAGAAAGTATGCAAGCATATAGCTCTAAACGTTGCTCACGTGTAGTGCCTGACATTCTAGATTAATTTGGAGTAACTAATATAGGCTTTTGAAATGTGGTGTTGGCGGCGGATGGGAAAAATTCCATGGGCCACAAGAGTGACGAATGGCGAAGTGCTCAAAAACATTAACGAAAAGAGAGCATTTCTCAAAACAATACGGAAGAGACGAGACCAACTGATAGGACATCTCTATCGCCTCAATGACTTTATGGTAACTGTGTTAGATGGCAAAATTGGGGCAAGAGGGGAAGAGGGCGACCGAGACTGCAATACATCAAGCAGATCATAACAAATGTTAATGTCCATACAGAGACATGAAGAGACTGACTGGTGACAGGGAAGAATGGAAGAGGAGGATTGCTGCCGACCAATCTACGGATTGAGAACATGAATGAATGAATATAGGCCTACGCCAGTGCTGCCAACATGATTCTAAGCCTGCTGATAGGTCCAATTTTAAAATGCATGTAACTTCTATACTTACTAATGGATTTCATTCAAAATTGACACAAAATAGATCATATTATTTCAGATTATTTCTGACCAATACATGTATGTCATTGTTGACAATATGATTTTACGCGCGCTGTTAGATCCAGTGTTTAACTGCATGTAACGTCCTTGCTATCCATTGGACTTCGACCAAATTTTGTATTCTGTACCTTAAGAGATGGAACTAAGAATATATTCAGTCACCAGGGCTGCCAACTGTAGTTCTCTATTAGGCTACACCAGGTGCGGCTGGCTCTAATGGGCCAGTGGGCCAGGGCCCTCCTTACCATTAACCTACATTAGTAATTCATTTTTTAATCCTTAACGCTCGAAATACTGGCCGAGTTGTGCGCTCCTCACTATGAAAATGCACCAGCAAGTTTGAATAACGCGCCACATGTCTTGTCACGTAATTCGCCTTGCTGCGGGCTACTCGGGGCCCAGTCCTTACTGGGCCCAAGACTCAATTCAACTTCAAACAAGGACAGGTCTATTAAGCGTGCGCGCAGCCGCTGTTCTAACGTCGGCTTTGGGCCCAGAGTTTGCGAGCCCACGGTTACAAGGAAGAATAACAATAGGAGCAGTTGTATGGGCTCTGGATAGAACGTTGGAATGCTGAACTGCCACGTTCAACTCAAACTTACAACATCTATGGCCATACCCTGCCCCTTCACCCCTTCTACGGAAGCGGTTTGAAATGATTCGCAAGACGACCACTAGATGGCAAACAGGGCACCACCCTGGTGTCATTAGTTCCAAGGTTACGTAAAACGAAAACGAATGGAAGAATACTTCAAATGGTGCAGTGCAAAATCATTCATACCTAGAGTCAAGAATAGGTTAAAAAGAAACTTCCCATTAACTAGCAATGTAAATACTTTCTTAACAGGGCATGGCAAGATAAATTCGTATTTCTTTCGTTTCAAAATATAAGACAGTCCATTGTGTGCGTGTGGCAATGAAGAACGAACAGTTTATCATTTGTTATTTACATGCGTGAAACTAGAAAAAGAAAGACAGTTGTTTAAGGACAATATGGTAAATAAACATTGAAAATGGACGTTCGAAAAACTTAAGCTCATGAAGTATTATATAATTAATTTTATATTTTAATTTAATAGATTTAGAAAAAATGTCAAGCAGTTGAACAGATTCTTAATATTGGTGTAGCTCATAAAAACAATAAGTTAATAGATATAGACAGTTCCTAGAACAATATATCACCAAACAAATAGCCATAGTCACCTCCGTAGCGTAGCGGTCAGCATGGTTAGCTGCCGCCCCGGAGGTCCCGGGTTCGATTCCCGGTTCTGCCACGAACTTTGAAAAGTGGTATGAGGACTGGAACGGGGTCTACTCAGCCTCGGGTGGTCCAAATTAGTAGAGCGGGTTCGATTCCCACCTCAGCCATCCTCGAAGTGGTTTTCCGTGGTTTCCCACTTCGTCTTCGGGCAAATGCCGGGATGGTACTGCCCCCGTAATTGAATTATATAGAGACCACGGTGGCTATATTGGAAATTATAAAGAAAGTTATGGCTGTCATAGTTATGACGTGGGTAGTCATGACGTAAGCACGGATGACGCAGACGTTATGCCAGCAGGCTACTTGAGCTGAGATTCTCAGTGACGTCAGCATTTATTCGAGAAAGTTCCGAGATTTACGACGCAGTCGCAGGAAACGTGGAATTCTGCTGAGGAAGAAATTATGCTATTGGAGGGGAGGCTTGAACCAATGAACGATAGTCTGAAGGAAGACGGAGATTGCTGAAACTATGGTATTTTTATTACTTTTTGGAATGCAGAATTGTGGAAATCCATTTGCAGTAGAGGCATTGATCTGGAATTTTGGTGAAATTTATTTTCAGTTTTTGAATTTTGAAAATCCGTCATGTATTGACGAAGTTGGAACTTCTAGCGATGACGCAGTAACGCGCAATGGAAGGGATGGATACGCCCCTCATGAAGTTCATAAAAGGCCTTGCGCAGAAGAGAGGAGCCTCATTCTCTCAGATCATCATTCCTCATTCTCAATCGTCAGATCTCACATAGTCATTTCGGTGAAACGTCGAGTGAGATTATTAGTGAAAAAGTCGTCTTTATAACGCGTGGTGAACCCACTGCATTAAAACGAGAGTCGAACATACAAGCAGTGCAGGTTTACTGCGTGTAAATCTAGGTGAAGTTGAAACGCACATTATAACGCTTCTACAAGATTAGCTGTGAACAGTTAGCGGTCGCCTATAAGCTAATTCTATTGTGCATTGCTACAGTAAGGAGTGTAGAAAAGTTGAACAATTTCGAGGAAGTATTTTGGAAGTTATTGACAATTTTAGACGACTGACAAAAGTGATTTTCTCGCTACATGAGAAGCACTTTGTATAGCCAGAATCTACGCCACGGCTGACACGGCTAGTGAAATAGGGAGACTTCAGATTGCTTTTGTGACACAACGCTACAGTATTATGGAGCAGTTTAATATGGCAGTTTGTTCTTCTAATACTATAACCGAAGAGAAGATGGAAGGCTAAAGGACTTAATGCAATTGGGACATATTTCAACGGAGTAAGATAGCAACATGGAACTTCGCTAATTGCTATTCCATACAAGCGAACATGTGGTAAATAACCATCTACACCCATGTTTCGTGATTAAAGGCTGAATACTATCAAACAGCAATGGAAATGATTTCATACTTTCTGAATATGAATATTTCTTCGGAAATTTCTACAAAAACTTCATGGCGATTTTCAACTGGAACTTCAGGGATTTTTCAAGAGAGGTCAGGGTTGTCCCGACTCACAAAGAAGATTATTGCCGGAAGGATGTCGTTCGTCTTCGTGAAGCAGTTCGATTCTCCGAGGGTGCTGTTTCTTGTTTCGAGGATGGAGCTCAGCTTTAACTTGGTGAAATGGATCCATCAGCAGTCTTCTTTGGGGAATTTTCCTCTGGAACGTCAATCGGCAGATAAGGTAGTCGTGAACATTTATTGTATTTGAGTTTCTTTAGCAATATTTGAGCAACCATTTTCCCATATTTTTGTCCTCATGTATTTTGCCCGATATTCTTGTTTGAGAGTCCTATTCTCAGTTCACCTTGATGAGTTATGCCTTTTTCGACGTTTTATTAAGACATTGTTATGTCATGGGCATAGTTAAATGATTTTGGATCAGTTGAGACTGATATTTAGATTTTTCAGTAATTTGCTTATTTTTTTTGTAGTCACGATTTGACTGTAAGTTAATGATTTTTATGGCAGATTTAAATTCAGACAGCGTGTCACTTTATTAAAGTAATTCTACCCCAGTTTAATTACTTTGACCAATTTTCTGTCATCATCAAGAAGGAAGAACATTTAAATGATTTTAGAGCGTTAAAATCCATTACGTTGTCGACGATCTTGGAAATACTAGTCGTTATTTGAATTGATTGCAACACAGACATTTATCGTCAGTTATGAACGATCATTGCATCATAGACAATTTTGTGGAAGATGAACTTTAATTATGAATTATTGAATGCATTAAATTCGTGAAACTTGTGTTAGGTTTTTTTCTCAATTAGAGATTTATATAATGATGTTTGCATTCCCCAGTCTAATTGGATTCTATTCGACTATTTTGCGGTTAGTCGCACTTTGTTTGATGATAGTATTTATATACTACAATTCTTTGAAGATGTTAATCTTAAATTTTGATAGACCAGACAGGCGTATATAAGCGTATTCACTATTAAATTTGTTTGTGATTGGCAAATTTTTACTTCAATTCGATTCATGAATGAAATTCACGAAGGTTAAATGACAACAGTTTTGAAACAATTAATGATTATAAGAATTTTTAAGTGGAACTATGAATGTATAATCGATAGTGCAGCGGACATGTTGAAAGTCGCTGATGTATAATGCCCTTAAATAAATGAAGGAGATTCCCACAGTAATTAATGATGATAAAGATTGTGTTAGTGGAGGTTTTTGTAAATTTTGTGGAAGATTTTGATGCCGTATATTTTAATATATGATGAATTTTGGGCCTATTTTTAATGCAGTGTGTGCATTATTTTGTAAGCGAAGTATTTTCCGCTAGAGTGTATTGTCATAGTTCGTTGAAAATTAATCAGGTGAATTTACTGTTATAATTAACAAGAGTTTTGAAAGAATTTGAGATAAGATTTTGAATGAAGATTACCGTCACAAATAATTATAATTATTACAACCTTTATTAAACCAGATTGTGACATTAACATGTATAACTAACCTTCATTGGTCGATTATATTAACACGATTATGAATTTACCAACCGGATGAACATGTGGTTCAATGTATTTCTTAAATTAATAATTTAAATAATTTAAATGTTAATATTGTAAATAATAAATGTAAATATCTTTGACAATAATGTGGAACGAAAGTAATGTTAAAGGCGTGTTTAAAATTTTTGTAATTATCTTCGACAATATTATAAACAATTTCTAATTGTTATAAATAATTTATGTGATTTTGTTATAAACATTTAAGAGTGTGTTTTATACTCTAAACTATACTGATTAAACATTTGGATGATAACTTAACAAGTTTAGGGATTGTCAGAATAATCCAGTGGTATGTGAGTTAAGCATTTGAAAGATTTGCGTCAATATATATGAATTGTCTTGTAGACATTTAAAGCTTTGAAAGGAGCTGAATTCTTACGCAGTGTGGCGTGATGAGTGAGCCCCATTTGACAGGCATGCGCCAGGTTGAAGAGTAGACCAGCTGGCTCGACATCTGGTTATCAGCGGGCGAGGTCGATACTCTGGCCTTGCGCCTATTAATACAAGTGTGATGTTTATTAAAAGAAACCAAATGCTCTATATATGTCGTATCCTGACTTCCTTATCCAATCCAAATGTGTATTGAATGTTACGTTATTTTGAGCTCATGGGAGCTAACATATTGTTTGATAACTTTGCAAGTCCTTTAAGTGGACATAGTCAGATTGACATGGGCTACTGATAGCCACATTTATTTTGTTGAGTTGTTAAAGTCATACCCTTTATTTGAAATAAAGCTTTTGTACAGTTCAAAGTTCTTGCCTTCGTTTGGTTCATTTTTAAATGTCATGGTCAAGATTATTGTGGGAGCATACTTTAGTGATCCTGTTGTCAACCCAATCCCCGAGATTATTTTTAAGAGGTAAGTAAAAGTAAGTATGAAACCCCGTCTATTTTGGTGTGTTCCACAATAATTTTCTTGGTAACTTCTGTGTTCAAACCTCGGTAGTATCTGTCAGTGCCATTTTCATTGATGTAGCTGAGCCGGTGCGATTGATTGTTGGCAATCCGATTGAGGGGGCGGATATCTGACAGCCTACTATCCGGGTAAACGGGGACAGTACCTACTGTAAGGCCACGGCTGCCACCTTCCCTCTTCCTAGCCTATCCATCCCAATCTTCCATCCCTTCCCCTCTCTCATGAGGCGCCCCTGTTCGCTTTGCAGGTGAGGCCGCCTGGGCGAAGTGCTGTTCACAACTCCCCAGTTGTATCCATCCCGACCAGATGTTCCACGCTCCAGGACACTGCCCATAGAGGCGGTAGTGGTGAGTTCCTTCGCTGAGTCCGTGGGAACCACCAACCTACAGGGTAAATTGACTAAATAAAAAAAACAAAAAAAACAAAACAAATAGCTGTAGAACAATAATGAATAATACATAGGTAAATGTATGTTATTAAAATTGTAAACATTTTGTAAACGTAGGATGTAGTATTACTTTCATTTTAATGGAACATGCTGTTAAAAATAAATAAATAAATAAATAAATACATAAATAAAAAAAGGTTACGTAAAGAGGTCTCTTCTGGAATTCTGTGACAAGTGTTACCAATTAAATAATTTTGTTTTTCACCTAGGCCTAGAGTTTTTGACAAATGTCTTAGTGATAGGCTATTATAAATTTGGAATTAAATAGCGATTTAGAGGGTCATTTAAATGATATTAAATGTAGAACATAACATTTTCCCAAATGAGACAAAATTTAATGGATATTGGCAAACACCTAGCGTGCTAGCGAGTAATTTTTACTGTGCATGATAATTTATTGTGTGTGCCCTCCCAAGCTCTAAGACCACGAGCCGCCGCTGGGCTACACTATGCCAGTTATACAGTATTTCGAACTAATTAGAAATTTCAATATTACCAACTTAATTTCGTCATTATTCTAGATAGATCCATATCGATTAATCATTGGCAAGAATCTTAAATTTTAAGAAAAGTAGGCTCTTTAGTTCGTCACAGAACTTCTTGTTGTTGTTGATATCTTCTGAAGGATGGCGATATTTATAATATCAGCAGAGTCATTTGTTGGGGTAAGAATGTCTCTTTCTTCCATCCATGAATTATCAAGGTTGGAATTTACAAACACTTGGGGATAGATCTTTTCGATCAAATTCTCTAAACTGTCAACAACTTCGCACAGTTGAGCTGGAATAGTTATTTTTCCGTCATTTTCCTCCAACTTTCCATCGCCAATGCTTAGAAGGAGACGGGAAAGCTCCTCAGCCATAAAATCACCATGGAGGTGTACGCGCATGTTGACAGTCAAGGGAATTGATCTGACTTTGGGCCATATGTAAGACGATTTTAGACAGGCATTTACTTCGTCAGCCCGTGTTCCACGGGGTATAATAGGGAGGGTCTGTCTAAAGTCACCGGCAAGAAGTACTGTGACTCCACCCATAAGTTGGTTGTTACCCCTAATGTCCCTAAGTATTCTGTCCAATGCCTCGACTCCTCCTTTGTGCGCCATCGTGCATTCATCCCAAACAATGAGTTTTGTCCCTCTCAGAACGCGAGCTGTGCCACTTTGCTTAGAGATGTTACAAAGGGCAGATGCAGGGTGACTGAGGTTAAGAGGGAGCTTGAAAGCAGAATGAGCTATTCTTCCACCATCCAGCAGGGGTGCTGCAATACCCGAGGAGGCGACTGCGATGGCAATATTCTGTCGACTTCTAAATGTACTGTGCAGGAGATTAATCAGGAAGGTTTTACCAGTTCCGCCTGGTGCATGTAGAAAAAAGAGCTGACCCCATTTTGAAACAACACTTTGAACTATTTCGTCACAGGCCAATCTCTGCTCGTTGTTCAATTTTGGAACATTATCAGCAACCACTTTGGACACCTTAATTGTGTCGTAAGATAGTTCACTGACATATTCTCGGTGAACAACGACGGAGTCTTGTTCTCTAGAAGGCGACGGAAGTCCAAAGCGTTCTAGTTGTTGACCAAACATTTTAGTAGTAAATCCTCAAGAAGCACCAGACACCTGTTGTAGATAATGTCCATGATCAGGTTGACATCAGCACACTGCCTCTGAACCTCCCTCACCACATCTTCCGCGAGGCTGTCTTTGTGTTTTTTCCAGAGCATGATGGGATCACTCACCTGACAAAACACCAGTAAGATGGCAAACAGCTCGCGTATCTTGTGGGGAGATTCGGTGAAGGACGCTTCTTCTAGTGTGCGGTCCCAGTGCGCATCATCCTGTAGCAAGCCAAGTGCTTTACATGCCGCTTGAAATGTTGGTTGAACCACCCCTGCCATGGTCTTGAGGTCAGTAAAAGACTGAGGGCCAGGGATTTTATGTAAAAGGAGGCGGAGGTAATAGCACTCGGCATTACCAGGGTGAACGGTATAAACTCTGCCAAGGGTCTGATCTGGGACTGGCTTTCCTTGTTTACTTCTACAAAACTTATTACCTTTCCAAACGAAATAGGATGGAACTTCACAATATAAAAGTGTTGAACCAAATTTATCGGATCGGCATAGTTCGAAGAAAGCAAGAAGAGTTGTGTTTGGAGGGCTGTTAAACTGATCACGAACGTCGTCTTCATTAAAGTAAACCCGCTGGCCGTTCTCGAGGTGGACGGCAAGTTGCATGACCGAAGGATAGCGTTAATGTATGAGGAAGCAGAATATGCGCCAAGCCACCTCTGAGCTGCTGATGTAGCGTCCTGATCCATATCTCACAACTTCGTCAAACTCTCCGATGCTAAAAGTAGCTTGGTCGGAACTTTTGTTAACATACTTTCAAATGTATTTTATTGACCTTACAGAGTTGCAGTACTCAAAATTTATATGAGCTGAGAAGGTGCGAGATAGGACGGGGTTATAGGGTACCACCCAGCTATTGTCAATTTCCACTCCCTTTTAAATAATAGAAACCCCACCCTCCGAAGTGGGCAGCCTGAGATATTTGGGATACCCATCTTCCCCGGTTTGGGTTTCCTTGATGAGTGGTCTGGGGTACTTCTTGGTGCATACTCCTTCCACCATGCAAGACGAACTCCTGTTGAGAAGTCCACATTGACCGTGGATCATGGTTGCCTTGACAATTTCATGGAGAGCATGGTCAAGATTTGGGACAGGAATCTCAGCACTGATCACCTTGTCGATGTCTTCAGGCCTTAGCTTTTCTTCCAGCCACAGAAGTATGTGAACGTAACGTAATCCTCGCTTTTGCCATTCAATTGAATACATGTGACACCTTGAAGGACCAAAGATACAACCCTTAGTAAGAAGTCTTATCATGTGCTTAACTTTCAAATGGATTACCCGTGCTACCAAATTATGCCTATCATGAGCTTGTTGACCTTGTTTCAGGTGCTCGACTACTTCGGACCATTTTGGATTGCAGGTGAATGTTATAAAAGGATCAGGACGTACAAAATGGCGCACGTAAGTCATAGCATCCTGAGTGCGTTCATGCATATAGCGCGGGCCTCCAGTGAATGTCGACGGCAACACGACCATTTTACCAATATCTTGACAAACGGCTGTCAGCTTTACTCATTGCATCCTTCAGGTGCACATATTCCTCACTTCTCAACTTTTTCTGATTGATGCGAATCCAAAGTAGTCTCTCTGTCTCAATCTTTGCATACATATCAACCAGAACCTGATTGAGAAGATTGCGAAATAACAAAAGATAAGAATTATCACCCTCACGCTCAAATATTCTGAAGCTGTAAAAGTTAGCGGCAGACACGGTCTTCTTCAAAGGTGCTTGAGTGCTGTTGTGACGTTGAGGGATATTAATGCAGTAGCCATATTCTCCACGGCAGAACATAAGCGGATATTGCAGAGCATCATACGCACGATGTGTTTCACTAATACGAAGCAATCTGCTATCTCTGCCGTAGAGTACAATATCCCTTTTCTCAAACTCCTGACCAACAATTAAAACCGCCACTTCCTTAATGCTAGGGGCGTTATAGGGGCCTTTGTGCTCTTCAAGAGGTCTTTTGTCAGCTTTGATAACCATCCGGAAGTCTTGATTGCCATCAGGAACTGATTCCATTGCTGTTATATAATCCTGAATGTATCTATTATGCTTGTGTAACAGATCCTGCAATTGGAGAACTATCTGAGGTTTAACGTCAGGGAAGATGCCACATCGGATGTTTATTTATGTCTTCATCTCCAACAAAGTAAATTTGTAGAAATTGAGGCTGTTGTTCAGATGATGGTAATAAGCTCCCGATTCGATGGTATACCTGCCCTTGCACTTTAAACGTTGGCATGAAATTGTCTTCTTTTACTTCCTTTGCACCAAAAGATGTCATTTGAAAACAACTATTATATTTACGTGTATTAGACAGGAAGTGTTCAGATTCTGGGTGCTGATGGTTAAGGAGGCTGTGCAAGGGTTCAGGATATTATTGGATCGGGGGAAGCTGTATTTTTCCATTACTGCAACACATTCCAGGAGATTCAACCTTCCATTTTTTGGCTTTGCAAAATGTACAAACCACCTGAGAACCAATATGTTTTGTTCGCAGAATAATCAGTTTGTGGCTTATATTGAAAGCCGGATATTTTTAGTACTGTCCATGGAAGAATCTTGACTTGAGCTCTTTTAAAATTATGTGTAACAACAGCCTTTTTATTTACTTCTGGCTGGCTCTTTGTATATTTGGCCACTGCATCCCTATTTACTTCTGGGTGGCTCTTTGTATATTTGGCCACTGCATCCCTATTTACTTCTGGGTGGCTCTTAGTATATTTGGCCACTGCATCCCTATTTACTTCTGGGTGGCTCTTTGTGTATTTGTCCACTGAATCCCTATTGCCTTTCTTATTGCCTTCAACATACTTCTTAACTGCCCTAAGGTTTACTCCAGGATGTTCTTTCGCGTATTTGTTTACAGCTTTATTTAATTGTTTTTACGGATGTTGTTAGTAAATCGTTTTCTACGTTTTGAACCTCTATTTGATTTAGTTTGAGGCACTGACTCGAGGAGGATTTTCGCGGTAGAAGGAGAAGATGTTAATGAAGAAGGCTGAATGAGAAGCGGGTATTCACATTGTAAAATTGTAGGCGTGAATGGCTCGTAAACATCAAAATATCCCTGCGTCAACTCTCCCGAAAACCTTAACCTTTTAACAGAAGCTGCAGAACCATACGTATTTCCAGTTCGGAGTACACGATTACAGTAGACCTGGAATTGGAAAGGATAAATCTCTGCCGCTACTTGTAATTCGAATGATGTACCGTATGTGTAAGGCATAGACATAACAGATACCTATTCAGCCTTGTTTATGTTAGGCATAGGCTGGCAATCTCGTGTCATAGAATACACCTGTAGTCTTTCTCAATTGTTAGAGGCGTGTCTGACGATATCAGCACGCACTGTACGTGCATGTAATATGCTGCCATACATTGCGTAAGATAGAGCAGAGAAGAGACAGGCACCATCTCCGGGAATTTCATAGACTTGGTGGGGAACTTGGGTGCCATCTACCTCTAACATTTCTACTGCAGCCATCGTGAAAACAATCAATGAACAGCAAGTACAAAAAATAAGAAGAATAATAAGAAGAAGAACCTCCCTTGAGTAATAAAAAATGGAATATATCTAACGTAAAAACAAATCTCTACTTTAAAAAACTGATAAATGGAATAGACCTAGCCTAACTTAACAAAATTAACGTTGGTAGAGGTAATTTTCTTTTACCAAAATCTACTTTTCATTATAACCATGTACTACCAAGAAATGATGAAAAACGACGAACCTAATTCAACAAACAAAGGAACTCTACAGTTACTTCAACTAAAGGCTAATATATAATGCAATATGATGATTATGAAGTGAAGGTGAAAGTACGAAGTACAAACAGAAATGAAATGCAATATGAGTGAGTGAGTGAGTGAGTGGTATTTGACAAATATATAGTAGATTTTTAAGCTGATTGATTTTCTCCGAGTTTCAAACTCCTCGCCTCCCTTTCACCTCATAATATACACCACATTAAACAACCATTAGACATGTGTCAGCTTATTTTTAAAGATTAGTATATATGGCAAGTATCACATCCCCAAATGAAACCACTCGTGAGATATTCTTATCCAATGAAATCCAGGTTTAACCCCCTTAAGACCCCATTAGAACATGAATATCCAAAAATCCTACCTTAGTGTACGGTTCTGACACACAATGAAAATATCCCCAAAATGCCATGTTTCCAACTTCAATAATTTTGCCTGGGCGATGATGAGTGAGTGAGTGAGTCAGGACATTTTCATTTTTTTTTCAAATGTCACCCCTCCCGTTGAACCCCTTAAATTTGATTTATGAAAAAAAAAATGTCGACCACATGTTAACTTATTTTTAAGCAGTTTTTCCCCTGAGTTTGAAGAGTGAGAGAGTCAATCGGTTATGACACTTTCTTTCCTGTTTTTTCCCCAGAATTTCACCCCTTCCCATGGGCCCCTTAACTTGGATTTATGAGGGGGAAAAAACGGTCGAACACCTATTTACTTATTTTTTAAGCTGATTTTTTTCCGCTGAGTTTCAAACTCCTCGCCTATGTCGTTAAAGAGATACACGCTCCGTTAGGAATCCTTCAACCCCCACCTTTCACCCCTTTCACCTCATAATAAACACCACATCGAAAAACCCTCCGACACGTGTCTTCTTATTTTTTAATGATGAGTTTATATGCCGTGTATCACATCCCCCAATGAAACCAATCGGGAGATATTGCTATTCAATGAAATGCAGGTCTACCCCCTTAACACCCCTTTAGAACCTGAATATCCAAAAATCCTTCCTTAGTGGGCGTTTGCGGCCCTTGAGGAAGCTGCATACAAAATTTCATTCCATTTTGGCTGGGCGATGATGAGTGAGTGAGTGAGTCTGGACATTTTCTTTCAATCTTCTTTTTTCAGAATTTCGCCCCTCCCCAAGAACCCCTTAAATTTGATTTAGGAAAAAAACTGTCGAACAGCTATTTATTTATTTTTAAGCCGTTTTTCCCCTGAGTTTGATGAGTGAGTGAGTCAGTCAATCAGTTAGGACACTTTCTTTCCTGTTTTTTTCCCCAGAATTTCACCCCTCCCCATGGGCCCCTTAAATTGGATTTATGAAAAAACGGTCAAACACGTATTAACTTATTTTTTGTGCTGATCTTTTCCCGCTGAGATTCAAACTCCTAGCGTATGTCGTTTAAGAGATACACGCTCCGTTAGGAATCCTTCAACCCCCACTTTTCACCCTTTTCACCTCATAATATACATACACCAGATCGAAAAACCCTCAGACACGTGTCTTCTTATTTTTAATGATTAGTTTATGTGCCGAGTATCACATCCCCCAATGACACTAATCGGGAGATATTGCTATTCAATGAAATGCAGGTTTACCCCCATACACCTCTTTAGAACCTGAATATCCAAAAATCCTTTCTTAGTGGGCGTTTGCGGCCCTTGAGGAAGCTGAACACCAAATTTCATTCCAATCCGTTCGGTGGTTTCTGAGATTTCGTGATGAATGAATGAGTGAGTGAGTGAGTGAGTGAGTGAGTGACTGGTATTTGAGAAATACATAGTGTAACGTGTTTTTCGTGGGTTTTTTATGCAACTGGCATAAGTCAGTAGGAAGCCATTCTATATTTATTTACGCGGCAAATTGTTCAGCCAAGAGAATTTTTCACGTTAATTTATTATTATTATTAATTTATTATAATTATTATTAAGATATTTTCGGAGCATTTTATAAAAATTATAAGCATACAGATAGGTTTTCTATGTCTTAGAAAACGCTATCAAGCAAATTATTACGAACGACGATATCATAGAAAATTATCTGATTGCGGAATTTTACGGAGTTTTATCAGTTAGGGTATTTGAGAGAGATGAGTCATGGGGAATTCAAATAAAAGCTTAATCTTGTCGAGAAGCATGACGCAATCTTGGGTCGCATCGTCAAGAAAAGGCGAATTGTTGGAACGGAAATCGACTTCTCCCTCCCGCGGAGTGTAATGAGGAAGGAGTGGGGATCTAGCGCGTAGGGTGCAGCCAATCAGTGGAGACGACGTAAGCTAGGAGTCGGCTGAAGAGTGGGGGAGCCGACAGGTGCATATATCGTTCGACGCGCCGTCGAACGAGGACAATCTGTGAAATACTTGACGAGTATGTTGTACGCGGGAATCGCTCCGATGTTCCGTGGATTGGAGGACTAACTTTTGTATAACTTAACCAGTGCGGTTGTACGAGTGTTTGGGTCCGAGGTACGGACCATAGAATTATCTAATCTACCAGGATCTCATGAAACATCGACGGAGATGACGACATCCAGGAGACTGTGGGAAGCTCACAGCATCATCCAGTACGAGGGAAAGGCTTCGGGCATTTCCAGTGGTAAGCGCCAATGACGCAGAAATACGCAATCTCTCATTTCTCTTGGTTTTATATTTCATATTTCAGTAACTTCATAGCTTGGGAATAAGTGTAAAATCAATAATTTATCAGACTCCGTTTTCATGTAATTTTCTATCGGTAATATTAAAATCGCAACGCTCCAATTTAAATTTTATACTTATTATTATTAATTTTGCTATACTTGTTTTATATAATAAATTCATTTCTTTTACAATGCAATCTTTGCTTTCAGTAGGTAGCATTAGATATAGACCAATTCCTTCTCCTGATACAATTGTTTGTTGGGTTAATGATCAAATCATACCACGATCTGAGTGAATAGAGTCTTGAATGTGTTCTGCCAGAGCTAGACGTTGTTAAATACAAATTTAGATTTCAACATTGCGTTGAGGTCTTGGCGCCCATTAAAACAACATAGCTTAGACAAAGGTAAACAGTTACATTTCTCACCCAACAGTTAGGGGCTAGCAAAACGTTTCAATAGTAGACTGGCAGAAGTACCCGTTCTTCGAACGGTGTTCGGTGTTAACACCAGACATTATCAATTGAGCTACTGTTGCAATGGTTAGCGGTTTGTCATTCCTTCATAAGTTTATCAGAACGAAATTAGTTTTCTGGGAATATCACACACACTGTTAATTTAAGGGCCTTAAAATGTGGTTTTCGGAGACCCTTTATAGACTCCCGAATTTTGTGTCTCACATTGAGAAGCGCAACATATTCTTTGGTCGTCCTTCTAGGATAATTTTTATATTTCGCCTATTTTGTGAAGTTTTTCCCTATCCACATTTCTACTGTATGAAAAGTACGGTGAAGAGTTTTATAAATGATTGGTGTATTGACTCTCATGGTTACCATACCTAATTTTACGATGCACCAAGCATCCGAACACGAGTTATAGACGTACATAAAGTTACAAAGACGGACAGACAATTCTATTGTCTACAACATATCACCCAGATATCCAAGTATGGGTATGTCTACCACACAGTATCAAACAAAATCATCCTTACGATGAACCCGTATGTTAAAAAAAAAAAAAGAGATTAGTTAAAATATGCTCTTAAACTAAATTCACCTAACGTGTACTTCCTGACGTGAAATAGAATTGAGACCCTTGTAGACGAAACGCAATACATGTCACATAAAAACTGACCCTCTACGATGTGTTAGGTCCCCATACACAGGAAGACCTCTTTCATAAATTATAAAGGCTTGTGGTGCATGAAAATTCAGGTTCTTTAGCCTCAAATGGCCCAAATTCCTAAAAGCAAGAAAAAAAAATTATTTCAATTCAGGAATTTTTGAAAATAATGTTGCTGTTTGGAGATATAATAGACCTTCTGTACTATATGTCGCACGTGAAAATTGCATGAAAAAGTTCTAGGTTACCCCTTGACCCCCTTAATTGCATTGATGAATTATACAGTCTACGTTGTTTCCGTGATAACCTTATAGCCATTTGCAAACTTTCACAGATATTTAATAAATGGAGTGACATTGCTTCTTATAGAAATAGATGGAAAGTTGGATGCCACCCCTTGAGATAATGTTGTCATGCTTACCATGGGCGCCCATAGGATTGTTTCCAGGGGGGGGGGGGGGCAAGTAAATATTTTCGTTTAATTACCTACCTGTCCCCCCCCCCACACACACACACACACAAAGAGAAGGTTTCATTTCTTACTTACTTCGTGAAATTCATTATTTTACTGCTCTGAAACCATTGGCTACTTATTGGCAAGTATGGGAGGAATTTTTTTTTTTTTTAGTTTTTTTTTTTTTTTTTAGATTTTGTCCGTTAACGTTCGCTTTTCTTCGTGATTCAACGTCGTAATGTTCAGTTCTTAAAAACAGGAAAAACTAGTGGTATCTACAAAAATAAAAATCAAGTACCGTAGTTCATTAAAATGGTATTGTTAATCCAGTTCGCCAACTTCCTAAATAACTGGACATATTTTCACATGATCCCAAATCACTAAGTTAAACTGTGGAAATATCCCAACATCTGAATCAGCCCAATTATTTAAATAGCACTGTTTCCAAATACGGTAGGCCGATAAAATGCAACTAACAGATATTGTATAATTCCGTACAGTTTTATAAAATTAACAAGTGATATATTTCGCCGTATTATTGTACCTGTTACGTAAATAATATACTGTCTAACCAATCTAATACAAATACTTTTTGAGTTTTTAAATTTATGTGTGTTAAGGCTTGACTCTGAGTGAAATTCCGGTTTATGTAATAACGTGTCATTAGGCGAGTGTGTATATGTAATGTTATTTCAGAGTACCGATACCGTAGGTTTGAGATGAGTGCCCCGGAACTTGAAACATGATACATACGTGGTATTTCCCTGAAGGTAGTGTTGAAAATATCGTAGGCCTACTAGGGATGGCTGCTGTCAGCGTCGGCAATCAAATTTCGAATGTTTAGGTAACCAGTCGTCTTCGTGCAGCTTAAATTGAGGTACTCAACTACACAGATGGGCTTAAAGATCAAATTACTACATTCTGCCCTTTCTTACAATGCATGCCACGTATGGATTTACGTCAAATTGGTGACATTTTGGCAAAATAGCAGATCTATGGTGTTCATGTCTTCCAGATTTTTGATAGTAGCCTGGAAAGGAAAAGCGCTACTCACGCAGCCGTTTAACTTGGAACGTACATTTTTACACCCTTCATTTATAAGTTTTTTTTACACTATTTCCCAGAATTGTCAGGCTAATTAAGGCACATATTAGGCCTAAATATGAAAGTTATGATCTTTATGTTCACTGATGATCAGATATCTTTTTGAATTTGTTGAAGTACCGTATCCATTTCAAATTGCTGGTTGTTACGATTAAGCATCAAGTCGAGCTTAATCTTTATTCAGTGAATAATATACTGTCTAAACAATCTAAATCAATTTTTTTTAGTTTTTTTAAATTTATGTAGGCCTATTTATGTCTCATATGTTACGCATCCAAAATTGCCTGCTTTGCAAGAGGGTTCCATTGAAATCATACACAACATTACGAAGTCTATCACTATTAAATTCACCATTTTGTCTATATTCGATTAAGAGTGCGAATCTTAGTCACTTTGATTATGTCACAAACATTGCAGGATAATTTAACTACTGTATTGTAAATTGCTTCGATTGTAGAAAATGTAACACTGCAGGTTAAGAATCTAGAACTGCAATGTTAGATTGCTGTTCATTCGTAGCAATAATCGCTTTGTTGTCAAGAAATGAGCCACCGTACTATTGCACACCTTTAAAATAAAAATGTACAGCATTTCGCGACACAAATATAACAAACGCGGAAAGGTGAGCCGGCGTAATAGGGCGTGAGTATAATACAGTCAGGCCCATATTTAGGGTTCTTGACGCCTCTGGGAGTAATCAACATGCAAAATTTCATTTTCATAGCCCTTGTGGTTACAATGATACGATGATTAACGAGTGAATACCTCCTTTTTGGATTATATATAATAAGAAAAGATTGGATTACTTACCTTTAAATGAAATACAAATCCATTCGTAGAAGATGCACACAAAATTAATAAATAATACTGTAAGCACACTGACAAAGTCTAGGCGGCCGTTCATAGTGAACACAATACACACGAATGGAAGGTAGGCTACGCGCATATAAATTACAACATTCCTTTGTAATATTACTCAAATGTCTAATTTAAAGCGAAAGCACACCAACACTATTGCATAACTGACATAATATGTAGGATGATTTTAACCTTCCGGTGGGTGCTACTGATCTGACGGGCGCACGAGTTAATTCTTATCTCATATTCGTCAACATATTCGTCAACTACCTTTCAGTAGTTACGTCTTTCCACATGTCCCTCAGGGGCTCACATCTAGTGGGACGTGGGTTGGCGACCATGGGACCCCAGCTGAGTCCGGCATTGCTTCCACTTACTTGTGCCAGGCTCCTCTCCGTCTTCTTTCCTGTCGACCTCACTTGGTCAACTCTTGTTCTATTCCGACCCCGAAGGTATTAGGGTATCCGAGGCCTAGGGAGTCTCTTCCTTTCCCGCCTTAATTGGCCCTTGTCTCGTTTTTTCTGATACCCTCGTTCTGCGAGGGGTCAGCCTTCTTTTTCTTTTCCTTTTACCTCCTGCCTTGTGCTCAAGCCCTTAAGGAGGCCGGGTGTATGTAGCCCCACCACATTTGGTGCACCCTAGATAATGCTACACCCTCAGGGGCTCACGGCTGGTGAGTTCGGGAGTTGGTGACCCCGAGGGATTCCTGAGCTGGGTCCGTTTTCCCCTTTTGTCCCTTACCTTTGGGGCGGACCCTCTCCTCTCTCTCCTCTCTTCTCCTCTTTTCATTATACTTCCTTTTGTCTTTAAGTTTCTCGCACTGTTTTTGTTACTTGGTTCCCCGTGTATCTAAATTCCCTTTAGCGATTTTTTTGTAGGTATTTTTCATCTGCTTTGCATTTTGTAAGTTTTTTCGATCTAAATTACGCCTCGCGATTGTTTTCAACCTCAATTGCATTTTGTAAAGATTGACAATCTAAATTGCCTTTTAGTAAGTCTTTCAATATGGTGGAGGGACCTTTGTGAGTATTTTGAATTTCAATTGCATTTTGTAAGTATTTTCAACCAAAACCGCATTTCGCAAGAATTTTAAATCTAAATTGCATTTTGTTTGGTGGGCATTTTGCAAAAATTTTGATTCTGAATTGCATTTTGTGGGTATTTTGAATCTAAATGACATTTTGTCAAGTATTTTCAATCTAAATTGCATTTTGTAAGTATTGTCAATCCACATGAGTCGTTTGAATCTACCGTACATTTTGTAAGCATTTTCAATTTCAATTGCATTTTGTAAGTCTTTTGAATTTCAATTGCACTTTGTGAATAATTTGGAACTGGGATATTTCAATCTGAATTGTTTTGTGTATTTTCAATTTAAATTGCATTTTGTAAGTATTTTGAACCTCAATTGCATTTTGTACGTACTTTCGATCTCATTTGCATTTTGTAAGTATTTTGAATTTCAATTGCATTTTGTAAGTATTTCGACGCTACATTGCATTTTGTACGTATTTTGAACCTCGCCTACATTTTGTGGGTATTTTTCAATCTATTCTTTTAGTGCATCTTCTCGTTCTAAATTCCCTTTTGTAAGAACAATTTGTGAGTTGTTTAAATCTGAGTTCTTTTTTGTATGTATTTTCCGTCAGTTAATTTTCGTTCTGGTTTCCATTTCATTCTCATTTTCGCTATCACCCAGGTCATTAGGGGCCGATAACCTAGATGTTAGGCCCCTTAAAACAACAATTATCATCATCATCATCATCTTTCCACATGACATTCAAGTCCATATCGGCCAGTTTGTCAATGACCCTTCTACACATTTGCTGTTGTTGCAAAAGTGATATGCGAGGCAGATTGCGCCTGATCAAGCACCATTACGTAACAGACTATGTAGAGAACGAATGAGTGTATTCACTAATAGAAGCAACACTATTCTTCAGCAAATATTGTAATTTTTAAAAATTCAGAATTCTGAGGTGTGCCAGACAGGCTTAATGCGCCCACTGCCACTTTACAGTATTTAATGTTTGGTCTGTCGGAATGTTAAATATCTGAAGTATTTATGTTTAGTACAAATTAATTAGAATACTGTAAGCACTTTTGAAAACAATACAAAACGCGTTTGTTCTCAGTCTGATTTTCATACAGTTTTATTTTTCAAGGATCCAGGGGGGGGGGGCCATGGCCCCCCCCCTGCCCCCCTGTATGGGCGCCCATGATGCTTACCGTTTTGCATTCCTTCATTAGTTTGTTAAATTAAACTAAATTAAATTAAATTAGTTTTCCTGGCATATTTAAGAAAATGTTGGTTTTAGAGCCTTATAATGTAGTTTTCGAGGACCCTTTAGGGCCCCCGAGATTTGTTTCTGGCACCGAGGGGCTTCGTCTCGTCATTGTACGCCATAATATAATACTAATAATAATAATATAATATAGGGCTAGGAATATAATAGACCTGCCATAGCACACCGGCAGGTGTAAATCGCGTGAAAAAATTCTGGAGTACTCCTTGACCCCCTTAAGCGCATTATACGTATTGATGAATTGTACAGCTTAATTTGGCTCCGTGATAACCTTCTAGCCGTTTGCAAACTTTCACACTAATGTAATTAATGGAATTGCATTGCGTCTTACAGAAATAGATGGTCCTCTGAGAATCTGTTGCCATGGTTACCGGCTTGCATTAGTTCATTAGTTTATTAAATTAAATTAGTTTTCTGGGAATATCTCAAAAAACGTTGGTTTTAGGTCCTTAAAATGGGGTTTTCGGGGACCCTGAGTTTTGTTTCTCACATTGAGGGGATGAAAATGAGCTTTGTCTCGTCCTTCTACGCCTATTTCAGCATGCATTTTAAGGGGGTAGGCTTACTTTTATGAGAGGAGTGGAGAAGAGTTACATCAATGATTAGTGTCGTGCCTCTGATGGATATCTGTACCAAATTTTACGTTGATACACCCAGCCATTCTCGAGTTATAAGGGACAAATTTGTCCACAGACAAACAAACAAACAAACAAACAAACAAACAAACAGACAGACAGATAGACAGACAGGCAAAAATATTTTCGCGTGCATCCATCATAAAACACTCTGAAACGCGTAAATAACTCAAATTTCCGTAGAAATTCAGAAAAAAAAACAGACAAACTTTCATTTATATATATGTAAAGATATACTGCACGGCTCGGTGTTGACCGTGTTTTATTGCACAAATTTAGGCTTTACTCGCTAACCGTTGGAGACACACGAAAAGTGATAAGGACCTTCTGGATAGAAAATTAAATGCTAAAGCTCGTGTATTCCATCAAACGTTTGCTATTTCTAAGCGTTCTCTTTTTATTTGAAATGGAAATATGAAATTTTGAAACCAAAGGGTGTAGTGACGTCACAGATGTGGGTTTTACTCGCTAACCGTTGGATATACACCAAAAGTGATAAGGACCTTTCGGATAGGAAATTAAATTTTAAAGCTCGTATGTGCCATCAAAAGTTTGCTATTTCTTAGCGTTCTCTTTTCATTTGAAATTGTAATATGAAATTTTGAGACCAAAGGGTGTAGTGACGTCACTAAAATGTCGCCATTTTTAATAGTGCAAAATATCGAAATCAAAAATATCCTATATGTAAACCTGGTAAATCAGCTACATCCATGCAAAATTTCATTTAAATCGGACCAGTGTTTCTTGCGTTATTGAGTAACACACAGACAGACAGACACACTCCTTCTCATTTTTATATATTAGTATGATATATAACATAATAGTCAACCCCTGGCACTTTACAGCCCATGAAGGGCCTAGGCCGACCAAGCGACCGCTGCCCAGCCATTTGGCCGGCAGAAATTAGGGAGACGCGTGATCAGCGCATCGGGTCCCCTCGGCCGTTAATCTTGGTTTTCGTGATCGGGGCGCTGCCTCACTCTCAGACAGCTACTCAATTGTCCTCACGAGGCTGAGTGCACCCCGTTCCAACCCTCACGTCAGTTTTAAAATGCCTGACGGACCCGGGAATCAAACCTGGGGCATCCGGGTGAGAGGCAGGCGCGCTACCCCAACACCACGGGGCCGGCATATAACATAATACTAACTTAATTAACTGACCTTGCGGATCATGTGAACAAAGAGGTTGCCCGATTCCCCACTCCCCTGTTATTCAGCGGCGTATATAAGGCGGGGGCCCGGGCCGCCCCCGAAATGTTTGTCACATATAATATTTGTTTAAGAATTAAAACATTAAAACAATAATCTACTTATCATGTACTATTCTTACTACGCGACGTATGGCATTGCTGCAAAGCAAGGCGACGGTAGAGCGATGTAAACAGTGTGACAATCAGTTAGCTCTGATCTTATGTGTAACGACATAACCCCTTATTACTTTCCAGTGCCTTCGCTCTTATGAACCTACCAAGAACAGCAACAAGTGCCCTTGAAGCTTGTGACAAAAGTTTTCTCCCTAACTTTTATACCCTTATCAAACTTTTGTCAAATTTGCCTCTCTCTGCAGCTACTGGTACTGCCGAACGGAGTTTGAGTTGGTTGATAACATACTTTAGAAATATTACTTCTGAAAACAGACTCATCGGTCTAGTATTGTTACAGAGACATACATCACTGACGATGAAGTTATAAACCGATTTGGTACTGTTTCAAGAAACCTTGACTTATATTATAGTGTAAGTTGTAAATCAAAACAGTAATGATAATTCTTTCCGTGTACACACTATCAAATAAGCAAGATGATTGTATTAATAAAACGTAACATCAAATGGTCTTAGTTGTGTTTGACATTAACCAAACATAAAACATCACAACAAATTGGTTGAAAAAGTGATGCATGATAGCCTTAAAACTCATCATTTTGCACCAAATTATATAAAAGTTTCCCGGGGAGAACTCCGGATCCCCTATTCTTTGGGGCCTATACCACATGCACTGCCATCGTAATGTACAGGCCCTAAGGCTCCTACTGTGACGTCACGCCTAGGGTCGTTATAGTCGCAGCAGCAGTCAGATAGCTCCCTTCACACGCAGTCTCTTCAAACCTAATATAAATTACGCTCCCGCTTCAAGACGTAGAAAAATAGCAATGCTATTTAGGGCTGATTGGTACTTCCATCCGTTACCACTACATACGCCGAATTATCGCTCCGCTTGTTCGAATCCGGCCGATGAGAGTGAACAAAATGGTACATTGCCAGTACATTTACTAGGACTTTGAAAGACACAAACAGGGATAAATTGCAGTATTTTGACGTCGAGAATAAGATCTATTCATGGCCATTTTCTCGTTGTTCATCGCTTTGAAAGGTTTATGGTAGATGCCTGAGAAAACCCCACATCACTCATGGCTATTCAACAGATCACGTCCTAAACTGCTAGTGGATTTCAAAGCACAATGTAACCTATCTCTAACTGTAATCAATGCACAGGCCACCCTCAAGGTGACTTAAACAGGGCCTATCCTAACAGCACTTATTTTCTATGACTCAATTTAACTTGTTTCTTGCGTCAGGAATTTACAATGGGTTATAATTTTGAAATCAGGTAACAATAACCTACAGTACATACACCAGGTGCTAACAATCCCATTAATGTAAATACAGTAGCCTACACAAATGCTGCCACGAAAACATTACCATATTCACTTGAGCTTGATCGAGAGACCATTCTCACAAATAATGTAACTTGGACTGACTTCAGTAGATACTGATTACTGGATATCGCTTCTTTGATTTACATACGGTAAGTAACTTAACCTCAGCATTATCATATTAGAAATGTTTCCAGTCCTAGCATAGGCTGAAGTTTGGGAACTTCTTACAATAATTGAAACCATTTAACTAACAACCTACCATCAAGGCGATTAGCTCTTCTCGCCTGAAGAATGGTATCTTACTTTCAGGGAAATGTTAACACACACTCTTGTATTCCCCGCAATGTACCTACCAATAATGTCTAGGAATGTTGTGTATGCATTGCTTTCTTAAATTGCCGTGGTGGGGAAGGAGAAGCAAGCCACGTTATCATTTCATTCATAATACCGGTAGTTGCTATAAACAAACTTTTGACATACCTGCGACCTGGGAAGAAGGTTTCCTGAACTAACAACATTTTATTACCACCCAAAGAACCTTGTATTAGTCGAAATAATAAGTGATATAGAGGTCCTAACTAAAACATAACCTTCTGTGTGATGACAAACATGCAACGCAAAATTTGCGTAGATACAATAACCTACCTACAAAATGAACATTTGTTTCAGAAAATAAATAATCCTCATTCTAGATGACGTAAGTAGAAGCGTTCTCAAGTATCACTTTTCACGCGGATACTCATTCAAAAAAGATATAAACAACACAGCACAAAGCAAAATGGTCGCCATCTCTACCCCCTACCGGTACCGATCAGCTGATCAATCGTTAAGAGTCGCTGCATGATAGCCTGTACATTACGATGGCAGTGCCACATGTCTTGTAAACACCTAGGTTCGTAATGTCCAACCAACAGCAGGCCACGTTTTTTATTCCAAAGTTCACACTTCATCCTTCAATAGCAAGTTCATATATTTACGTAAAAGACGGGAGGCATTGGCCAAAAAATAATATTAAAATACATAGGGCTGTGCACACTGCGTTTCATGAAACTGCTTTTCCGAATTTCACGAAACCAATGCAACTACAGTTTCATGAAACGCAGTGTGCACAGCTCTTTGATAATCTTATCTACGGAATCTGTTGCAAGCAGCTTTTGTTTCTCGTTTCACGAAACCAGTTTCACGAAACTAAAGTTGCTTGCAACAGATAGATAAGATTAACATCGGACTGTGCACACTGCGTTTCATGAAACTGTAGTTGCATTGGTTTCATGAAACCGGGTTTCGTGAAACTCGGAAAATCAGTTTCATGAAACGCAGATTGCACAGCCCCATGTATTTTAATATTATCCTTTGGCCAATGCCTCCCGTCTTTTACGTAAATATAATATAAACTTGCTATTGAAGGATGAAGTGCGAACTTTGGAATCAAAAACGTGGCCTGCTGTTGGTTGGACATTACGGACCTGGGTGTTTACAAGACATGTAATAAATTGTACCGTGTAATAACAGCAGAGGAGTATAGAGTTTTATTTTTCGGGGTGCCCAACCGGGAGTTAGGGGGCATGGTCTAGGCCCCAAAGAATAGGGAATCCGGAGTTCTCCCCGGGAAACTTTTATATAATTTAGTGCAAAATGATGAGTTTTAAGGCAATCTTGCACCTCTTTTTCAACCAATTTGTTGTGATGTTTTATGTTTGGTTAATGTCGAACACAACTAAGACCATTTGATTTTACGTTTTATTAATACAATCATCTTGCTTACTTGATAGTATTTATTTAATCGTATGGTGAGTACAACGAGGAATTCATAAGTCCAGGTCCAAGTTCTTCAACCACAGAGCAGCACTTTCTGATAGATCAAACAGGTCGCTGGGGCTTCCGGAGTAGGCATGAAGAGGGCAACGCAGGATGACATGGTCCATGGTCTGCTCCTCTTCACTGCATTCACACATTGGAGAATCAATCCAGCCCCACTTATGGCGCAAGAAATTACAACGCCCATGCCCAGTTCTCAGTCTGTTGAGGCGACACCATAGTTTTCTTGGGAGGTCAAATCCATTCATTTTCCGAGTTGAATTTATCTCATGGGCATTAGTACCAGATGTTGAATTTGACCACTCTTCCTGCCAGCTCCGGTTTAGGTTGAAATTGTCTCTCAAGAGTCGGCCGGCCAATACACTTGCGGGTCTCCTTGATCGAAGTCGTTGTGGCGATGGATAACAAAATTCCTGGTGAACTGGTATAGAGGGAGATGATCGGATCTTCTTTGCTTCTCTCAGCAGAGCTTCCTTTCTCCTCAGGTGGGGTGGTGGGATATGGCTAAGAACGGGTAACCAGTGGCGAGGTGTAGACTTGACAGTACCAGTTATGCAGCGCATGGTTTCATTCAGCTTAGTATCTACTTTATGCACATGTGCATTTTCCAGCCATACAGGGGCACAGTATTCCGCTGCAGAGTAGACAAGACTAATACCCGTTAATCGTAACCAGTCTGCCGAGGCTCCCCATGAACTACCACAAAGCTCGTGTAGGATTTTATTCCTTGTAGAGATTTTGTGAGAGAGCTTGGTGAGATGTTCTTTGTAGCTTAAAGTTCTGTCCAGGGTGACTCCTAGATATTTCGGGAAAGGGTTGTACTTTAGTTTATCACCAAGGAATAAAACAGATGGCTCGTAATTTGCGAGTCGGTTGCTAAGATGGAAACGTGAAACCTCAGTCTTAGAAGCGCTTGGGATCAATCGCCAAGACTTGAAGAATGTAGCCATTTTCTCCAAGTCTGCTGAAAGAATGCCTTCTCCATCCTCAAAATTTCTGCTTTGAGCTACCAGTGCAATGTCATCTGCATAGATAAACTTAGTAGCTGAAGTTGATGGCAAGTCATGGATGTAGAAGTTGAAGAGAACTGGGGCCAATACTGATCCCTGTGGCAAACCGTTATTGAATTTTCTTTTACGACTTCTAGAATCACCTAGGAATAATACAAACTCTCTCTCACAGAGCATGTTGGAAATTAGGTTTGCAATTTCCAAGCAGAGAATTACTTCCAGCAATTTAAGAATTAGTCCATGTCGCCAGACAGTATCGTATGCACTTGTCAGGTCAATAAACACAGCTGTTGATTTTAACTTCTTTTGGAAGCCTGCCTCGATGTGAGTGGTAAGAGCCAAAACTTGATCAGTGCAGCTACGATTTCTTCTGAAACCAGCTTGTTCTGGAGGGATTACATCTTCAATGAGTGGTGCAATCCTAGTGAAGAGGACTCGTTCCAAGAGTTTATAAATGCAACTAAGAAGTGCTATTGGACGGTAGTTTTCAGGTCTCTGCTCCGACTTTTCAGGTTTCAGAATGGCTATCACTTTTGATCGTTTAAACTGCTTTGGCAGTTTGTTAGTCTGAAGGATGTAAGAAAAAAGAGAAGTGATCCACTTTATACTATATGGACCCATATATCGAAGGAATTCGTTGTACATATTATCTGGGCCAGCAGCCTTACCGGTCTTCAGCATTTTGATAGCAGCTTCAACTTCCTGAATAGAAAATGGCCTGGACAGATCCTCATTCTTCTGTGATCCATGTTTGAGCTCAGTGAGCTTACGCTTCACATTTTTCGTATGGCATTTATCTCTCTTGGTTCGGGTGACTTCAACCATTCTATTTGCTATGGCATCAAGTTATTGCACTGCTTTTTAGAATAATGTTTTCCAGTAAGTCGATTCAAGACTCTCCAAGCTTTCCTGCTCGATTTTGCAAAGTCCATGTCTTTCACTGTTGCTTCCCACTTTTCTCTCCTATTCTTGTCTAATGACTGCAGAAGCTGTGAACCTACTTCATGATTACCTGTTGTTTGATATTCTTCATACAGAGCCTCACTTTCTGGATTCCAACCAGGCACATAATATTTTCTGAAACCTCTCGGAACATTTGATTTGGCAGTTGAAATGACCAAGCTGACGAATTCATCATAGTTGCTGGTAGTTGGATCTAGATTTATAACAGATAGCTTCTGGTCAAGATCTTTAGAGAATTTATCCAAGTTTGCACGATTAAAATTCCATCTGGGTACAGGTACTGAGGTCACCAGGGGTATCTTTATGCCTGCTTCCAACAGAACTGGTCTATGCTGGCTGTTTGGGAAACTCGACAATATTGTACGTGTGATACTGAGAGGCAGATCAAAGCAATCCTTGGACACAAATGTTAGGTCAGGGTTGTAGTCTCTTCTCAAGCGAGCAGAATGGAAAGTGCCCTTGTCTTTCGCATCAAAAACTAGGTGCAGATCGGATACTTCAACCCACTGAGATAATGCCTCACCATCGTCATCAACAGAGTCATATCGCCAGTTAGTATGATGGCTGTTAAAATCTCCAGTGTAAATGCAGGGATGGCTGAAAGTTGGCAAAATGCTAGGATGCCAACTGATGCTAGGAGGTGTATACACGTTAACAACTGTTAGGTTATTGACCTGTATAACTATAGAGAAGATGAGATCCTTGACACTTGACTCAACAACTTGAACTCCTGTAAGACTGGATTTGGCATAGGTGGCAATCCCATACTGTTGATGGTGGATAGCATCGACAAGGGTATAGCCCAAAATTCGTCCTCTTCTATGAAAGTCCTGTTCGTCTGTGGTGTGCGTCTCCTGAATGTTGACGATATCAATATCGACGTTGTTCAGCTGTTTTCCGAGATATTCATACTTGGCACGACTTATGCCTTCAATATTTAGTTGTAAAATACGGACTGAAGGTCCAATGACTATTGTTGATTGGTTCTGAAAAGAACCGATATTATCAAAAGTTTGAGACATTATGTCATTCACTTGTATCACCTTATGTCGCTGTTGCTCGTTTAGCACCACACAGGGGACACGTGCAGGGCAATCAATAGGTAAGATCCTGCGGACGTGAGCAACGGTCATCCCCCTACTTGATAGTGTTTACATGGAAAGGATTATCATTACTGTTTTGATTTACAACTTACGCTTTAATATAAAGTCCAAGTTTCTAGAAGCATTACCATATCGGTTTATAACTTCATCGTCAGTGATGTATGTTTCTGTAACAATACTAGACCGTTGAGTCTGTTTTCAGAAGTAGAATTTCTAAAGTATGTTATAAACCAACTCAGACTCCGTTTGATAATGGTATTAAAAGTTAGGGAGAAAACTTTTGTCACACGTTTCAAGGGCACTTGTTGCTGTTCTTGGTAGGTTCATAAGAGCGAAGGCACTAGAGAGTAATAAGAGGTTATGTTGTTATACATAATATCAGAGCTAACTGATTGAAACACTGTTTACATCGCTCTACCCTCGCCTTGCTTTGCAACGTTGCCATACGTCGCGTAGTAACAATAGTACATGATAAGTAGACTACATTAGTTTTTATTGTTTTAATTCATAAACAAATATTATTTGTGATAAAAATTTCGGGGGCGGTCCGGGCACCCCCTTATATACCCCCTGAATAACAGGGGAGTGGGAAATCGGGCAACCTCTTTGCTCATGTGATCCGCAAGGTCAGTTATTTAAGTTAGTACGGTATTATGTTATATATCTATTATGTGGGTGTTCTTGTCCTTTGTATTGATTTTCGTCAACTGAACCAGGCGCTCTTTCTTTGGGCTGGCAAGTAGAGGATGCTGCTTGGATGCGATAGTGGTTTATATTGCGATCACGTGAACATAACACGAAGGCTACTGGTGGTTGTTGTTTTAAAGGGCGGAACAACGAGGTTATCTGCCCCTGAAGGCTACAGGCATGGTTACCGATTTTTAATTGTATTTAGTTTCTGTTCGAGTTCGTTATTCTTTGGAGGCATGGTCCTCGCTAGGAAGGCGGGGCCATGAAATCCAACAAGACAAAATCATGGCCCCACCATCCTATAACTGATGGAAAACCGTTGCTTCTGTGTGCATGTTCCAATGCAACTAGTTTCTTGAAACCGATTTCATGAAACCAGTTGCATGAAACAGGTTTCTCCAGTGTGCACCTTCGAGCATACAATAGGATAGAGAGGGCGCCTGCTATGCTTCTACCGGCCGACCGTGGGGCCAAAATAAGATCAGCTGATGTTGGGCAAAACAAAGATGTCTCCCATAAGAATAGCATTATGAAGTGACTTAAAATCCCGATTCTAGCGTATCCCTTGTGATTAACAGACTATTTCTGTTGAAGGTGGCGATAACTACAATTCTTTCTGAATATTGCTGTTTTTTTTATGATAAGTGTGAAGTATAATCGTTATATGCGATATTTTGGTGTGTTGACATATCAGCGTTGGAATGCATAGGTGACGTGTGTAGGGCCTACATAGTTAGGAAATTATAAAATGGTGAATAAAATACGTTTACGTGTAATTTTTATCCGTAATAATTGTCTGACTTGGTTATATTTGTAATATTTTTCTATATCTAAAATAATAAACTCTACAAAGCATACTAGTACTAGCTTACTTTTTAGTAACATGTAGGCCCTATGCTTCTATTATGCTGGTTTTCCTTTATAAATCAGGAAAGTTTGCCGATAATTATCCGATCGTATCCATTGACCTGATTATAACTATCATCAGTTAAAATTCATATTTATGGTCCATAGCTTAAGCAATTCAGGGTCTGAAGGGAAGCTGAAATAGGCGAATACATTTAATTATGCGTACAAAGTGATATCCAGCACTGCATCTGAAAAGAAAACCAATGATATCCCCACTCCAAACATTTATCACCTACAGCAATAAATCTTACAAATATCCTAAGGTTACCCCCTTCCCCTCCATATTTAGTAAATTCATTTTTGGTGGCTAGGGACTTCCGGGTATCAGCCCCGTGTACTTGAGTAGGCCTATGTGTTGAACTTGTGTGATAACTTAAATTTCTGTGATTACTGCAGTACTGTGTATAGCTGTATTGGTGGTTGTTAATTCATTTAAGGGCCTTGTGACATCTTGGTTATCAGCACCGTGAAGTTGGGTGTGGGTTAAACTCGTCTGATAACCTGTATTGATGTGATGATTGTAGTAGTGTGTAACTTTATTAGGGACAGGGATGAGTTAGGTGCCTCGGGACTTGAACTAAGGTGCTATCCTGGCATTTGCCTGGAGGGAGTGTGGAAAATCCTGGGGGATAAACTACACTCGGGATAGCCGCAGTCAGCGCCGGGATTCAACCTGCGATATCCGAGCGTGCTGCATGATTTAACGAGCACGGCTACGCCGCTGGGTGCCAGCTATATTGGGGAAATGTATGTAATCAAGTCTGTGTATTTTAGGTCATATATTTTAATTCTTACACGTGAAAAGATAGACTGTTCCCTTTTTCAAACCTCTGACTTTAATTGTAATAAGCAGCGCAAGATATAACCATTTTCGCCATATAACTTCACATTCAGCCTCTTACATAAAAGAAAATGCATATTTTACATATTTGTAATACATTATACCGCAAAAATGGGTTCGTATGTCGATAATTATTAAGTATAATCTTTACGCTCCCGCTGACAACTTGGGCATAGGCGCCATTTTATACCAACATCAGCTGATCTTATTCTGGCCCCATGTTCCGCTGGTCAAGGCCTCTCTATCCTATTGTATGCTCGAAGGTGTGCACCGCGCCTTATACTCTGGATGAAACTCTTGAGAGAACGCTATCTTTCAAAGATTATCTAACAAAGACTGCTGACAACCGCAAGACGCGGAATGACATTTTGTGGAAGCTTTGTGGTTCCACTTATTAGGGTCCAACACCAATACTCTCTGTTGTTCAGCTGTTGACTTTGTATAATATGTAACTGAATACTCTGCACCAGTGAGGATAAAGAGTTAGTTGTCGTTCCAATATTGTGTTAATGTAGCCCCGTGTACTTGGGCGTGTGTGGAATTTGTCTGAGGATTGTGTTATTGTGATTAGTGTGTGTAGCCTATTTGTATTTCAGATGAGGATTGAGAAGGAGGTGGCCATACCCTTAATTTAGGTGCCATCCCGGCATTTGCCTGAAGTAGAAGTGGGAAACCACTTGCAGGATAATTGAGTTGCCTCAGACCAGAATTATATTTCTTGACAGATTCGGGAATCGAAACCGGACCTCTGGAGTGACAGCCAAGAATACTAGCTACTGCGCCACGAGGTGGTTGGATAAATAGCTCTCATGTTAAGATAATAGATGTACAGCTTAATGACTAAGGCCCGGGAGATCATGCAAAATCATATTTTTGTATATTTATGCATATTTTGGTTATTTTCGCACAATGCATCATATTTTTCTATTTGCCTGTTTAAGTGCATATCTATAATTGGGAATGGCATATATTCTAATTTCCTATTGTTTTGAAGCACTGTTTGTTATACTTCATGCTCTGTCGTATATTTCTATTCGGACTCCGAGAGTCTCGTGGCCGGTTAGTCAAAACCTGAACATTTCCTTGTTAATGATAAAGTTGCTTTCACCACCCTTAAGTCACCCAGAATATTTGTATCATGTGCTAATTAGTAGTTTGCACTGCCTGTAAGGAAAAACCGGATTCTCCAACAACTGAAATACCTTCATTCCTTTCACTTTACTACAAGTTCACAATAGGGGTTCAGCTTATGAATGACCAGGAACTTCCACAAATATTACCCGGACGTATTATCTCAAATTCCTTAATTCCAACCATCAGTGAAATACCAAACTGCTTACCGTCAACCACAGAAAGCAAGGAGTTATGACTCCAATAAAAGCTAGCATTGTTGTTAAGTTGCGAAATTTTGTGAAAACATTTGGAAGTGAATTTTTTCTACCAATGACAGTGTCCTTTATTGTAAAATTCGTGAAACATATGTAGGGAGTTTCTAGAAAGTTTTCAGTGGCTCAACATTTGGAAGCTGCCAAACATAAGCGAAATGTCGTTAAAAAGGAAAGGAAACCCACATCAATCCCTTGTTAGCAAGCAGAAAATTCAGGAGACTATCGCAGGATAATACTGACATCATTTTAATTCCTAGTATGTTTCAGTCCCTTTTACAAGTTAATATCAATTATTTTAATTCGGCATTCACTATGTAAATATTGTAAAATTATTTTCATTTTTTACAATCAATGGCTATTACAATTGTATAGGCTACCAGTTATACTTAAAAATTAACATAATAAAATAATAATTGCTTCCCAGAACCTCATCACAGAAGATACGAACCAAGCAAAAACATCTGCTGGGAACGCTGAACATCAACACGCTCCTGAAAGTTGGCAAACTAAAACAACTGATCAACGTTTTGAAGGAAAAAGACATCTGCATACTGGCACTTGGATAGATTATTAGCTTGGGAATAACCTAACCCCCAAGGGAAGATGATGAAGAAAAAGAAGTGGGTTTCGGACTGGAGAAAAAGGATGGAGAAATAGGACAAGAGTCCAACAGAAGTTATAATTAAGAGTTCTTGCTCAAATGCAACAAGTAGTGCAAACCTTATCAATGGATTTATTTTTATTAAAGAGGGCATGCACCTAGGAAGAGTTAGGGAAGACAGGATCTTGCCTAACCGTTATGTTAGAGAAATGATAAAGCAAAGAACAAATCTTAATTTATTTAACAATGTAAAAGGAAGTGGTGTATGTAACAAATATATAATTTTGATTTTTATAAACAATTGGGGTCGCAGACCTCCGAAAACATTTAAAGCTTGTGCCAGGCAATTAACAATTCTTTTGGTTTTAAACCTTTTATATGCTTTAAAATCTTCGTGAGATTTTGAAATGTTGTTAAGATTAACAAAGGGGAAATTGAAAGATAATTGACGTAATTAAGGTTAACCAATAAATCAAGTACAAGATGTACTTTAAGGATTTCTAGATAGGTATCTTAGAAATATGACCAAATAACAACTTCGAAAGTAACAACAACAAAAACAGGAAGAATGAAATAGAAGTTTCTATAACTTCTTGTATTAATGCAGAACTACGTTTAATGATTATACATAGGAGATTATACAAATAGGGCAGGTCACTTATTGTGAAACCTGAAGAGAAAAATTGAAAGGAAGTTTCTAGAACCTCTATGTTTAAGTAGGGATCACGAGAAAAATGGGGCAAGTTTCCCTTTCGTGAAACCTAGAGATAACTCACTTTTGAGTTGAAAGAATTGGATTCCCTCATTAGAAGGGAGAAAAAATATAATTTAAATCGTGTACTAGACACGAAGTTTTACATACGTTAATTCGTTGTAAGTGGAGCAAGTAAGGGAGGGCACTTATTGAGAGTGACACCTCATTGAAAAAAGACCTAAAGTAACAATTTTATTATTTTAGTTTGTTAGTAAATGGTTCGGGAAAGAGCAAATGGGATTGTGGAAAAGTGTTCATGGTCGTATTTATTGTACTCGGAGGAGCGCGACGCGGATGAAAAGTTGAACAGGCACTGTTTTCTCTATAGTCTGCTGATATAGTTGAAAAGTTCACTGTAGTAGCACACAAAGTTGATAGCAAGGAAAGTTATTGCAATGGTGGAAAATAACTAGTTACACTAGATTTGCGAGAGTCTATTGCTTGGAAAACTTGTAGGTTATAGTTGAATGCACCAGAAAAATCCCAACGGAGGAAGAAAAATTAGATATTGAATAGCAGTTCATAAGGAAGATTCCTTAGTTTGAAAAAGTATTCCCATGTGAAGTGGAAAATACATGACAGTATAACTGGTAGATAGAGTGTAGGTTCTGGAAGGTTCCAGAGCAATGATGAGTTGTTTAAATTGGGTAGAGATCCATCGGCGGAAAACTAGATTATATAGACAGTGGGTATTTTAGAAATATCCCTCGATGTGAGATAGCATCTCAGAAAATCTTTCATTGTGAAAGTTAGACTTGATAGTTTGAGTTTGATCACGAAGATCTCTTGAAAGCAGTTATTTTATCACATAGCAACTTTCACTGTCTATAAAATCCAAATAAAAGCATTAAGCCTTTTAAAAGCGATGAGAATGTGGTTAAAACATGAAGTCGGTACTTATCTTTGCTTCATGAAGAAGGTGATGTTGCTGTTGACCGTTGGTTTTAAAACTCGAACATGGCGTCGAATTTAAAAGTTTGCCTCTTGAGTGGAGGAGGCGAGCTATAGTTAAGCTCTAACTGACTGGTTTGACTTCCGACGTACAAGTGAGGGCTGCTAGACGCAGCTAAAATACACTAGCCTAGACGGCATGTCCAACAAGAAGTTGAGTGCACTTGAGAGGGTGAGCGGTTGCTCACGGCACGGAGACAAGTCGAGAAGAAGTGAACGAGCGAGCGATCAGCGCGCGCGGAGAAGCGAGCAGTAGGAGGAGGCGAGAAGAGGGGGAAGCGGACGAGTAAAGGGAGGAAACAAAGAGGTTATACATAAACATGAAAAAACTTTACAAAAACAAAATTCTTCTTGGAGCGGTGTCTTCATGGAGTAGTTGGTTGGTGAAGAACACGATGCCCTGCGGATTAATGTAGATGTCTTCATGGCTTGACGCAATGGAAGTACGGAAGGCAGCGATGGGACGCTGTCAGGCTGGTTCAACGGAATATGCGTTTCTGTAAAAAACTTACAGAAAAAATGAACAAATGCACGGGGCAAATAGGAGGTAACAGTTCGATGTTGGTGTGTGCTGGAATGAAATGTAAATAAATGGACTGATATAAAGTAATGAAGAACAGCAAAACGTAATTCTTTCTTTCCGTGTATTTCCAAAAATACACCAGCACTACAAGAGACAAGATACCTAGACGAAAATCCCATGGAATCTGAAGGTTACAGAATCTACAAGGGAAAACCTGCGATAAAAAACAAATCAAATGTAATGATCTTAGGTACGGCCTTCGTAGTTAAGAGGAACATCACTGAGTCCATCATCAACTACACCTCACCATCCGAGAGAATCTCTCTTCTCTCCTTTAGATCTGGAAATAAAGCATATACAATTATCAACGCACACGCCCCTATTAATGAAGATAACAAGACAAATCCTGAGAAGGTGGATAACTTTTGGCAAACTCTCGAAGACACAACCACCAACAATTCCACAACATCACGTAAAAGTTTTGGTTGGCGATTTCAATGCCCAGATAGGCAAAGAGGGAAGATATAGAAAAATTGTGGGGGACTATCCAGCACATAAAAGAACGAACAGAAATGGAGAAAGATTAATCGGGTTTTGCAGACATTTCAACCTGAAACTCGTGTCCACATACTTCAAGGCACTCCCGAGCAAGAAGAAAACCTGGGTATCTCCTAACACGATGCTGGGAGAGTTCCAGATCGACCATGTCGCAATAACGGCCAAAAACCGAAAGGAAATCCTGAATGTTAAAGTAAGGAAAAGCCTAAACATCGACTCGGATCACTACCTCTCGGAGATTAACGTAAAATTCCAGCCAAAGAAGCCCAAACCGAGAACCAACAGGAAGCCTAGAATTAATACACTCTGAAACAGAACAAGGAAAAATACTGCGAAAACCTATCAAATCTGAACATGAACAGCTGGGAGGAGATCAGAGAAGCAATGACCAAAGCAGCTGAAGGTTTGGGAAATCCAGCGAGGAAACGAAAACATAGGTGGTGGAATGAAAAGTGTGACGAAGCTCTTGACAAAAGGCTACAAGCCTGGGAGAGATGGCACTCCAACAAGACCGAGGAGAGGTGGGAAGATTTCAGGGAAGTAAGGAAGAGAACTGCTAAGATCATAAGATCAGAGAAGAGGAACTACGACAGAAGTAGGGTTGAAAAGTTAGAAGAAGATTTTCGAAAGAACAACCCGCGAGGGTTTTACAGAACCTTAAGAGGAACTACATGGATATCAGTCACAAAGTCTGTGCTTCAAACGGAAAGATGGTAGTATAGCGACGAACGACAAGGAAAACTGTCAACTTTTGGCCGACTATTTCAAAGTGCTGTTGAACTGTGAAGAACCTGTGGAAAGATTGAATACTCAGAATCCATCCTATGAGAACCCGGATTCCAACCCACCAAGTTTAGATGAGGTAAAGCGCATAATAAACGAGCTTAAAAACAACAAAGCACCAGACGAAGATGGCATCGCTGCAGAAATGTAGAAGTTTGGAGGAGAAATGGCAACAAAAAAATACACGGCATCATAGAAGAAATCTGGAAAACTGAAATGATCCCGAAAGACTGGAAATGTGCCCTTATACACCCACTTCACAAGAAAGGTCATCGGGCGAACATCGACAACTACAGAGAAATCTCTCTACTTCCAGTCGCATACAAGATACTCTCCAAAGTACTGCTGAACAGAGTTGAAAAACAAGCAGACCACCTCATAGGTGAATACCAAGCTGGCTTTAGAAAGGGGAGATCGTTCGCAGAACAAATATTCAACCTCAAGAGCATCCTCAGATCAAGAGCTTTGAGAAGCCAGAACACTGTAGTAGTATTCGTTGACTTCAAGAAGGCGTACGACTCAATTGACAGGCAGACTTTATTTAACACCCTAGAGGAGTTCGGAATTGACAGGAAGACGAGAGAAATAATCAAACTAACTCTAACGGATACCATGTCAAAAGTGAAGTTCTTCGATGAAATCTTTGATCCTTTTGAAATAAAAACAGGAGTCAGACAAGGAGATGGCTTATCACCTATCCTCTTCAACATTGTTCTGGAGAAAATCATGAGAACCTGGGAAGAAGCTTTGGACATGGAAGGAGTAAGGGGGATACATCTGGGAAGGAAAGGACAGAACCTGGAAATTAAATGTTTGGCTTTTGCTGATGATCTTGCCCTCTTAGCCCAAAGCCGAGATGATGCCCAAAAAATGCTGGATACTCTGCACGAAATCACTGAGAAAACGGGTCTTAAATTCTCCTATGAAAAGACAGAATACATGGAATACAGACACCTTGGAGAGAGACACATAAAAGTGAAACATGGGACTGTCAAAAGAACTGAGAAGTTTAAATATCTAGGTGAATGGATAGAACCCAATGGGCTGGATAAAGAAGCAAATAGGGCAACCGTTAGAAAATTGGATTTGGCTTATAGGTTAACCCAGAACAGATACAACAAACGAGCAATATCGTACAAGGCAAAACTCAGACACTATAGCACAGTAGTAAAGCCAGAGGGTCTGTACGCCTCGGAGTGCTTGACAGTGAATAAAAAAGGGGATCTTCAGGAACTGGAAAAAAGGAGAGGAAAATTTTGCGGAAAATTTTAGGACCACAGAAAACTGCTGACGGGACATGAAAGAACAGAAAGAATGATGACCTCTATAAACACACTGAAAAAATTACTGTCACAATGCGGAAGCGAAGGTTGAAATTCTACGGACATTTGGTGAGAATGGACGAGAACCGATTGACTAAGAGGATTTTCAAGTATATTACAGAGCTGAAGGCTACAACTAAGTGGGTAGAAGTGGTTAAAAGAGACGCCAAGGAAAGTGGACTCACAGTGGATGTGATCCACAACAGAAAAGAGTTTAGAAACCGAATTGACAACATCAAGATGTTCGAGGAGAAAACATCTAAAATTAGAGCCAAACTGGTAATATCCGAGGAGGAGCGAAAGATCAGAAGTGAACGAATGAAGAGGTTTTGGGAAGAGAAGAGGAGATTAACCAGAAAGCCTTAGGTTCCATGCGGTCCACAGGCGGCCAAATTCGGAAGAAGAAGAAGAAAATAATAATTGATGGTCAACACTGCTTGAAGCTCCATAAAATAATATTTCCTACTGTTTAGAACTGTTTCTTAGTTGAGATATTTAAAAAAAGGCGTAGGCCTAGTTATATGTCCGTCTGTTCATATTTTCTTTATATTCAAAATAGAAACGCTCAAGATTTTAGCGCTGTCAGGCAAACAGTGAGGCATATCATTCAGACTACTCTCTGAAATCCCAAAATGGTGATGTAAGAAATCAGCACCATGGGACACTACAGTCAATTGAGTCCACATGTTTAATTTGTACATTCGGTTATAAATTCTCCTTTGTAAGTAATATCTTATGTCACAAAAAAATATAAATAAATAATTGAATAAAGTTGGGTCATTTATAATTATTATCACCAACCAACAACGGTAGCTGGGGCCCAGTTATCTGTGGTCTCGGTAGACGTGGGTTCGAACCTCACCGCCGGCCGTCTATGAAATAGCATTCCGTGGTTTCCCATTTTCAACTACAGACAAATGCTGGGACGGCACCTTCGAATGTGCCACGGCCACTTCCTTCCAAGCCCGTGCATAGTTTTATTGACCTTCATTCATATCATCTCTCATTAACTCCTCTCACGAGGTTGGCGACAGGAAGGGCATCCGACTGTATTAACTATCCACCATAAGGACGCGAAAAAATATATCATCTCTTTTCTGTCCCAGTTGAAACGGGAATAATACGCATTATAGTTATTATTGTCTGTTAGGTAGTCAGCCCGAAGGCTGGTTGGATCCTCAAAAAGTACCGCCGTTAGGTTATGTGGGTAGATACCCACAAAAACCCAAGGCAGCACTATATTGAGGCGTACTAGGCAAGAAGAGGAGTGAGGTAGTTTGCCATTGCTGTCCTCACTGAGTCAGAACAGCAGTACTAACCCTATGAGTAGAACCTTTCACAGCATCCCCAGGCACTGACTGTGCCCTGAATGTCATTACTAAGCACCACCCATACCTCAGTAGCTTCCATATAATCACAGCCATGAGTGAGACTGAGACCTCGGTGAAAAGCCACATTTTACTCTAGCCCGTGCCAACAGACAAATGCAAATGTACTGCATTCATCAAGAGATGTCAAACAGGCCAAATAGTTATTATTACCGTATTATTAATATCATCATCATCATCTTATAACTACTGACAGCGGTAGCTAAACGCGCAGCGCTAGGCCATGGGGCCAAGCTCCATGCCGACATGGTAGACGTGGGTTTGAACCCCACCGTCGGCCGTCCTTGAAATGGCATTCCGTGGTTCCCCCACTTTTAACTCTAGGCAAATGCTGGGACGGTACCTTCTGATAGGCCAAGGCCGCTTCCTTCCACATCCTTGCCCAGCTTCATTCATCTAGATCTCTCATTAACTCCTCTCATGTTGGTGTCAGGAAGGGCATCCGGTCGTAAAAACATCCGCCACATAGCGTTTCATCGCATCTCATCCCTGATCCCATTAAATCGGTAAAAGTAAGGGGTAGACATACATACATACATAATCGTCATCCATCCTTAACGTAGAGGGCGTGGTGGAGCAGCGGTCAAGCAGTTGGCCTATCACCACAGCGGAGTGGGTTCAATTCCCGGTCAATGCATGTGAAATGCCATGTTCAGTGATTCGGATTCCACGTAAAAAAGAGGTCCCATGGCTCATGATATCGAGAATAACGGTCACGTAAAACTACAATCTTCCTTCCATCCTTAACGTATGCAACTAACGTATCCAAGACAAATACAGAGATCCAAGTTTCTTTTTCTGGCACTGACAGGGCATCTGCTCAATCCTAGACCATAATAAAGCCAGCAATGCATACTACTACAAAAACCACACAAACACAGGTTATCAGACATATTTAACACACACCAAAATACATCAGGCTGATGACCAGAATTACTAACAACTACCACCATATTTATTTTAGTCTGCCTCGTGGTGCAGTGGCTAGCAAACCTGCGAAGAGAGGAAGTGGTTTTCCTCTTTTACTTCAGGGAAATGCCGGGATGGTTCTTAACTTAAGGCCACGGCCGTCTCCTTCCCCAAATTAAATATAAACACGCTACGGTACTACTACGACATTGACCCACAATAACACGGTTATGAATTATATACAGTATATATACAGTATATATATTTACACACCCAAGTACACGATGTACAAGCCCGTCAAATGAAAGAACAGCAACTCATTTCTCAATTCAAAATTGTTGCATTTTGTACAGCCCTTTTGTGATCACTTTCAGGAATTTTCGAACAATACTATTTAACAGGTTCGGACAACCTCTTGCGTTTGGGAATTTCATACTAGGTAGCTTGAGTCTAAAAGGTTTTCAAGATTAACCAAGCTGATAACAGAACATCTGGGCGACATCCTTCGAAGATTTTGTTCTAAATGCATCCTAAATATATAGCATTGCGCATGGTCTTACCAGGTTGCTTTATTGGTGGCACAGTTGTATTGAATGTCGATCAATTGACTTAAATTATGAAAAGGGAAGATAATGGAAGATGAAACTGAAAATTATCTAATGAATTTTGATTCTATGTTATGTATTTTGAAAATGCAAAATACTCATGAAAAGTATTTTCGATACATATACAAAATGCATGTCCCCAAATGCATTTTCGATACAAAATACAAATAGACATGTGTACAGAGAGTGTTCAGATACTTGAAGGGTACGGTGGATGTTGGTATCATGTATAACAAATCAGAATGTGATGTTAAGTGTTTTGTTAATGCTTCTTTTGGAAATAATTTAACGGACAGGAAATCTGTGAGTGATTATGTATTTAAATTTGCAGAAGGCCCAATAAGTTGGGAAAGTAAGAAACGGTCAGTTGTGGTACTGTCTAGCACTGAAGCAGAATACATAGGTCTGACTTTAGCATGCAAAGAAGCTCTGCTCCTTAGAGGTTTCTTCTTTGAGTTGTGTAATGACAGTCAGAGTTCTCAGAGGTTGGCTGAGAATGAAGGTTTTCATCAGTGAACAAAACACATAGATGTGCGCTATCATTTCATTAGGGACATCTTAAAGAAATGCAAAGTAAAGTTGTCCTATAGGCCTACTGCTGAAATGATTGCTGATGTATTGACAAAAGGTCTGCCAATTCATGGTCATGTGAAATGTGTTACGGGCATTGGGTTGTCCTTAGTGCAGCATAATGCAGCATTGCTCGATTAAGGGAGAGTGTTGAAGAGAATGAATATTTCTCGTACTTTCTAATCTCGCTCTCAGGTAAATATTGTTTGTCTTTTGTCAAATGTATATTCTTTGACTTTATGTTCTTTTCCTTTTGTCTGTAAACTGTATCCTGTGTCTTGTTCAATACAATCTAAGTCAACATGTGTTTGTGTATTCTAATCCGTTCATCCCGTGTTTAACTGACACACTAGAAACCCATGCATAGCACAAGTAGTTTCAATACTTTTTTAAATGTACTGTTAAAGGTTACAGCTACAAATCTGACCACTTCCAGAATTATATGTTCAAAATTAGTATATTTAATTTTGTGTTACTTAAAAATTGCATATTTTGGTCAATGTTTGGGATGTAAATAATGTTTTATCCCAATAATTATCAACCTTAGGAACATGAGTTTGGTCAGTTTTGTAGTCTCTAACACTTAGAACAATAGAGAAAAGTATCATTGTAATACAATGTATAATTCAGGAGTTACAAGTAAAACGGATTTGAAAAATATAGTTTTGAGAAAATGAACCGCAAAGTACCGCAGATTCTATGCAATGTCTAGCATTTTAAATCATAACTCCTACTCTATTGTAGATATTTAAATAATTCTTTCACCAAAATGAACTAGATGAGTGAGGCTGTACATTAAAAAATACATTGAAAAATCGAAATTTTGAAGGTGGTTTACTGTACCCAGAGTTAGGCAGTATCGAAAATACATGTATTTAAAATACTTATTTTCGATACTTTTGTATCTTGTATTTTGTATCTAAAATACATTTTGGAACATGAAGTTTGTATCTGTATCGAAAACACTTTTCATGAGTATTTTGTATTTTCAAAATACATAAAATACAATCAAAATACAATCACTGCATTATGTAATTTTCAGTTGTATCTTCCATTATCTTCCCTTTTCATAACTAAGTTAATTGGTAGGCATGACACAGGTAAGTTTGAGATCAATACAACTGTGCCAGCAATAAAGCAGCCTTGTAAGACCATGTGCAATATTATTTATTTAGGATGCTTTTAGAACAAAATCTCCGGAGGAATGTCTCCCGCCTGTTCTGTTATCAGCTTGGTTAATCTTGAAAATGTTTCCAAGAGCAGTAGCCTCAAGCTACCTAGTATGAAATTCCCAAATCATAAAAGGTAGTCTGAACCTGTTAACTAGTATTGTTCGAAAATTCCTGGAAGTGCTCACGCAAGAGCTGTACAAAATGTGGCAATTGTCTCCCATAAGAGCAGTGTAACAGTCGTATAAAACTTAGAATTGAAAAATAAGTTGCTGTTCTTTCATTTGACGGGCTTGGACATCGTGATCATTTAGTCCCGTGTACTTGGTGTATTTATATACCGTACTGTATATATCATTTGATTGATAACCGTGTCTTTTTGTGTCAATGTAGTAGTAGTACCATAGTGTGTTTATTTTTAATTCGGGGAAGGAGACAGCCGTGGAACCATCCCGGCGGCAAAGAGGAAAGCCACTTCCGCACTTTGCAGGTTTGCTAGCCACTGCGCCACGAGGCAGATGAAAATAAATATAGTGGTGATTGTTAGTACATCTTGATCATCAGCCCGATGTATTTGGGTGTGTGTTAAATGTGCCTAATAACCTGTGATTGTGTGGTTTTGTAGCAGTATGCGTGGCTATATTTATTATGGTCTAGAAATGAGCAGATGCCCTGGGACTTGAAATATGGTGGTATTCTGGCAAGTGAAAAAAACAGCAAATTTCACACCGAGGATGACCACTGTCAGTGACAGAAAAAGAAACTAAGATCTCTGTACTTGTCTTGGATCGTTGCATACGTTAAGGATGGATGACGATGATGATGATGATGTATGTATGTCTACCCCTTATTTTTCCCGTTTTAACGGGATCGGGGATGAGATGCGATGAAAGGCTGTGTGGTGGATGTTTTTACGACCGGATGCCCTTCCTGACACCATCATGAGATGAGTTAAAGAGAGATGAAGATGAATGAAGCTTGGCAAGGATGTGGAAGGAAGCAGCCGTGGCCTGTCTAGTGATGTGGGCCGGGCAAATGCCCAGTGGGTACTTGGCCGGGCATTTGCCCAAATCAGTTTTAAGCGCCCAAAATCTGGGCATTAAAAATACTTTTTTTAAACTTTTTACTACTTGTGATTGTTACTAGAGCTTCTAAAACATAATAAAAACCATTAATCAAAGGTACATTTCATGGATAAACCAGTAATGTCCGAATATTGCTAATAATAATTTAATTATCTTGTGTCAATGTTGTCAATAACATCTAAATGGAAATGAAGTTTATCTGGTTTGAATAAAACATTGTATTACTGAGTTAGGCCTGCAGGCCTACTCATTTAAATGTAGGAAATGTAGGGGCACCTGTTACATCTGACGCCTCAGAGCGGACCTTGAGCACTTTCAGTTGGATTCATAGTAAAAAAGAAACAGACTTACATCTGAGAGGGCTGCCAAGTTGACTTTTAATAGCCAACAATTGGATGCAGATTGGGGAATGGAACATCTAAGCGTAAGCGCGACATAATAACTGAAGAGACTCGTCAGAGTAATCCAGAACAAGGAGAAGAAACCCCAACACTCAGTCAAGAATGAACTATAGGCCTAGAGGAAGATTCAGAATCAGAACTGTCAGAAGAATCTGAGCCAGAACTACTTGAAAGTTCAATAGAAAAAAGTGATGAAGAAGATACAGAAACAGAAGAAAGTGATTAAGATACCGTACCCAAGAACACAAAAATTCCTGTATTATTAATTTCATATTTAAATATATGTACTGTACCTCATGTCCTTATTTGCTGGATTTTGAACTTATACAGTTAATGTAATAGCATACATAATGTGTTCAGTATTAATCATTAGTCAGTAAAATATCAAACTCATTTAGAATTATAAAGATGTGTTGATGTGTGATTTTTCCCCTCAATTACACAATCAACATTCATAGGCATACGCATAGCCTAATTATTATGTATACAAATCCACTTGAGTTGAGAGTCTATAGAAAAATATTAGAACTACCGGTACTTAACTACTTTTCCATCAATATAAATTAAATAATTGTGTATATTAAATATGTATACTATATACGTATATGTATACCTGTTTGTATGGATAAATATATAGAATACATATATGTAGATACATATTGAACCCTTTACCCTATGTTGGTTAAATGATTCTACTTTTTATTTCTTCAATTAATAAATATTTCAACCAGCATCATGAAAGTAGCCAGACAGTGATGAGGAAATTTCAAGCATTTGTTGGAGACAGTAGGGACATACCTGCATCAGTTTAACAAAAGGCTAAGTACTTGAGCTATGAAAAGAAATAGCATAGCTATGTATCACAAGGACAGGTGTGGCTACCTCAATTTTAGAAGCGACGCGCGGTGAGACATGGTTCTGGTATGTTCATTGTGATATTCGCGCCTAGAAGAAATATGATGCAGTGACGTGAATGGCTGATGAAGAAAATAGACACTCCCAAGACGCCAAGATCTACTAGAAACCGCCAATTTACAGAAAATGGAGAACCAATGAGAAGAGAATGCCTACTTGCGCGCCAACTCCGGCTGGGGTACGCGGCGGCTAGTATTCACGCGGGAAATCGCCTAGACAAAATCTCTACGATCGATTCTAGGATTAATGGGCATATTCTTGACCTGTGCAATATTACGAGTTCAGTGATATTTATTTCATTCCTGTATCACAATTATTTCGAGAAATTTTTACATAAAATCCCCCTCCATCTAGACCCGAGGGCCAGTTCATTTATAAGTGTGTCGAAGAGCCAAGACATTGACTTTCATTCCGTGTGTCGTGGACACATGACTTTTATTCCGTGTGTCGAGGACACTAGACTATTATTCTGTGCGTCTACGGACGTAGACTTTATTCTGTTCGTCTGAAGAGATAGACTTGTATTTGTGTGTTGAAGACACAGATATTCATTGTAAAGTGTTAAATTCAGTGACAGATAGTCATAGTACTATAGTTATAGGGACAGTAGCGTCGATAATTCGCCAACGAACAGTGACAGGGAATTTAGTACCTGAACAAGCGAATTTAGTAGGCAGACATAAAGTGTATAATAACCTAATTTTTGTATCAGCGCAAGGATGACATCGATGAATGCAGAGGAAGTGTGGAATTCTCAACAGTCCGTCCAGATGGCTGCTATGAGATAAAGAACCATCCAGTTGGGGAATGGCGTCTGATGTTCTTTGACGGGTGACTACAAAAAGAGATGAGTACCTAATAATATTTTATTATTTGTTAAATTAACGTATGGTTTATGGGTCATATTTTTTGTAAATACTTTGCTTGTGTGATTAATGTAGTATGTTTAGTTTTGATCTGACACACTTTTGTTTGGAAGCAGCTCGCACAATTGTAGTTAATGGAAAGTTCTTTTCTTTGTGTTGTGTTAACTAACGTATCTATGTGAACGGCCGTGTTCGCCTAGGCTACGAAGTGCGGTTAAAAACGTCTCTCGGAGATATGTCGTGTTTCAGAAGTAGGACTGAATTAATATAATTATATAATAGATTGGAGGGTAATTAAATTTTGGTTGAGATTTATTATTGATCAGATTCAGTGTGATTATTGCCTTTTGGAGCAATGTAATTTGTGACGAAGAATATTCTGCTCTATCGTAGTTTTAAATATTGTGTTAAATGTCTGCGAGCTCTAATTCAGCAGACCCATGTGAAAGGCGTTATGTCAGTCCCAGACGTGTGTATTGTGAGTATATATTTTTATGGTATTACAAGCGGGAATTTCAGCAGAGACTGATTTCTGTCAGCTTGGTACCAGATTCATATTGTATCCTTGCGAGGACAATTATGGATATGTGATTATTGTCTGACCATATGTTGAGTTGGAGAAGATGTTAGTTGCTGTTGATTCCTTGAGATAACAGTTCAGCTGGTCGGCTATTTATATACACTGGAAGGGGGACATGACTGGTATGTGGAAAGGGTGAGTTGTGGTCACAAGGGCTGGCTGAGTTTCGCAAGCAAGCTCATTAAAGTGGAGTGCACGTCTGGCTCCCAATTACTTGAAAATAAATATAAATGTGAGAAACTGATCGATGGTAAAATTGTTTAAATAAATGGGAGTTGCCTACGAAACACGATAACCTTCGAAGCGTTTCCTTAACATGCAATTTTGTTAATATAAAGTAATCTTAACCACTCAGGTTGTTTGTTGTTGTTGGTTTAGTCGATGTTTATTTTCCATGTCAGTGACCCGTGAGTCACGTGCGGCGCTGTGTTTCCTTGTTGTTGAGTGTCTGGCCATTGTGGCAGCTCATTTGGTTAAGTGTGTCACCACACTAATAAGGGTCTCAGAGAGATGCCTGTAAATAGTAGAGTTGTAATATGTGTGTCAGAGTTAGATTTAAGGATTTTTTATTAATGTTATGCCCATATCCATAAACGTTGATTTACGAGATGATTGTTCGTGAGCACCGTGGCTGTTAACCCGTTGTGAACGAATGATCATCCAAGTACTCATTTCTCGTAGATAGTCACCACGCGAACATAAATTCACATGCAAGGTAGTGGAACTTGGATCCACATTTTATTAGAAAAGGGGAGATCTGTCTGACTCCTCAAAGTGATAAATATTCATGTCAGGGAAAATTCAGGGAGGATTTTGTTTATTTTTGTTTGTTTTATTCTTTTATGCACCAAATTAGTTATTAAATCTTGTTATTATCTTACGCCTTGTCTCCTTTCTTTCTTAGTTATAGTTTTCATCCTATAACCCTTGTCTCAGAAAAGCACGTTGTTTGGCGGACGTAAACACCACACTATGAACTGAACGCGACCCCTTGATCTAAGATTCTTGCATAAAACACTGCTATTCTGAAGGGTTCATAGGTGAAAACTGGCGGCCAACGGTGGGGATATTCACTGTGGTGTAACGGGGAGATTACACATGTCAATAGTGGCGTATTTGAGTAAAACTGGCATGCCGCAAGTGCAGGCAGATATGACAGTATTTAATCACCGGGAAGTGATATTTTATTAAAAGTAATTGAGGCGAAGTGGATACCGCCAAATGTGTGAAAAATAAGTTAAAATCAGGAGTTTGCAATGTAAAATACGGTTCACGTTGTTGTCTTTTAAATTAAAGTAAAATTAAGATGTGATACCGGGCGCCCAATGATAAAGTTAAAACTAGATTTGTGTAGAAAGTCAAACTCATGGAAATATTAGGAGGCTGTAGCCTAAAATGACAATTAATACTTTGTTAATTAGTCAGTGTTAATATCAGATCAGGATAACTGTTTAATGACTAAATATGTGCTTGGGTTTAAAATTAAATTGAGTAAAACTAGAACTACTCAGAGATGCAATCGACTAATGGGATTAAAGGTAAAAATAAATGAACTGAGTAGGATAAAGAAATTAAATGTGCATTGGATTTATGTGCGTGTCAAAGGGCATTGGCGTATGCCATTTCCCATATGTCTCATATAAATTGTAAAACATGGCAACGGTGGCGCAGATCCAGGAGATCATTGAAAGTGCAGCGAGGAGAACGCAGGAATTGTTGGATACTAAACTAGCTGAACAAAGTGAGCAATTACACAATAAACTATCAGAACAGAGTCAATCTATAAACACTAGTATTTCAGAACAAAGTGAGTCCATAAAGAAATTATCTGAGCAGAGTGAAAATTAAACTGTCAGAACAAAGTGAATCGCTAAATACGAAAATGTCAGAGCAAAATGAATCGCTAAAAATTAAACTGTCAGAACAAAGTGAATCGCTAAATACGAAAATGTCAGAACAAAGTAAATCGCTAAATACTAAACTGTTAGAACAAAGTGAATCATTGCGGACACAATTAAATAACTGTAGAATTGAGCAAAATGAATATCAGGCGGAACAAGCTAGGTTATTAAAGAGTGAAATTAATGACACTATAAATTCACAGTTAGAGGCGCAAAATAATAAAAACACGAACCAATTAGCTTCGTTAACCGCAGAGATGAAAGAGCACACAAACCAACAGATGATATTACTGGCCCTTGATGTAAGCAAAAATAATGAGAAACAATTAGAGCAGATTAAACAAATGGAGAGTATTTTTGATAAAAAGCTTAGCATTCTCGAGCAGATTGAAATAGCATGCACAATGAATACAAGCGAGGTCAAAATAGCTCAAGATAAGTTGGAAGGACGATTCAAGGAGATGGAGAAAAGTGGCAGGGTCATTCAACAACAAATATCAGCAGTAGATGAGAACATATCAGGCATAATTAAAGATATGGACCGGCTCGAGATAAAATCAGCGGAACAGTGGAAAAGCCTAGAAACGGAACAAGAACAATTTAAGAGTACATTAGACGAAAGGCTAAGCCAGATAGAAAATAATCAGGATGAAAATAAGAGCCAGATAGAAGAAAAAATAAGCACGATTAAAGAACAGATCAGGAAAGATTGGAAGAAAATGAATATTGATTCTAGAGAGGAAAGATCCACTATTCTTAAAACAGTAGGCGAAAACCACACGCGTATTCAAGCTTTGGAGCAAGAGGTAAAAAAATAGACTTAAAGAGCAGACAGACAGGATCATAAAAGCCGAACTCCGCTCATTAGAACAATCATCTATATTTAAAACGGGAGCATTGAAAGACAAGCAGGATGACTCACATAGTCCCCAACCCAGCATAGCAGGAAGTCAGACTCAAGCAGAGAGCCCATTAACAACAAACACGGACGGATTTCGCAAGAACGTAGATAGGAGCTCAACACCACAGGACGGTCATCAGCCCACACAACTTATTCAAGTAATTCGCTCAAATGACTACAAACCGCAGAAATACACCGAAAATTCAGGGGTAACACCTAAGGCCTTTATCAAAGAGATTGAAGACCACTTTAATGACACTGGGGTACCTGAAGCACGTAGATTGAGAATGATGGAGAGATTTTTATCAGGAAATGTTCTCACCTGGTTTTTAAGTTTCAAATATACATTTGGAACCATGTCAGACTTTAATTTAGCGTTTCTGCGCAAATACTGGTCTCCCGCCATACAACAGAGTTTAAGAATGGAGCTTTACTCTAGAAAATACCAAACTACCCAGCAGACAAAATACTCAGATTTCTTTAACATGCAAATGCTAAAATTTCGCGACCTAGATTACCCATTAATCGAAGCAGATTTGGTGATGACAATAGCAAGGCAAATGCCAGTTAATGTACAGCAAGTACTAGTCGCAGCAAACGTCAGTACGGCCCTACATGCAGAGCAGATATTACGGCAAATAGATGAGACCACATCTCATAGTCATTTTAGAGGAGGAAGACAGCTGGAATTAGTCAACACTACAGAGGTTGTAAAAACAAAACAGGGAAGTACTAAAACGCAGGGTACTAATACAAGCACCTCCACACCTAGGCGAAACCAGGAAGAAGGGGAAAACAGACCATATCAGCGTAACGAAAATCACTACAACAATAGATACCAGGGCAACAATAGATACCAACAGAGAGGATATCAACAATGGCGTGATAATCGAAGGAATGACAGGCCTTATGGAAGATACGGTGATTACAATGCCAATCAACGATGGAAAGGAAGGAGAGATCAAAATCAAGGAGATCAACGTAACTATCGAGATGACTGGGATGATAGGCACGCTCAATCACAAAATTACTTAGAGGAGTTACACGCTAATCAAGGTGGAGAGCTAGGAAGATGGGAAAAGGCCATTGGGAACAGAAAGAACCCAGACACACATACTGAGGAAGCTGGAAGTCTACTGAGACAAGAGGAATATCGAGGACATGAGCGACAGAAGGATGATGGGAGTCGAAATGGAGCTAAAAAAAATGTTAATTTTGGATCAAGGAGACAGTCTCCAAACACAACAGTTGGAAGTTGAAGATGGATGGATAGTAGCGAACATACAAGAATGGATTGCTTTACCAGAAGACTGCCTGGAGGAGACGGTGAAACCACGGAACGATGAAATTAGGCAATTACCCATTATTTACGCAAGGATTGGTGGAATTAATATAAGATGTTTATTGGATACGGGGTCACAGATCAGTCTAGTATCGGAGGCCTTGGTTCGAGAGTTGGGACGGACTCAGAATATTCCTGTAATTCCGGTACCACAGCTCAAAGTGAGGGGTGTTATTCCTGAACGCACCGTTACTTGTAAACGTCAGGCATACTTAGAGCTGAACATATTGGAACACACTTTTGGGCAAACATTCATTATCATGGCAAAAATGAATTTCAATATAATTCTTGGTGCAAACTTCATTTGTGACTATCAAGCAGTGATAGATTTACACAAGAATACAGTCAGTTTTAGAGAATATGACCAGCTGAAAAACGTGGGATTGCATATGGATGAAATCACTACCGGAAGAAATGTAAATTCTTGGGCATTGGAAGCAATATCAGAAGAGACGGAAGAGGAGGTACGAAAGGCAGAAGATAACATCGTAGAAGGGGCTGTTGTGGAACTAGATGAGGAGATAGAATCCCAGGAGATATGGTCTTTATTAACAGAAGGAGATGACAGCGACGCACAATTTGAAGAGTTACTACAGGAGCGGCTCAATGACATTCAACTTGGGGGTGAACACAGAAAACAGTTGGAAGAGATTTTAAGGAAGACACCTACACCTTATCTAAATGCAATTTTGGCAGTCACAAAACCAAATGGATCTATTAGACTTTGTTTAGATGCCAGAAACCTCAACATGAGACTCATTTTTCCTGAGTATGACAGAGCGCCAATTATCAGAGACGTATTAAAAGGCTTTAAAAACAAGAGCATTTATTCATCAGTCGACCTGACGAGCTCGTTCCACCATCTTGAATTGGATGAGAAGTCACAGCTTCTAACTGGCTTCTTATTCGATAACCAGACATATTGTTTCGTCAGAATGCCTTTTGGAGTCAAAACAGCGGGCTGTGCTTTAATCCGAGCACTGGACAGGAACCTAACCGAGGAAGTAAAGGAGATGACGGTGCGATACATTGACGACATTCTGTTGGCATCCGACAACATTGAAACTCACATGGAAAATTTAGATAAAGTATTGGGCAACTTGAACGCATCGAATTTCAAAGTAAACCTGAAGAAATCGCATTTCTTCAAGAGCGAGATCTTATATTTGGGTCACGTCATTGACAAGGAGGGAGTGAAGCCTAACCCAGCTAAGATTGAAGCAATAAAGAATTTCCCTACACCAACGAGAGTCAAGCACATTCGGGCTTTCTTAGGCGTAACGGGATTCTTTAAAGAAAACTGTCCAGGTTATACAGAGACTGTAGCTCCAATGCAAGAAATGTTAAAGAAAAATAACAAATGGTCATGGAACGCGGAATGTGAGAAGGCATTCCAAGCAACAAAACAGCTATTGGAAAACTGCATTAAATTAGGCTATCCAGATTTCAAGCTCAAATTTATAATCCAAGCGGATGCTTCACTAATTGGGATAGGTGCTATGCTCTACCAAGAGGATCCAGCTAACCTGCAGCACAAAACATATTTGGCATTTGTCAGCCGGAAATTGCGTAAGCACGAGCGCAATTATACTGTAACCGAGCTAGAATGGTTGGCCATCCTTCATGCGCTCCAACAATGGAAACGAATAATATATGGTTACCCTATTGTTGTCAGAACTGACCACAAGGCATTAACATTCTTGTTTAAGACGTCAATGGCAAGCGAACGTGTGACACGTTGGTCTATATACATTCAGCAGTTCAGCATTGAAATTGAACATTGTCCAGGGAAGATGAACGTGATACCGGATGCACTCAGCAGGAACCCAGAGCCTGATAATGAAGAAACAGCGATGGTACAACACTTGGAGTTAACACCGAAGGACCGGGAATTCTTGGAGGAGTTACGTGAGATACAGCGAGAACTGGAAGCGGAACCATGGATGATGCTATTAATTAAATACTTCAAAAAGCAACTACCTACAGGAACACCTGCATTTCGAGAAGCGAAAGCCAAAGAAGGAAGATATGTTTATGTCAACAATTTGCTGCACAAATGGGTAGATAATGACCACACCAAGTTACGCATATTAGTACCTGCATCGTTACAACGAGGATTGACATGGCATACGCACGAAAGTTACGGTCACGTGGGCTTAGACAAGTGCGAAGCAACAATAGGAGAGACATTTACATGGCCACGTATGAGAACAACAATATGTGACGTCATTACAACTTGTGACCCGTGTCAGAGAACAAAGCCAAATAATTAATTACTGAGGCAATATCCTAGACCATTGCTACCTCAGAAACCATGTGAGCTGCTGGCGGTGGACTGTCTTGGTCCAATTCCGAAGGGAAGGAGAGGTTGCCGTCATTTGCTAGTGTGCATTGATGTATTTTCTAAGTTTGTAGTACTATGCCCTATTCAGAAAACTACATCGAAGCAGGTACTCAGTCGCATTCGTAATAGAGTTATTCCAACCCTTGGAAAACCAGAGTTTATATTATCAGATCATGGCAGTTATTTCACAAGCGCCGAATTCAAGAAAGGAATGGAAGACATGGGTATAAAACATGTTTTAAGCAGTATCCGACATGCCCAAGCAAATCCAAGTGAGAGAGTAATTAAATGTGTAACTGCATATTTGAGGATCTTCATTCCGAACGAACACCACAAATGGGTCGATAAAATTAAGGACGTAGAGACATGCATAAATTCTACCAGGCACGAGTCAACAGGACAAATCCCTATGGTCCTAAACAAGAACGAGTATCCAGTAAGAAAGTGGAAAAGCATCATTAACTGTCCACAAGATCCCATGATAGCACCAGACTTGAGAATTGAAAGAACGAGAGAATACATGAGGAAACAAGCAGACCGCAGATTACGGCGAGTAAGAAATAAGAGGTTCCACGGTGATCTTGAAGTCAACCAGCTCGTTTTGGTAAAACGACCTGCTACATCGGACCCAGAAAAGAAAATCTTTAGTAAGTTCTGCGAGAAATTCATAGGACCCTATTCTATCGTAAGAAACCTTGGAAATAATGCTTACAGAGTGAAAGAATTGAGCACAGGAACAATGTCAGTTTACAACGCTGCCAACCTAAAAAAATATCGTCGAAGTGAACCATGGTAGCGCCGAAATAATGACGCTGTTTGAATATACGGACGTCCTACTATCAACAAAGTCAACGGGGAGCAGTTGAGTACGGCACGTGGTGAAGGAGGAAGTAGAGCTGTTGTTGACAAACATTAACGAGGCGAGCAAGGTGTTGCCGCAGGCAGCAGAGCGTCACGCAAGATTGGAAGGGGGAGATACAAGCAGGATATGAAAACGAGTAAATGCCATTGAAGACAGGAGCGCCTAGACCAAGTAAGAAAAAGGGGTGATTCTGGAAATAAATCAAATTGGCCTACGGAAGTATTGTAAAATTGTCGACTTTATTCCTAAGTTCGAAATTTTGTGAGTGGGAGAGTTGTGAACCCTTTACCCTATGTTGGTTAAATGATTCTACTTTTTATTTCTTCAATTAATAAATATTTCAACCAGCATCATGAAAGTAGCCAGACAGTGATGAGGAAATTTCAAGCATTTGTTGGAGACAGTAGGGACATACCTGCATCAGTTTAACAAAAGGCTAAGTACTTGAGCTATGAAAAGAAATAGCATAGCTATGTATCACAAGGACAGGTGTGGCTACCTCAATTTTAGAAGCGACGCGCGGTGAGACATGGTTCTGGTATGTTCATTGTGATATTCGCGCCTAGAAGAAATATGATGCAGTGACGTGAATGGCTGATGAAGAAAATAGACACTCCCAAGACGCCAAGATCTACTAGAAACCGCCAATTTACAGAAAATGGAGAACCAATGAGAAGAGAATGCCTACTTGCGCGCCAACTCCGGCTGGGGTACGCGGCGGCTAGTATTCACGCGGGAAATCGCCTAGACAAAATCTCTACGATCGATTCTAGGATTAATGGGCATATTCTTGACCTGTGCAATATTACGAGTTCAGTGATATTTATTTCATTCCTGTATCACAATTATTTCGAGAAATTTTTACATAAAATCCCCCTCCATCTAGACCCGAGGGCCAGTTCATTTATAAGTGTGTCGAAGAGCCAAGACATTGACTTTCATTCCGTGTGTCGTGGACACATGACTTTTATTCCGTGTGTCGAGGACACTAGACTATTATTCTGTGCGTCTACGGACGTAGACTTTATTCTGTTCGTCTGAAGAGATAGACTTGTATTTGTGTGTTGAAGACACAGATATTCATTGTAAAGTGTTAAATTCAGTGACAGATAGTCATAGTACTATAGTTATAGGGACAGTAGCGTCGATAATTCGCCAACGAACAGTGACAGGGAATTTAGTACCTGAACAAGCGAATTTAGTAGGCAGACATAAAGTGTATAATAACCTAATTTTTGTATCAGCGCAAGGATGACATCGATGAATGCAGAGGAAGTGTGGAATTCTCAACAGTCCGTCCAGATGGCTGCTATGAGATAAAGAACCATCCAGTTGGGGAATGGCATCTGATGTTCTTTGACGGGTGACTACAAAAAGAGATGAGTACCTAATAATATTTTATTATTTGTTAAATTAACGTATGGTTTATGGGACATATTTTTTGTAAATACTTTGCTTGTGTGATTAATGTAGTATGTTTAGTTTTGATCTGACACACTTTTGTTTGGAAGCAGCTCGCACAATTGTAGTTAATGGAAAGTTCTTTTCTTTGTGTTGTGTTAACTAACGTATCTATGTGAACGGCCGTGTTCGCCTAGGCTACGAAGTGCGGTTAAAAACGTCTCTCGGAGATATGTCGTGTTTCAGAAGTAGGACTGAATTAATATAATTATATAATAGATTGGAGGGTAATTAAATTTTGGTTGAGATTTATTATTGATCAGATTCAGTGTGATTATTGCCTTTTGGAGCAATGTAATTTGTGACGAAGAATATTCTGCTCTATCGTAGTTTTAAATATTGTGTTAAATGTTTGCGAGCTCTAATTCAGCAGACCCATGTGAAAGGCGTTATGTCAGTCTCAGACGTGTGTATTGTGAGTATATATTTTTATGGTATTACAAGCGGGAATTTCAGCAGAGACTGATTTCTGTCAGCTTGGTACCAGATTCATATTGTATCCTTGCGAGGACAATTATGGATATGTGATTATTGTCTGACCATATGTTGAGTTGGAGAAGATGTTAGTTGCTGTTGATTCCTTGAGATAACAGTTCAGCTGGTCGGCTATTTATATACACTGGAAGGGGGACATGACTGGTATGTGGAAAGGGTGAGTTGTGGTCACAAGGGCTGGCTGAGTTTCGCAAGCAAGCTCATTAAAGTGGAGTGCACGTCTGGCTCCCAATTTCTTGAAAATAAATATAAATGTGAGAAACTGATCGATGGTAAAATTGTTTAAATAAATGGGAGTTGCCTACGAAACACGATAACCGTCGAAGCGTTTCCTTAACATGCAATTTTGTTAATATAAAGTAATCTTAACCACTCAGGTTGTTTGTTGTTGTTGGTTTAGTCTATGTTTATTTTCCATGTCAGTGACCCGTGAGTCACGTGCGGCGCTGTGTTTCCTTGTTGTTGAGTGTCTGGCCATTGTGGCAGCTCATTTGGTTAAGTGTGTCACCACACTAATAAGGGTCTCAGAGAGATGCCTGTAAATAGTAGAGTTGTAATATGTGTGTCAGAGTTAGATTTAAGGATTTTTTATTAATGTTATGCCCATATCCATAAACGTTGATTTACGAGATGATTGTTCGTGAGCACCGTGGCTGTTAACCCGTTGTGAACGAATGATCATCCAAGTACTCATTTCTCGTAGATAGTCACCACGCGAACATAAATTCACATGCAAGGTAGTGGAACTTGGATCCACATTTTATTAGAAAAGGGGAGATCTGTCTGACTCCTCAAAGTGATAAATATTCATGTCAGGGAAAATTCAGGGAGGATTTTGTTTATTTTTGTTTGTTTTATTCTTTTATGCACCAAATTAGTTATTAAATCTTGTTATTATCTTACGCCTTGTCTCCTTTCTTTCTTAGTTATAGTTTTCATCCTATAACCCTTGTCTCAGAAAAGCACGTTGTTTGGCGGACGTAAACACCACACTATGAACTGAACGCGACCCCTTGATCTAAGATTCTTGCATAAAACACTGCTATTCTGAAGGGTTCAATATATGGCTAAAACAATATTTATATAAGCGTTGCATTATGAATATGTTTTTAAAAGAGGTAAATGCCCAAAATGCCTATGCATTTATGGGTTTTGGGCATTTTTCGGGGCATTTATACTGGGCATTTGCCCCGACTTATAAATGCCCAGACATTTTACATCACTAGGCCTGTCAGAAGGTACCGTCCCAGCATTTGCCTGGAGTTGAAAGTGGGGAAATCACGGAAAACCAATTCAATGCCGGCTGACGGTGGGGCTCTAACCCACGACTAACAAGTCCGCGTAGAGCTTGGCCCCATGGCCTAGCGCTGCGCATTAGCAAGCGTAGCTACCGCTGTCGGTGATGATAAGATGATGATGATAATAATAATACGGTAATAATAACTATAATGCGTATTATACCCGTTTCAACTGTGTCGGAAATGAGATGAGTTGATTTTTCGCGTCCTTGTGGTGGATAATTTATACAGCATTCCTGTCGCCAACCTCATGAGAGATGATATGAATGAAGGTGAATAAAACTATGCACGGACTTGGAGGGAAGCGGGCGTGGGACATTCGTAGGTGCCGTCCCAGCATTTGTCTGTAGTGTGAAACGGGAAACCACTGAAAACCATTTCAAGGACGGCCGACGGTGAGGTTCGAACCCACGTCTACCGAGACCGCAGATAACTGGGTCCCAGCTACTGCTGTTTGTTGCTGGTAATTAATTAGAATTGACCCAACTTATCCAGGTCTGGATATCAAGAAACCTGATGGAAGGGGATATGTATTTATTCATTTATTTATTTATTGTTTTCTTTGGGGCATATTACTCACAAAGGTGAATGTATAATCGAATGTACAAATTAAACATGTGGAGCCAGTTGACTGTAGTGTCCCTTGGTGCAGATTTCTTACATCACCATTTTGGGATTTCAGAGGGTGGTCTGAATGATATGCCTCACTGTTTTACTGACAGCGCTATAATCTTAACGTTTCCATTTTGATTATATAAGAAAATATGTACAGACGGACATATAACTACACCGTTTTTAAAATATCAAACTAATAAACAGTTCTAAATAGTAGAAAATATTATTTTATGGAGCTTCAAATGGTGTTGACCATCAATAATTAATTTATGTTAATTTTTAAGTATAACTTAACTGGTGTACAATTTTAATAGTCATTGATTTTGTTAAATGAAAGTAACTTAATTTTACCATATTTACATAGTGTTGCTAGATAAAAATATTTGATATTAACTTGCAAAGGGACTGAAACATGCTAGATATTAAAATAATTTCAGTATTATTCTGTGATAGTCTCATGAAATTTCTTCTTCAGAATTGATGCTTTTTCTGGCGGCTTCAGTGGCGTAGTTGTTAGCATGCGGAGCTTCTATGCCCAAGATCGCGGGTTCAAACCCGGCTGAAGTCGTCGGATTTTTTAAGAGTGTTAACAATCCCTCAGTATGCCTTCCTTCGGAGAGGAAGTAAAGCCGGCGGTCCCATGTTATATATTTATGGCATGTTAAAGATCCTTCCACTAATTACACCTGTGTGAAGCTAAATTAATTATGGGTTAAACATTTGACAAACGCTCTCAGGTTCCAACGTTCGTCGCTAGGAGCCGACTGCGGTGGCATCTGGTAACCAAGTTCTGAACTAGTAGTCGTTGACGGTGGCGTTTGGCAGCAAAAAAATCGAAACTACTTGAAAAATGCAATGTCTGCTGTCCTTACTTGAATTGAAAACAGATAACACACACTAATACAGTCATCACAAATAACACCGGTTATCAGACAGATTCTACACACACCCAAAGTACACGGGGCTACATGACCGCGTTGCCGCAGCCCCTAAACTGAAGAACGAACCAACCATTTTTTTACGACATTTCGCTTATGTTTGGTGGTTCCCAAATGGTGAGTCACTGAAAACTTTCTCGAACTTCCTACATTTGTTTCACAATAATATTACTTTAAAGGTAGAAACAATTTCATTTCCAAATGTTCTCACAAAATTTAGCAATTTAACAACGTTGTTAGCTTTTATTGGAGTCATAACTCCTTACTTGCTGTGGTTGACGGCAAGCAGCTTGGCATTTCACTGAAGGTCAAAATTAAGGAATTTGAGATAATAGGTCCAGGTAATATTTCTGGAAATCCCTGATCATTCATAAGCTGAACCCCTATTGTGAACTGGTAGTAAAGTGAAAGGAACGAAGATATTTCAATTGTTGGAGAATCCGGTTCTTCCTTACAGGCAGTGCAAACTACTCTGGGTAATTTAAGGGAGGTGAAAGCAACGTTATCAATAACAAGGAAATGTTCGGGTTTTGACCAACCAGCCACGAGACTCTCGGAGTCCGAATAGAAATGTACGACTGAACATGAAGTAACAAAATGCGCTTCAAAACAATTAAATAGGAAATTAGAATATACGCCAATCTCAAGGATAGATATGCACTTAAACAGGCAAAGGAGAAAAATATGTTGCATTGTGCCAACATAACCAAACTATGCATAAATATGATTTTGCATGATCTTCCGGGCATTGGTTATTAAGCTGTACTAATATCTTGATATGAGAGGTAATTATCGGACCACCTCGTGATGCAGTGGCTAGTATTCTTGGCTGTCACTCCTGAGGTCCAGTTTCGATTCCCAAATCTGTCAAGAAATTTAGTTCAGGTCTGAGGCAAAACTTAGAGGATGTGGATTCAGTTCTCAACTCAATTATTCTGGAAGTGGTTTTTCGTGGTTTCCCACTTCTACTTCAGGCAAATGCCGGGATGGTACCTAAATTAAGGGCATGGCCGCCTCATTCCCAATTCTCATCTGAACTACAAATACACACACTAATACAGCCATCACAATAACACAATTCATCAGACAAATTCCACACACACACCCAAATACACGGGGCTACATGAACACAATATCGCAATAACAGGCTCTTTATCCGAACTGGTGCACAGTATTCAGTAACAGATTATACGAAGTCAACAGCTGAAGACCAGAGAGTATTGGTGTTGGACCCTAAGTGGAACCACTAAGCTTACACAAAATGCAATTCCAGATTCCACGTCTTGCGGTTGCCAGCAGTCATTGTTAGATAATCTTTGAAAGATAGCGTTCTCTCAAGAGTTTCGGCCAGTGTAAACAGTACACATACACTATATAATTTTTAATTATATAAGTCCACCTCGTTGCGTAGTGGCTAGCACTCTTGGCTGTCACCAAGAAGGCCCAGGTTCGATTAACGGCTCTGCCAACACATTAAATGGTTTGAGGGCTGGAACGGGTTACACTCAGCCTCGCGAGGCAAAACTGAGAAGAGGTGGGTTTGATTCCCATTCTAAGCAATCCTGGAAGTGGTTATCCGTGGTTTCCCACTAATACTCCAGGTGAATGCCGGGATGGCATCTGAATTACAAATGCACACAATAATAGAGCCATTGCAGTAACACAGATTATCAGACAAATTCCACACACTTACCCAAGCACACGGGACTACATGACCACGATGTCGCAAAGCCTCTTAATTAAATTAATCAACATCCCGTATATAAAAAGAAAGTCACAAATGAAAATAGTATTGTACCACTCTGGTGGATTAATGGTAGTTTGATTCACGGTCGATGAAGGTACTACCTCAAAAGATCTACACGAGGTAGTTTAGGTCATACGATAATAATAATAATAACAATTTCTATACCGTATATATTTCCCATTTTATGGGTTCGGGGTCGAGGTGAGGTAAGTTTCTATGTGGCAGTGGTTTTTATGGCTGGATGACCCTCCTGACACCATCCTCAACACAGAGATGGATGGGAAACGAAATGACAATGGGGCAAGGGGTTGGGAGAAAGTGGCCAAGACCTATCAGGAAGTATTGTCCCGAAAAACCATTTCATGGAGGCTGGCGGTGGGATTTGAACCCTTTGGCCTTTCACGTTAATGCACACACCCGTCCCGATCACCTATAATAATATATATAATAATACACTAATAATATTATTTTGAAAAATTTGAATGGAAGAGAAGGATATTTTATTAAAAGTATTTTGTATTTTGAATTGTATTTTAAAAAACTATTTTGTATTTTCAGAAATTTTATAAGTGTATTTTGTATTTTGTATCCAAAATACTTTTTTGTGAGTACCGTATTTTGTATCGAAAATATATTTTGGGAGTATTTTGCCCAACTCTGAGTGGGAGGAATGGAAGACAAATGAAACAATTTGTATACATAGTTGAAATGCACCTGAGAGAAATAAAATAGGCTAGTGTCCATATTATTTTTCATGAGAAACCTAATAGAATTTGTCACCACCCGGCCTAGTGCAGATATGTGTTACCATACTGAGGTATGTACACCAACAACCACAACAAATGGTTGAATACCGAAGACATAAAATGCAGTATTTTTTCGTAACGACGTACTGCAAGTAATAAACTTTCACAAATCTGCGACTTCTTATGGAGTGTGGGTTTTCCTCCATAGTACATAACCTTTGACCATAAATCCAATAGATGGCTGATGACGTCACATTGTTGAGACCACGGCCAAGGTTGAGACCAACATCTCAATCAGCTCACTGAAGGGAACTGCGGATAGTGATCATAGAATTATCTAATATGAAGCTCCTTTTGTATTCCTTGACGTTGCTTAGCATTCGCCAGTAGCCATTACCCTTCAGTCAGCTGATCGAAATGTTGGTGTCACGTCACAGTACAGGCGCAGTGTGGCAATGCCGCCATGTTCCAATGCATCAAAAGTAAACGACTTGACGTTACAGACGGCTAGGAACGGGCAAGACGAACTACAATACTCAGACCTTAATGCAGGTCTCGAAAGTGTGAAAATGGCGTATGCTGAAGCCCCGGCATATTGTTTGTTTACATTCGTTGCTGGGATACACTATTTAGCTTTGATTAGCTTCGTTTGATGAAAGTTTGGATAAACTGTCGCTCATCTGTAATTTTTAGTATCTTCTGTAAAGTCCAGTTCGCGTTAATGTACTGCAATCGTATGTAAATATATGATAATGCACTTAATATGGACTGGTTCGTTTGTGTGATGATTGTCCAGTCAACCGATGGCATTGTGTAATTTACTTCGGATGTTGAAGTACCTAAGACTAAAGCATAATAGAAGTGTCTCAAGAATATACACCGCAATGATTTGCTAGTTAGTGACAATATGATAATACTTTAGTACACTTCAGTAGTGTCGAACGTAAGTACGTAAAGGGAAAACGCAATGAGCATCTACGGCTAGACCAAACCATTGACTTTATCTTGAACGCTCAGCAATATGTGCCTCCTTAAATCCTTACCAGTCTGGCAGATGTTCTACACTGCCTTGTATACACGCCAAATAATACAGTGAACTTCTGTTTTATTGGTTAAGGAAGATGTTCCCCCTGTGCCAAACAGTGAACTCATTGTGTTCCGTCATTATTCATACTTTTGTGATGCTTACAGCTCGCAAGTTATTTTTTATTATGATGTGTGTAATAAAGTGTTGTGAGTAACTTGCCAATTATGTACTTATATTGCGAGATGGTGTGCCGCGATCATTCCGTAAGGAGGAGATGGTGCTTTCCAACCTATAGTACTTTACTAAATCAACTATTTCCAGCGTACAACTATTCCAAACGGTAACAGCGAATATTTAATAGGTTAGATGGTAACATATTACCGTGTCCCTTGTGTGTAGTATTCTCCATAATTATGTTCTGATATCCACACGACGACTTCTTTGCATATTTCAATCAACTAATTCGGTGTGATGTTTTACCCGAGATTTTAGACAATTCCACGAGATGTCTTAATTGAATTGTATCTCTATATCTATATCTCTTCGATTATTTCAGGCAACTATTCTCATTCCGATTGTGTACACAAATACTCTGCATGTGTTGGGACAGCACTTCAGTGACCGGGTACTTTCTTCTCTCCTACTTAAGAATCTGTTTCATTTTTTGCTAATAATATTAATCTATAATTACTGAAATTAAATACAAATCGTGATAACTCGCCAAAATGCTTCTTATTCAACCACAGAAACAGTGAGACTATTGTAGCTGCCCCTTGGGTGAAGACGAAGAAACCTATAATTCGAGGCCAGCACTGTATAGATAAATTAATTCAGGTAAGTCTAAATTATTCATGCATATTTCTTCGGAAACTAGTCTCGTCTTGTGATATCTTTTATACTCTTAGGTGAGTAAAAATAATTATTTACACGAACTGTGACAACCCAGATGATATGATCTTAGCTATTGGCAGGGCAACCATCGCCGCCATGTTTTTTCTATATTAAGGTCTGAGGATTGGAGTTGGTCTTGGAACGGGGCTCCAAGTAGCGCCGAAAGACAAAGTTCTACGATTGACTTCGCGTCACCACATAGTATCTTAACGATCGGTTACGAAGTGAGAAGCTTATTGAACCATTGCGAGAAGCTTTTTATGAGACTCTTTTCTTCGGGGAGTGTACGGTCCATAACGCCGTTGCTAAATACGCTTCTACAAGGTGCAAGGTAACATAGTCCAAATGCATGACAGAAAGAACAAAGTGAAGCCAAAACTTAAACAAAAACAAATTTAATATCAGAATAAGGAATAAACATAAAAAACAACAAACAACACGAGGGAACACCCTCTTACGTTACACCCATATTTACAGTATGAACTGCAAAATAACTTATCTCACCAGAGATGTCAATGAAAAGACAGGTCCCGAAATACGGCCTGTTCATCCTAAAATCATGTGTGCGTGTGATGTGACAAGCATGCGATATGGAAGAGTACTTGATGCGCGATTCGTTGCCATCCTGCGACTGCCGTCAGGCTAAAAATCCGCATCTGTGATACCTTAGCGACGGGAAATAAACACTACTAAATACTATCAATACACTAAGCCGACACTCGCTAACTTTAGTTATTTACAATAAACAGAGATTTCCGTCGAAATCTTGGCCAACGTGCTACAGCACAACATTACTGCCTCATCACAGGACTTGTCAATAAAACACAGGAGTGAGTAACGTGACCATGAAACAACAACAACAACAACAAAGAATGACCGCATGTCATCTTACACTGAAATACACAACAAGGTGTCAACAAGAAAATTACATTAATCAAAAATTAAAATAAAACACATGCTCAAAAGCACGACAATCCTATACAAGAAAAACATTTCATTTGGACGACAAACATGGTAATACCGCGCAGGCGTAGCGATCTAAATCCCTGAACATCATATCGCTCTTTAAATGAACAAGCAAGCTATCTCTCTAATAAGTAGGTCACGGCAAGGCCGTTCCCCTTCCTCACACACACAGGTGTCCAGAAATACACCTCAGATCAGCGCTCAGTGTGGAACACGTTATCAATGTCAAAATCACCCCTGCGTGAACATGTCCCGGGCCAGCACTAATTGCTTGGTCCCCAAGATCCACAAAGAAATATAGTTGTCACCGAAGCTCAAATGTGTGTGTGTCATCAAAATCAATATCTCATCAATTCCCCTTGGAATTACAAGACCAGCATTGGATTGGTAGAGGTTCCTGCGGGCAGCACTCTCCATCCTAAAAATCATTGCAGCAGTCAGAGGACTAGCCCAAAACTATCCTCCCGCGCAGATAAAATCACACCATGTGATACACGTAGACACACAGACACACACAATATCACGCGCTAGGGATTTGACAAACTCCTGAAATAGAAGTACACAAATATATATTCCACACACAACGCGCGCCTGATCTGGTATCCTGACCACAGAATTAATTACTCAAAAAGCAAACATTAATGAAATAAAAGAACGGACGGTTCTTTACAAAATCATGTTGTAACCAGGCAACTCAAAATAAAGACTTGTTCATTCAAAGTCCTAACAACACAAGTTCCCCCCCCCCCTTGCTATTTTTAACTATAATTATGACAGGGCCACTTGTCACCGGTGCCGCATCCATGTTTACGCCAAATCAAATATATGAGTACACGAGTACACAATAAAATTCACAAATACACTGAATCAAACTAATGGTCACGCGTCCTCTCCCATTTACATAATTGAGTGTCGGTACAATACATTAATCTATATCAAAACGAAGCAAGAAAAAATACATACAAAATTATTTACAAAATTTGTTCCCATGCCAAAATATCTAGAATATAAAACATTCAGTATTAGTACTCATCCAAATCACTCGTCACGTCAGCGGACATCCTGCGCCATGACCCACTATGGATCTACTCAGCCATCTCAAACATCTTAGTTGGTTGCAGGTACATCACTCCAACGGTCGACCCAAAGCTCATCATCTTGCTTCTGGCTTCGGCGGTGAAAAAATACAGTTCAAAATTAATAATATTTCCTATTCCTGCTATAATTGCAACAGAGCTACACAATCACTATTTGTCCTAGGCAATTAATAAAACGTCGACACTTTCCCTAAATTTAGCACTTGGCTGAATTCACACGCAAACATATTATAAATTTTACAAATATTTACACTCGGCTCTCAACAGAGTCCACACATCTTTAAACATCTCACTTGATATCGAAGACCAAAAGTGTTTTCAAATGTTAGTCGCGCTTGGCTATACCAAAATAAGAACTTGAACAAATACATGTAGTACCTCCCAGGTACATCAAAACGAGAACAGAAGTGACGTGTAGTAGCCTCGGCTACATCGAAATTAAGAACGTGGTCGCTAGCACAGACAACTAATTTACACAATCTGGTCAAATGCGTAGTAGTGGGGAGGTTAATATTTTTATAATTTGAAGCAGTCATCGTAGAAATTTGCGGGTGGTGTCAAACTTCATCATTTCTTCTGAGCGTCAAAACGATGCCTCGCGGAATCGGATCGCTTCGGTGTTTTATTAGATATTGCATTCGCGGGCTTTTTCCAGGACACGCTACATTAATGCCGAGCTTGGCTTGGGTCTTCGTGATTCGTCAATCCAAACGTAAAATCGTTGAGTAAAGTAGGTCACTTCCCCCACTTGTCAACATCAAACATATATCTGTCTCTTACTTTCATCACTGTTTGCTCTGGCTAACAAAGACTGGGGACGCGAGGTCAGCGATCGTCGACCCCTCTTCCAGGAAAATGTTTAAATATATCAGGCGCGCTCAACTGCTCTACCTATTGCATCACACAGCTCCCAAGTTGCATCAACTGACTGCGGCCTCAATGCAGTACTTAAAATAAAATATGAACAATTATTCTATGATATAAATAATAAGGGTTCATTTTCCTCCAGCACAGTTTAAAAATTCGAAGAAGACATGATTTGGATTTTTAAACATCAACATAGTCATTTTCACAATTGAGTCTGGACCTCTCCAGCTCTTTAAATTTTTTAGTGCAGTCTGAGTATCAGGCATCTCTCAGCACACTAATTGCTTCTCCACTGATGACTAAGTGTACCTTGGCCTCGCTGAGTCGTCAACCACCTGTCACATTCCGGTCTCTCCCTCTCTGTCATAACAACACGTAGACCTCCCTGACATGCCAACATGTTTGTAAACAAATGCTCTCTCATTCATTCTTCCGTCCAGTAGCCCCGTACATTTGAATGTTTTCTTAATCTGCACCAGAATTTGCAACTGCTCCATTTTCCACTTGTTCCCACTGCTCTCTTTTAAAATACAATTTCAAATGTGCAATATTGAAGACTGACTTCGTCCCAGTATTCAGATCTTCAATCCTGTAGGCGTTATTTCCTAGATTTTTGACTATGCGGAACGGTCCCACGTACTTGTTACTAAATTTTGCGAATACCTAGTTCTTAGGATCAGATATTGGTGGTCGTCGTACGAGTACCAATTCGTCTTCAAGAAGTTCTCAGTTTAATTTCTTCCCTCGGTACCTGCGTAATCTTCTTTCTGCTTGATTCTTCATGTGCTCCTTCGTTCTCTGAATCCTTAATTCATGTGCTATCAATGGATCCTTAGGAAATGGAATCATCTTGTCCCAAGTTCTCTCTGGTACTCTGTTATGGTGCACTAGCAATGGCACCTGTCCTGTAGATTCATGCTTAGTTGTATTCATAAAATGCTCAATGTCACCAACTTTATCCACCCACTTATTATGTTCATTAGGGATCAGAACACGATAATACTTCTCCACACATCGGATTATTATTTCGCTCGGATTAGCTTGAGCGTGTCTTATGCTGGATAAAATGTGCTTTATTCCCAGATTTTCAACTCCTTTCCTGAACACAGAACTGGTAAAATAGCTACCATGGTCTGATAATATGTACTCCGGTTTTCCTAGTGTAGGAATAACTTTGTTTTGGATCCTGCTGAGTACTTGTTTTGACGTGGTCTTTTGTATCGGGCATAATACTACAAATTTCGAAAATACCTCCACGCATACCAATAGATGTTTACACCCACGCCTTCCTATGGGCAGAGGTCCCAGACATTCGATCGCCAGTAGCTCACACGGCTTCTGCGGTAATAATGGCTTCGGATACTGTTTCATGAGGTAATTATTAGGCTTAGTGCGCTGATATGCGTCACAAAGCTTTATTACCTCTACAATGGTAGATCTCATTCTTGGCCACGTAAAAGTTTCTCCAATCGTTGCTTCCACCTTGTCTATACCCACATGTCCTAGATTTTCATGTACATGCCACGTTAATCCCCTCTGAAGAGAAGGTGGAACTACAATTCTGAGTTTAGTATGCTCTTCGTCCACAAACTTGTGTAGAAGGCCAATTAAATACTGATACTTGGCTTCCCTCGCTCTCGCTTCACGATGTTCAGGTGTCCCCTGTTGTATCTATTTCCTGAACTATCTTATCATCATCAGCGTCCACGGATCTCTTTCTTGCTCCTGTTGAATATTCTTGAGTCTGTCCAGAAACTCTCGGTCCTTGGGTGTTAATTCCAACTGATGTACTTCTACTGCTGTCTCGTTATTCTGCTCAGGATTTCTGCTCAAAGTGTCGGGAATGATGTTCATTTTCCCTGGGAAATGCTCAATCGTAATGTCGAATTGCTGGATGTAAATAGACCAACGAGTCACTCGTTCACTCACCATCGCGGTCTTGAAAAGGAATGTTAATGCATGGTGGTCGGTTCTCACAATAATGGAAAACCGGTACCCGAAATCAATCTTACTCCACTGCTAGAGTGCATAGAATATAGCCAATAACTCTAGCTCGGTAACTGTATAATTTCTTTCATGTTTACGTAGCTTGCGACTCGTAAATGCCAAATATGATCGGTGATTTAAATCTGAAGTGTCCTCTTGGTTTAACATTGCAGCAATCCCAATTAATGGTGCGTCAGCCTGAATTACAAATTTATTTCCAAAGTCCGGGTATCCTAACTTCACACAATTGCCGAGCAGTTCTTTCGTGGCATTGATAGACCTGTCGCACTCCTCACTCCATGGCCATCTATTTTCTTTCTTCAACATTTCTTGCATTGGCGTGACTGTCTCCGTGTAGCCTGGACAGTTCTCTTTGAAAAAGCCAGTGACTCCCAAAAATGCTCTTACATGCTTTACTCTGGTTGGTGTCGGGAACTTCTTAATAGCTCTATCTTGGGCGGATTAGGTTTCACATCTTCATAATCAATAATGTGTCCCAAATACAATATTTCACTCTGAAAGAAGTGTGATTTCTTAATGTTAATTTTGTAATTCATGGTTCTTAGGTTGTCCAGAAGTTTATTAAGGTTTACCATGTGTTCTTCCATTGTTTCCGAAGCGAGACGAATGTCGTCAACATATCTCGTAGTGAATGTCTTTACTTCATCTGTTAAATTTCTATCCAGGGCTCTAATTAGTGTGATTCCCGGTCAATGCATGTGAGATTTTCGAAGTGAAATGCCATGTCCTGTGGTTCGGATTCCACGTAAAAAGGAGGTCCCGTGGCTCATGATCTCAAGATTAACGGTCACGTTAAACTACAAGCTTCCTTCCTTCCTTCTAATTAGTGCACAACCTGCTGTTTTGACGCCAAATGGCATACGTTGCCAGACGAAGGTCTGATTATCAAATAAAAACCCCGTCAAGAACTGTGATTTTTCCTCTGGCTCTAGATGATGAAATCTATTGGTCAAATCTACGCTACTATAGATCTTCTTTCCTCTAAATCCTTTCAGTACATCCTTAATAAGCGGCGCTTTGTCATGCTAGCGAAGAAGCTTGCTATTTAAAAAGCGAGCGTCAAGGCACAGTCTAATAGATTCATTTGGCTTAGCTACTGCCAAAATAGCATTTAAATATGGTGTTGGTGATTTCTTAATCATTCCAGCTTCGAGTAAGTTGTCAATAATATTCTTCACCTGAGAATGATGTTTCTCCGGGATTGGGTAAAGTTTACTTTTAAAGGGCGTCCAGTCATCCACTTGCATAGCATACTTGAAATTGAGAACTTTTCCTGGTATGGTATCAAATACTTCCTTATGACGGCGTAAGATAATTTCTAACTTCAATTTATCAGAGTCCCCCAATTTCGCTTCGTTCAGCCGCTCCTGAATCAGATTTTCAAACTTTGAGCCAGAGTTGTCTTCTTCCGCTAAATGTGTCCACAATTCCTGCGAGATATCTTGACATCCAAGTTCCAATACTGCTGTACTGGTTACTTCTCCCCCTTGTTTGTTTATCTCGTCCGTGACGTCATCCGGGATTACCTCCATTGTCCAAGTGCCAATCTCGTTCCAAAGTCGTTTCCTGCATCTTCAGACCAACATGACTCAATTCTTCAACTTGCTTGAAACTGACCGTGTTATTTCTCAAATCTATTACTGCATGGTATTCACATATAAAATTCGCTCCCAAAATAATGTTGTAATTCATCTTTGCCTTCACAATAAAATCCTGTGCAAATGTGTGATACAGAATGTCAAGCTCCAAATATGTCTGATGTTTACATGTTACCGTCTTCTCTGGTATGACTCCCCGTACTTTTAGTTGTGGTACTGGTATTAATGGAACCGTCTGCTTCTTTCCAAATTTTTAAATTAGAGCTTCTGATACCAAGCTAACTTGACTCCCAGTATCCATTAAACAACGTGTCTTTAATCCTCCTATTCTTGCATAGATAACAGGTAATTGTCTAATAACATTCTCATGCGGCCTCGCTACTTCCTCCAGACAATCATCAGGGAACGCAATCCATTCTTCAATATTGGCGATAATGACATCACGGTCATCAGCCTCTCCCGTTTTCAACCTGTCTTCTAGTTCGTAATTTGGGCCTTTTTTATCGCCCCGAAATCCGTCTTGTGAATTTCGTCCGACATTATTTTGCCTCTCCTGTTGCCTCAGCAAACTCTCTGCTCTTTCTCCGTGATTATCAGGATTTCGCCTGTTTTCCATAGCTCGCCCCATTTCTCGTTCTCTGTTTCTTCATTAGCATGTAACTCTTGTAGATATTTCTGCGATTCTCTGTATCGTTCATCCCAGTTGTTCCGGTACTCCCTTTGAACCTCTTGCACATTATCCCGTCTGTTCTTCCATTGGCGCGTGTCACCATTTCTCTGATACGGCCTGTCCTGCTGTCGATTTCCTCTCCTATTAGAATATCCTCGCTGGTACGGTCTTCTATTATTAATTTGATTCTGGTACTGGTTGTAGTTATTATTATTATTCGGGTGCTGGTTGTAGTTATTATTATGATTCTCATAGTGACCTCTGTTGTCATACTGATCCTGCCTCCTTGGCGTGAACTGCGTATTCGTTGCCTGTGATCTCGTATTCGAATGCTGATTATTATTGTTATTACTGCTCGGAACTACTTCTGCTGCATTAACGCATTCAATGTTTCTCTGACGACTTTGGTCTGAAACCATACTCGTTTCATCCAAATGACGAAGGATTTCCTCTACCTCTAGTGCTGTCTTTACGTTAGCCGTTACCAAAAATTGTTGTATATTCATAGGTAACTGCTTGCCTATTGTTAATACTAAATTTTCCTCTGAAGATGGTTCGTCCAGATCTTTCAGCCTAATCATCTGTTGCGAGAAAAACTCTGAAAATTTCGTTGGGTTTGTGCTGTGGTACTTTCTAGCATACAAATCCATTTTTAATCCTAGTTGTAGTGCGGGACTCCAAATTTTTCTCAAAAATGCCTCTTTAAACTGTGCCATATTTTCAAAGGTGTACTTGAAACTTTGAAACCAGACGAGACTTGATCCCATAAGAAACTTCTCTACCATTCTGAGCTGTTTAATTGGACGTATCTGCTTATCATTGTAATAATCGTCTAGTACGCGGAGAAAAGCTTTCGGCGTGATTCCTTGCCAGTCTATGAATTTCGATGGTTTAAAATCATTCCCTCGAATCACCTGAATTACTTGCTGTGTCGTTACATTAGGTTGCGGAGTGGATGTCTCGCCTCTGTAATTACGAAACGCTTCCGTGTCGACCCCTGCTTTCACGCTATCTTCCTGGCTCGTGCTTCCTGTAGATTTAAATGCCTCCGGACTTCCAATTCTAACAAGTTGTCCTGCTGTTTGTTCCGAAGTAAATAGAGTTGCATTTTCTAGTGACCCAATCTCGTTTTTGTAATTAGATCCGCATGCTCTTGGAATTTAGTTTTTATACATTCCTCCAGCGCTTGCATTCGAGAATTGCTATCTTCTAATTTCTTCAAAATTGTCAATCTATCTCCTTTATTTTCGTCCACCTGCTGCTTCCAATCTTTTCGGATCTTGTCTTTCATTGTTTTCCATCCCTCTACGAAACGTTCCTCCATCTGCTCCTGATTCTTATCTATCTTTTCTTCTAGCTGCTCCAGATTTTTATCTATCCGTTCTTCTATCTGCTCCATTTGTTCTTGAATCTTATCTTGCCCTATCTCAATTTTTCCAAACGCTCGTCCATTTGCATCCTATTTATTTCAATATTCTTCTTTATCTGCTGTTGGTCGGCTTCAAAGTGTGTCCATCTCTCCGTAGATTTAATTTCCACCCGATCGAGTTCTTTAATTAACCCCAATACATTGTTATCTACTGATTTTATTTGCTCCTGTATATTCTCCGTCTTGGATTCCATTTTCTTAAATTCCCTGTAATTCCTCCTGCGTTGTTTTTATTCATGTCGTGTTAGTCATACACGCTTGCTCTATTTGTTCTAACTTCGCAGTAACCGCCTCGTCCAACTCTACCATTTTCAATTCAAATTTAGCTTCTATTGCTTTAATCTGTCCCAATTGTTAAGTGTTATTACCTTCCATCTCATTTGCCAGTTTGTCTAATTGTACTTTCATATTTCCGTTTATCTCAAGTGTGATTTTACTTAAGTTTTCAGTCTGTGCTATCGCCTGTTCCTCAAGTTTACTGTTTAACGTGACTAAGTTTTAACTATTATGTTCCTTCATTTTATTTTCAAGTGTTTGTATTTGTTCGCTACTACTCTGAGTAATTTCGTTGTTTAGTGTTTGTAATTGTTCGCCATTACTTTCTTGCATCTTAGCTGCCGACTTCTCCAACAACTCACTAATTTCGGCAATCGTTGCCATCACAACACAATATATCACTTGGAGAATAAAGGGCCATGCAAACAGGAACCTCCACCGCACTCACACACATGTTTTGACATTTAATAATTATTCACACTCAATCATTTAATTTTACTTTAAAAACACACCCCTCAATCAAAGCATCAATGAGTATTTGAATTTACTTTTAATTTTGATTTCCCTTTCCTTATTCTGATCATAAATTCCTAATTTGACTGAATTTATATAAACACGTTTAATTAACCAGTGTTAATTAAAATTTCAAGGCAACACCTTCCTGTCATTTAAATATTTCTGAGTTCATTGAATCAAAACAATCACTAGTTTACTTTTTAAAGTGGGCGCCAGGAACACGTCATAAATCAATACAATATCAAATCTACTGTGTTCCGTATTTCTAACCTTAAATGAACTCATTGATTTTACTTATGCACATGGTGGAAAGATTTCACCTAATTTACTGATTCTACTAATTAATATGCCATGCCTGTTATTATTTTCCCACAAAATACTACGAGGTAAGCAAAAGCAACAACAAGCTCCACGTTGTGCAGATATTTGAGATCTATGAACCCTTGCGAGAAACTTTTTATGAGACTCTTTTCTTTGGGGAGTGTACGGTCCATAACGCCGTTGCTGAATACGCTTCTACAAGGTGCAAGGTAACATAGTCCAAATGCATGACAGAAAGAACAAAGTGAAGCCAAAACTTAAACAAAAACAAATTTAATATCAGAATAAGGAATAAACATAAAAAACAACAAACAACACGAGGGAACACCCTCTTACGTTACACCCATATTTACAGTATGAACTGCAAAATAACTTATCTCACCAGAGATGTCAATGAAAAGACAGGTCCCGAAATACGGCCTGTTCATCCTAAAATCATGTATGCGTGTGATGTGACAAGCATGCGATATGGAAGAGTACTTGATGCGCGATTCGTTGCCATCCTGCGACTGCCGTCAGGCTAAAAATCCGCATCTGTGATACCTTAGCGACGGGAACTAAACACTACTAAATACTATCAATACACTAAGCCGACACTCGCTAACTTTAGTTATTTACAATAAACAGAGATTTCCGTCGAAATCTTGGCCAACGTGCTACAGCACAACATTACTGCCTCATCACAGGACTTGTCGATAAAACACAGGAGTGAGTAACGTGACCATGAAACAACAACAACAACAAAGAATGACCGCATGTCATCTTACACTGAAATATACAACAAGGTGTCAACAAGAAAATTACATTAATCAAAAATTAAAATAAAACACATGCTCAAAAGCACGACAATCCTATACAAGAAAAACATTTCATTTGGACGTCAAACATGGTAATACCGCGCAGGCGTAGCGATCTAAATCCCTGAACATCATATCGCTCTTTAAATGAACAAGCAAGCTATCTCTTTAATAAGTAGGTCACGGCAAGGCCGTTCCCCTTCCTAACACACACAGGTGTCCAGAAATACACCTCAGATCAGCGCTCAGTGTGGAACACGTTATCAATGTCAAAATCACCCCTGCGTGAACATGTCCCGGGCCAGCACTAATTGCTTGGTCCCCAAGATCCACAAAGAAATATAGTTGTCACCGCAGCTCAAATGTGTGTGTGTCATCAAAATCATATCTTATCAATTCCCCTTGGAATTACAAGACCAGCATTGGATTGGTAGAGGTCCCTGCGGGCAGCACTCTCCATCCTAAAAATCATTGCAACAGTCAGAGGACTAGCCCAAAACTATCCTCCCGCGCAGATAAAATCACACCATGTGATACACGTAGACACACAGACACACACAATATCACGCGCTAGGGATTTGACAAACTCCTGAAATAAAAGTACACAAATATATTTTCCACACACAACGCGCGCCTGATCTGGTATCCTGACCACAGAATTAATTACTCAAAAAGCAAACATTAATGAAATAAAAGAACGGACGGTTCTTTACAAAATCATGTTGCAACCAGGCAACTCAAAATAAAGACTTGTTCATTCAAAGTCCTAACAACACAAGCTTTCCCCCCTTTGCTATTTTTAACTATACTTACGGCAGCGCCCCTTGTCACCGGTGCCGCATCCATGTTTACGCCAAATCAAATATATGCGTACACGAGTACACAATTAAAATACACAAATACACTGAATCAAACTAATGGTCACACGTCCTCACGCATTTACATAAGAGTGTCGGTACACTACGTTAATCTATATCAAAATGAAACAAGAAAAAATACACACAAAAATATTTACAAAATTTGTTCCCATGCCAAAATATCTAGAATATGAAAAATTCAGTATTAGTACTCATCGAAATCACTCGTCACGTCAGCGGACATCCTGCGCCATGACCCAATATGGATCTACTCAGCCATCTCAAACATCTTAGTTGGTTGCAGGTTCATCACTCCAACGGTCGATCGAAAGCTCATCATCTTGCTTCTGGCTACGGCGATGAAAAAATACAGTTCAAAATTAATAATCTTTCCTATTCCTGCAAAAATTGCAACAGAGCTACACAATCACTCTTTGTCCTAGGCAATTAATGAAACGTCGACACTTTCCCTAAATTAAGCACTTGGTTTGAATTCATACGCAAACATATTTTAAATTTTACAAATATTTACACTCGTCTCTCAACAGAGTCCTCACAACTTTAAACATCTCACTTGATATCGAAGAACAAAAGTGTTTTCAAATGTTAGTCGCGCTTGGCTATACCAAAATACGAACTTGAACAAATACGTTTAGTACCTCCCAGGTACATCAAAACAAGAAACGTAGCGACGTGTAGTAGCCTCGGCTACATCGAAAATAAGAACAAACGTACGTGTAGCAGCCTCGGCTACATCGAAATTAAGAACGTGGTCGCTAGCACAGACAACTAATTTATACAATCTGGTCAAATGCGTAGTAGTGGGGACGTTAATATTTTTATAATTAGAAGCAGTCATCGTAGAAATTTGCGGGTGGTATCAAACTTCATAATTTCTTCTGAGCGTCAAAGCGATGCCTCGCGGAATCGAATCGCATCGGTGATTTATTAGATACTGCATCCGCGGGCTTTTTCCAGGGCACGCTACATCAATGCCGAGCTTGGCTTGGGTCTTCGTGATTCTTCAATCCAAACGTAAAATCGTTGAGTAAAGTAGGTCACTTCCCCCACTTGTCATCATCAAACATATCTCTGTCTCTTACTTTCATCACTGCTTGCTCTGGCTAACAAAGACTGGGGACGCGAGTTCAGCGATCGTCGACCCCTCTTCCAGGAAAGTGTTTAAATATATCAGGCGCGCTCAACTGCCCTATCTATTGCAACACACAGCTCCCAAGTTTATTCAACTGACTGCAATGCAGTACTAAAATAAAATATGAACAATTATTCTATGATATAAAGAATAAGGGTTCATTGTATTTTCAGAAATTTTATAAGTGTATTTTGTATCCAAAATTTTTGTAAGTACCGTATTTTGTATCGAAAATACATTTTGGGAGTACTTTGCCCAACTCTGAGTGGGAGGAATGGAAGACAAATGAAACAATTTGTATACCTAGTTGAAATGCACCTGAGAGAAAGATAATAGGCTAGCGTCCATATTATTTTTCATGAGAAACCTAATAGAATTTGTCACCACCCGGCCAAGTGCAGATATGTGTTACCATACTGAGGTATGTACACCAACAACAAAAATGAATGGTTGAATACCGAAGACATAAAATGCAGTATTTTTTTTCGTAACGACGTACTGCAATTAAGAAACGTTCACAAATCTGCGACTTCTTATGGAGTGTGGGTTTTCCTCCATAGTACATAACCTTTGACCATAAATCCAATAGATGGCTGATGACGTCACATTGTTGAGACCACGGCCAAGGTTGAGACCAACATCTCAATCAGCTCACTGAAGGGAACTGCGGATAGTGATCATAGAATTATCTAATATGAAGCTCCTTTTGTATTCCTTGACGTTGCTTAGTATTCGCCATTAGCCATTACCCTTCAGTCAGCTGATCGAAATGTTGGTGTCACGTCACAGTACAGGCGCAGTGTGGCAATGCTGCCATGTTCCAATGCATCAAAAGTAAACGACTTGACGTTACAGACAGCTAGGAACGGGGCTCCGAGTAGCGTAGAAAGGCAAAGTTCTACGATTGACTTCGTGTCACCACATGGTATCTTTACGATCGGTTACGAAGTGAGAAGCTTATATCCTCTCTGTTTCAAAATAAATCATGTGATTGTGCCAGAGCTTATAAATATTTACGACACTTTACTAAATGTAATATTCAACATTTCATATTCTCAGAATACATTACATTGAAGTACCTCCATTTTCTGTTTCCTGCTTGTCGGCCTGTTGGTCTAGTGGTGTGATTCTTGCTTTGAGTGCGAGTGGGCCAGGATTCACATCCCGGACATGCCCCACATTTTTACTTTTATTTTATCTCTTGAAAAGATTCAAAAAGTGTATAAGAGAACCTTAGGAACGGTATTTTTTTCGTGCGAGACTTGTACTTACTGTGTGCCAGTAATATAAATACATAGTTTGAGGTCAAACGCTATTTTTTCTGTCACTTTACCCTCCAGGTTGGCTTTTCCCTCGGACTGTGCGGGGGAACCCACCATTACCGCCACCAGGGCAGTGTCCTGGAGCTTGAAGCACCTGGACGGGGGATAAAACTGGGGAGGTGGGACCAGCACCTCACTCAGGCGGCCTCACCTACAAAGCAAACAGGGACCTCATGAGGGATGGTAAGTGAGGGGAAGATTGGTAGGGATAGGCAAGGAAGAGGCAAGGAGGGTGGCCCCACCTCCCCAGTTGTATCCCCCTACCAGGTGTTTCAAGTTCCAGGACACTGCCCTGGCGACGGTTATGGTGGGATCTCTCGCTGAGTCCAAGGGAGGGTAGCGGCTTTGGTGGCGAAGTTGGTACATGCTGTTCTTCTATGCCCAAGATCACGGGTTCAAACTTGGCCGAAGCCGTCAGATTTTTTAAGAGCGTTAAAAATCCCTCAGTATGCCTTCCTTCGGAGGGGAAGTAAAATCGGCGGTCCCATGTCATAGATTTATGGCATGTTAAAGAACCTTCCAGTAATTACACCTGTGCGAAGCTAAATTATAGGTTAAACATTTGAATAACGACCTTAAGTTCCAACGTTATTTGCCAGGAGCCGACTGCGGTGGCGTCTAGTAACCAAGTTCTGAACTAGTAGTTGTTGATGGTGGCGTTTGGCGGCAAAAGTAGGAACTACTTGAAAAAAATCAATGTTTGCAGTCCTTACTTGAATTAAAAACAGATATCACACACTAATACAGCCATCACAATTAACACCGGTCGTCAGACAGATTCTACACCCTCCCAAAGTACACGGGACTACATGACCGCGTTGTCACTGCCCCTAAACTGAGGAACCAACCAACCAACCAACCAACCAACCTAAGTCCGAGGGAAAAGCCAACCTGGAGGGTAAACCGACGGGGAAAAAAAGCGTTTGGCCTCATACTATGTATTTATATTACCGGTATAAGTACAAGAGTCGCCTCCGTAGCGTAGCGGTCTGCATGGTTGGCTGCCGCCCCGGAGGTCCTGGGTTCGATTCTCGGTTCTGCCACGAAATTTGAAAAGTTGTATGAGGACTGGAACGGGGTCTACTCAGCCTCGGGTGGTCCAAATGAGTAGAGGGGGTTCGATTCCCACCTCAACTATCCTCGAAGTGATTTTCCGTGGTTTCCCACTTCGTCTTCGGGAAAATGTCGCCTCCTTGCCTATCCATCCCTATATTCCCCCTCCCTTCCCATCCTTCATGAGGCCCCTGTTCGCTTTGCAGGTGAGGTCACCTGGGCGAAGTGCTGATCATACCTCCCCAGTTGTATCCACCATGACCAGATGTTCCAAGCTCCAGGACTCTGCCCGTAGAGGCGGTAGTGGTGAGTTCCCTCGCTGAGTCCGTGCGAGCCACCAACCTAGAGGGTAAATCGACTAAATAAAAAAAAGTACTAGTCTCGCAGGAAAAAAAGAACGTTCCAAAGGTTCTTTCATACACTGTTTGAATCTTTTCAAGAGATAAAACAAAATGAAACCGGGACCTCTCGTACCCGAAGCAGGAATCATACCCCCAGACCAACAGGTTGACGTGCAAGAAGCAGAGAATGGAGGTACCGTTCTTCAATGTAATGTATTCTGAGAATATGATATGTTGAATATTACACTACAGTATTTTATATTTAGTAAAGTGGCGTAATATAGATAAGCTCTGGCACAATCACATGTTTTATTTTGAAACAGAGAGGATATGAGGCATCCATTTCCAAGGGTTCCTTATCCACCTACATGAAAAATTCATGTTTTGGTATCAATGGCTTTGTCTGTGCATCATCTACTGACTTATATTTGTCTTGCAGTTCCAACACGACCCCAAAGCCTCGAAAATTGAATTTGAATTTCCTATGCATTTCCAAGGTGGCCCTTGTCCAATGTCAGAAATCGAATATGGCAGACATAATAATATACAATAACAAACGGTTGCTTGTCCCATTGCGAGGGTAAGCAAGCTGCACTACTGAGTTCCAAAGTGACCCTTGTCCATGTGTTAGATTTCATATTACCAAACTTAATTAAAAATTGAATTATTAACTCTATGCTTTATTTGAATGAATAATACATGTTTTCCAGTTGGGAGCATTGCTTTCCTATATAAATAAAATCGAAACATTCGAATTTCAACGAACAGGAATCTTGTAGTGTTTATGTCAATTATTGGTTAGAATGAGGTGAGTAACAGTCATAAAGGATAATGCAAAATTGCCTCTGCGGTTTATCATCGACTAACCGATATCAACTTAGAAGATTATGAAGCAACACGGTTGTTTACTGATGGTTGCTGGGGACAAAATAAAAACACAATTATGATAGGGATGCTCATGAAGGTGTTGCACAATGCTCCCCTCAACAACTTATCTTCCCAGTTCCCGGACATTCATTCATTCCACCCGACCGGGTGTTTGGGTGCATTGAAAAAGAAATTAAGAAATTGAACACGATATGCAAATCTGAACAGTACTATAGTGTGTTTGAGAAGAGTTGGACTGTCCTGAAGATAGGTAGGGACTTCAACGTGTACAATTGGAAAGCAGTAACAGGATAAATTTTGAAGAAACCTAACCAGTGGCACTTCCAGTTTGCTGTAAGCAAGAGATTTATTATCACTCGAGGAAGGACACCGAAAGGAGATATTCTTGTTCGAGAAGAGCATACATACAACACAGATCTGGGCGTAGGGAGGAAGGTTACAAAGCCAAATAAGAAGGTAGCAGACATTGATCCACAGCGGGTCGAAGTTGTAATTCCGGTGGAGCAAACTAAAAAGGTTGATCTCGAGAGGTTAATTCGACTTCATTATGAAGAAGATTGGCATACTGTACCTGATTTGCTTTTCTACAAAAATATCATCTTATCAAATTGCGCCAGGGACAATTCAGACGTATCAGAGGTCGAAAATGAGGGACGACTGATGAAGGATGTTGTTGATTCAGCTGAATAATTGTGGACATAGTTGGTTTCTAAACAACAATGTAATCTATTCTCCAGTGTTATGAATAAAATAGCTAATATCACATCAAGAGTTATTCGTATTCTTATCTTTAGAAAAGAGTATTAATTCATACAGAAAAAAGCCTCCCTTGTCCATTTCATACCGTACTGTTCCATAATGGCCCTTGTCCATCTTGCAGTTCCAAACGGCACCTTGTCCAAGTTATATTTCTTATTTTACGAAGAATCATTGGGTTCTATAAGCTTTAATTCCTCCAAAAGTCTTCCATGATTAATAGTAATAAGTGTGCAAAATATTATTAGCATACGATAAGCAGCTCATAAACGTTTTTGGCGTTTTCCCTACAATTTCACTTCTTGGACAAGGAACCCTTTGGAAATGGACGCCTCATATAAGCTTCTCACTTCGTAACTGTTGTGTATTTACTTGAGTTAACATGAACATTCTAGAAAGTGTTGTCTTAACATGAACATTCTAGTCAGTGTTGTGTATTTAGGCTACTCGAGTTAACACGAACATTCTAGTCACTATGCCCAGAACATTCCAATCTGGAACATTCGATTCTGGAACTTTCCAGCTACTATGTATATATGCACCCGCGGACTGTAGACGACAGTTCCGCTCAAGTTAGTTCACATTGTGTATCGTTGTGTATCGACTAGTGTTTAATAAACCGTTGTGTTATATTAACAAGTGTATGTTATTTATCTTGTATCTCCCACGACATAACAGTAACCAATCTTAAAGTTACCATGTGGAGACGCGAAGTCAATCGTATAACTTCGGCTTTCCATGCTACTCGGGGCCCCGTTCCTAGCTGTCTGTAACGTCAAGTATCAAACGCAAGCAGCGAAGAGCACGCTGCGTGAGGGCTCAGGGTAAATCGCTGCCAGCAGCAGAGAGTGCAGTAGGAATAAAAGAACGCACTGCGTGCAACAGTGCTAAATCGCTGCGCGTTCCGCTTTAAAATAAACTGCACCCAATTGCTAACCATGCGCCTAAAACGGGATATTAAATTTTATTATGGAAATAATTACTGAGCTACAAGAACAGAGAGTGAGAAGGAAAATCTCACATAAATAACGGGGAATTGTTGGACTGGGCTGTCACATTGAACTTTCGATTAGATAGATAGATAGATAGTTTTATTATTTCCATTCGATCAAATACATGTATACAATACATTTTTGATATAGACACGTCAGAATTTACATCTATAAAATAAAAGTACTAATAGGTATATACAGTAATACTAATACTATAACTATTTGTAACTTATTATAATAACAGATCTTAAGAGATACAATCTTATTGGACAACTATTTACACCTTATTCTATTATTATAATATGAAAATTAAATTCTATAAATACAACAACTTACAGCTAGGTATTACAATTGAAATAGAAAAGTAAAATATAATTATAGATTTCATCCTTTCTATACACTAAGATATTCAACTACAGAGTAAAAACAATGGCACTGCAGATAAGATTTCAACATTCTATCAAAGGTTTTTATTTTTGGGGCAAGTTTTATATACTGGGGTAGTTTATTGTATAATTTAACTCCTGTGTGATAAGTTACTTTTTGATTTATGCTTGTGTGTGTGTGTGTGTGTGTGTGTGTGTGTGTGTGTGTGTGTGTGTGTGTGTGTGTGTGTGTGAAATATGAATGTTTTGGTTTTGTCTTGTGTTATGCCTATGAACATCATTGTTTGTTTTAAGAAAAACATCCTTATTCATTAAATTCTTTTTACAAAACATAATACTTTCAAAGATATATATGCAGGGCCGAGGGAGAATGTTTAAATCTTTAAACAGAGGTCTACATGATTCTCTAGTGTTTACATTTGCCATAATTCTAATCGCCCTCTTTTGTATCCTAAACGTTCGTAGTACATCTGGCGACATTCCACAAAATATGACCCCATATCTTAAGTATGAATGGAAATATGCAAAATAAGTATTCCTTAATGAGTGCATGCTAGTGCAGGTTTTCAAAATACGTAACGCAAAGCACATCGAGTTCAGTTTAGTATTCAGATATTGTATATGTTTATTCCATTTCAAGTTATGTTGTATCCATAGTTCTAAAAACTTTGTTTCTGATTTATTTTCTATTTGATGACCATTTAATGTTATATTGGGCTTCGCAGGATTCCTATTCTGTATAGTGTGGAAATTTAGACATGCTGTTTTTATAGTTGATTATGAGGCGATTATCTTGTGACCATTTGGTTAACTCTCCTGTAACGGAGTCAGCAGACTGCTGTATGACCTGTTTAGTTTCACCTTTTATTACGAGTGTTGTATCGTCCGCAAACAAAATTTCCTTATGTGAATGAACGTTCTGTGTTATATCATTGATATATAGAAGAAAGAGTAGTGGGCACAAAACCCTGGGGTACTCCAAATTTAATAATTCCCTCATTGGACAATGTTTCATTAAGTAATTTGGTTCCATCATCCTTGTGTCTCAAGCTTACTATTTGTTTACGCCTTGTTAAGTAAGACTCTATCCATTTATTAGCTAGACCTCTAATACCCTATTGATTTAGTTTTGTAAGGAGGATTTTATGGTCTACAACATCAAATGCTTTCGATAAATCCAAGAATAGGCCAGTTACTTGTTCCTTATTGTCAATTAATTTCAGTATACTATTAATACATTCATAAATTGCTGTCTGTGTAGATTTTTCCGTTCTGAATCCTTGTTGTGAGTTTGATAATATTTTATTTTTTTCTATAAAACTTATCAGTCTCTTATACATGATTTTTTCCACAATTTTTGCAATACCAGTTGGTAAGGTAATAGGACGATAGTTATATAATTCATCTTTTGAACCGTTTTTGTGCACTGGAATTACTTTTGATAACTTCAAAATATCCGGGTAAGTTCCTGAGAGAATTGAACTGTTTTTTAAGTGTGTAAGTGGATTTATTATATTTTCTGCACATTTCTTTAAAATTGCATCAGGGATGCCATCAATGCCAGCACAAAATTTATTTTTAGCTCTTTTATAACTATTCTTACCTCTTCACTTATGACATGATTTATAAATAAAGAATCACTACATATAATTATTTTATTATTAGAATTTAGTGTATTTACCTGTGATTTATTTAATATTTCTTGTGGAATTTCCAGAAAATAGTCATTGAAAGTGTTTGCTATTTCCTCTGGATTATTAATCACTTTATTATTTCTGGTCAGTGTAATGTTGCTTTGAATTTTTGCAGATTTTCCAGTTTCTTTCTTTATCACGGACCACATAGCCCTGTTTTTATTAGATGATTGGGAAATAAAATTATCATTATGCATTTTCTTTGCTAGTCTTATTACCTTAGTTAATATGCTAGTGTATTTTTTGTAGTATAAATTGAATTCAGGTGTTGTGTGGTATTGTTTGTATAATTTGTGTAGAGATTTCTTTCTGTGGCATGAATTTATAATCCCTGTTGTTATCCAATTGCTAGTTTTGTTATTTTGAACAGTTCTTTGTCTAAAGGGGAATGGTGTTTCAAAATAGTGTTTTAGGGTACTGTTAAATGCATTAAATTTATCATTTACATTTTCTAGTTTATAAATTTCTGACCATATTTCCTTATTTAATAAGTCATTGAAATATGTAACATTTGTTTCAGTGAATGACCTGCACTTTGATTTTACTCCATTATCATTATTATTGATTGTTTCGGGTACTTCAAAACTCAGTATTTGTCCATGGTGGTCACTAAAACCCGGACAATAGACTTCTATTGAATGGTGATATTTATCTGTATTTAAAAACATTTGATCAGGAGTGGTTTTACTAAATTTTGTTATTCTTGCTGGGGTATTTACTGTAGGTTTCAATCCATAGGAAATTAGTAACTGAGTTAATAATTCACAATTTCTAACAAATTTTAAGAAATCCATATTTACATCCCCACAAATTATTATATCGAAATTTGCTTTGATCATGTTATTGAGTAACAATTCCAATTTATCTATAAATAAAGGAAACTTTCATGACGGAGAACGGTATACGCATACAATTATTAACTTAAACTGCTGTATTTTTACGGCAGAGAATTCGAAATCCTGTTCCATAATTAGATAATCATAAGCTGTTAACTGTTCATGATCTAAATTCTTTCTTAAGAAGATACAAGTACCACCATGGCTAATATTAGTTCTAGAGTATTTACTAGCTTGTATAAACCCTGGGAATTGAATTAATTCGAGTTGTTCCTCTTTCAGCCAATGTTCTGAAATACATAGTGCTGAGATGTCATTAAGTTCATTTTTAAGCATTAGATTTATGTAATCAATTTTATTATAGAGAGACTGAACATTCTGGTGGTAAATTTTAAATTTGTTACTTTTGCAAGCTTGTGTTGGTTATTTATTTACATTATTATTATTATTATTATTATTATTATTATTATTATTATCATAATTGTTATTATTATTGTTGCTAGACAAATCCGAAATACCATTGTTCCACTCAGTTAAATTTGACATCGAAAGATCTGAATGCCAATCCTCACGTTTGGCTTCTTTTACAAGTTTCCCTGCTTCCACTCTAAAGATATTACTGTTGAACTATTCTTACCATTTGAATTTACAATTTTGCAGATTTCATCACTAAGATACTCTTTTCCAAACCTATTTAAGTGTAGGCCATGTCGAGTGTGGAACTTCCTGTCTAATTTACTTACATCTATAATTTGGACATTTGGAAAACTCTTACAAATTTTACGAATTTTTCCATTTGTTGCCTCTATTTCTAGATTTACACATGATTTGGGAATTAAATCGTATCTCTGCGGAATGTTTACAATAATGACATTTGTGTTAAGCATGGATGGCAATGTACCCTTTAAATCTTTGATTACCTTTTTACTCTCGTTTCTATAGATGTCGTTTGCTCCAGCGATGATTACTGCATAGTGCTTTGAAGTGAGGGTTGCACACTCTCCTAACATCCCGTTCGTGACCATTGCAATGGGTGCTTCTGGCTTTACTGTCGAAGTGACTTCAATTTCTCCGCTTCTCTCCAATACGCTTGCTGCTACATCTCGCCCGTGGCTATCCGCAAATATCCGCATCTTCCTGGATGTTCTCTTTATCACTTTCTTCTTTTCTTCTTGTAGAAAGTCATCATTTTCTTTGACGAGCGCTCCAAATGAGATTGAGACTGGAATTTCAGTTACATGTACCGGTCCATTTATAGGCCTAGGCATATTCAATCTTATCTTACCAGCAACCACTTTGGACCAAGTTTCCTTGCTTTCCTCTCTGTTTCCTTTTAATTTATTCAACTCTTCCATTAACTTAGTAATATCTTCCTTTAGCAGCTTTATACTTTCATCTTTTGAGGACAGTTCGTTTCTCAGGTTATGACATTCGCATGACGGTACCGGTAGCCCTACATTACGACAGTCGGTTTCACTTTTCTCCTCACTCAATTTTACCTGAGATCTTGTGATGATTTTATTTGCATTTTTTACTTTTATTTTGCACGGCGAGCATAAATCCGTAACGGTTACATTACCTGACGAGACACTAACACTGTTTACTGCCGACATACTAGAGATCTAAGTTAGCCTTGATGTTTACACCAAATTTCACTAAATTTATGTTAATTATTACTATCTAAATGAATTCATCTAATTACCTACCAATAAAGAAGAATGTGAAATACGTATATCTTCCAATCGGGTGAAAACTCGTAAAAGCACCACTATTCTACTTGGTTCAAACAGTGATTGAAGAAGTCACCGAATCTTTGGATACACGTTCCCACAACTTAGTTTAAGTTTATTAAATTATCAATAAGAATTTCTAAATACTATCAATATTCCATATTTCACTTGACGTAAGGAATGTAACTTTATAGATTTTAAACCTATGTTATAATATTTTACCACTTTTATCAAATATCAGGATGGTGGAGGTGTGGGAGCTTATGTCCACAAAAAATGGAATACAAAAGTTCTTAACCTATTTGAGAGTAACCATAGCTTGATCCAGTTAGAGCTTATAAGAAATGATACTGTTCGTTTCAATAACCTGAATACTATTAATATAATTGCAGTATATAATCCGAACATAAATAACGCAACAAAATTCATGCAATCTCTAGAGCACATTCTCTCGAAAAACAATGCGAATCTTTCCTTATGCATTGGTGATACAAATATTAACTTATTAAACAAACATAATGTAACCAAATCATACCTCAATCAACTATCAAGCTATGGTTTCACACAAGGCAATACCTGCTATCCAACAAGAATAAGTAAATCAACAAGCACACTCCTTGATCAGGTGGCCACTAATAACTGTAAATATGCCTATAGAATAAGCAATATAAATAGTGATATTAGTGATCATAATATTCTTGTAACTGAGATTTTCTGGTCAAATTACTATCCAGGCAAAAGCCCAATCTCGAACATGACATTTAAATACGCCCCCGACAAGCAAACGTCTAGTTCAAAAAACGTGAATAAAAATTACCGGTATTTGAACAAAAACAAATTATCGAATGATCTCAATCAAATAGACTGCTTAGATGAAACGAAACCTACATCGCCATGAAACACAAAATCTTGACACAGACACTCAACAAAGAAAACACTGACTCACCTTTGAAGGAAATACACCAGAACCACAAAAACCCATGGATAACAATAGAGTTAATTCAACTAATAAAGCAAAGGGACCTACTACATGCTAAACTTGAAACTAGCATTCACAGAAACAATAACCTCTTAAAGGAAGAGCACATAATATGTAGGAACAAAGTGACAGCTTTAAAACGGAAACTGAAATCCTCATACTATGAACATAAATTAACATTGAATGCCAATAGCATAAAAGATACTTGGAAAGTAATCAATGAAATGATCTACAACTGCACAACTGAAAACAAAGATGATCCCAGTGAGATAATAATTGACGGTAAATCTTTCACAGGAAAAGAAAATATTTGCAATGCTCTAAACACTCACTTTATAAACATAGCACACAAATTAGCCAAAAACATCCCCCCAGTGAAGAAAGTTAATGAAATTAATGTCAACACAGATTCCATATTTATGACCCTGACTAATGAGATGGAAATTCGCAATATTATATTAAGCCTTAAAATGAAAAGTAGCCAAGACAAAGATGGTATGTCAGTAAAATTGTTAAAAAACTCCATTGACATGCTAAGTAGCCCACTAACTACTTTAATAAATTTATCGTTAGAGACTGGTCTGGTGCCTGATGATCTAAAAATAGTACGAGTCATACCAGTCTATAAAGGAGGTGACAAAAGCAATCCGGACAATTACAGACCCATTTTCATCCTCCCACCCATATCCAAGGTACTCGAAACAGTAGTAAAAAACAGAATTGTTAATTTCTTAAATAAAAATGATTACTTCTACAAAGGGCAATATGGATTCCGAGAAAACTCAAGCACAGAAATAGCCACAATTGATATTATCTCTAACTTGCAGGATGTCTTAGACAATAAGATGACAGCGAGTGGCCTTTTCATAGACCTGAGAAAGGCGTTTGATACTGTTGACCATGAAATTCTTTTAGGGAAACTTGATAAAGCAGGTATCCGAGGAGTAGCTTGGACATGGTTTAAAAATTACCTATCTAATCGTAAGCAGTATATTGAAATAAATGGCTACAGAAGTGAGGAAGTTAATATTACCCACGGTGTGCCCCAAGGATCAATACTGGGTCCTTCCCTCTTCTTAGTATATATTAATGACATAGCAACACTCCGTTTTCATGGTAATATAACGTTGCTTGCAGATGACTTCAGCCTCTTTTACAATGCGTACACCACCAACACGCTGATTACACACATGCAGGAGGACATGAATACCATACTTGGCTGGACCCAGTCAAATAAATTAACAATAAATGAAGATAAAACAAATTATTTAATAATATCTAAGCGTAGAACAAAGTTAGACATCACTCAGAATATAATGCTGAATGGAAAAGCAGTTAAAAGGGTCTCATCTGTCAAATACCTTAGGCTTAATAATAGATGAAAATCTCTCCTGGCAAAATCACATTGATGCATTAGTAAAAAAAAATATCACCTGCCGCTGGGATGAAAAAAAATTGAGCTACTATATCCCAAAATATCTACCCAGGAAAGTGTATTTTTCTTTATTCCATAGCCACTTACAATATTTGAATACAATTTGGATAAAATGCTCAAACTACCTAAAAAGGAAATTGAGGTAATTCAGAATAGAGCCATAAGAAATATTTATAACTACCCTTTTTTAACACCAACCAAACACCTTTATATTACGAGCAAAATTCAACCTGTAGCCCTAAATGCAGAAATCAAATCAAATGTCCTGATGAACCAAATCCTACACAAAGGTATCCACACAAATTTAAACTTCACAAAACAATCTGATTTACACGATTACAAAACTAGACATGCAGATGACATAACACTTTTCCATATCATTTTCAAACAATATGGCAGTAATAGCATTAAGTATAGTGCCTTTGTAATAGTACATTATGCAACGAGCCTATAATGGCTATAATTAAGACACGAGTACATTTATAAAACGAGCGTATGCGAGTTTTATAATTTCCATACGAGTGTCTTAATTACCATTATAGGCGAGTTGCATACGACTGTTTATGTTCGACTATAATTATTATAACTATTTTATGTTCGAAGATAAATATTCATAAATATCTGTCGAGACTTAGCCAGTTTTATGTACTGAACAGAGCGCATGAGACGCAGAGAATGCCTTGTATTTGACCATGGCCTTCTCGATACCCCACTATGACACTAGACAACGCAGTTTAGAAGGCCTTGGAACTCCACGCAGGTGCGATGCTAACCTTATCTAATTGGTCAAACAACTGTTTCTTGAGATGTGATTGGTGGGAGAAACTGTTTCATAATGAAAAATAGTGTTATAATGACCATCATTATGATACAGTTTACTGACACATAATAGTCAGGGTCGAACATAAAGTTCAATATACTACCAGAAAATATAAAAATTGCACCTAGCCTACCAATCTTTAAAAGGAGGCTAAAACAGTTTATGTGGAATGATTATAAAATGTCAGTTTGAAGAAATTTCATAATCTGAGAAGACTAAAGAAGAACACATTGTGTACAAGAACTTATGAAAGCTACAAAATGTTGTATATATTTTCATACTGAAAACTTTGTAAACTAAACATTGTATTGTAATTTGTCGCCAACAAGATAAAACTGTACAATTCCTTTGTATATGAGTCCTTGACTCGTTAAGGGATTAATAAAATGCATTATTATTTACACTAGCTGCTATTGCCCTACACTCTCACTGTGACGCCATCATGCCGCAGGCAATGAGAATTGTAATAAGAATTGCAAATTGCCCATATTCTTTCGGCATTATAATAAAAAAAATATATTTAGGTACAAACCATAGTTGAATTGTTAGGTTTAACATTATCGCTTACCTCTGCGATTTTGCCCAAAGTTACGTCTCATTTAATATTGCATGAATCATAGTTCAGATGTCGATGCTTACGACGCTGTTTGTGGACAACTATTGAAATTGCGGAGAAAAGTAATTTCGTATCATTCTGAATATCTCCTTTCCATTACATTGTGAAATGAGATGGAGGTAGGAAGGTAGTTTTTTTCTGAATATTATATTAATTAGACTGAACCCTTACGATATGATTACGTTTGGGTTCCCAAGTTGCAGTCAGATCTGTTCCTATATTCTTTGGCTATCAGTAGTTGGTAGAAACGTCTAGCGAGCGGAAGGTCTTGCTCCTGTGCGCATGCGTCAGTGTTGAACAACCTAAGCTTTCTTCTCCGTGGCCAAGGTAACCGGAAGCCGCTACCTATCTTCTTTGGGAAGCCGCTTTATCAAATCAAATATGGCGTGGTAAATTTTTGGCCTGGTGATTTGAAGCAATAAAGCATTCGCAAATTTTTCGAGATGGAAACGGTGATTGAGATTGGCATATATAGCAATCTATAAATTGCATTAAGTCACGGAATTAAACTTCTTTGATGTGAGGTTCATCGTGTTCCACAATGATGTAGGCTACTGTGTAATGAAATTGTGGCGATGAAGCTTTCAGTAATATTTTACTACGGTAAAATAATAATACTTTCGATGGAAATGCAATTTTGGTCAGACAATTTATGATTGGGCTGCAATTGTACATACTGTATCTAATGGATCGGTAGCGATATTTTTCTGACAAAGAAATTCGCTCATGGAGGTTATGGTAGGCTATTGTTCAATTACGGTTTCAATAAATCTGTTCACTTTAAAGTATTTGCTGCTATACAGTATATACTGTAGATAGGGTACGTCCTGATATTCTGTGGGAAAGAAGTGTAATCTTGGCGTTATTGCTTGGATGTAACCGCACTTTTTTAGTGGTTTAGTTTTGTGATCTTCGACGCCACTGTTTAGAACCATTTTATACTGTGATACCGTACCTGATTGAGATGGGTTAGGTTATGTTAAATATGTGGTTTTAAGGAAAGTAACGAGTAGCTCATCTGTCCTTAAATGTCGGAGATGACTGAAATGCTAGAAACACGTGTAACCGGTACTTTAAACTTTTGTGATAAGTATTAGGCCTACAAAATGGTCGGTGATTGTATGACCTGTCTTTCTTGATATTTTATTTGAAGAAACTAGCATCATCCTAGATTTTGGGCTAGGATATGGTTTGCTATGGAGACATTTGCAAATGTGCGGGGCCAGTGGGGTGCAGTAGTACCTGCAATAAGAAAGTTTTGAAAAGAGTGATGATATGTTGTATACTGTCCGTCCACTGCTAATTCCGTTTAGTTTCAATTGTGAAATCGTACGGGTCAGAAGTAGGTTGGCACTATTGTCGTTCGCGCAGAGTGAGCTGTCTCCAGCTGACTCGTTGCATTCCTGCCACGGACATTAAGCTGGTGGATGGACAGTAGGCCTACAGTGTAGTTGCAAGTGGAGTCCTGTTGTAAATTTTGACCAGTTTTGTTCATGCATTGAAAGTATTAAAAAAAAGGTATCTCTCTAGCCATTAATTTCATCATTACAGTGCAGCATTGTGTGTGGAAATGGAACAACGTTCAAGAAAGAATATAATGCCCCAATAAAGAAACCCTTATTCCCTTCATTTCACACCATGTCCTGTACAGTACCAATATTTCTGTCTTGCAGAAAGTCACCAAATACCAGGTTTATTAAAAATTGTTGCATTTGTATATTTTGCGAAAGTTAAAATAGTAGCCTAATTGTGTACACCATGACAACAACAGGCTGAAGTACACAAACTGATGTGTAGATAGCTCTTGAGATTGTGGTTAATGAATTTGATGCTTGGAAGTGTATGAAAGACTGCGATTATTACTTCATTGTGCAAACCTAACAGATTTGAGGTGAAAGGAGGAGAATAAGGTACTGCTGTACTCCTGGGAGAGAGATTAATGTGGAGTACAGTTACAGTAGGAACTGGTGTGAACATTTCTGTAACAAGCAAAGTGAATGCTCCTCCACCCTACAGTTGTGCTGCATCACGTGGACTCGCCTGCATACGAAACTCATTGTGTGCCCATGTGCCATCAAGTAGTAATAATTACAGTCTTCGTTCTTTCCTATATTCCTCCATCTTGTCAAGTCGAAATACTCTTAAATGGCTTTCAATTAAGTAAATGGTCACATGCTTGTCATGATCTCTAGTAGTTTCGTTCAGATATACTGTACGGGTTCATGGCAAGTAATTGAATAGATGAAATCTACTTTAAATAATGTGTTTCAATTGGCCATGGTCTTTTAGGTACAAGGGGAAATTTTTATTGGCAATTACGCCATAAAACTTGGGTGGCATGAACTACGGTACAATTAAGTTACGTGTTCCTTGTTCTATAGTATGCATATCAACTCGCCAATAAAAGAAAAACACCAGTCTTACAAAAAATTCTAATAATGAGCTATAATGGCAAATTTAGAAGTGGTTTCACAAATAACACTATGGTATATACCTTGGAATTGTTTTCATTTTAAAGGTTAATGAACTGAATGCGAACACAGTGAGTCGCCATCGACAGCTAGTCGTTGAAACTGAATAGGTCCCTTTCAGTTCATCGACAAGAGCCACGCCTCCCTTTTGTCATGTTGAAATGGTTAAAAGTTCAGGTGTCCTGGATTCTCCAGAACTCTCATCGATTTTGTCAGAATTATGGAAAGTGGAAATCATTAGGATGGCCTTATTTTTCTTGGGAGAATAAGAGAGCCAATACAGTCAACTCTAAATCCAAAAATACTGCTGTTGACTGGCATTTTTGGTGCAATAAATATTGGAGGAATCTCTTACTTACTTTTTCGGAGTGTTCCGACAATATTGTTAGACGGTGGTTTTCAAGAAGATAGGTGGCCAGGGGGAAAGACATATCAATTGTCAAATCCTCCCACTGCCTAACTTTGGCTGTACTATTCTCTCAACAATGGCTCGTGGTGAATTTTCACTTCTAAAGGGTCCTTCTGGTTGTTGACCAGGATAAATTTCCATATGAACTGTGTAATATGTTCTGGCTCAAACTAAGGCAAAACTTCTTGTTGCCACACTTGACCGGTTTGCTTGGTATAGAAATAAATCGAATTTCCCTTGAAACAACCCGAGCATTTCGTCCACTGTGCAATATCCACCTGGTGAATATGACTGCGAGCATCGATCATCAAAACCCTGAAATATCTTGTGGATTAAAGAAAGACGATCTGATTGAGTTATCTTATCTCTGTCATGAACGTTATCGAATCTCATAGCTCGAAGCAAAAATTTGAAGCGACGCTGATTCATAGTCGTTCTGAATATTTCTGCACCTGTCCGATCTGTTACCAACATGTCTTCAAGATTTTGATACAATGAACGAAGAACCCCAGCAAGGTAAAAAGCCCAGACACGACTTTCAATTCCCAAACATCTGTAGAAAGAACATCACATTCTTGTGTAAAGTTCACTCGTCTTTGTTCAATCCACATATTTGTAAATCCCACAATCTTTTTAATTTCGGAGCCTGGAAAATAAATACTCTAAGCTTCTATCGCATCGCGAGCATCCCCCTTGGGTCCAGGTGGGTGAGAAGTTAGATTGCGTCGGCGTGTCCTTCCCCTTCGTTGAGAGGAATGTACTTGTTATGTTGTAACACCTTCTTTAGCCAAGTACACTGGTCCAGCATTACTAGTACTTCTTCCGGTACAGGCTAAAAATGGTGCATTTTCTCAGTGTTGTATCGTATTTCAATTATGTGACAGGTTACCACAATATTGTTCATCCACAGATTCCTCTGAGTCTTGGTTGTGTTCACTACAAGCCAAGTTGTCCTCTGCACTTCCATCATCATCTTCAAACTCCCCTGCTCCCTATTGTTCCACGTCAAACAGTTCCCTTCGTACTCTGTCTTGTTGCACTCGGAGTACTTATTTTCTGTTCCGTTCTTCTTTCTCCACACTCTCTAAGAGCGTCCTAATCCTATCTTCTTCTTCGGAGTCCATCATAAAATGCAAAACTCAACAGGTCGCGTGTGGTGGAAAAGACCAGGTCTGGTATAATTGGTAAATAGTTCAACTTACCACACAAAATTGGACTGGCGGACAAGAGGAAACTGTTGCTGATGCTATCCGTGACATTAGATGAAGTATGGTGGTGGGGGAGTGCAGCAAACAAGAATGGTGGCGTGAACAAATCGAACCTGATCTAAAAGACAGCAATGCAACCTCTCCCGGGTTAATGGAAGGGAGGCTAGGTTTATCAGGGTTGGGGAGTATGTAACCAACACTTTATGCAGAAACGACGTAATTAATTGACTGTAAAACCACTGCTTTTAAAAGTGGTTGGTTCCTTAGTATAGGGGCTGCAACAACGCGGTCATGTAGCCCCGTGTACTTTGGGTGTGTGTAGAATCTGTCTGATAACCGGTATTAATTGTGATGGCTGTATTAGTGTATGTTATCTGTAATTCAGGTAAGGACTGCAGACGATTAATTGTTTCAAGTAGTTCCTACTATTGCCACCAAATGCTACCATCCACGACACCTAGCTGTGGACGCGGCTACTAAATGCCACCACAGTCAGCATCCCGTGGCGAACGTTGGAACTAATAGAGCGTTATCAAACTAACCTACAAATTTTTGCTTCCACAAGTGTAATTAGTGGAAGATATTTTATTTTCATGCCATAAATCTATGACATGGGACTGCCGGCTTCACTTCCCCCCTGAAGGAAGGCATACTGACGGATTTTTAACGCTCTTAAAAAATCCGACGAGTTCGGCCGGGTTTAAATCCGCGATCATGGGCATGGAAGCTAAGCAAATGCAATTGCTTGTTAGTTTTTCATGATGGAACAATATGGGGATTATCCTAGATGCATGAAACAGGCGGAGAGTGAACATAATATACTGTATTTCCTTGACAGAAAAGTAATGAGTAACCTTTAAACAATGCCAGCCCAAGAGATTTTTCCTTGCTTAATTTAGCAACTCCTGGATTCTTGAATGTGTGTGGAATCTATCTGATGACCTGGGTTATTGTGGTGACGTTACTAGAGCTCAGAAGAATGCTAGACAGGGGAATGTAGCCAGCAATAACATTGTGATATGTCTTCCCAAAAACATTGGGCCATAACTTCCGAATAGTGTCCACTCATCCTTCTGAGTGCACAACGGGCCGATATATATTCTGCCGAGAAGGAAGCTGGTTGCCATAGCAATGAATGACTGTATGTCATTGTCCTCCACCTCACCACACACTCGCATTCTTCTGAGCTCTGTACAGTACTTGTAACTAGGAGTTAAGTTGGGAAGGAATCAGCTGCGATCTGAATTTACTTTGGGAAACTACAGATAACCACTTCTACAATGACCGAGAATAGGATATTAATCCGCTACTCATCTCTCCTGTTAACTGTCCTCTAGATGCTTGCAAACCTCATACTAGAATTAAAATTCATGACAGAGCTGAGAATTAAACCTACGCCACCATCATAGAAAAAAATTAGCCATGGCCAATTGCCAGATTACAGGAACTCACTATTCCATTCAAATCAAGCAAACTATAGTCATATTGCCCTCAACAATTCCTAATTGAGATTTTACATTGTAGCCGATAGCTCCCCATACCATAAAGCCCAGAGTTGGTTCTGTGCCTCTCGACAATAATGTCTGGGCACCTCTCTCTTCAGCTTGTCACGGTGGGTGAGTGGATAGCGTGTCGGTCTACCAACCCCAAGATTGCAGATTCGCTCCTGGTCGTGGTAAGTGATTTTTGAAAGGCGTCAAAAATACGACACGCATGTCATACGATTTTGGCATGTCAAAGAAACCATTTGAATTCAGTTGGCCGTGTTCATAATGGCAAAATTAATCTCGGGAGTTTCCGCCAACACAAAGTTCCTCATTTCTCTACTAGAAAGCGCTATAGTGTTCAAGGAGCTTAGATATCTAACCTCCTTGACTTTGTTTCATAGTGATTCAAGGAACAACGAAATTCGACATGCAAGCTATCCTCTGGGTGTCAAATTGCAAAGCTTGCACCCGGCACCCGAGGCCATACAATATTATTATCTCTCTCTTCGTATGTTGTCGCACACGATTGTGGCAATCAGTGCGAGAAAGACAGAGGAACAATTCATCACTAATGACACTATGCCATTTGTCAACCCACACTGATTTTCTCAACAGGACACGAGTCTTCCACGTTGATTTTGTAGAGTCGATGGAACACCTGAAGGAATACTGGCCTGTAAGCCACCAGTACGCAGACGATTCGCCACTGTTTGTTATGTAATGTAGGGTCAAATATAAAGGGACAGGAATTCCTGTCCCTTTATATTTGACTTTTAATCAATACGGAACCATGAGTGATTGTATGAATGTAATGTAGGGTGCTATTAGTCCTCAAATTTGTGCTGATGTTGTACGGGAGTCGATCCGGACCATCCAAATGATGCACCGATCCTTCCACAATAGTTTGTCAAGTTGAGCCTGTGCTAGGTCTAAGAGTGTGTGTACCTTCACTTGTCTCCGGGAATTTTGAATCCATCTTTTTGGGTCCATATTGACAAGTTACAAAATATGACAAAGATTTTGAGTATCTGCCTATTCAATACCTTAATATTCCAAGATCAATTAAAATACATTTCAGTACATGTTTCGGGGGCTATGAATGCCATAGTGTTAAAATTGGTAGTACATTACATTAATAGAAACATTGATTAAAACAGTACAGCACCACTCAGAAAGACATGCAATAACATAATAGCAAACTTACTGGTGTTTCTACAGTCTACTTCTAGCATCAAGGTATTTTCAAACTTCCGCGATGGTGGGAAATTGTGTCCAAAAGAATGGAGACTATGTTGAAAACTGAACAAAAGTTTCTAGTTTGAAATGCTGTATTCAGTGTATCGCAATATTAGTAAACATATTTCTATAAATAAATGTTGTTCATGTCTTTCAGTATGCCCCTTGTATAATGTTAAACCAAGCCTTGTGATGAGGATGTGATGATGACCGTGTGACGGTCGAAAAACATTATCAGTGAACAATATTAAGGTACATGCAATTTATTTATTTTCAGATAGGAAGTATATTGATGCTTTTGAGCTCTGTTGGAGCTGTGTTGGAGAAGGATACTGCATATTCCTTGGACAGCCAAGAAGACAAATGTATGGGTAATTCAAAAAATCAAACCAGATCTGTCTCTTCAAGCATTGATAACAAGATTACGGCCGTCATATTTTGGACACATTATGAGACGTTCTGATTCGTTGGAAAAGACAATAATGCTTGGAAAGGTGGAAGGGTCTCGGAGACGAGGGCGGCCAGCATTGAGATGGATCGACTCCATCAAATCCAACTAAAATGGCGGATATGTAAAAGGTTTATATTCTAAACGTAAGCAAAATTAAGAAATTACGCAGGTTTACCGAGGATTACGCGAGTGACTAAAGTGTTAAATATTGTGTGAACAGTGTAGGTAAAATACGTAAGAGAAATACAATACATAACTTGCTAAAAGAGAAGTCATATAACATTTAATATCATGACGGTCAACTGTGCTCCATGCGGCAAAAAGATCAAGAACAATCAGCAGGCTGTAGGATGTGATGGTGAGTGTGGACGCTGGTTTCATGTAACATGCATGAAAATGAGTAAAGACACGTACCAACAATTCCGGAAAGATGATACTTTCAAATGGTCATGCAATCGGGAAGACTGCCTCCCGCAACCTAACCTCAAAGAGGTTATGGCATCTTTCTCCCAGAAACTTGAGAAATCCCTTTCGGCGATGAGAGAAGAAAACCACGAGGTAAGAAAACTAGCAACTTTCTCATCAGAAAAGTATGATGAACTCCACCGGGAAATTGAAACTCTGAAGAAAGAGAGAAAAACCGTCAAGGACGCAGAAATGGCAGCATCTAGAGCTATCAACGAATTGGAGGAACTAAAACAGTACCAGCGCAAGAACAACTTGATAGTGTATGGAATACCCACGGAAAGAGAGGAGGATGTATTTCACAAAATCTCGGACATTGGCAAGACGTTAGGAGTTGAAATCACCAGGGCAAACATAGACGCAGCTCACCGCCTCCCGTCAACAAAGCCTGGGCTTCAACCGATAATTGTGAAATTAAATATTAGGTGGAAGAAGGAAGAGATTATCAGTAGCAGAAGACAAAAGAAGACCCTGAAGACGAGTGAAATTGGTTACAGTGATGGTGGTAATATATATATCAATGAACACCTGGCCCCAAGAAATGAAACCATCGCCAAAAAGTGCCGTGAATTGAGACAACAGGGAAAAATCTTTGCAACTTGGGTCAGAGACTGCAAAATATACATTCGGAAAAATCAAAATGGACCCTCAAAGCTTATATCAAGTGCTGAAATACTGGATGAACTCGCCCTCTCAAACTAAAATCAATGTAATAGTAAGATATCTACTAAGTATTATCCCATATGGAACTAGAATTACAGAAATTAAATTTTTTAGGTACCGGTAATGCTAATAATAATACACTAGAATTAACCGAGTGTAACTGTAATACACTTAGCGATTATTATAAGATTAAGGACAGTAAACAGATAATAACCGATACCAGTACACTAAAATGCGTACACATAAATGCACATAGCATAAAAAACAAGTTCGATGATATCCAAATAATGTTAGACAGAATCAAAGGTGTAGATGTCCTAGCAATCTCAGAAAATTGGTTAACAGAACAAACAAAAATGTTTTTCAATATTAAGAAATATGTTGCATATCACATAGTTAGAAAGCAAACTGGCGGGGGAGTATCTTTGTATATTTCAAACAAATGTAGCAGTACCCTTGTAAAGGAAATAAATTCCACCCACAGCATACTGCACATTACTGTGAGAAAAGGCCATCAAGAATACAATATAATCACTGCCTATAACCCTCATAAAAGCAACATTCCACACTTTCTAACTGATCTCGAAGTAATTATTAGTTCTTACTCAACGAATCCTGTTCTAATACTAGGTGATATGAATATCGATCTATTATTTGGGGACAGATATACTAGTAGTTATATTAACCTAGTCAAATCATACGGTCTAGTCTTATGTAATACAAAATATCCAACTCGTGTAACACAAACTAGCTCTACTCTAATTGATCATGTATTGGCGAACGACTGTGACAAAATATGTAATGTCTATAATATTGATAATGATTTGAGTGATCACCATTTACTCATCTGTGAAATGAGAAACAAAAAGATAAACAGGAACTCAATATGTGATGATAGGCCAATAGAAAAGGATAAAATAAACTACAAAAAACTTAATAAATATTTAATAACTCAAGAATTTGTATGCAATGAAACTAACATCAATGACTACTACAATAAATTCTGTGATTTTATTAATAAAGGAATAGAAGCCTGTACTATGAAATATACGAAGTGCCCCACCAATAAAACCCTGGATCACACAAGATCTTTTAGCACTAATACACAGGAAAGATAAGATATATACAAAAACCAAAGTTAAAAATCCATCTGCAGAAATTTTAGAAGAATATAAAATTATTAGCAACCAAGTTACAAAACTTAAGAGAAACCTACAAAGAAACTACTTTGACCAAAAAATTCAAAATGCAAATAATCAGAGGGAAGTGTGGAGTGTTGTTAATGAGATGTTAAATAGACCAAAGAAGGGGAAAAATGAAATTGTCAAACTTATAGTCGACGGCACAAATGTCGAAAAAAAGGAAAATATATGTGATGAAATGAATAAATATTATGTCAATATTGCTAACAGTATATGGGAAAATCAAGGAAACGGTTCTACCTCGGGCATTACAAGCTATAAAAATACTACTAGCACTAAGACAATCTTTATGTTACCTACTGATGCTAATGAAATACAATCAATTATAAACTCCCTAAAACACAAAAACAATATAAGTGAGGACAACACTACTAATGTCATGCTACAATTGTGTCTTGAGGGCCTTACACCATATCTTGTCAAAATAATAAATCTTTCACTGATGACTGGTATATTCCCCGATGCCTGTAAAGTCTCTAGGGTGGTCCCGATCTACAAAAAAGGGGACAAAACCCACCCATCAAATTACAGACCCATTAATATTATATCTGCCATCAGCAAGGTTCTAGAAAGCGTTGTTAAACGAAGACTTATGAATTTCTTCATGAAAAATGATTACTTTGCAAACTGCCAATATGGGTTTATTCCAAATAGAGGAGCTGATAGTGCTATATTTGAAGTAGTAACTGATGTAGAAAAGGCATTAGATGAAAACAAACTAGCTGCTGGTGTACTAATTGACCTTCAAAAAGCCTTCGATCTGGTTAACCATAAGATTCTCCTTAATAAACTAGAATTTGCAGGCATCAGAGGAGTGGCACATGATTGGTTCAAGAACTACCTCACTAACAGAAAACAATATGTTGCAATCGATCTCAAATGAGAATTGACACAGGAGTACCTCAAGGTTCTGTCTTAGGACCAATTCTTTTCTTGGCCTATATTAATGATATAGTATTATTAGAATTGAAAGGCAAGCTTAAACTATTTGCAGATTATATTTTTATACTCTATCTGGGAACATCTGAACAGGAAATTATGCTAAATATTAATTATGATCTCAATAAGCTGGTGGATTGGTTGAGAGCACACAAAATGGTTATCAATATCACTAAAACAAAATATTTGTTCTTCCATAAACCATCATACAAGATTGAGACCACAAACATAGTCAACATAGCCAACAAAGAAATAGAAAGGGTTAAATCGGCAACATACTTAGGTATCACACTAGATAGTACACTAACCAGGGAAAATCATGTAGAAAATGTAAAACATAAAATCAGCCCTTTAATTGGTATTATTTTCAGATTAAGATATAGCTGTCTTACTAGCCAACAATTGAAAAATATATACTTTGCTCTGATACATTCACATCTAATGTACATGAATTTCATATGGGGATATTGTAAGAAGGAGCTGATAAAAGAACTTGAGATACTCCAGAAACGTGCTATAAAATCTATCTTTGGATTACCTTGGCTCACACCCTCAAATGAATTGTACTCAGGAACTAAAATTATGCCACTGCAAAAACAAATAGCTATGTCAGCAACAGTATTTGTATACAAATTAGAAAACAAATTGATACACACACACATCCATTTTACCCATGCAAATGGCATTCATCACTATGCAACAAGAGGAGTAAATCAAATATTCACCAGCCATTCCCAATCCATTAAATTTGGAACTAAAGGAATTATGTCCTCTATAATAAAAGAATACAACTCGCTACCATTAGGCATAAGGGAAAGTTTCTCTATAAAAACATTTAAGAGGAAAACAAAAGACTTCCTATTAAGGAATGAATAGCCAATGTACAATAGCCTTAAGCAATGCAATGTATCATACCATATTATCTCTGTAAAGTTAGTCACTAGCAATCTAAGTTACTATTAAACTAAACAATAATGTTACAAAAATTATATATATGCCATGCTGTAACTATGTTACTTGATTGTCCCTAACACGAGCTCAGGCTCATTGGGACCTATGTAAATAAATAAATAAATAAAAATAATATGTCAGTGAAGGATCTGAAGTATATGGATGAAGGCCGAATCATATGGAGACAGTCCATCCATGCAGTCGCTAGGAGTCGACGAATACTTGATGGCACCTGATCATCAACAATTATTTTCAGAAAAATGTGATATACTGGTATATTAAATTACCTCGCCTAATCTAATAGGGCGAAAGAGTTTTGACCGATTGAAAAGTACACATTGATTGTACAGTCAACACTGAAAACGACTTCTAAACTTCACATTGTTTCCCCATTTTCGACTCCATGCAAAAGTTGCCTTCCAGTAGATAACTGCCTCTACCTTCCAACTCTTTGCCCAGTTTCATTCACTTCCTCTCTTGAGGTTGGTGTCTAGAAGGGGATCCGGCAGTAAACCTCCCCCTCCACATTACATATCCAACCCCATTGATATGGGAATAATAATGGGTAGACATACACAATGGAGTATTTTAATTAAAAAGTAGATTCTGATTTATAAAAGATCATCTCTCAGTACAGAAATCAGTTGTTTCTGGAATAGACTAAATGAAATGATGAGTAAGAGTTTACCTTTTTCACTTGTAGGACTTTCCATTTCTGTTGTTTGTCCCCTTTTTTATTATGTGTTGAAGACATGATTGCAAATAGTCAAGTTAGGAACTAAGCAAGTGCTGACCTAGTGTTGGCGCAGCAGTCTCCCCCCTCCTAAGCTGTATCATAAATTTAATTGTCCACTTTTCAATACAATTTTCAGTTTGTCCCTATTGGTACATGTTTTGGCATATCTTCAATATCTTAAATGGTTGACAAAGGAAGGATTTCTGGAATAAATTTTATTTCAAGCAACATTTTAAGAATTTTAAATCTATGTAGATAAAACAATGTGAATCAAAATTAGTGTATTTTTTTAAGGAATGCGTGATAAAAATTGATGCTAATGCTGTAGTAGTGTAGTTGTATGATAATATTGTAATAGGCTGAAGATGGCACGGCACGTGTGCTGAAACATGTACTGATAGGGACAAACTGAAAATTGTATTGAAAAGTGGACAACTAAATTTATGATATTGATATCAATATGGAAAACTGAAACCATGATGAATGTGAAATTGATTGTGCAGGCAACACTGAAAAATGGCTGTGCAAACCATGCACAGCCTTGCACTGTGGCAATTCTATCTCTATGGTGAGGGTTGTTGAGGCAGGACAGCAAGGTCATATGCCCCTCGTAAAACAGTTTTTAAATATAAATTTTGTTCAGTTAACATTTAGATATGGATGCCTAAAAACGAAAACAGTCCATTATTAATAAAAGAAAAAGAACTAATAATTATAATAACAAACAAAAATATTGTTGTTGTTTCCTATGGCTAGCCCGGATTCCAATCCATCAGCTTTCTTGCATTCCAATAGAGTTGAGTGTTTCCTGAAGTTCTAGCAGTCACATCAAGTTTGTTGCAATGTAGCAGGTGCCCCTTATCCATTTTACTTCCAGGTTCGTGACAAAGTGTGCATTCTTCAGATCTCAAGATGTTGATTCGTTTCAGATGAGCTGCAAGGCAGTCATGGCCAGTGTTAAGTCTGAAGAAGCTTCTCTTCTTGGTGTTAATTTATATTGATCCCATTTAGCATCAATGTCCTTCCATAATTTGGTTTCTGCTGTTTCCTTTGCCATTTCTTCATACCTGTTTTTGATAGTATTTTTCAAGATCCTTTTTGCTGACATAAAATCAGTCTGACTGACAGGTTGTTGTAGTGTGGTACCTTTTTTGCTAATCTGTCTGCCTCTTCATTACCTGCTATTCCAACATGAGAAGAGATCCACTGAAATGAGATCTGTTTGTGGAGTCTTTGAAGGGTTTTTATCATACAAAAAATGTCTTTCAGTTCTTTATTTTGAGGCTTATAATTTGACGAGACGGCTTGGATGGCTGCTTTTGAATCTGTAATGATAACACATTTTTGATAATCAATGTTTCTGCCTAATAACTGATGGAGTGCATGTGAAATTGCTCTTATCTCAGCATCAAATTTTGTTTTGGCCTACTGGGAAGTAGAGTGAGAAGAGAGATGAATGTATTCCTGCTCCAGTTCTATTTTCTTTGTTTTGTGAGCCATCTGTAAATATTTTTAACCATTGATTAGATGGATATCTTTCTTCTATTGTACAGAGGGCCAGCTGTTTTAGATCATGTGGTGAAGAGTCTTTCTTGCAGACCTCTTCTAGCAAAGTAAGATCTGTAGTCACTTGTATATATTCAATGGGGTTGACTGGCATACAGAGTGGTTCAAGTTTTATTTTCAGATTGCTCTTATTGATATATTCTTTGGCGAGACCATAGCGTATATGGCCAAAGTATTCAAGTTTTTTCTGTTTGGTGTTATGCAAATCCTTCCATGGACCTAGATTTTTCATGAATTCTGGGAATATCTCATCAGGTCCTGGTTGTTTTCTGACTTGTGTGTTCTTTATTGCTAACATTAACTCTTCCATTGAAAATTCATTGTTAAAGATATCGTCTGCATTATTATTCATGCATTTTTGTACTATTTTTTTGAGAGTCTTGGCTTCTTTCTTTTTCTGTTTTGATAGTCTAATTGAATTGAAATGTTTACAGAAGTGGTTTGCTATTTTATGACAGTCTGTAATTTCCTTATCATTTATCATAATAGGATTCAAAGGAGTGACTACGTGTTTGTTGTTTAGAGAATTGATAAGTTTGTGAGCTTTATTGCTGCCTGTCCTATAGTCAACTGTTGTTAGAAATGTGTTCCAAGACTCTCTTTTTGATATTGTTATTGCTTGTTTTAATTTTGCTGTTGCTTGTCGCCATTTCCAAACATCATTTTGATCCTGAGTAAGTTCAGCTGTTCTTCTTGCTTTGTCTCTGGCGGACTTAAGATTGTTCAATTCATCTGACCAGATAGGTTTATATTTTGTTTGAGCACCTCTGGGTATGCACAGTTTGGCTATGTCTTTTATGGCTGTAGTAAATTTATTCAGGATGATGTTAGGAGGTGCATCAAGATCAATTTCCGACATTTTAGTTTCAAGTTTGTTTCTGAAATTTTCTCAGACTGCCTTTTGTAAGTTCCACCAAATCTTCTGGTCTGCACTTTGAGCAGATTCACTGTATAATGTAATAGTAAGAAGGGACATTCTATGTCCACTGCCTGGATCTTCGAGTACTGATCGATGACTGTGGTTTGTAAGATCTGTTGAGACTAATATGAGATCTGGGTTAGTTGTGGAACCAGAGTGGTGAATGAATGTTGCTGGGTCTTTGTTACTATATAATAGTTAGAGAGCTACTCTCTATAAGGTCTTTTATTGTTTTACCAGCTGAATTTGTGTAATTGTAGCTCCAGACTGGAGAAGCTGCAATGAAGTCTCCTATAAAAAAAAGTAGCTGTTTCGATTTTTAAAAGGTGAAGATCCAGATTTTTATTGTTTGTCGAATAAAAAAGGGAAGAAAGAGAGAAAAATCTTGCGAAAGATACTAGGGCCTGAAAAACGAAATGATGGTACATGGAGAAAGAGGAGAAATGAGGATCTACATAGACAGGCAGAGAAGATCACGGGCACCATGCGTAAGAGGAGACTGGAGTTTTATGGGCACCTCATAAGAATGGATGAGAATCGAATAACGAAAAGATTCTTTAATTACATCAGCCAGCAAAAGGCAACTACAATGCGGGTAGAAGAAAGGACATGGAGTAAGTTGGCATACATACAAAAGACAGCTGGAATAGGGCTGTGTTTCGAGCTAAAATTGATAACTTCAAGGGGTTCAAGGATAGACCCAGTAGAATGACCAAGAACACCTGGTCAGAGGAAAGGAGGAGGAACCACAGCAAAAGGATGAAGAAATTCTGGGTGAAGAAAAAGGATCTGAATTGCTTCCCATGGTCCACAGTAGGCCAAATTCAAAGAAAGAAGAAGAAACAAAAATATAGGGAATACCAAACAACAGTGTCAAGCTGGCTAGAAGGTCATGGGTTCGTTGCACTAATGGGTGTTGCGGGAAACATGAAGCAATTGACTGCGACAAATTCAAAGAGTCAGTACACACAAGAGAGTGGAATCGTGCATTCTGTATGGCAAACTAGAGCTTCATAGATAGCAACGAGCTCTGCAGTAAAGATGATATAAGTTTGTGCCAAAGAGATCTTCATATTTGCCCCATCAATGATTTAAGCTCAACCCACTTTCTTGTCCACCTCCGATCCATCGGCGAACATCCAGATATTGATGAACTGTGCTGTTCACCTTAAAACCCCGATGTAGACCTAGCCAAATTTCCGGACATACGACACCTTGTTAGGTGTCTGCATCATAAAGGGACCTGCAGCCACTCCTATTTCATTACACGAGCTGTCAAGCCTAATACCAACCGGCTGGTTGGTGTACCTCTGGTGAGATTATAGGTATTGAATAGAGATTGATAGCTAGGATAATGCATAATTTGATGCACATTGGCAGCATATGATGAAAACATATCTTGGCGTCTGACACAAAGAGGTGGAACACCTGATTTGGCGAGTAGACTGGAAATCGGGCTGGTATGGAAAGCATTAGCTCTCAGCCTAATTCTGCTATACTGTCCAGCATTTTCCAAGTTGCTGACTTTGCTGAACTGTACGCTGCAAAATCATAGTCTAGTCGGGACAGGCTGAGGTCTTGGTAAAACAGTAACAGGATCAAAGCTATCTCAAATTATCAGTAATTTGCTGCTTTTGGTTGATTTCAGGGGCTTTTTTGTTGTTGTTGTGTGGCCTCCTGAGAGGCCGAGTGCAGGTCCCTCTAGTCGACGCCCGTGGGCGATCTGCACGCCGGGATGAGAGATGGAATGATGAAGATAATGAAACTGGACAAGGATGTGGAAGGAAGTGGCCGTGGCCTGTCAGAAGGTACTGACAGAAACCCATTTCAAGGACGATCGACGGAGGGGCTCGAACCCACGTGTCTACCGAGTCAGCAGGGAGCTTGGCGCCATGACCTAACGCTGCGCTTTACCGAGTGTAGCCACTGCTGTCGGTATGTTTCAGGAGCTAGAATATTGTGATTGTGTACTTTTGTACGATACCAGAATAAAAACATTATTGTGATGTCTGTAATAAGGTAAGATTTTAGAGAAAATTGTGATTGGGCCGAATGAATAGTTGCTGTGTGCATCGCAAGAAGCAAACAGTACAACCTTCTAAGAAAAGTGCATAAAAGAGCTCAAGTGGTCCAATGTGATCAAAGTTTAAAAAATAAAAGTACATACATTCATTTTCATTTGAGACTGTTTTGCCTGTCAGCATCCAGTCTAGTCTGCAAGCCTCTGTTTGCGAACACTTTACATCCATGATCACGTATTAGCAGGCTTCCTCTTCTTCTACACCTCTCACTTAGAAATTGTTCGAAACTGAATCTAACCATTGCCTTCTAGGTCTACCGGTACCTATGCTTCTCTTTCACTCTACAGCGAAATTATTAACTTCTTTTCACATGATCCCAACATCTGAGTCGGCTCATACGAACAGCTTCATCTAGCGTGTTAATTTCTAACTCAGCCCTTATCTCTTAATTATGAGTAGGCTGCCTTCCTGCCGTTGCTGCAACCTATTTGTTCCAACAATTATTCAAGTTACCCTCATATCCGTTACCTCTAGCTTATGTATCAGATACCCTGAATCTACCCAGCTCTCACTTCCATACAGCAAGGTCGGTCTAAATACTGAGCGATATAGGGAGCGTTTCATTGCTACAGTAACTTCCTTCTTGCAGAATACTGTAGATTACAACTAAGTACTCACTGTATGGGCTTTCCTGCACCTTGACTCTATTTCCTTTCCCATACTACCATCCTGAGAGAATGCACAGACTAAGTACTGGTACTTAATATGTTACACCTGCTCCTATTTAGTTCCTCCTATTTGACATACTATTTTCTTGTGCTTCTTTCTCACCGGCATAACCATCATTTTTGAAATGCTGATTTTCATACCTTATTTCCTACATTTCTGTTCAAGTTCTAAAATTTTGACTTGTAAGCTTTTGACGGAGTCTTGTCATTACAATCAAATCGTCAGCATAGACCAGAATGCTGGTTTCCATCTAATTGAATCCCAACCAACCAGTTTATGCCCTTCAGCAAATAGTCCATGTAAAAAATAAGCATTAGTAGTAGTGGTGGTGGTGAGAGATTACAGCCTTGCCTCACTCCTGTAACAACCTTGAACCAAGAACTAATCCTACCATCACTGCAGTCTGATTATCAAACATAAATAATGTTGATTGTCTGTAGCAGCCTTCCCTCGATACCATATTCCCTCTGGATGCTCAGCATCTTCACCCTGGGTACTCTATCGAATGCCTTCTCTTACTAGATCTACAAAACACAAATGTCTATTCCTCTCGTAACATTCCTCTATAACTTGGCGCATACTAAATATTTGATCTTGACATCCTTGTTGCGATCTAAAGCCACTCTGGTTTTCATTCATCTTACTCTCGGCCAATGATCGAACTCTTCTTTCTACAATGCACAGGGCATATCAAAGAAATGCCAAAATAATTATTGCCATCTTTTCTGTTACCTTGTTTATAAGATGGGGCGATTACTGCTTTTGTCCAGTCAGAGGGTACATTTCCTAAAACCCATGCCAATTTGATTATCCTATGCAACCATTTCAGCCGTGCTTTCCCACTATACTTCACCATTTCTGACCGAATTTCATCTACCCCTGCCGCTTTGTGACATTGTACCTTAGTTTAATTACCATCCTCTCTACTTCTCAACAGTAACTGTAATTATTTGGGTAACTGTCCTGGATTGTGAATATATTACATATGTATATTGATACAATTTACAAAGAAACTATAATCCATGTTTCTCAATCTGTTTTACCAGTGTTTCACCCCAGTGCACCATTGGGCTTATTAGTTGGTATACTATACCTCTTCTTCTTCTTCTTCTTCTTGTGCCATATCCTCATTGGATGTTAGTTATTGTTGTTTTAAGGGGCAGAACTATGAGGCCATCTGCCTCTCTCATTGGAAGTTGGTTGTCGTCAGGGCGATTTCTTTTACCAGCTTGGAATAGTTCAGGAGTGTTTATTCCATACCATTTGCGTAGGTTCTTTAGCCTTCCTCGACCTCTCCTACCTTCAATTATGATCTGTGGGAGTTTATATATTTATCATTGCAAATGATATGGCCAAAGTATTCAAGTTTTTTCTGTTTGGTGTTATGCAAATCCTTCAGTTCTTTATGCAGGCATTCCAGCACTTCCATGTTACGTACTCTATCGATCCATAACATTCTGTGCAGGTGCCAATAGCACCACATCTCGAAGGCTTGAAGTCTTTTACTGGTGTTCTCCGTGAGGGTCCAGGCTTCAATAGAGAAAAATTAACACCATAGTAAACGGATACGAAGAGCAATATTAAAGTCTCTGTTGCACAGTGATTGTTTCATTTTCTTGAATGCAGCTCTAGCCAATTCAATGCGGGATAGCATTATTCCAATAATGATCAAGTATGCATCCAAGGTATTTCACGTGTTGAGCTTGTTCCAGTGTTGTCCCAGCTACAGTAAGATTAACAGGTGGAATTACATGTTTGCTCAAAACCATTAGTTTTGTCCTTTTCGTATTCAAATTCAGACCTCTCTTGCACTGTGTTGTACTACAGAGTTTAGTAAGGTTTGCAGATCTTCAGCACTTGTTGCAAGCAGAGCTGTATCGTCTGCATACTACAAATCATTTATGGTGTTTCCATTAACAATACCTTACTGTTTTCCTTCCTGTGCTTCAGAAATATTTCCTCAGAGTAGATATAGAAAGGAAGTGGAGATAGAGCATAAGACTTGTCTCACATCTCGTTTTATATTTTCTACCACCGGTGTTGGTTCAATCATCTACTTTTACTGAAGCCGTCTGATTCCAGTACAAGTTGACAAAAATTCGTATGTCTTGCTCATCTAGACTAATATCATATTTCACACAATCAAATCATAGTTGATAAAGCAAGCATAAACATTTACAGATATATCTATATTTTTTACACCAAAACCTGCATCACCAGTATGTCTCTCTGGTGCCAACCCCAAATCCACTACGGAATCCTAACTGGGTATTTCCTATGTATGCTTCACATTTGCTGTGTATGCTGGTTGTTTATTTCAAGTCATAAGCGTAGCAAAAAAAACATAGGAAACAAACCAAAGGTTGATAAAATATAATACAATGTAACACAAATCTAAAATGACAACCTAAACAATATCAGCCCAAAATTGTGCAACAGTGTAACAGTATTGTCTGAAGCATCAACAAGCTCTTGTGAGGAATATGATGTAGGATATCTAGGACAGTTATTTAAGTGTTTAGTTGTCTGTCCCTCCCCGCAGTCACACAAGGTGGAAGATTCCTTCAACAAGCCCCATTTGAACAGGTTGTCCTTAGTTCGTCCGACGCCACTCCTGAGCCGATTAAAGGACTTCCACTCTTTTCAGACTTGATTTCCACCAGGAGGAAGGTTCTCAGAAGGAACCATCCAATCATTACAATCAGATTTTGCTGTCCACTGAGATAATCTGGCTGCTCCAGGCTGACCGGTGAGGGGAGTAGTACTTCTCATGAAGCTCTTCCTAGATTTGAGCCTACTAAGTGGTGGCTGGTAACCATGATCATTGTTATGTTCTGCTTTATGTCTCTCAAGTTTGGCTGCAACTTTACGCCTTACATCTGGAGGAGCAATCTCCGCTAGCTTGTGGAGTTTATCAATAGGTGTAGCTTTGAGACATCCCGTTTCTATCCTGCAGGTTTCATTTAGAGCCATATCAACTTGCTTTGCATGAGATGATTTGCGCCACACAGGGCATGCATATTCAGCTGCAGAATAACAGAAAGCCAAGGCTGATGTTCTTAGTAAATTGGGATCTGCACCCCATATACTGCCAGTAAGCTTCCGCAAGATGTTGTTACGAGCAGCAACTTTCTGCTTGGTGTTAATGCAGTGTTTACTGTAGGTCAACGTTCGATCTAAGGTAACACCCAGATATTTGGGGTAGAAACAATGTTCAAGTCTTTATCTTCCCATAAGCTTGCCACGGTGGGTGCGTGGATAGTGTGTCGTTCTACTAACCCCAAGATTGCAGGTTCGCCCCTGGCCGTGGTAAGTGATTTTTGAAAGGCGGCAAAAATACGATACGCATGTCATACGATGTTGGCATGTCAAAGAACCCAATTTAATTCAGTAGGCCGAGTTCATAATGGCAAAATTAATCTAGGGAGTTTCCGCCAACACAAAGTTCCTAATTTCTCTGCTAGAAAGCGCTATAGTGTTCAAGGAGATTAGATATCTAACATCTAACCTCCTTGACTTTCATAGTCAAGGAACAACGAAATTCGACATGCAAGCTACCCTCTGGGTGTCAAATAACAAAGCTTGCACCCGGCACCCGAGGCCATACGATATTATTATTATTATATCTTCCCATAACACTGTAAGCTTTCTATAGGCTTCTCGATTTCGTAGGTGGAAAGCACAATTTGAGTTTTAGTAGGGTTAGGTCTCAAATTATTGACTCTATAGTACTCAGAGGTCCTTCAGAGCAACAGTCAACTGGTTTTCTACTACCTCAAAATATCTGGCCTGTGTGACTAAAGCAAGATCATCTGCATAGATTAAGCTCTTTGTAAGGGAAGGTTGAGGCTGATCATTTGTAAATATGCTGAACAATATGGGGGAAAGGACACTACACTGAGGCAAGCCATTCCTTTGACTTCTCCATCTACTCTTTCTACCTTGGAACTCCAAATAGAATCGCCGATTTTCTAAACGCGTCTGCACAGTTCTGGTGATGTAGTAGACTTTGTGCAGTAGTTGTTGATGCTGAGTGGTATCATATGTTGCTGTGAGATCCACGAAGACAGCCCCAGAGATGTATCCTTTTCAGGAAGATCTTGAGGACATGACTCATTAAGCTTATGATTTTATAATCCCCACAAGGTTTTGCTGCTGCTTTCTTTGGAATGGTATTAAAAGTTGACATCAACCAGTCAGAAGAGATATTTTCAGTTGTATACACTTGGCTGAATAGCCTTTTTTTTTGGGATATCCAGTGGTTGGTCTTCTTTAAGTATTTATAATATTTTCTGAAGTGCTGGAAGGAAAAGCAATGTTGTCACACAGGTGTTCACACTTGACTAACTTAAACATCATAGAATAAACTAACTTTTTCATACAATGTGATTCTCTGCGAATCATAAACACTAACATTAACTAGACAAGCTAAACATATTTCTAAATAATTGTACAATCTCAAACTTCAACGCTAGTGATCAGATGACCACATGACGGTCGAAACGGGTAATCATAAAATTACTTGAGAATATCAGTGTGGGTTGACAAATGGCATAATGTCATCATTAGTGATGAATTGTTCCTCTGTCTTTCTCGCATTGATTGCCACAATCGTGTGCGACAACATACGAAGAGAGAGGTGCCCTGACATTATTGTCGAGAGGCACAGAACCAACTCTGGGCATTATGGTCTGGGGAGCTATCGGTTATAATATAAAATCTCAATTAGGGATTGTTGAGGGCAATATGACTATAGTTAGCTTGATTTGAATGGAATAGTGAATTCCAGTAATTTGGCAATTGGCCATGGCTAATAGATTTCTATGATGGTGGCCTAGGTTTAATTCCCAGCTCTGTCATGAATTTTAATTCTAGTATGAGGTTTGCAAGCTTCTAGAGGACAGGTGAGTGAGTAGTGGATTCATATCCTATTCTCGGTCATTGTAGAAGTGGTTGTCCGTAGTTTCCCAAAGTAAATTCAGATCGCAGCTGATTCCTTCCCAACTTAACTCCTAGTAACAAATACTGTACAGAGCTCAGAAGAATGCGAGCATGTGGTGAGGTGGAGGACAATGACATACAGTCCTTCATTGCTATGGCGGGTGAGTTAGCCGCGGTCGTTACGACGTCGCTGTAGGCAGTCGCTCACATCCGGAAGGCGAGGAGGTTCGAATCCCCCCCGCCAGCAACCTTGAAGATGGTCTTCTGTGGTTTCCCATCATCCTTCCAGGCAAATGCCGGAGTTGGTCCCTAACTTTAGGCCACAGACAACACTCCACACGCGGCGGTACTTGTAGCTCACCTCATGGGTGTCCGTATAGAAGCAGCTACAGCCTCTGGTGACCCGACCATGTCCTCGGACACTTCCGGCACTAAACGCCACACGCTAAAAAATAAATATATATATTGCTATGGCAACCTGCTTCCTTCACGGCAGAATATATATCGGCCCGTTATGCACTCAGAAGGACGAGTGGACACTGTTCGGAAGATATATCACAATGTTATCGCTAGCTACTGTGCATTTCCCTACCTAGCATTCTTCTGAGCTCTAGTAATGTCACTATAATAACCCAGGTTATCAGATAGATTCCACACACATTCAAGAATCCAGGAGTTGCTAAATTAAGCAAAGAAAAATCTCTTGGGCTTGTAACGTGTTTTTCGAGGGGTTTTCATGCCACTGGCATAAGTCAGTAGGAAGCCATTCTATATTTATTTACGCGGCAAATTGTTCAGCCAAGAGAATTTTTTCATGTTAATTTATTATTATTATTATTAATGTATTATAATTAGTATTAAGGTATTTTCGGAGAGTAGGGGAGTGAGGCGGTTTCTGCCCCCCCCCCCCTCCCTCTGACGTCACATACTAACCCGCAATACATTCAGGGGCAAAGTCAATATCTCTCAAACGCATGGTCCGATTTTGACAAATGAGGTGTCGTTGGACTCGGGCTGACGCCCTCTTTCCAATGGACCATTCATTTCAATCCCTAAATAGAACCTACCCCTACTAGGGGGTGAAATTATATTTTTTTTAGTGAAAGTCTGTTTTCAAATGCGACATGTATAAGGTGCGCTGCTAAAATGAACTTAAACGTTGTTGCCCATATAGCGCATGCGTTTTACGGGATGCCGCTATGGATGAACATTTTTGTTTTTGTTTTTTACGCATGCGCACTTGGGATTTTTGTAAGAGGGCGAGCTTTTTTGAAAAAAATGATTGATAAGAAGAGGTTTTGGTGGTGAGGAGAGAACCAGATAGTCGCCTACTTTCCTACGAAGTTTGCCGATATCTCTCGAACGCAAGGTGGGATTTGGACGTGTGACGTGTCAAATCGCTTGTCTCGATGCTCTATATATGCTATTAATAGGTTAAAGTTTTGAGAATGAGGGAAACAGGCTTTTTGGGGGTAAAACCATGATTTTAGACTTTTTCCTATATTTCACGAATGCATGGTCGGATTTGGTTCTATGACGTGTCAAATGGCTTGTCTCGAAACCCTCTTTATTTTGGTAATAGGTTAAAGTTTTTGAGAATGAGGGAAACAGAATGTTTTGGGGTAAAAACGTGATTTTAAACTTTTTGCTATATCTCGCGAACCAATCATGCTAGAGGCGTGTACGACGGGTCCAAGGACTCGGGCTGACGTCCTCTTTGCTATAGACCACTCGTTATAATTTTTAATAAAATTGGAAACTCGATTTTGAGGTAAACACGTGTTTTTTGTGATTTTGCCGATATCTCACGAACCAATAACGCTAGAGGCATGTACGACGGGTCCAAGGACTTGGGGTGACGTCCTCTTTGCTATTGACGACTCGTTATAATTTTTAATAAAATTGGAAACGCGATTTTGGGGTAAACACGTGTTTTTTGTGATTTTTGCCGATATCTCACGAACTAATAACGCTAGAGACGTGTACGAGGTGTCCTAGGACTCGGGCTAACGCCCCCCTTTCAAATGTGGTAGATAATTTTTCCAAAAAAAAATAATTCACAAAGGGCCTAACGCCATACATGTTGAAAAAACTTTTTCTTTTTCTTTACCTGTTTATAATGTCCATGAAGCGTGGTGGTTGAGAGAGACGATACGGCTGGGTGTGTGTGTGTGTATGTGTGTCAATGAACCTATCGCTAACCACAAGGACCATGCTTAATAGAACAATCGCTATTTCGGCGGGTCGATGTATGACAGAGCGAGGGTGCGTTTTTCTGATATTTTACCTTTGACGTGTAAACGGTGATGAGAACTTGCTTCTATGTTGGTCGAAGCGAGTAGAGAAAACAAACTTACAGGAGGTGAAGGTCATTTGAGCTTATTGGAAGGCGTTGATCTGACTTGACAACAGGTGCAATGGAAAAATGACCATGACGCATCAAGGTGAAATAATCTGACCATTGTGGTGGCAGGGAAGTGCGAAATGCATGTGAACTTGTGTGAAACCAGATGTAGGCTAAACCAGTGACATCCTGTCTTGCTTCGTACGTGACAAAATGCAAGTTCATGTGAAATTTGATCTACTGCAGGTGTTCATCTTGGACGTTAGCTGTCCACGTGCGCGATAACTGTTAACAAGTCACATCCTGTTTTGCTTCGTACGTGACAAAATGCAAGTTCATGTGAAATTTGATCTGCCACAGGTGTTCACCTTGGACGTTAGCTGTCCACCTGCACGATAAGAGAATGTTCAAAGCGTGGGAATCGCTGAATCAGTAAAAAGTATGATGCAACTTGTCGGAATGATGTCACAACCAATAGATAGGCAAGAGCTGCAAACAGCAGTGGTGGGAGGTGAAGGGAGGGAGAGGGGGGGGGGTAATGTATGAGAGAACACAGGAGGAAAGGGAAAGACAAACATGTATGAACATGCATGAAGCGCGGAGCGCTGTACACATAGAGCTATAGGTGGTGTACAACATGTGTGAATAAATAAAAAGTACACAGGTTCACACAACATGTAATTTATTGATCCAAGAATTAAACGTAGAGTTAAACCCTAACCATTTGACATAGAGTTTATTTCCTTTTTGTTTCAACACTTTTTCCACAAGATAATGCTGAGGAAATGCTGTTTTCTGAAGTTCATGGAGATAAAATCTACCTTTTATGGGTTGATGGTTGAGGTCTTGGAGTAAATAGGTGACTGGACTGTCCAAGTTGACTCGACGAATTCGAAATAGTTCAGTCCCCCACTGAGGCGTGTAGCCCTTATTGAAGGCAGACTTAAATTTGCTCACACGAACAAAATCCCCAATTTTCAGTCGGTGACGTTTAGGATCGGCTGTTTTATGGGGTTAAACAGTTTATCCAATCGCTGAATATTTTTAGTTACGAGACGTGGCTTGGTCCCAATCGTTCTATGTTTGGTGTCATTGTAACGTGATACTAGCTCAGGTAACATGTCCAACCGGCGATACGTGCCCTGAGTGGTAAACGCTTTCCACATATGGGTTTTCAATGTTCGGTTGAACCGTTCGACCACACTGGCTTTGAGGTTGCTGTACGTGGTGTAATGGTGAATATCCTTAGATTTGAGAAAACTGGAGAAATCCTTGTTGAAAAATTCTTTCCCCTGGTCAGTTTGTAGCAGCTGAGGTTGACGTTTGGAGTGTTGGATAATATGTTGAAAGGCCTTGGTAACTAGTGGGCCAGACTTGCGACGCACAGGTTCAACAAAGGCCATTTTGGAATAGACATTTATTTTACAATAGGTAGCGCACGAGTAGTTTCTACAAATGAGTTACGGCGCACGAGTCGATTCAACAAAGTTCCGTTTGCGTTCATATACCATTCATTCGATTGCGATTGAACTTCAATTGTTTGGTTTTCAAATGCAGTGGTAGATAGTCGTTATTTTGTAAAACATTCTTACTTGCAGTAGTAATAAGACTCTATGGTTTCGCTAACACATAGATAGACTGTATTATTGCCATGGTCAAGCACTCACATTAAGATCATTTACAAAATCATAAAATGAAAAATAAAAAATCTTGTTTTGAAAATATCGTTTTTCAACATACACAAAATAAATATATAAAAAATTTGTAAACAGCAAAATGGAAAATCCATGGTCAAGCACTCACATTAAGATCATTTACAAAATCATAAAATGAAAAATAAAAAATCTTGTTTTGGAAATATCGATTTTTTTCAACATACACAAAATAAATATATAAAAAATTTGTAAACAGCAAAATGGAAAATCCAAGTTTCCATATAGACAACATTTAAGAAAATATATGCAAATGGGATATTGACAAATGTGTAAATATGAAAATGGAAAAGTCCATGTTTCCATATCATGAAATTGAAAAACATCAAACTGTCATTTAAAAAAATGCAAATGGAAAATTGACAAATTGCAATGTGTGAAATGTGAAATTGAACAAATGGCTATCATTATTTAAAAAAAAGAACATGGTGCTCTATGGTTGAGGTGTGAATCAAACCCTCTCTACTTATTTGGACCACTCGAGACTGAGTAGACTAGTTTTAGTTGTCATACCACTTTTAAAAGTTTGTGTTAAATCTAGGAATTGAACCCAAGAGCTTGTAGGGGAGATCCAAGGTTATAATATGTTAAACAGATAGCCTTGAATGTAGGGTGTGGTAGCTATATAGAGATGAGACGTTTCGCTCGGGGCAGGGAGGCATGGAGATCAGCATCAAACCAGTCAAAAGACTGACGACTTAAACAACATGTAGAGCTCACCAAAATAATGTTGTGTAACGGTAAATGTTAGTCAACGAACAGTAATGCATTACTAAAACCCATGACACGATACCTAAGAGCTTTTCTAAAATTATTTTAAAATGCCTTTAACCCTATATTAAACACCCAGTTCACAAGACTCATAACTGCAATGTTATGGTCAAACAAAACAAAATCTATATTTCAAAACAAACAAGTGGTTTAGTCAATGTATACTGGAAAAAGTTTTATAAACACTCAAGTCCACAAAAATAATTAAATTAGTAACAGTCAGGTTGACCGAGTGGATATGGTGTTTGACTTAAGTTCAAATTTTCTGTACAAGAAAGCAAGGGTTCGAATCCCTTACCTGATATAACTATTGCCTCAACATGGCTTGACCACACTCTATTATTGTGTACTCGGTACACAAACCATAAATAGAGTGTATTGTTTAAGGTCACTCTCTTTGAGAACATAGTCAGAGACTGTTGATGGTTAACAATTGCATTAATAGTGGGACATAGGGATAGCAATTAAGAAAAACAGAAAATACACATACACTATTTTTATTTATTTAATGTAAGTACTTGTACAATAGTTATATACAAACTACAATTCTCTTTTGTCTATTACTATCTAGTCCTTTTCGATCCACTTGCATATCAAGGGCAGATGACTTTGTAGTTCAGCCCCTTTAAACAACAATAACACTACTTCTTGCATAGTCTGTGATGTTGATGACTCTTGAGGCGTGGAAGATGGATACAACATAACTTTTACAACAGGGGTTAAACGTTGCTCAACAAACAATGCACTATTTTGAGTAGCAACATCTTTCTCTTGTACTAACTTTTTAGCATTCTGATGATTTTTTGTCAACACCATTAGTGTTTTGTCTGGAGCACTACATCGCCTGATCACTCACACTTAAAACCACACTATTTCTACTTTTCATATTGCCTCGACTTCTTGTTGACCTCTGTTTTGAGCATTGCCAGAATATTATTCCTTTTACATTTTGTCGTCTATAGTTATAAGAGTAGCCTTTATAGAGTACACGTTGTTTACCTCGGTTAGTTGTAGTAAGTTCCATAGTAGTAACTAACCTGTTAGTATGATTTGCACACTACAAAGGTTATCTCTGTTCTGGTAATTGAATTATTTAGCGTTGGCTTTTATATTTAATTCGTACAGTTTAAAGTGATAGAAAAGTGGTAGAAACGTGGTAGCAAAGTGGTAGACAATTGGTAACATAGTGGTAGAAAAGTGGTAGCAAAGTGGTAGAAAAGTGGCAGAAAAGTAGTAGAAAAGTGGTAGCAAAGTGGTAGAAAAGTGGTAGCAAACTAGAAAAGTGGTAGAAAAGTAGTAGCAAAGTGGTAGAAAAGTGGTAGCAAACTAGAAAAGTGGTAGCAAAGTGGTAGCAAAGTGGTAGAAAATATTACATGTATTGTTAAGAAATAGTTTAAGCGGTTACATGGATTCATTACACTATAATTTTAGCATTACGAAGCTCATTTTCTATATCCAAAAGTTCTTCCTCATATTTAGTATGACCAGCCTGTTTACAGGTATGCAAGTACTGAAGCCGCTGGATTAGCTTACTGGGATTGTTCCAGTAAACAAATTTAACATATGATTTTTTTGGGTGTAAACCATTATCATCATCATCATCATCATTATCATCATAATCATCATCATCATCATGGTTATCATCATCAATATAATTATCATCAATATAATCATCATCACTATTACTATCTAATCCTTTTTGTTCATCTTGCAATGCAACAACCTTTGGCATAGTTTGTGTTGTCTTTGATAGTGTTAGAGGTTTCTTAGACGTTAACGACTGTCCTAACATGTCTTTTTCAGGAGATAATAAATGCTCTTTAACAAACAAAGCACTATCTTGAGCCACACTATTTTTTTCTTGGTCTTGCTTTTTTACCTTGGTTAGAGTATTTTGTCCATTTAAATGAGTATTATTTTGAGATTTACAATGATGATCGATTGAAATAAGTATGTTGGAGCCTTTTGTCTTAATCATTCCTCGACACTTTTTAGATCGTTGTTTCGAACAGCACCAAATAACAGTTCCATTTTTATTAGTTCTTTTTACAATATATGCATATCCTTTATAGTAAGCACATGGCTTACCATAGCTAGTCGTTGATACTTCCATGTCAACTGTTCAGCATAAACTAATCTCTAGTAAAGTTAACTCGATAATAAAAATGATTGTTTGTAGTATGTGCAGTTTAAAGTAAGAGCAAAAGTGAGAGTCAAATGGTATAAAAGTGTTAGCAAAGTGGTGGAAGAGTGGTAGCAGTTTATAGTAGTCATGATCTTTTTTAGTAGAATGTGATTTGAGTAAATGTAATTTCTAATCCTTAGCAGTGAGTAGTCAGTTAGTCTTGGTTCAGACAAGCGTAAACAGTTCTCCAATGAATCAGAGATCAAGATTTTCATTATGAAACAGTTGTGTAACCAATTAGGTATCGGTACTTGATAGCTTCACACATGAACAAAAATTCCAACATATCTGACTTGAATTACATGATTTGAAAGTTGACAAAGAATATCCAATCAACCATTGTAGTTACAATGTCAAACACACAAAGACAAAATCAGCATGAAATTTTAAGTTACAGGAAAATTCTATGAAATAGACTCTGCAGGAAATTTGGAAATACACATCAGAAGTTTGCAACACCATCCTTCTAGCCTATATAAATTTTCGACATGGAAAGTGTGCACTGCCCCTAACATTAAACCAATTTATCAATAACACAAGTCAACAATCAAAACATTTTGTGTTGAGTCTATCATTTAATGCATATACTGTCTACATTGAACAGTAACAAAAAACGCCATTCATAATTAATTAAGTTTGCTTTAATTCTTTATGTAATGATATATACATATTTAAAGTTTTGGCTGACTGTTCAGGGTGAATCGGCTTTGAACACATAAGAGAGGGAATATTTTAAGACTTAACCTCATCTCACCTAACATAACCTAATTTTACCTAACCTAACCTTGTCATATAGGTAAGAAACGGGTCAAGCTATGCTTTCGACTACCGAGTTTCAGCTACTTTTCAAGGTTACTCTCCCGAACATTGCCGGAGACTGCTGATAAACACTTATATTCTCACGGCGGCGGCGCGCAACGACTTACATGACGCCCCCCCCTTTTCATTGATCCCTGTTGATTTGTCCCTTTGGACTGGTCCCTGTTGACTAGCCCCTTTTGGACGGGCCCTTTTTGAATGGAGTCATTTTTGACGGGTCCCTGTGGACAGGTCCTTTTGGCTGATCCCTTTGGACCGGACCCTTTGACATAATTTGGATAATTGGATAACCTATGGACTGGCCCATGCAATTATCCAAATTATGTCAAAGGGTCCGGTCCAAAGGGATCAGCCAAAAGGACCTGTCCACAGGGACCCGTCAAAAATGACTCCATTCAAAAAGGGCCCGTCCAAAAGGGGCTAGTCAACAGGGACCAGTCCAAAGGGACAAATCAACAGGGATCAATGAAAAGGGGGGAGCGCGTCATGTAAGTCGTTGCGCGCCGCCGCCGTGAGAATATAAGTGTTTATCAGCAGTCTCCGGCAATGTTCGGGAGAGTAACCTTGAAAAGTAGCTGAAACTCGGTAGTCGAAAGCATAGCTTGACCCGTTTCTTACCTATATGACAAGGTTAGGTTAGGTAAATTTAGGTTATGTTAGGTGAGCTGAGGTTAAGTCTTAAAATATTCCCTCTCTTATGTGTTCAAAGCCGATTCACCCTGAACAGTCAGCCAAAACTTTAAATATGTATATATCATTACATAAAGAATTAAAGCAAACTTAATTAATTATGAATGGCGTTTTTTGTTACTGTTCAATGTAGACAGAATATATGCATTAAATGATAGACTCAACACAAAATGTTTTGATTGTTGACTTGTGTTATTGATAAATTGGTTTAATGTTAGGGGCAGTGCACACTTTCCATGTCGAAAATTTATATAGGCTAGAAGGATGGTGTTGCAAACTTCTGATGTGTATTTCCAAATTTCCTGCAGAGTCTATTTCATAGAATTTTCCTGTAACTTAAAATTTCATGCTGATTTTGTCTTTGTGTGTTTGACATTGTAACTACAATGGTTGATTGGATATTCTTTGTCAACTTTCAAATCATGTAATTCAAGTCAGATATGTTGGAATTTTTGTTCATGTGTGAAGCTATCAAGTACCGATACCTAATTGGTTACACAACTGTTTCATAATGAAAATCTTGATCTCTGATTCATTGGAGAACTGTTTACGCTTGTCTGAACCAAGACTAACTGACTACTCACTGCTAAGGATTAGAAATTACATTTACTCAAATCACATTCTACTAAAAAAGATCATGACTACTATAAACTGCTACCACTCTTCCACCACTTTGCTAACACTTTTATACCATTTGACTCTCACTTTTGCTCTTACTTTAAACTGCACATACTACAAACAATCATTTTTATTATCGAGTTAACTTTACTAGAGATTAGTTTATGCTGAACAGTTGACATGGAAGTATCAACGACTAGCTATGGTAAGCCATGTGCTTACTATAAAGGATATGCATATATTGTAAAAAGAACTAATAAAAATGGAACTGTTATTTGGTGCTGTTCGAAACAACGATCTAAAAAGTGTCGAGGAATGATTAAGACAAAAGGCTCCAACATACTTATTTCAATCGATCATCATTGTAAATCTCAAAATAATACTCATTTAAATGGACAAAATACTCTAACCAAGGTAAAAAAGCAAGACCAAGAAAAAAAAATAGTGTGGCTCAAGATAGTGCTTTGTTTGTTAAAGAGCATTTATTATCTCCTGAAAAAGACATGTTAGGACAGTCGTTAACGTCTAAGAAACCTCTAACACTATCAAAGACAACACAAACTATGCCAAAGGTTGTTGCATTGCAAGATGAACAAAAAGGATTAGATAGTAATAGTGATGATGATTATATTGATGATAATTATATTGATGATGATAACCATGATGATGATGATGATGATTATGATGATAATGATGATGATGATGATGATAATGGTTTACACCCAAAAAAATCATATGTTAAATTTGTTTACTGGAACAATCCCAGTAAGCTAATCCAGCGGCTTCAGTACTTGCATACCTGTAAACAGGCTGGTCATACTAAATATGAGGAAGAACTTTTGGATATAGAAAATGAGCTTCGTAATGCTAAAATTATAGTGTAATGAATCCATGTAACCGCTTAAACTATTTCTTAACAATACATGTAATATTTTCTACCACTTTGCTACCACTTTGCTACCACTTTTCTAGTTTGCTACCACTTTTCTACCACTTTGCTACTACTTTTCTGCCACTTTTCTAGTTTGCTACCACTTTTCTACCACTTTGCTACCACTTTTCTACTACTTTTCTGCCACTTTTCTACCACTTTGCTACCACTTTTCTACCACTATGTTACCAATTGTCTACCACTTTGCTACCACGTTTCTACCACTTTTCTATCACTTTAAACTGTACGAATTAAATATAAAAGCCAACGCTAAATAATTCAATTACCAGAACAGAGATAACCTTTGTAGTGTGCAAATCATACTAACAGGTTAGTTACTACTATGGAACTTACTACAACTAACCGAGGTAAACAACGTGTACTCTATAAAGGCTACTCTTATAACTATAGACGAAAAAATGTAAAAGGAATAATATTCTGGCAATGCTCAAAACAGAGGTCAACAAGATGTCGAGGCAATATGAAAAGTAGAAATAGTGTGGTTTTAAGTGTGAGTGATCAGGCGATGTAGTGCTCCAGACAAAACACTAATGGTGTTGACAAAAAATCATCAGAATGCTAAAAAGTTAGTACAAGAGAAAGATGTTGCTACTCAAAATAGTGCATTGTTTGTTGAGCAACGTTTAACCCCTGTTGTAAAAGTTATGTTGTATCCATCTTCCACGCCTCAAGAGTCATCAACATCACAGACTATGCAAGAAGTAGTGTTATTGTTGTTTAAAGGGGCTGAACTACAAAGTCATCTGCCCTTGATATGCAAGTGGATCGAAAAGGACTAGATAGTAATAGACAAAAGAGAATTGTAGTTTGTATATAACTATTGTACAAGTACTTACATTAAATAAATAAAAATAGTGTATGTGTATTGTCTGTTTTTCTTAATTGCTATCCCTATGTCCCACTATTAATGCAATTGTTAACCATCAACAGTCTCTGACTATGTTCGCAAAGAGAGTGACCTTAAACAATACACTCTATTTATGGTTTGTGTACCGAGTACACAATAATAGAGTGTGGTCAAGCCATGTTGAGGCAATAGTTATATCAGGTAAGGGATTCGAACCCTTGCTTTCTTGTACAGAAAATTTGAACTTAAGTCAAACACCATATCCACTCGGTCAACCTGACTGTTACTAATTTAATTATTTTAGTGGACTTGAGTGTTTATAAAACTTTTTCCAGTATACATTGACTAAACCACTTGTTTGTTTTGAAATATAGATTTTGTTTTGTTTGACCATAACATTGCAGTTATGAGTCTTGTGAACTGGGTGTTTAATATAGGGTTAAAGGCATTTTAAAATAATTTTAGAAAAGCTCTTAGGTATCGTGTCATGGGTTTTAGTAATGCATTACTGTTCGTTGACTAACATTTACCGTTACACAACATTATTTTGGTGAGCTCTACATGTTGTTTAAGTCGTCAGTCTTTTGACTGGTTTGATGCTGATCTCCATGCCTCCCTGCCCCGAGCGAAACGTCTCATCTCTATATAGCTACCACACCCTACATTCAAGGCTATCTGTTTAACATATTATAACCTTGGATCTCCCCTACAAGCTCTTGGGTTCAATTCCTAGATTTAACACAAACTTTTAAAAGTGGTATGACAACTAAAACTAGTCTACTCAGTCTCGGGTGGTCCAAATAAGTAGAGAGGGTTTGATTCACACCTCAACCATAGAGCACCATGTTCTTTTTTTTAAATAATGATAGCCATTTGTTCAATTTCACATTTCACACATTGCAATTTGTCAATTTTCCATTTGCATTTTTTTAAATGACAGTTTGATGTTTTTCAATTTCATGATATGGAAACATGGAATTTTCCATTTTCATATTTACACATTTGTCAATTTCCCATTTGCACATATTTTCTTAAATGTCCGTTTAAGGTTTTTAAATGTTGTCTATATGGAAACTTGGATTTTCCATTTTGCTGTTTACAAATTTTTTATATATTTATTTTGTGTATGTTGAAAAAAATCGATATTTCCAAAACAAGATTTTTTATTTTTCATTTTATGATTTTGTAAATGATCTTAATGTGAGTGCTTGACCATGGATTTTCCATTTTGCTGTTTACAAATTTTTTATATATTTATCTTGTGTATGTTGAAAAACGATATTTTCAAAACAAGATTTTTTATTTTTCATTTTATGATTTTGTAAATGATCTTAATGTGAGTGCTTGACCATGGCAATAATACAGTCTATCTATGTGTTAGCGAAACCATAGAGTCTTATTACTACTGCAAGTAAGAATGTTTTACAAAATAACGACTATCTACCACTGCATTTGAAAACCAAACAATTGAAGTTCAATCGCAATCGAATGAATGGTATATGAACGCAAACGGAACTTTGTTGAATCGACTCGTGCGCCGTAACTCATTTGTAGAAACTACTCGTGCGCTACCTATTGTAAAATAAATGTCTATTCCAAAATGGCCTTTGTTGAACCTGTGCGTCGCAAGTCTGGCCCACTAGTTACCAAGGCCTTTCAACATATTTTCCAACACTCCAAACGTCAACCTCAGCTGCTACAAACTGACCAGGGGAAAGAATTTTTCAACAAGGATTTCTCCAGTTTTCTCAAATCTAAGGATATTCACCATTACACCACGTACAGCAACCTCAAAGCCAGTGTGGTCGAACGGTTCAACCGAACATTGAAAACCCATATGTGGAAAGCGTTTACCACTCAGGGCACGTATCGCCGGTTGGACATGTTACCTGAGCTAGTATCACGTTACAATGACACCAAACATAGAACGATTGGGACCAAGCCACGTCTCGTAACTAAAAATATTCAGCGATTGGATAAACTGTTTAACCCCATAAAACAGCCGATCCTAAACGTCACCGACTGAAAATTGGGGATTTTGTTCGTGTGAGCAAATTTAAGTCTGCCTTCAATAAGGGCTACACGCCTCAGTGGGGGACTGAACTATTTCGAATTCGTCGAGTCAACTTGGACAGTCCAGTCACCTATTTACTCCAAGACCTCAACCATCAACCCATAAAAGGTAGATTTTATCTCCATGAACTTCAGAAAACAGCATTTCCTCAGCATTATCTTGTGGAAAAAGTGTTGAAACAAAAAGGAAATAAACTCTATGTCAAATGGTTAGGGTTTAACTCTACGTTTAATTCTTGGATCAATAAATTACATGTTGTGTGAACCTGTGTACTTTTTATTTATTCACACATGTTGTACACCACCTATAGCTCTATGTGTACAGCGCTCCGCGCTTCATGCATGTTCATACATGTTTGTCTTTCCCTTTCCTCCTGTGTTCTCTCATACATTACCCCCCCCCCTCTCCCTCCCTTCACCTCCCACCACTGCTGTTTGCAGCTCTTGCCTATCTATTGGTTGTGACATCATTCCGACAAGTTGCATCATACTTTTTACTGATTCAGCGATTCCCACGCTTTGAACATTCTCTTATCGTGCAGGTGGACAGCTAACGTCCAAGGTGAACACCTGTGGCAGATCAAATTTCACATGAACTTGCATTTTGTCACGTACGAAGCAAAACAGGATGTGACTTGTTAACAGTTATCGCGCACGTGGACAGCTAACGTCCAAGATGAACACCTGCGGTAGATCAAATTTCACATGAACTTGCATTTTGTCACGTACGAAGCAAGACAGGATGTCACTGGTTTAGCCTACATCTGGTTTCACACAAGTTCACATGCATTTCGCACTTCCCTGCCACCACAATGGTCAGATTATTTCACCTTGATGCGTCATGGTCATTTTTCCATTGCACCTGTTGTCAAGTCAGATCAACGCCTTCCAATAAGCTCAAATGACCTTCACCTCCTGTAAGTTTGTTTTCTCTACTCGCTTCGACCAACATAGAAGCAAGCTCTCATCACCGTTTACACGTCAAAGGTAAAATATCAGAAAAACGCACCCTCGCTCTGTCATACATCGACCCGCCGAAATAGCGATTGTTCTATTAAGCATGGTCCTTGTGGTTAGCGATAGGTTCATTGACACACACACACACACACACACACACACCCAGCCGTATCGTCTCTCTCAACCACCACGCTTCATGGACATTATAAACAGGTAAAGAAAAAGAAAAAGTTTTTTCAACATGTATGGCGTTAGGCCCTTTGTGAATTATTTTTTTTGGAAACATTATCTACCACATTTGAAAGGGGGGCGTTAGCCCGAGTCCTAGGACACCTCGTACACGTCTCTAGCGTTATTAGTTCGTGAGATATCGGCAAAAATCACAAAAAACACGTGTTTACCCCAAAATCGCGTTTCCAATTTTATTAAAAATTATAACGAGTCGTCAATAGCAAAGAGGACGTCACCCCAAGTCCTTGGACCCGTCGTACATGCCTCTAGCGTTATTGGTTCGTGAGATATCGGCAAAATCACAAAAAACACGTGTTTACCTCAAAATCGAGTTTCCAATTTTATTAAAAATTATAACGAGTGGTCTATAGCAAAGAGGACGTCAGCCCGAGTCCTTGGACCCGTCGTACACGCCTCTAGCATGATTGGTTCGCGAGATATAGCAAAAAGTTTAAAATCACGTTTTTACCCCAAAACATTCTGTTTCCCTCATTCTCAAAAACTTTAACCTATTACCAAAATAAAGAGGGTTTCGAGACAAGCCATTTGACACGTCATAGAACCAAATCCGACCATGCATTCGTGAAATATAGGAAAAAGTCTAAAATCATGGTTTTACCCCCAAAAAGCCTGTTTCCCTCATTCTCAAAACTTTAACCTTTTAATGGCATATATAGAGCATCGAGACAAGCGATTTGACACGTCACACGTCCAAATCCCACCTTGCGTTCGAGAGATATCGGCAAACTTCGTAGGAAAGTAGGCGACTATCTGGTTCTCTCCTCACCACCAAAACCTCTTCTTATCAATCATTTTTTTCAAAAAAGCTCGCCCTCTTACAAAAATCCCAAGTGCGCATGCGTAAAAAACAAAAACAAAAATGTTCATCCATAGCGGCATCCAGTAAAACGCATGCGCTATATGGGCAACAACGTTTAAGTTCATTTTAGCAGCGCACCTTATACATGTCGCATTTGAAAACAGAATTTCACTAAAAAAATTATAATTTCACCCCCTAGTAGGGGTAGGTTTTATTTAGGGATTGAAATGAATGGTCCATTGGAAAGAGGGCGTCAGCCCGAGTCCAACGACACCTCATTTGTCAAAATCGGACCATGCGTTTGAGAGATATTGACTTTGCACCTGAATGTATTGCGGGTTAGTATGTGACGTCAGAGGGAGGGGGGGGGGGGGCAGAAACCGCCTCACTCCCCTACTTCGGAGCATTTTATAAAATTATAAGCATACAGATAGGTTTTCTATGTCTTAGAAAACACTATCAAGCAAATTATTACGAACGACAATATCATAGAAAATTATATGATTACGGAATTTAACGGAGTTTCGTCAGTTAGGGTATATTGAGAGACATGACTCACTGGGAATTCAAGTACAGGCTTAATCTTGTCGGGAAGCATGACGCAATCCTGCGTTGCAGCTTAAAGAAAAGGCGAATGTGTGTAACGGAAAATGACTTCTCCCTCCCGCCGAGTGTAATGAGCCAGAGTGGGGATGTAGCGCTTGGGGAGCAGCCAATCAGTGGAGACCACGTAAGCTGGAAGTCGGCTGAAGAGTGGGGATGCGGCGGGTGCAGATATCGTTCGGCGCGCCGTGGAACGAGGACAACCTGTGTGGAACTTGCCGAGAATGTTTGCACGCGGGAGTGGCTCTGATGTTCAGTGGAGTTAGCGACTATCTTTGTGAAACTTAACCGTGGTGGTTGTACGTGTTGGTTCCGATGTACGGACCATAAATCTTCATATCTACAAATATATCATCAACAACGAAGAAGATGGCGACATCCAGGAGGCTGTGGGAAGCTCACTTCAACATCCAGTACGAGGGAAATGCTACAGCAATTTCCAGTGGTAAGAGCGAATGACGCAGAAATACGCAATCTCTCATTTTTCTTTGTTTCATATTCAGTAATTCAGTAAATTCATAGCTTGGGAATAAGAGTAAAATCAGTAATTTATCCGACTCCGTTTTCACGTAATTTTCTAGCGGTAACATTCAAATCGCAACGCTCCAATTAAAATTCAAAATTATTATTATTATTAATTTTGCTATACTTGTTTTTATACAATAAATCCATTTCTTTTACAATGCAATCTTTGTTTTCAGTAGTTAGCATTAGATATAGACCAATTCCTTCTCCTGATACAATTGATTTTGGGTTAATGATCCAATCATACCACGATCTGAGAGTAAAGATTCTTGAAGATGTTCTACCAGAGCTAGGTGTTGTTAAATACAAATTTAGATTTCAACATAGCGTTGAGGTCTTGGCGCCCATTAAAACAACATATCTTAGTAGAAAACAGTATATTTGTCACGCAACAGTGAGGGCTATAGAAAATATTACACTTGTACGCTCAACGTGTGGGCTAGCAAAACTGTTACATTTGTCGCTACCAACATGGGGTTTAATAAACGCTACACTTGGCGACCAACGTGGAGCAAAGTTAATAAACGCTACACTTGGCGCCCAACGTGGGGATGAAAACCTTATAACATTTGTGGAAGGAGAAGGGTATATATTTCTGTGCCTGTATTTTGGGGGTTATTTGTCTGTATCAGTGTATATCATTATGGGGGATGAGAAAGAAATACAGATGAGGTTACGTAGTGGTCATCAACTGGAGAGTGATGATACGAGCAGTATGTCGAGTGATGGTAGTACCGGGGTAGCGGAGGTAAATCCCGATACTGAAACAGGGGGTGTAGGCGGCCAACCAGAATTAAAAACTTTACTTCCCGAGTTCATGTATCAGAACAAAGTTAGTAGTGATGCCTTAAATGCAAAATTAGAACAGAATAATGCAAAATTAGAACAAAACAGTAGGAAAAATAAAGAGAGTAATAGGGAATTGAGCGATAGTTTAAACGCCAAATTAGAACAAAACAGTAGGGAAAATAAAGAAAGTACAGACGCTTTAAATGCAAAACTGGAACAAAACAACGCTAAACTAGAACAAAACAGTAGGGAAAATAGAGAGAGTACTGAAACTTTAAATGCTAAATTAGAACAAAACAGTAAGGAAATTAGTGTGAAAATGGAGCAGATTAGAGGAGAAATCAGAGGAGTAATGGAAGAGAAGGTTAAAGAGATCATTGCAGATGTAGACAAGAAATTAGGAAAAGTACAGGAGGAGTTGGAAAGTAGAATCAGCATACAGGCTGAAAATTTAAAGGAATTAGTTAAATTAGAAACACTGCAGGTTAAAAAGAAATTGGGGGGAGAAATTGACAAGATTCAAGTATCAACTAAAGAGGTTAAGGAACAGCTGGGGGGTAGAATTGAGAAAGTCCACTCGCAAATAGTTGCAGAAGTAAATGATTTAAGAGAGAGTAATAGAGAGAGCATTAGCAAGATTGAGGAGAAACAAGCAAAGCTATATGATAAAGTAGAAGAATCAGAAGGAAACATTAAATTAACAGTAAACAGTATTGAGAGGAAGGCTGAGGAGAAAATTGCAGAGATAGAATTAAAATTAAAAGCTAGGATCAGACAAGAAAATAGTCAGAATAGGCCAGTTTTTGTGAATAGCACACACAGGGAGGTAGAACTGGGTAAGTTCAGCAATCGACAGGGGTGCCCAATGGAGTTAATGAACACTATAGAAAATAAATTCGGGGAGAGGTTGGAAAATGGTAGTATTGAGTGGTGCCAGGTAGTGGAAATTTTAGAACACGTGTTTGTGGGGGAAACGAGGAATTGGTTTGCTGTCTACAGAGACATGTTTACTGATATTAATGATTTTAAAATGAAATTCTGAGAAAAGTTCTGGAATTAGGTTATTCAGTCGCAGCATCGTGAGGGAGTAGTGTGTGGTAAATATAACCCTAAAGGAAGCTCCACCATGACCGAATACATTTTAGGGCAGGTATTAGTGTGTAAATATCTTGATGGATTGAAGGAGGAAAGTGATGTGGTGAGGTTGCTACTTAGGCACTTTCCCTATAGGATCAAGGAGGCTGCTTGTATCCAGAATGTAAAGACAATATCACAAGTAGAAAATTTGTTAAGCACATTTGATGCACTAGGGAGAGGGGGTTATGAGGACAATTTCAATCGGAACCAGGGTAATAATAATAGACCTAATGAAGCCAGGCATCAGGAAGTTCAAGGGAACGGTGGCGAAGTTGCCAACGCTCAAAATAGAAATAATAATAATCAGCTAAATCAGAACAGAGGAAATGGCTATGGTAATCAGTATCAAGGGAGGAACAATGATTTCAGGGGAAATCAAGGGAGGAACAATGATTACAGGGGAAATCAAGGGAGAAACAATGATTTCAGGGGAAATCAAGGGAGAAATTATAATGACAACAATTACAACCAGAATAGGGGTCAAGGAAGAGGACAGCCTAGTGGTAGTAATATACAGCCAAACAATGACAACAAAGCCCAGAACAACCAGACCAGTTCAGTAGTTAGTAGTACTACGGCCAGCTGTAGCGGTTCTTTAAACGCGAACCAGGCTGCGAAGTAAGGTCAGAATCTCAGTCTGTAGCATGCCCTGTCCATACAATTATACAGGAACCCTATGACCTAAATGTAAGAAATGAATTATTACATGAACTAAATGATGAAGGTATTATTCAGGAAGTGGCTAGTAAGAGCCCCAAAGTTAAATTTAACGTGTCCGAGGCGTACACATATGTTTTAATTGATAGTGGTTGTATGAAGAGTTGCATAAGTAGTGCATTTTATGATAAAATGAAAGGAACTGGAGTAAATTTTGAGGAGATGCCAATTAAAAGCACTTTTGTTATCACAGCTGTTGGGAAGAGGTCTAAAGTAATTTCTAAGCAAGTTTTAGTAGACATTAAAATTAATAATCATGTAGAGAAGCAGATTTGCCTTGTAATTCCAAATTTAGTATTCAGTGTTATCTTGGGCTCAGAGTGGCTAAGTAGAGTGTCTGGTAACTTATGTTATGATGTAGGGAGTTTGAAATTTAAATGGGGAGATTCTGAAGTAGAAGTAGCGTTCAATGACCATATTCAGAGGAGTAGTATTGTAGGTGTGATTTGTACTTTAAATGAGATATCGCCAGCCGTAGAGCGGGGTTCTCCATGTTTTGTGGGCAGTGTGAATACGAACGGAAGTCTAGAGGACTCGTTACGTGATGCTGCATTTCAGGGATATATAGAGGATGAACAGTGTGTTCGGCTCTATGATGTGTTATTGTGTAATAGGAGAGTTTTTGAGGATCGCATTGGTATGGCCACATTCATTGAACGTTATTGATAGATCAGTATTCACAGGACATAGATATCCTGTACCATTCGCTTATCAGAGTGCAGTTGAGGCACAAATTAATCAGATGCTTGAAGATGGGATTATTGAGCACTCTAACAGTCCATATGTTAATTCTTTGATCACGGTACCCAAGACCGACGGCACGGTTCGTATTTGTTTAGACGCTCGTTTGGTTAACAGTAGAATTAGTTCAGATCAGCTGAAATCTATGTCAATAGAGGAATTAATGCAAACATTTGAGGGGAAGCAGTATTTCACTTGTGTAGATTTGAGTTCCAGTTTTTGGCAAGTGCCACTTATGTACGAAGATAGACCATTTACAGCTTCTAGTCATAAATATAACCTTTATCAATTTTGTAGAACACCTTATGGGTTAAAGAGTAGTTCCGCAGCTTTAATTAGGGCTTTAAACATCGCATTAGGGGATGACACAGGAGAGTTTGTAACCATTTACATTGATGATATGGTAATTAGTTCACGCAGTTTTGAGGAGCATCTACGTCATTTAGATATAGTTTTTCAGAAGTTAGATCCGGCAGGGTTCACTTTGAAGCTGTCTAAGTCGTCATTCTGTCAGTCAGAAGTGACATTTTTAGGTCATAGAGTGTCGAGTAGAGGTGTGACACCAGAGGAAAGTAGGGTTAGCATGTGTGGACAGTAGCAACAGGGCACCGTTACAGACACTGAGAAATATGCTAGTGGAGCAACGTGATGACATTCATTTAAGGGAACCACTGGCAAGGTTGGAAGCAGGTGACGGAGTAACATTTATAGTTTCCAAACGTATTGGCAAAACAGCATATGTGCTGGAGAATAGTGAGGGAAACAGATTATACGGGACGTATAATATACAAAGTCTACGAAAATATGTGTCACAAAGTGAGTGTGTTTAGCTGGCGAGCCATCCTATCAAATGAGTAAGTGTGGTATTTGGTGCGTGGAAGATGTGGTCTTCCAGGCAGGCGTATCAGAAGTCACACAGGGGGGTATTATGTAAGTAAATGAGAGTTTTTAAGGTACAGGGAAATATGACGGGATTGTCGGATGCTCTTGAGCACTAAAATGTCTCGATACACCAAGGCCAGAATTTGGTAGCGCTGGTGAATTCCCATTTGCCTCCTAGAGATGGGTGAGCGCTTGTACAGGGTATTTTTGCTTAAGGCGTCCACGAGGCAAAAGATGGGCCATCAGAAGGCGAGACAGTCCTTCATGAAACTCATACATATCAGCACACGTGATTTCTGTTTACGGCCTCGCCATGTAAGGTTTGTAAGTGTGTAATTTAAGGTAATTTGTACAATGGTATTATTTGTGTGAGGAGAACTGGTCTGTGTTGAGAACTAGTATTAAGTAGAATATGGTCTACGGGAACTTAACAAGACAGGGCGATTACGGCACAGAAATATTTGGTGTTATATGTAATGCGCATTTACTGTTTTTTTTTCAGAAGTCAATATTAATTTAATCTAATTTAAAGAGAGATTAAGTATTATGGTCACGAGGCGCTGCCACAATAGTGTGATCGTGTGCTCAGTGATAAGTGAGATTACAATTTCACCATAAGGAAGGGACCTCCAGTGAAATTAAGAAGTTCTATGGTGATATAAATATATCAGAACACCTTCAGTGCGTGTGATATGACATCATAAATACATAGTGCTCACACATTAATTATGTCTATTTTTCCAACATAGAGAAATTTGACAGGCGGTAATATCCGTGGAACACTATTCTATGTGAAAAACATTGGACTGGTTGCAAAGTGCAATCTATAGTGACAACAAACTTTGACGCAAAGTGCGTGATGAAAAATTATGAGTGTATATATCTGTAATTTAGGGTGATTTCATTTATGTAATGTGTATTTTGGATGGGGTTTATCAACGTGTCTGGGATAATCGGATAATGGACCGTCGTCACGGTAAATCATCCGATGATCCGAGGCGAATATGTAACGTGTTTTTCGAGGGGATTTTACGCCACTGGCATAAGTCAGTAGGAAGCCATTCTATATTTATTTACGCGGCAAATTGTTCAGCCAAGAGAATTTTTTCATGTTAATTTATTATCATTATTAATGTATTATAATTAGTATTAAGGCATTTTCGGAGCATTTTATAAAATTATAAGCATACAGATAGGTTTTCTATGTCTTAGAAAACACTATCAAGCAAATTATTACGAACGACAATATCATAGAAAATTATATGATTACGGAATTTAACGGAGTTTCGTCAGTTAGGGTATATTGAGAGACATGACTCACTGGGAATTCAAGTACAGGCTTAATCTTGTCGGGAAGCATGACGCAATCCTGCGTTGCAGCTTAAAGAAAAGGCGAATGTATGGAACGGAAAATGACTTCTCCCTCCCGCCGAGTGTAATGAGCCAGAGTGAGGATGTAGCGCTTGGGGAGCAGCCAATCAGTGGAGACCACGTAAGCTGGAAGTCGGCTGAAGAGTGGGGATGCGGCGGGTGCAGATATCGTTCGGCGCGCCGTGGAACGAGGACAACCTGTGTAGAACTTGCCGAGTATGTTTGCACGCGGGAGTGGCTCCGATGTTCAGTGGAGTTAGCGACTATCTTTGTGAAACTTAACCGTGGTGGTTGTACGTGTTGGTTCCGATGTACGGACCATAAATCTTCATATCTACAAATATATCATCAACAACGAAGAAGATGGCGACATCCAGGAAGCTGTGGGAAGCTCACTTCAACATCCAGTACGAGGGGAACTGCTACAGCAATTTCCAGTGGTAAGCGCGAATGACGCAGAAATACGCAATCTCTCATTTTTCTTTGTTTCATATTCAGTAATTCAGTAAATTCATAGCTTGGGAATAAGAGTAAAATCAGTAATTTATCCGACTCCGTTTTCACGTAATTTTCTAGCGGTAACATTCAAATCGCAACGCTCCAATTTAAATTCAAACTTATTATTATTATTATTATTATTATTATTATTATTATTAATTTTGCTATACTTGTTTTTTACACAATAAATCTATTTCTTTTACAATGCAATCTTTGTTTTCAGTAGGTAGCATTAGATATAGACCAATTCCTTCTCCTGATACAATTGTTTTTTGGGTTAATGATCCAATCATACCACGATCTGAGAGTAAAGATTCTTGAAGATGTTCTACCAGAGCTAGGTGTTGTTAAATACAAATTTAGATTTCAACATAGCGTTGAGGTCTTGGCGCCCATTAAAACAACATATCTTAGTAGAAAACAGTATATTTGTCACGCAACAGTGAGGGATATAGAAAATATTACACTTGTACGCTCAACGTGTGGGCTAGCAAAACTGTTACATTTGTCGCTACCAACATGGGGCTTTAATAAACGCTAAACTTGGCGACCAACGTGGAGCAAAGTTAATAAACGCTACAGGCTGGCATTGTTTAAAGGTTACTCATTACTGTTCTGTCAAGGAAATACTGTATATTATGTTCACTCTCCGCCTGTTTCATGCATCTAGGATAATCCCCAAATTGTTCCATCATGAAAAACTAACAAGCATTTGCATTGCTGTTAAACACAGTGGAGTTACAGTTAATTAATTATATCATTACTGCATAAAGTGATGGTTACATACTCCCCACCCCGATAAACATAGCCTCCCTTCCAACCTTTTGGAAATGAAGAGCAGACACCCTTCATTTCAGATGAAACAATGCCTCTGAGCTCTGCAGGCATTGCCAGAGCCATCAAGAGATCATTACTACCGCGGATGAGGCTTAGAATCGAATGCAGCAGTTGTGGGATGTAAATGTAAATAAGAGGACCTTTCAACAACACTGTAACGTGTTTTTCGAGGGGTGTTATGCCACTGGCATAAGTCAGTAGGAAGCCATTCTATATTTATTTACGCGGCAAATTGTTCAGCCAAGAGAATTTTTCATGTTAATTTATTATTATTATTAATTTATTATTATTATTATTATTATTATTAAGATATTTTTCGGAGCATTTTATAAAAATTATAAGCATACAGATAGGTTTTCTATGTCTTAGAAAACGCTATCAAGCAAATTATTACGAACGACAATATCATAGAAAATTATATGATTACGGAATTTTACGGAGTTTCGTCAGTTAGGATATTATGAGAGACATGACTCACTGGAAATTCAGATACGGGCTGATTCTTGTCAAGAAGTATTACGCAAGCTTGGGTTGCAGCGTCAAGAAAAGGCGGATAGTTGGAACGGAAATCAACTTCATCATCCGCGCGCCGTGTGTAATGAGCCAGAGAAGGGGAAGTAGAGCGTGGGGAGCAGCCAATCAGTGGAGACCACGTAAGCTAGAATTCGGTACCGAGGTGGGGAGCCGAGAGGTGGATATATCGTTCGGCGCGCCGTGGAACGAGGACAATCTGTGTAGAACTTGCCGAGTATGTTTGCACGCGGGAGTCGCTCCGACGTTCCGTGGAGTGGAGGACATTCTGTGAAAGACTTGACTAGTTCGGTTGCAAGTGTGTGTCGCTCCAATGTTCCGTGGAGTGGAGAACTATCTGTTTAAAACTTAACCAGTTTGGTTGTACGAGGGTATGGCTCCGAGTTTAGGACCATAAAGTCACCAAATCTACAAGTATATCATCAAACATCGACGTAGATGACGACGTCCAGGAAGCTGTATGAAGCTCACAGCATCATCCAGTACGAGGGAAATGCTCCGGCAATTTCCAGTGGTAAGCGCGGATGACGCAGAAATACGCAATCTCTCGTTTCTCTTTGTTTTATATTTCAGATTTCAGTAACTTCATAACTTGGGAATAAGAGTAAAATCAATTTATCAGACTCCGTTTTCACGTAATTTTTCTATCGGTAATATTAAAATCGCAACGCTCCAATTTAAATTTTAAACTTATTATTATTATTAATTTTGCTATACTTGTTTTATATAATAAATTCAATTCTTTTACAATGCAATCTTTGCTTTCAGTAGGTAGCATTAGATATAGACCAATTCCTTCTCCTGATACAATTGTTTATTGGGTTAATGATCAAATCATACCACGATCTGAGTGAATAGATTCTTGAAGGTGTTCTACCAGAGCTAGACGTTGTTAAATACAAATTTAGATTTCAGCATTGCGTTGAGGTCTTGGCGCCCATTAAAACAACATAGCTTAGGCAAAGGTAAACAGTTACATTTATCACCCAACAGTTAGGGGCAGCCAAACCGTTACACTTGTCGCTACCAACACGGGGCATTAATTAATGTTACATTTGTACGCTCAACGTGTGGGCTAGAAAAACTGCTACACCTGTACGCTCAACGTGGAGCAAAGTTAATTACTGCTACACTTGGCGCCCAACGTGGAGCAAAGTTAATAACTGCTACACTTGTCGCCGACAACTTGGGGCTGAAAACCTAATAACATTTGTGGAAGGAGAAGGGTATATATTTCTGTGCCTGTATTTTGGGGGTTATTTGCCTATATCAGTGTATATCATTATGGGGGATGAGAAAGACAGATGAGGTTACGTAGTGGTAATCAACGTGAGAGTGATGATACGAGCAGTATGTCGAGTGATGGTAGTACCGGGGTAGCGGAGGTAAATCCCGATACTGAAACAGGGAGTGTAGGCGGCCAACCAGAATTAAAAACTTTACTTCACGGGTTCATGTATCAGAACAAAGTTAGTAGTGATGCCTTAAATGCTAAATTAGAACAGAATAATGCAAAATTAGAACAAAACAGTAGGGAAAATAAAGAGAGTAATAGGGAATTGAGCGATAGTTTAAACGCCAAATTAGAACAAAACAGTAGGGAAAATAAAGTACAGACGCTTTAAATGCAAAACTGGAACAAAACAACGCTAAACTAGAACAAAAACAGTAGGGAAAATAGAGAGAGTACTGAAACTTTAAATGCTAAATTAGAACAAAACAGTAAGGAAATTAGTGTGAAAATGGAGCAGATTAGAGGAGAAATCAGAGGAGTAATGGAAGAGAAGGTTAAAGAGATAATTGCAGATGTAGACAAGAAATTAGGAAAAGTACAGGAGGAGTTGGAAAGTAGAATCAGCATACAGGCTGAAAATTTAAAGGAATTAGTTAAATTAGAAACACTGCAGGTTAAAAAGAAATTGGGGGGAGAAATTGACAAGATTCAAGTATCAACTAAAGAGGTTAAGGAACAGCTGGGGGGTAGAATTGAGAAAGTCCACTCGCAAATAGTTGCAGAAGTAAATGACTTAAGAGAGAGTAATAGAGAGAGCATTAGCAAGATTGAGGAGAAACAAGCAAAGCTATATGATAAAGTAGAAGAATCAGAAGGAAACATTAAATTAACAGTAAACAGTATTGAGAGGAAAGCTGAGGAGAAAATCGCAGAGATAGAATTAAAATTAAAAGCTAGGATCAGACAAGAAAATAGTCAGAATAGGCCAGTTTTTGTGAATAGCACACACAGGGAGGTAGAACTGGGTAAGTTCAGCAATCGACAGGGGTGCCCAATGGAGTTAATGAACACTATAGAAAATAAATTCGGGGAGAGGTTGGAAAATGGTAGTATTGAGTGGTGCCAGGTAGTGGAAATTTTAGAACACGTGTTTGTGGGGGAAACGAGGAATTGGTTTGCTGTCTACAGAGACAAGTTTACTGATATTAATGATTTTAAAATGAAATTCTGTGAAAAGTTCTGGAATGAGGTTATTCAGTCGCAGCATCGTGAGGGAGTAGTGTGTGGTAAATATAACCCTAAAGGAAGCTCCACCATGACTGAATACTTTTTAGGGCAGGTATTAGTGTGTAAATATCTTGATGGATTGAAGGAGGAAAGTGATGTGGTGAGGTTGCTACTTAGGCACTTTCCCTATAGGATCAAGGAGGCTGCTTGTATCCAGAATGTAAAGACAATATCACAAGTAGAAAATTTGTTAAGCACATTTGATGCACTAGGGAGAGGGGGTTATGAGGACAATTTCAATCGGAACCAGGGTAATAATAATAGACCTAATGAAGCCAGGCATCAGGAAGTTCAAGGGAACGGTGGCGAAGTTGCCAACGCTCAAAATAGAAATAATAATAATCAGCTAAATCAGAACAGAGGAAATGGCTATGGTAATCAGTATCAAGGGAGGAACAATGATTTCAGGGGAAATCAAGGGAGGAACAATGATTACAGGGGAAATCAAGGGAGAAACAATGATTTCAGGGGAAATCAAGGGAGAAATAATAATGACAATAATTACAACCAGAATAGGGGTCAAGGAAGAGGACAGCCTAGTGGTAGTAATATACAGCCAAACAATGACAACAAAGCCCAGAACAACCAGACCAGTTCAGTAGTTAGTAGTACTACGGCCAGCTGTAGCGGTTCTTTAAACGCGAACCAGGCTGCGAAGTAAGGTCAGAATCTCAGTCTGTAGCATGCCCTGTCCATACAATTATACAGGAACCCTATGACCTAAATGTAAGAAATGAATTATTACATGAACTAAATGATGAAGGTATTATTCAGGAAGTGGTTAGTAAGAGCCCCATAGTTAAATTTAACGTGTCCGAGGCGTACACAGATGTTTTAATTGATAGTGGTTGTATGAAGAGTTGCATAAGTAGTGCATTTTATGATAAAATGAAAGGAACTGGAGTAAATTTTGAGGAGATGCCAATTAAAAGCACTTTTGTTATCACAGCTGTTGGGAAAAGGTCTAAAATAATTTCTAAGCAAGTTTTAGTGGACATTAAAATTAATAATCATGTAGACAAGCAGATTTGCCTTGTAATTCCAAATTTAGTGTTCAGTGTTATCTTGGGCTCAGAGTGGCTAAGTAGAGTGTCTGGTAACTTATGTTATGATGTAGGGAGTTTGAAATTTAAATGGGGAGATTCTGAAGTAGAAGTAGCGTTCAATGACCATATTCAGAGGAGTAGTATTGTAGGTGTGATTTGTACTTTAAATGAGATATCGCCAGCCGTAGAGCGGGGTTCTCCATGTTTTGTGGGCAGTGTGAATACGAACGGAAGTCTAGAGGACTCGTTACGTGATGCTGCATTTCAGGGAAATATAGAGGATGAACAGTGTGTTCGGCTCTATGATGTGTTATTGTGTAATAGGAGAGTTTTTGAGGATCGCATTGGTATGGCCAATTGCTATACACATTCATTGAACGTTATTGATAGGTCAGTATTCACAGGACATAGATATCCTGTACCATTCGCTTATCAGAGTGCAGTTGAGGCACAAATTAATCAGATGCTTGAAGATGGGATTATTGAGCACTCTAACAGTCCATATGTTAATTCTTTGATCACGGTACCCAAGACCGACGGCACAGTTCGTATTTGTTTAGACGCTCGTTTGGTTAACAGTAGAATTAGTTCAGATCAGCTGAAATCTATGTCAATAGAGGAATTAATGCAAACATTTGAGGGGAAGAAGTATTTCACTTTGTAGATTTGAGTTCCAGTTTTTGGCAAGTGCCACTTATGTACGAAGATAGACCATTTACACCTTTTAGTCATAAATATAACCTTTATCAATTTTGTAGAACACATTATGGGTTAAAGAGTAGTTCAGCAGCTTTAATTAGGGCTTTAAACATCGCATTAGGGGATGACACAGGAGAGTTTGTAACCATTTACATAGATGATATGGTAATTGGTTCACATAGTTTTGAGGAGCATCTACGTCATTTAGATATAGTTTTTCAGAAGTTAGATCAGGCAGGGTTCACTTTGAAGCTGTCTAAGTCGTCATTCTGTCAGTCAGAAGTGACATTTTTAGGTCATAGAGTGTCGAGAAGAGGTGTAACACCAGAAGAAAGTAGGGTTAATAAGATACTTAACGCAGAGGTTCCACAGAATGTTAAAGAGTTAAAAACATACCTGGGAATTTGCAACTTTTTCAGGAGGTTCGTTCTTAAATACTCAGGGTTGGTAGAACCATTCAGGGAATTGCTTAAAAGTGGGACTCGGTGGAGATGGGAGTCCAAGCATGATCAGGCTTTTAGAGCGCTGAAGGAAGGTTTTGAGAAAGCTGTAGTGCTGAAATATCCGTTAAAAGATAAGGAATATGTGGTTATGACAGATGCTTCACATATAGGCATTGCTGGAGTATTATGTCAGAAAGATGATGAGGGTAATCTGTGCATTGTATCTTTAGCCTCGCGAGGACTGACAGCAGCAGGGAAAAGATACACGATTACTGAGTTAGAGCTTTTAGGTATTGTTTTCAGTTTAGGGAAATTTAGAATGTATTTAGTAGGGGGGAAATTTGAGATCCATACAGATCACCATGCATTACTGTATATGAGAACTTATAAACTCAGTTCTAACAGAGTTAGTAGGTGGATTCTTGCTCTGCAGGAATACGAATTCACAGTAAAATATATTAAAGGTAAAGATAACATTCTTGCAGACATGCTATCGAGGGACACTAATTTATGTAGGGATTATCCTGTGGTTAAAGCGGAGGACGGTATTTTAATATGTGCATGTGTGGACAGTAGCAACAGGGCATCGTTACAGACACTGAGAAATATGCTGGTAGAGCAACGTGATGACGTTCATTTAAGGGAGCCACTGGCAAGGTTGGAAGCAGGTGACGCAGGAACATTTATAGTTTCCAAACGTATTGGGAAAACAGCATATGTGCTGGAGAATAGTGAGGGAAACAGATTATACGGGACGTATAATATACATAGTCTCCAAAAGTATGTGTCATAAAGTGAGGATGTTTAGCTGGCGAGCCAGCCTATCAAATGAGTAAGTGTGGTATTTGGTGCGTGGGAGGAGTTGGTCTTCCAGGCAGGCGTATCAGAAGTCACACAGGGGGGTAGTATGTAAGTAAATGTGAGTTTTTAAGGTACAGGGAAATATGACGGGATTGTCGGATGCTCTTGAGCACTAAAATGTCTCGATACACCAAGGCCAGAATTTGGTAGCGCTGATGAATTCCAATTTGTCCCCAAGAGATGGGTGAGCGCTTGGACAGGGTATTTTTGCTTAAGGCGTCCACGGGACAAAAGATGGGCCATCAGAATGCGAGACAGTCCTTCATGAAACTCATACATAACAGCACACGTGATTTCTGTTTACGGCCTCGCCATGTAAGATTTTTAAGTGAGTAATTTAAGGTAATTTGTACAATGGTTTCATTTGTGTGAGGAGAACTGGTCTGTGTGGAGAACTAGTATTAAGTAGAATATGGTCTACGGGAACTTAACAAGACAGGGCGATTACGGCACAGAAATATTTGGTGTTATATGTAATGCGCATTTACTGGTTATTTTTTCAGAAGTCAATTTTAATTTCATCTTTTATAAAGAGAGATCAAGTATTATGGTCACGAGGCGCTGCCACAATAGTGTGATCGTGTGCTCAGTGATAAGTGAGATTAAATTTCACCATAAGGAAGGGACCTCCAGTGAAATTAGGAAGTTCTATGGTGATATAAATATATCAGAACACCTTCAATGCGTGTGATATGACATCATAAATACATAGTGCTCACACATTAATTATGTCTATTTTTCCAACATAGAGAAATTTGAGAGGCGGAAATATCCGTGGATCACTATTCTATATGTAAAACATTGGACTGGCTGCAAAGTGCAATCCACAGTGACAACAAACTTTGACGCAAAGTGCGTGAAGAGAAATTGTGAGTGTATATATCTGTAATTTAGTGATATTTCATTTATGTAATGTGTATTTTGAATTGGGTTTATTAACGTGTCTGGGAAAATCGGATAATGGACCGTCGTCACGGTAAATCATCCGATGATCCGAGGCGAATATGTAACATGTTTTTCGAGGGGTTTTATGCCACTGGCATAAGTCAGTAGGAAGCCATTCTATATGTATTTACGCGGCAAATTGTTCAGCCAAGAGAATTTTTCATGTTAATTTATTATTATTATTAGTTTATTATTATTATTATTATTATTAAGATATTTTTCGGAGCATTTTATAAAAATTATAAGCATACAGATAGGTTTTCTATGTCTTAGAAAACGCTATCAAGCAAATTATTACGAACGACAATATCATAGAAAATTATATGATTACGGAATTTTACGGAGTTTCGTCAGTTAGGATATTATGAGAGACATGACTCACTGGAAATTCAGATACGGGCTGATTCTTGTCAAGAAGTATTACGCAAGCTTGGGTTGCAGCGTCAAGAAAAGGCGGATAGTTGGAACGGAAATCGACTTCATGATCCGCGCGCCGTGTGTAATGAGCCAGAGAAGGGGAAGTAGAGCGTGGGGAGCAGCCAATCAGTGGAGACCACGTAAGCTAGAATTCGGTACCGAGGTGGGGAGCCGAGAGGTGGATATATCGTTCGGCGCGCCGTGGAACGAGGACAATCTGTGTAGAACTTGCCGAGTATGTTTGCACGCGGGAGTCGCTCCGACGTTCCGTGGAGTGGAGGACATTCTGTGAAAGACTTGACTAGTTCGGTTTGCAAGTGTGTGCCGCTCCAATGTTCCGTGGAGTGGAGAACTATCTGTTTAAAACTTAACCAGTTTGGTTGTACGAGGGTATGGCTCCGAGGTTAGGACCATAAAGTCACCAAATCTACAAGTATATCATCAAACATCGACGTAGATGACGACGTCCAGGAGGCTGTGTGAAGCTCACAGCATCATCCAGTACGAGGGAAATGCTCCGGCAATTTCCAGTGGTAAGCGCGAATGACGCAGAAATACGCAATCTCTCGTTTCTCTTTGTTTTATATTTCAGATTTCAGTAACTTCATAGCTTGGGAATAAGAGTAAAATCAATTTATCAGACTCCGTTTTCACGTAATTTTCTATCGGTAATATTAAAATCGCAACGCTCCAATTTAAATTTTAAACTTATTATTATTATTAATTTTGCTATACTTGTTTTATATAATAAATTCAATTCTTTTACAATGCAATCTTTGCTTTCAGTAGGTAGCATTAGATATAGACCAATTCCTCCTCCTGATACAATTGTTTGTTGGGTTAATGATCAAATCATACCACGATCTGAGTGAATAGATTCTTGAAGGTGTTCTACCAGAGCTAGACGTTGTTAAATACAAATTTAGATTTCAACATTGCGTTGAGGTCTTGGCGCCCATTAAAACAACATAACTTAGGCAAAGGTAAACAGTTACATTCATCACCCAACAGTTAGGGGCAGCCAAACCGTTACACTTGTCGCTACCAACATGGGGCATTAATTAATGTTACATTTGTACGCTCAACGTGTGGGCTAGAAAAACTGCTACACCTGTACGCTCAACGTGGAGCAAAGTTAATTACTGCTACAACACCTCAGAGAACAAAGTATTCAATCAAGGTGAACTGGTATGGGACCTGATCTGACAGAGAATACAGAGTCACCCAACTTCAGTTTGCTTGTCAGCACGCACAATGGAGCCGTATACTGTTCTTTGAAGAGCTCGGGTTCTCCCTGAAATCTCCAGATGGTAAGGAGTATGTC